>OY829914.1:276345715-277545715 GCA_963691935.1 Nephrotoma guestfalica
TTGGTTCATTTCACTATGGTGAACCCATAATGGAATATGTCAATAGAGGTGTTTAAGGTTTTAGTTACAAGTTTACTGTAAAAAATTAATTTGCCTTTGTTTAATTTGTTAATTTTCTTTAATCAATTTATTTTAGCAATTTGTGTCCTAAAGCTAAGACGCAAAATTAACTACTAATTTACAAAAACGACCTAATCTAGCATGTTAATACCCGATACACGGGTACACTCCGCGCGTGGCTGAAAATTAGTTTCAATGTGCGTCGTTGTATAGCACGTTATGTGAGAGAGAAGGCCTTACGGATTTATTTCGTATGGCTGGTTGTGGATTTGATGATATTATCTCGTCGGATGATGTGTTGATTCCCGTTAAATTATAAAATCTCGTCCAGACGTAATAGACCACAATTACTATTATGATGATTGATCCTTCCGGTTGTGCTGCTAAGGCTTATAGTTGAATTAGAAAAAGTTTGTTCTTGTAAAATTTGGATTTGCTTTCTATTTTAGCGCCCAATTTGTCGTTTTTGGTATGGACAACGAAGGTATACCGTGGTGACTTTTGACATCATGGTATGGAATATGTGATTACTGTGGTGATTACTTGGATGATAACTTCTCAGTTATTGAATTCCATTAGGCATTGACCTTGGATGGATTTTATTCGTTGATGACATGCCGATTAAATTGCAGCTCTTCTGTTGTAGCTATGTAGAATTTTCCACTTATAAGCTATGTGGTTACATTTGGCCGGCTTTAGCAATATTATGTTTGATATACAAAAGCGCGATGTTGGCTGTAGCGATTGTTTGTTTGGTTTGAATTGATAATTTTGCTCATCGAGGATGATTAGATTGGTTCTAGTATCCTTGTAAAGGCATTAAGTCGTAAATCTTGTTAGGATTTACAATTTCTATGTTGCCATGGGATACTATGTCGTTAATGAAATGAATTTCATTATTGATCAGTATATGTCGTGAAATCCGCCGGTGTTTGGCTGAACTGGTGCGTCTAGTATGTTATCGATATGCTGGGAGAGCGTGTCTATTGTGTTGCATAACTTTAACATATATTTGCCATATTTGAGCGGTATTTTGTTCATTCAATTTAACATGATTTTCATGGAGATTGTGGATTGCATTACAGATTTTTTCTAAGTCGTGTTGATCCAGATTTCCTGTGATATCTTTGATTAGTGAGTCTAATCCCTTAATGAGGCCTCTTTGATCCGCGTAGGTTTCAGAAGGTTGATATTTTCATGTAATTCTCTAGTTTTGTGTTCGAGAGTTTCCATTTTATTTTTGGAAGTATAAGAATACTCCTGGTATGTCCTCCATTTATGGATTTCCCAACTATATATTGTCGTGGATGGTACGGCAGTTTTCTTCATAATGCTGGATATCGATTTATTGGGTGATTCATGTATGACTACTGATTATTCGGGCCCGTTCTAGCTTGTTCGGTATCAGGGCTTTGTTTTTCCTTTGTTGGTCACCTCGTGAGTTTGGCTCATGGCTAGAGTACACCAGAAACGGTTGTTTTATCAGTTTTTTATAATATTTGCCATCTCTCGTTACGACAGAACCTTCCTTATTACGTAACCGGCTAAAATTTAATAGCTCGTCTTTTATTGTGAACAATGACTAGTTGGTTCGCTTTTAAGCTAGGTGGTTTAACTCGATCAGTATTAAGGTAGATCGAGTACTAAGTTTACCTAAGTCGACGAATATATAGTTTTATAAGAGAGGATGCAATTGTGAATTAGATTTTTAATACTCTCTTGAGGCATTTCAATGTAAGCTATTTTAATGAGTTCCTGCAAGGTTTAGTGCTGTCACTCCACAGGTTAATTTCCTGTTGAAGAATAAAACGAGGTATGATGTTTGTGAACTGAAGCGGTTTATAGGGGAGTTTGTAGTTGGAACAAGGTCTTGAGAATCACTTCCAATTTCTGTATCCGGGAAAGAATCAGATAAGTTGGAAGTGTTAATGTTATTATAATTGCATAAGGTTCGGTTTGAATACGTAATAAATGATAATACATCCGCATTTGTATTTTTTACGCCTTTCTGATATTCGATTTCGTAATCGTACTCTTCTAGTTTCAATTACCATCGAACCAACTTCGCGGTGGGTTCTTTTAGTTGTAAAGCCATGTTAACGGCTTTTGTTCCCTTATACGATTTTGAACTTTTTCCCGAATAAATATTCCCTGAAGTATTTTGTAGATCAAACGATGGCGAAAGGTCTCTTTTCGTTAGTGGGGTAATTTTGATCCCTAACCGTTAAGTTTCTGGAAGCATTACATAATCTGGTTCCTAGGAACGCTGTGAGAGGATCGCTCCAATGAAACATAGCCATCGGTAGTCAGGATAAATTCTTTAGAAAAATCAGGGTGTTACCTTGTGTCCAAAATTATGTATTTGTCTTTTCGTAGAGATTCCGTCAGTGGTTTTGTGACGTCGAAGAAATTCTTGATAAATTTCTGATAATATTCCAGAACACGCAAAAAGCTTTTAATTTGTTTCTTCGTTCTAAGAACGGGAAATTCCTTAATCGCTTAAATTTTGTCGAGGTTTAGTTTAACTCCGTCACAGGTACCAATATGATCCAAAAATTTCTCGATATATATAGAAATTCTGATTTATCCATTTGAACCTTTGGATTGGCCTTTCGTAATTTGTTAAACACTTGCTTTAGATTCTTAATGTGTTCTTGGAGTGACGTCGAGAAACAAGATCTACCTCGAATACCGCCTCGAAACACATTATCCATGTTCTTTTGAAATGTTGATGTGGCATTCTTTTGGCCAAATGGCATTCTTATGTATTCATAATATCTGTGGTTGACGGAAACTGTGGTTTTAGAGATGTCTTATTTTCTTACCTCTCTCTGGTGAAAGCGAGATGCAAGGTTTAAGGTTGAGGAATACATACTTTTCCCAATTTATCGAGTATATCAGTGATGTTAGGCATAGGGTACCGATCCTTGATAGTCTTCTCGTTTAATTTACTGTAGGCCGGTGTTCTTCTTTTTCGGTGCAATCCAAATAGGAGATGGACCAGGGTGAAAAGCTCGGACGTATGATTCCGTCTTGTAACATTTTACCGATTTGACGTTTTACTTCTACTTTGTAAATATGAGGATATATCGATAACTTTTTGTAAAGACTAGTTTGTCATTCGTAAGATTTATTTCTTGTTTTACTGCGTTTGCAAAAGATAAATTTTGTTCTGTTCTAATTAAACTAGAATTAGTTTCACCTTCAATAAAATCATCGCAGTATTGAACGATACAATGATTGGATTCAGCTCGATATCGACAATCACGAAGGTATGGGGTGTATTACCATAACTTACGACTTCTAAGACTGCATACCAATTTTTGCAGTGATAAAGTCCTTCGGGAATGATTAGATTGTCAATGATTGGGAATGTATATATCCCCATTTTCAACATCAACTATACGCTCAGCTATAAGCTTGCTTATATAGGTAATATTGTGTAGACTTTTGAAGCATAATTTGGTTTAAATAAGAGGGGGATCTCGACCTTGACGGTTTTGAGAACAGATTTGGCAAGGTCTAAGGCTACGCCTAATTGTTGCATGGTCTCCAATCCGATTAAACCATCGAAGTATTTATGGAAACTGAACAGAAGAAATTCAATTGGTTCCTTTATTTTAAGTTTCATAAGTCCTTGGACGACGACGTTTTAGTTTATTTGATGATCGTTAAACATTATTTTAACGTTTATTGGAGGCACGATATCCGAACTTCCAGATTTTTTTAAAACCGTCACTGTAAGTTAAATGTGGCATTTGAAAAATGTGTCAAAACAAACAAAAATAAAATATCAAAATTGTACACTGTCATGGTCCGAATTTTCCATCGTAATAAATAAGTCTATTTAATAATAGATGTCGCGCGGAGCAAATATATTTATTTATGATTAGTAGCTATTCTATGTTTTTAGATAGATGTTTCTAGATAATTAGGGATTTTAAATTTATTTCAAATGTTTCATTTTAAAATTTTATAGAATAATTAGATAATTACTTAATAGGTTTAGATAATTAGTTATTAGTAACTTTATCAGACTGACTTTAACATGGTTTCCCAGGTTGTTACTACATACGTAGTCAACGTCGAATAGAACTTATTTGGAAAAAATTTAAAAGTGTATATTTATTTCTATGTGTTAAACTAATTTTTAAATTGTCAACCGAAGCCAAACAATTATTTAACCAAAACACGTTTAATTAACTTAAATTCAACTGTAAAATTTCAAAATTATAAATATTTTTCAGTTTGTACGAATGTGTGGAATAAATTATAAATATATTCCACATATTCGTATGCAAAATTGTATTTCGAAACAGATTACGATGAACATAATTTTGAAGTGAGCCATTCTTACAAGTTGTGGCCGTGAACCGATCACATCCGGATGTCAAAATGAAATTTGGCACGGGAGCTTGTTTGCTTACTTTGTTACTTTCATTTACTTTGCATTAGAGTTACTCGAAACTGAATGGGCGCTTAGCAACGTTGAAAATTAAAAAAAAAATCTTGATCGTTCTGTAATTGTGTCAGATCGTAGTAATGCAGTTGGTCGGATGAAGCTGTCGCAAATGAAAATTTTCTCCGACCATACTTGGTTGAAATGGAAGCGTGTCTCATCCACATGACCACGTGTCAGCTTGATTTGGGTCGAAAGAAAAAACAATGATAGGTGCATTAAATGGAATAGTATCAGTTCTAATGAAATAATAGACCAATAAACTTAACATCATCGAGGATGGATCCGCGCAAGAAAGCTAAAGGTATTCATGAAAAACAAAAAGAAATCCCATACAAAACCGAACATATTTTATTTTAATCACACTCAGTTATTAATTATGCAGACATTTTTTCTCTACCCACTTTTTGGCTACTTTGATTTGGTTCCATTGAATTACGTGCGAGTCCGGTTTGATAAATTTAAATCGCTTGCGTTTTTAATTCAACTGTCTTAACTTTTAGTTGTGCCTTGATTGTAAGCACACCATTCGTTGAAACTGATGAATTGTTTACATCAAACCTTTTCGGTAATTCCCCTTTCTCCTCTTGTTTACCTTTGATTACAACTGAATTATCCCCCCCCCCCCCAAAAAAAAAATTATCGATATTCATTCGACTAGATTCCTGCAAATAATGACCCAATAATTTTTATAGCGTTCGTTCGTGACCATTCTTCCATGCATGATATTTGCCAAGTAGCCGCACTGTGAATATAAGATAACTCATCGATAAACTCATTCAATTTGTAAATATTTAAAATTAATCTCAAAATAACTCAGGAAAACATGCTCTCAATATACGGTTATCATTGATTTTGAGTTTTAGACCAGCTTTAACAATTTTTCACGATACCACGATGAATCCAAAAATTAAAACTGTTCTAATTTACTTAAAATCCGATAAGAAATATATCCATATGAAGACAAAACAACCCCGCCTTACTTAAAACTTTTAGATACTGTTGCACCAACCCGAACAAATGACACAAGAAAATGAAAATCAAAAATTTCCATTAAATAATTCTTCACAAAATGACTCAAGAAAAATTTTCTGATTATTCATTGATTTTGGAAAATCTTGTTTTTAACAATATCATGTTTTATTACAGAATTATACCAAAGTACTAATTTGTCATCAGCGCCAAAGTGGTGAATTTTCGAACAATAATAGATTAATGATAATAAATTTGTTGCTTTTCCTAAACCTATCAACCATATGTTATATACGTTACATGATTTTATTGGAATGATCTAAATTTAACTGCGCCACAACGGTAGTTTTGAGTACTAGTGTGCCTCAACTTACTTTGCGACATTCTTCAAGACCCTTCGAATGATATGAGGTACGTATATATTCTATACCAAAGAAAAAATTTGCCACCCGTGCCAAAACGCTGAATTTGTGAAATAAATTGCGACATGACAATGTTAGAATGGCAAAAAGTTTATCTGTAATCAACGTCACAATGGATATTTGGAGTTCTAATATGCTTCAGATAATTTGCGATATTCTTCAAGACTTTGTCACGCTTATATATACTCTATAATAAATCAATTATTAGCTACTAGCGCCAAAACGGCCGATTTATGAACGAAAGAGCTGATTACAAAATTTTTGCTTTTTCCAAGACGTTTTAAATGATATGCCACGTGATTATATGGAAGTAATAAAAGTTATAACTGTTTCCAGCGCCACAACACTAGTTTTTAGTTGTAATTTATGGTGTATTCATGAACCAAAGTTGTATCGAAATTGCTGTCTGATGCAAGACCTTTCGAACGATATATGGGAAAAATGTAAATCAATGTCGTGATATTCGGTAATTTCTTATGACAGTAACCGACCCCCTCTAAGTAGAGATCTCAAACGCTGATCAATTTATCGAATAACACAAAAGTAGAGAGAGAGAGATATCATCCGTTCTTGAGATATCATTGTTATCCATCCAGACGGAAGGGCAGGACCAAGTAATTTGTCTTGATTTTTATCAGGATTTCAATAACTTGGTCTTACAGACCGAAGCTAAAACGGCAAAAAAGCAATAATCTACATTATCTACAAATATTCTACATACTCTACAAATTATCGACATTGTCTTTTCGACACCAACATGTCGACAATTCCGAATTACGCGTAGACGCACAACACTGTGTGGCAAACACAAGTAATATTTCATTAATGTCACCGGTCCGAATACGATTTAATGGCCTTGCACTCCAGATTCATGGTAATTTTATTTGAAGATTTTTTCTATAGTTTGGTAACGGTTCGAACCGTTTGATGCAGTTGAGATTTTAAAATTAATTTTGATATGTACAGTATGACCCCGATGAAAGGGTCGCATGGTTCGAACTTATGGCCATGATGACGTAAGAACAGGGTAACAAAACAGTTTAATATATAAACAGATGCTAAACAACGATTTATTTAAAAATGCAATTGTAAGCAAATCTACTTAGTTCATATACTTGTGTTCCGTTACGTACAATTTAAACGACTTCAAACCATAATAAATATTATTTTTCATCTATTTAGCAAATAAATAAATTTGTAACAAGATACAGAAGTTAATTTGATAATTAGAATTCCTATTTTGGATGAATATTTTATTGGAATAATTTCAACCATCCTTCGTTGTGTACCAAAACAAGAAGAATAACAAGTGTAACGATGCACTGCAAAATATACACAAGTCGAGAGAGAGAGAGGGAAATTTGAAATGAAAATGAAGATTTATTGAGGTAATTTATTTAATTGAATCGAGTTTTTGAAGAAAATTTATTTATCTTTTTCCAATTTTAGTCATTTGTATACATGCATAGCTTGCCTAATAAAAAACCAAATTGAATGAAGAATTAACCTGTGGAAATTCTGTATAGAAAACGTGCAGGTATATGATACCCTACGTACTTTGTATGTATACAAATGAATTACTGATCGAACCAATGTCCTTAAGGTGGTTCAAATATTCGTGTAATTTAATTTTACCTCATTGAGATTTAATAATTTAGAAGAACCACAAAATTGATTAAACATTTTCTAAATTCTGCGAAAATCAATCGCGTGCGCTCTTCAAATGTACCTGTAGCATTATGTACAAAATTGAATTACGGTTTATTCCCCTACATATTTCGCGTTTTGATTTGAGAATGCAACAATTTTGGTATGTATTGTGTGTGTGTGTGTGTAAATAAAATATTTTTACTATCAATGCATTGATTTGGTTTTATTCCTTTTTTTTAAATACACCCCAAGGGAGTCGAAGGATATACCCAGTAAACATGTCTTTTATATTTATTTGGGAATAAAACTGGTAAAATTCAATTTTATGCAGTTTAGAAAATCAATTGAAAAATTTCGAGAAATAAATTATATTTTTATGATGTACTCGTATGCTCGTTTAAATGATCGGGATGCATATAGTGTTGGAACATTTTAGAAGATTTAGAAATATTTGAATTTGTATTGAGAACAACATCTCTGGAATGAAAAAAATATCCTTTATGTCTTGTATACCATCTAGTCTCGTCTCCGGACGGCGAATAGAGGAAGTCCTACCAGAAACAGGAGGTGTTTGATAAATCGATAACCAAGAGTATGGCATTTTTAAATCCGAAGCTTTGTAAAGAAATAAGAAGCGAGGACAAGCCAAACGAAAGCAAGTGATGTTATATAGGAGGGGCAACTAGAGTGATTAGCCTTGGCAACAAGGTGACTGTAGAAATTTGCGATCCCAACAGTTACAGAGAATATCGAAGTTGATGCGGCGCTTCAATAAAATATTTCGGAGATAGAAATATTGGATTCTTTCTTTAGCTTAAACATCTGCTCAAGCTCCAGAGAAAAAAACATTGCCGTAGATGCACGAAAAGTTTGCGAGAAAACCAATTGATAAAAGAAGGATAAACGTTAGCTTAACGTATTGAAGGATGTGTGAAAGAGCCATTACCACACGCTACTATAAATGATTTCGATAAGGCCAAGTATCTAAAACTCGTTCCCAGCAACCCCAGGTATGCTCCGGAAAGGAACGCTGCTTGCTCTGTTCAGATAAGAAATATAAAAGTATTTTAAGGAGGCTCTCTAGTCGGCCAAGAATTGTCTATATTAAAAATAAGGCAAAACCATATGAACTGGATCAAAAATGCTAACTGTCGAATTGTGTCAAAACAAGGAGTATCGCCAATCATAATCCTTTTACCTGTAGTAACCTTCCTGTGCCTTAACGAAAAACTACACATCCAAAAACATAGGGTGGGATGAAACTGTGTATGGGTAAAATGTAAAGAAACAACCATCTTCAGCTGTGAAGATGTTGAACGACGTAATCCACGACACAACGAGATATTTGAAGGTAGCTGAAGACTTGAATCCTAGTGTTCTTAAATGTTGAATGCCACACTCCTATTCAATAGGTATAATTGTTCTGGATGTTTAGCTGATCCTAAATGTAGATTGTACAACAACACTCCGCCGCTCGGGAAATACAAAGAACATCATCCTCAAATGTAAAGCTTTCTTACCACTTAAGATGGTAAGCACTTCATTGGAAAACTACAGCGCCAATGAATATCAGCATATATATAATTTCAATAAAAAATAATCAAAATTAAACAATTACAGCGTTTTCATTTGGTAACACTTGGTCTCAGCCACCCTGTAGTTTCATTGTGGGCAGTATGTAGCAGATTGTCCAAGGGGAAAACCCGGAATAGGTAGTGCCATCATAGTTTAGACGTCGCGCGATTCATAACTGAACTGGCAAAAATCGTGCAATGGCAGAAATCATTAGGAAGAACAGGCTGAGACGTCGATATCCTTGATACGAATTTTAAAACTCCTGTCTGCGAAGTATTCATGTCACATAACAACCCCAGCTTGGTAAGCCGTCCATATTATTGGTCGATAACTAAAATCGATGACTTACGACTGGCTATCAATCAAAGTAAAGATGGCTGTTGAAGTAAATTGACCAAACCCTGATAAAGGTGTGTAGAGTCTTGGGTACAAGCTGGTTACAAAGAAGCTCGGAGCCTAAAAACTACCTAACGATGATGAACACCACTATTACGGAAATAATTTTTAACGTTAGGGAGAAAAGCTGATAATTACCAAAAATGGGCATCTAGACAGAAACATATAACACACGACAAGTTAAAAACACCTAGACGAAACATTTTCTCTGGTCATACCACCGGGAATCGAACCCAGGTTTTTTATTTAAATAAATTAATAAAAAATGCTGGGTCCTATGATAGGCCATGCAAACGTGAATGGGGGGGGGGGGGGGGTCTACAGCAGTCTTGGATGTCCAACTATTGTTGGTAGCGATCTCACGCTAGCTAAGTGAAGTAACTCTAGATGGCTCCATTTGCCACCCCAATGATATTTAAATCTTCAGGAGGTGACATATCGTTGGAAACTAGTTTGCTTTGCCTTAAATACTTTTAAGTCTGATATGCTCTTGTTAGCTTATGCATGAATCATCTAAGTTTCCTTAGGTTAGAGTTCCACCAACTATTTCGTTTCTTTAGTTTTCTCTTTCTAGTAGTCGAGTTAATGCAGACACTGGTTAACTGTGTTGAAATCAGATCCACACGAGCATCAATTTCATCGATTGAATCAATTTCTGGAAATGCTTCTACACAGGAGTCAAACTTAATGGTAAATCTCGCAGTTTTGCTAGTGATGTGATGACTCTGTGTTTACTAGATGTCCAACTTTCTCTCACATACCACCCAACTACCGAGTCTAACAAGGCTCCATTGATTATTGTTAGATCAATATTGGAGTTCTCATTAAACACGAAGTCCTTTACTTTTCTTCTGTTTTCATCAGTTAGACGGTCATGCCACATTTTATTTCTAGCAATGAAGTCTCCAGAGATCATTACATTTTGGTGTTGACCCTATAAAGAACCTAGGATCGTTTCGAATTTGCCCAGATGTTACTCGTTGAAACTAGGTAGAATGAACCAACTTCTGATTGAATTCAACCCATGTGTAGTGGCTATCACAAAACTGACTTAGCTTCACCATGTAGTAGCAAGGATGTAGAAGACATGCCGCTGATTTGGCCATTGACCGAATGTGGTTGAGGTGGGCAATACGTAGGTTGCTGTTGTTTTGACTAATCAACCTTTTAAATGTTAGATTTCAGATGTCCACAGCACTTTTATAAGCGTTACAGGAAGCGCGGCATACTTGGTGATCACGCGGTTGCATTTCCTTGCAGTTTACGGAACTGGCAGGTTTATATTTATTTGGACAACCCTTACAACCACGACCGTGTTGTGCACAGTGAGAACAAGTCTCTGCGGCCGCGAATAGAACAGCAATTCGTTGCAATATGAGCGTATGCAGTCCACTTGCAGTCTTCTACACTTTAGCATCACGTTTTGATTGCCGGATCAAATTCCACCACCCAGTGAGCCGTCTCTTTCGTCAAATTCGTGGAAGAGTCAACAGTAACATCCTTGATTTTCTTTGTAATCGCATTTGTTGGCAGGCTGGACTCATTATCTCTTGCTGAGATAGTCATCGGTTTAGTCCTTGTCTTAGTCAACGCTTTCTGTTTTTATGTTCCTTGCGTTTTTTTCCGACCGTACCCTTTGTTGTTTACTGTTGGTTTAGTTGATACTGAAAGTTATTGGTTTCTGACTGCAAGTGCACCTATGGTTGCGTGTCTCCTCCAGTTTACCAACAACTACATTAGTTCCCGCAACCACCTCCAGAATTTTAATCTTTAAATTTTTAGTATAATTTGATAATACTCGAAACTTATGACCCGATTTTGAAAATTTTTTCGGTAAGCAATTAGAATTTTTACTCTAATTGCTTACCGAAAAAAAGATGCTGTGTTCTGAAAAATGATATTCACAAACTGTAGACTTTTCGCCACTGTAAACCAATAAGTAATATATTCGCTTATAAATAAAATTTGCTATGTTTGTATATCATAAAAATATTGAATTTTATGTAAATTAATTAAGAAATAAATAAAAATAAAAATGTATTGTACAGTGGTCAGGCAACCTATACTAGTACACTTGGCGACATTCGTTTGTATACCTTAAAAACAATTATTGCTGTGTATAACGTAAACAAACTAATTGTTTCGACTGTACCTGTAGTTATAGCATTATCAACATTTAGGCGTATGTAAGAAAAGTAATCTTAAGCAAATAAATTTTATCTTAAAGCGCAAAAACTACAATTGGCATTAGCTTCAATTTTTGTTGGTATAGAGATGCTATTGATAACAACATATACATGCGAAAACTGTTTCAGAAAATGAATTAATCGCTATCGCAATCTTGAAATGTAACTTAACGTCATTACATTTGATGCTACAAAGTTACATCACAAGACTTCTGTTTATAGAGCCGAGTTACATTTTATGAGTACAATTTTAGTACACATCGGAAATTTTACAATTACAGAGCCTACATAAGAATTGTGAATTAGACCATTAGGCTCAGTTAATTTTGTATTCTTTGTTTGCACTAGCATCATTTCAAGAGAAACGATTTCTATCATCATTTTCATGGTGACGAGCTCGGTCTCTCGAATTGGTTAGATTCTTATTACATTTCACCTTTTTGAGTACACGTTGACCATCAGTTTCTTCAGTCTCTTTCTTTCTTTCTTTCCATCATCACCGGTGAGTGACGGTTTTTGCGTAGAGTTCGATTTGGTTGGTATTGTTTTGCTTCTATGAAACAGGGTTTAAGTCGGTTTATTGAAACCGTTGACTCTAACCCTTTGATAAGCAGCGTGAAATATTTTTCGTTTCGTTTGATTACCAGACATGGTCCTTCGTATGGCGGTTGTAGTGATTTGCGTCTGTTCGAACTAAAACGTATTTGCATGTTGGTAATTCCTTAAATAAGAAAATTTGCTCTTTTGAATGTCGTGACGTCGACGAGGGCTGAATGTCTTTAAATTGATTCCGCAACTGTATGATGAATTCGGACTGATGAGTGTTCTTGCTTGGTTGAATAAAACCCGCGGGTAATCGTATATGTTCTCCGTAAACGAGTTCGGCCGATGTACTTTGTAAATCATCCCGATATGAAATTTTCAGACCGAGTAGTATTAGCGGTAAAGATTTTGTCCATTGTTTTTCGCTGACGTACATTATTGTGCTTTTTAGGGTACGATGCCAACGTTCTATCATTCCGTTGCAAGCTGGATTATAAGCTGTCGTTCTTTTGCGGTTAAATCCGAGTGACTTGGACAGTTCTTCGAATAGACTTGATTCGAACTGCGCGCCTCTGTCGGTCACGATGCTTGTTGGTACTCCGAATCGGCTAATCCATGTATTGATAAGTGTATCAGCTATTGTTTCAGTTCTGATATTCGGGATTGGGGTGGCTTCTACACAACGTGTGTATCGATTTATTATTGTTAAACAGTATGTATTGCCTTCGGACGGTGGTAACGGTCCTACTATGTCTAGGTGCAGTTCGTCGAATCTTTTGCCGATCATTTCGTAATTGCCAGTCTTACTTTTGACGTTTTTTGTTATTTTACACTTTTGGCAGTTCACACAATGTTTGGCCCAAGAGCTTATTTCTTGGTTCATCGCTGGCCACACAATTGTTTTCCTGATTTGTCTCGTTGTGACACGAATACCGGGATGAGAGACGTTGTGTGTTCGTTGAGATGTCAAATACGATTTCTTTATTAGTTCCAAAAACCGGAAATTTTTTGAACTTTAGAGACGTAATTGATTCCATTAGATCCCTTAGCTCTGAATCTTTTGTTTGTTCGTCTGCGATTGATGCGCAATCGATTGTGCTTCCTACGCTAATCCGTTCGACGCGTAATAGAGTGTCAGCAACGACGTTGTTGTCTCCCGAAATGTGACGAATATCCGACTTGTACTGCGCTATGAAGTCTAGGTGGCGGCGTTGTCTAGGTGAGGCTTTCTCAAGATTTTGCCGTAGCGCGAACGTTAGTGGTTTATGGTCCGAGAATAGAATAAATTCTCGACCTTCGATGAAATTTTTGAAGTGTGTGATGGCTGAATAAGCTAATAAAAGCTCTTTGTCGTACGTACTGTAGTGAGTTTTGGCTTCGTTTAGCTTTCGCGAATAGAAGAAAAGTGGTTGCCAACCTTTTTGTGTTAGTTGTTGTAATACTGCTTTGCATGTTTCGAACGCTTTGGTGGATTCGTCGGTCCAATCTATTGGTGATTTATCCTTTTTTCAGCCTTTGACAAACTCGTACAATATCGCCTGCTCATGTGCTGCGTTAGGTGGAAAAATTCGATAGTAATTTAACATTCCCAAAAATCGAAGAATGCCGTCGGTCGTAATCGGTTTTGGGTAATTTTGAATTACCTCTACTCTGTGTTTATAAGGCAGCATACCGTTTGTATTGATGTGGAAACCGAGGAAAGATATTTCGGATGTTGCGAATTCACATTTGTTTAGATCAATTATCAAACCCGCGTCGCGTATAGGCGTTGCAAAACGCTACGTATGTGTGTTCTAAATTTACCTCCTTGTTTCGTGAGGCGATGAGAAGATCGTCGATGTACGGGAATGTCATCCGCGGGAATTCGAACAATCCAAACGGATTGATTATTGCTGTTTTTCGATGTCTCGTTCCTCGATTGAGACCTGGTGATAAGCTCGCACGAGGTTGATCTTTGAGAACATAGTGCATGACTCGAGTAGATGCGAGAAATCGGTCACAAACGGAATTGGATAACGGTCTGGTTTTGTCATCGCGTTTAAGGCCCTGTAGTCACCGCATAATCGCCAGTTGCCATCCTTTTTCTTTGCCATGTGTAGCGGACTTGCCCAGTTACTCTTGGAGGGCCGGCATACTCCTTGTGTCGTCCAAGCTTCAATTTCGGCTTTCGCAATTTTCATCTTATCCGCGTGTAGCCGTTGTACCTTCGCGTGACAAGGTTGACCGGACGTCTGGATGCAGTGTGCAACACTGTGTCTTGCTGTATTTAGTTTTGCCGACTCGTGAGTGACTGCTTTGAACTCGTGTAGTAGTTCCGCTATCTCGGGTTCTACTATAAATAGACATTTATTGTTGTTATGCCATATGACGGAATTTGTATTGATTTTCCTTTGATGTCGAGTTTTGTGTCCGAATCGATAAGCCTTTTGTTTTTGAATCGACTTTTGCCACAACAAACTTACATGTCAGTGGTTTGCGAAGACCTATTTTGAGTGTAAGGTTTTTGTAACCGTACGTATCGATAGCTGTGGAGTTTGCTGCAAATAATTTAAATATAGTTAAATTCGACTTTTCAAGGTTTGTTGGTGGTATCACGGAAACGTCTGCGCTTGTGGCGATCAGAAATTGCAGTTTATTTTGAGAATCAACTATGATAAGGTGGCTGTTTGAAGATTGACTACCGACACTTGCCGTTTGCAGGGTGGTGCCTAATAGTTTTCCGATTTCGGTATTGTTTGGCTCAGTTCGTTGAACTGGCAGGGTTTAATGCATTTTCTGGCTTTGATTCCGAATTTGTGATGGCTCCAACAATTTGGGTGTTTGGCTACCTGTTCGTTTGATCGCGAATTGCTGCGCTGACGTGAAGTATTGTCTGCTTTGGGACTTTGAGAGTGAGCGCGATACGGTGTGTCATTGGACTTTTTGAAACGTCCACACAGTTCTTCCACCCGCGACTGCGCGTTGATTTGAGCTACTAGATTATTTTGTTGTTCTCTGGGTTCGTCTCTCGATGCCGCGTTTAGACTGTAGACACTTACTGGTTTTTGTACCGCGATTATCTTGTCAGCTGCCTTTACAAGTTTTTCAAGGGTCGAGTCCTCCATAGACGTCAACATTTCTTGTGTGTGAGTTGTAAGGCGTGGCATACACAAATTTTTTAACACTGGCTCAGTCACTTGGTTGATCGATAGCGCTTCCATCTCTCGTAACAGTTGAGATGGTTTCTTGTCACCCAGTTGCTGGCCTGATAGTAGCCGATCGAGTTTAATTTTGGCTTAAAACTTCGTATTTTTCTCCCTTCGGCGGTGTAAATATTTGATCACGCACGCACTTCACCGTTTGAGGGTCTAGGGCCGCGATAAAATGCCTATATTGGTAGCATCGGTTGAAATACCACCAATTTCGAATTGAGTTTCCAGTTGAGTGAACCAACCAATGAATTCCCGTTATATTCGCTCCTGAGCGAACGATAATTACACAATAATTCGTTAACAATTCATTAATTTTATTTTTTTTAGATAAATAGCGTTTTACGGAATACCAAAAATATTGACAAGACTATTACGTGTGTGCGGTGCCGCCACAGGTTACCATGTCGTGATACAGAAAGATGTATAAAATTCGGACGGTTTTCTAGGTCTCAACCCAATCATCAGTTTCTTTGTGAACTGTTGTGGCTGTAAAAAAATGTATCCTATATTTTCTGATACATCAATTATTTATGCTGTATAAGATAGCAGAAAATTTCCAGCAGAAAAATGTGTTTTTGCTATTCACCGCTAGAGGCTGCACTACCACAAAAAAGAAATTTTTCAGCTGATATTATTGAAACCAGCAGAAAATTTTTGAAATTTTTAAGCAAATTAATAATTCTGACCAGCAGAAAGTTTGATGAAAAATCAAATAATTAATGAAAAAGAAGAGAACATATAGGTTTAAACGTTTTGAAACGAAAAAGGTAAATTTTCTTTAAAGAACGATTTGCGGCTGTATAAGGACTCTTAAAATATATTAAAATTATTATAATCATCATAATACAAATACAGGGCAACACAAAAAAAATCGCCTACGTTGATTGCACTCCATTAATTTTTGAAGTCATTTTAATGTGAAATGTTTTCAGATTTTCAACAAAAGTGTTAGAAAAACCCTCCTGTAACTACCCTGGGTTTATGTTTTTATGGAAGCTGAGATCATAATCAATATACATGAGCACCATAAGAATCATAGCTGGCGTCAGTAGCGTTCCATACATTTTAGAGTTCAATTTAATGTGAAATGTTTTCAGTTTTTTAACAAAAGTGTTAGAAAAACCCCCTGTAACTTCCCTGGGCTTATGTTTTTATGGTAGCTGAGATCATAATCTATATACATGAGTAACATAAGAATCATAACTGGCGTCAGTAGCGTTCCATAAATTTTAGAAGTCATTTTAATGTGAAATGTTTTCAGTTTTTTAACAAAAGTGTTAGAAAAACACTCCTGTAACTACCCTGGGCTTATGTTTTTATGGTAGCTGAGATCATAATCTATATACACGAGTAACATAAGATTCATTACTGGCGTCAGTTGCGTTCCATAATTTTTTGAAGTCATTTTAATGTGAAATGTTTTCAGTTTTTTAACAAAAAGGTTACAAAACCCCCTGTAACTACCCTGGGCTTATGTTTTTATGGTAGCTGAGATCATAATATATATACATGCGCAACATAAGAATCATAGCTGGCGTCAGTAGCGTTCCATAAATTTTTGAAGTTATTTTAGTGCGAAATGTTTTCAGATTTTTAATAAAAGTGTTAGAAAAACCCCCCTGTAACTACCCTGGGCTTATGTTTTTATGATAGCTGAGATCATAATCTATATACATGAGTAACATAAGATTCATAACTGGCGTCAGTAGCGTTCCATAAATTTTAGAAGTCATTTTAATGTGACATGTTTTCAGTTTTTTAACAAAAGTGTTAGAAAAACCCCGCTGTAACTAACCTGGGTATTCGTTGATGAGGTGCTACTGACGCCAGTTAAGAATCTTATGTTGCTCATGTATATAGATTATGATCTCAGCTACCATAAAAACATAAGCCCAGGGTAGTTACAGAGGGGTTTTTCTAACACTTTCGTTAAAAAACTGAAAACATTTCACATATATATAATAACTAAAATTTTATGAAGTGGTATAAAGGTAGGCGATTCGTTGTTTGTGTTTCTCTATTTGCTTTATGATGATTATGGTAATTTTAGTATATTTAAGAGTCCTTATACATACGCAAAACCTTAAAACATATATTTTCGCTTCTTTTTCATAAATTATTTGATTTTTCAAAAAAAATTTCAAAAAATTTCTGCTGGTTTCAAAAAATATCAGCAGAAAAAATTCTTTTTTGTGATAGTGATGCCTCTAGCGGTGAATAGCAAAAATACATTTTTTCTGCTGGAGATTTTCTGCTATCTTATACAGCATAATTATTTCAAGGTTCTCCCTAATGCATAATCTACCATGTTGTAGGACACTATTTTTCGTGACATTTTGATTTATCAAGTTAAAATAAACACCCGGGTACCACAAAGGCCTACAAAGTTTACTCTGAATTTTGTAACCTTTTGTACATAATCAGTTCCTATTTAAGACGAATCAACATTAAAATACCTCACCTATTCATCATTCATTACTCTTGTATCTACCTCGTAATTTATCCCTTAAATTTATATCGATTTCAATAAAAATAAATCGGCTGAACAAAAAAATTTGCATATTTCCATTTTATTGCTGCTGCATGTTTAACAAACAAGAAAATACTTCAATTTTGATGAATTTATTGTTTTGCGAAAAAATTTTCTTTTCCAATTTCCTCCTTTATAAGATGAATCAACTCGCAGTGTATAAATATGTACGTAGAGCTATATGTACAGCAGAATGATACTTCATATCGTTTTGTTTCACGTACACATAAAAGAACAATTCCTTTTATCGAAACATAATAATTTATGTATCATGTTTGTTTATGCTCAAAGAGATGGGTGCACAAGCACTCTATAGCGTTACACACATTTTATAGAAAATACCCATCATTAAAATAATTAAAAAACATTTGTGAGAACTTATAGGTGTGGGAAATTTGTTAATTTTGTGTGCTCTACCACCCAGTCTTATGTAACGAGGAAAACTACTATGTCATCATCAGAAACACTAAATACAAAAAATATTATAAATCTTAAGTTTTTTAAGAATTTTGATATACTAAAATTCTTAGTTTTTGTCGTTCACCAGATAATGTAATGAATAATTAAAAGTTAATTATATGAATATGATTAATGGCAATGATTTTTTCTCGTGTACATGTGTAATTGGGTGTGATTAAAACCTCTTACATACCTGTATCAAACTACTGTAACCTATATTAACATATCACACATTTCTTAACTCCATAAATCCGACTACCTCTGTATGTACTCGTATATACCTAAAACACACTCATGTATGTACTGTCTAATTCCCGTTCTCAACCCAGCAACGATATACGACCAAACCCATCACACTACACTACATATATATACGGATTTAATGAATTGTATGATAACAATATTATTAATCTGTGAGGATTAGAAAAAATAATGTGAAAAACAAAACAACCAAACCAAACCAAAAAAAAAGTTTTCACCAAATTTTCCGTATTTTTGTGTCTCATTCCCGAACGAAAATCTAAATTCTAACTGTTTGTTATGTCATCACATGCGATGATGAATATCAACCCCTATACACTATACTCGTACTTTATACATTTCTGCACACATTCACAATATGGTATTATTATTATTCACTCTAATCTCTGTGATAAATTAGTTGTAATATGTTTTGCCACAACAACAAATACTACCACTACCGTGAACTCAGCCACTTTACACAATATATCGTTGCGAAAATTCAAAAATTTTCTAACACCCAAAATGTTATATTATCGGGTTGTGTAGTTGTTGTAAACCAACAGTCGAAAACCAAATAAATTTTTTTACAAATCAATAATTATTACAGATATTTTCCCGTTTACCATATCGAGAGATGAAAATGTTTTAACTGTTTCCGTTTATGTGGAAAACGCGTTATGAATTTGTATTTCGGTAATGACATGTTGGATTGCACACAAAAAATGTAGTCATGTGGTGTGGCTGAGTTGAATGTTTCGATTTTAATTTATTATTGTAAAACTGGGTAAAGAATTTAAAGCGGTAACTGGGTATTCGCAAGTTGCTGATTTGGTACAGCTTGTGGATCCAATTTCGCAAACTTTTCTATAGAAACTACACGGCATCGTACTCGCTCTGAGATCTAGGTCTCATTCAGAGAAAGAAATTAATATTTTTTTCATTTCAAAGATTGTTGCAGCTTCATCTTAATAAAGTAATACAAATTAATTTGCGTTATACAGGGTGAGCCATCTGTTAGTCCATTTGTCATTTGTAAATAAAACCCACAGTTTGCGAAGGAAAGTCAAAATTTGTTATTGATAAGGAAAGTTGGTTCTATGCCATTTATGTGTGAAAAACAATATTGTTCATATGCCCACCGCAATTTTTGATGAATTTTCCCAATAAAAGATAATAGTGAAGAATTTCCTAAACTTTACTTAAAATTTAAATCCACCATTTTTGTTTCAATGTATACGTAAAATTTCGTATAAACGAGTAAATTATAAATTATATGAAAAAATGCAAATAAGTACGGTACTAAGTACTTGTAAGGAGGTCAATTTGCATATCATAGGGGTTTTCCGAGCATTTTTCCCAATTCCAGAAACACCGCTACCAAATACTAAGCGCACTTTTGAGTTGTTCTGGATCAAAACTAACAGGTAAACGCCATTCCATTTCTATGTCTCTAGATTTTTCAAAGAAGAGGTGTACATCTGTTAGTTTTGATCCAGAACAACTCAAAAGTGCGCTTAGTATTTGGTAGCGGTGTTTATGGACTTGGGAAAATTGCTCGGAAAAACCCTACGATATGCAAATTGACCTCTTTACAAATTTTGATTCCTAAAACACCCGGGGCCCCTAGATTTTTCAATGGAATGGTGTTTATCTGTTAGTTTTGATCCAGAACAACTCAAAAGTGCGCTTAGTATTTGGTAGCGGTGTTTCTGGAATTGGGAAAACTGCTCGGAGAAACCCTACGATATGCAAATTGACCTCTTTACAAATTTTGTTTCCTAAAACACTCGGGGCCCCTCGATTTTTCAATGGAATGGCATTTATCTGTTAGTTTTTTTTTTTATTTTTTTTTTATTTATTTATTTATTTTGATTATTTGGGAAGCTCATTAAATAGAGCAGGGCCCATATAAAATGGATTACTTTGGGAACGGCTTGTACTTACGGTATTTAAATAATATAATGGGCTTGCATTGTTTCTTGTATAATGTGAGTGAACTTCAGATACGGCTATAGGAGTGAGATTACATTTCATCAGAGCCATCTGAGCTTTCTTAATAAACATCAACAATTGAAATTTCCCTAGAATCTCTAGGGGAAGTGTTTTGGAAGAGTACAAAGATTTAGTCGACGTTAGTACTGGCAGGCATTTGATAGTTTTGATGATCCTGTTTTGAAGAACCCAAAGGCTTTTGATGGAATTTTTGGGTGTAGTAGTCCATAGCGAGCTCATATAACTCAATCTAGAGTTGATTTATGCGTCATAGAATAACCATGCTGTTCTTTCATCAATTAGACTTCTTATTCTCTTCAACGCAAATGCATAGGGCCAGATTTGTTTTTTAGCTTTCAGTACTTGTTCCTTCCATTTCAGGTTTTGGTCAATGAGGAGCCCCAAGTAGGTAGTAGTTTCAACTTGCAGTATTTTATTATTATTTACTTCCAAGTAACGGGGAAAATGCGCAGGAAACTTTTTGTTTTGGAAAATTATGTAATTGGTCTTTAACATGTTCATGCACATTTTATTAGCAGTCAGCCAGTATTCTATTTTAGTAATATCTTGTGCCTTTTGATCAAGAAGGCTTAAACCATCTGAAGATTTATACACTAGAACAGAGTCATCCACATACATAAAAAGTTTTCCAGACAAGTCTATATTGAACATGTCATTAACGAAGAAGTTAAATAGAATTGGACCAAGAATAGAACCCTGCGGCACACCAGATACCATTGTCAGCGGCTCGCTCTTAATACCATTTACCACCGTGTATTGGACCCGGCTAGTGAAATAAGATGTTAAAATGGATAGGGTGGCTACGGAGGGATTTAACTTTGTAATTTTTGAAAGTAGGATTTTATGTGGCACAGTGTCGAAAGCTTTTTTAAGGTCTATAGAGAGCATCGATACATATTCCTTGCACTCTAAACCCAAATAGATTTCATTGAGTACAGACACTGCCGCTGACTGTGTGCTAGATGCTTCGACAAATTCAAATTGGTTAGCATGTATAATTTTATTGCACTTAAAATATTCATTTAATCTAGCTACAATTATTTTCTCAAATATTTTGGAGAACACATTCAGGATTGATATTGGCCGATAGTTAGATGGAGACATTTTATTTCCGGCTTTGGAAATAGGGTGAACTATTGAGGTCTTGAGACAGACCGGAAAGTGGCCAATACGTATGGATTCATTGATTAACTTTACTGTTAAGGGGATGAGAAAAGTGTTACATTTTCTTATAAACTTCGCTGAGATTGAATCATATCCTGATGCAGCAGTTCGATTAAGATTATTTATTATTGTAGCAACTTCTAAATAATCAGTAACCGAGAGATTAAGTTGCGGAAGACCTTCATATTTTAAGTAACTGGAAAAAGGGGGCATTGTAGTATGGGTGGTTGTTCCGTCGGTTAGGTTTCCAATGTTTATGAAGTATTCGTTAAAAATATTAGCGATGTCGTAAGAGTCATGTTTAACTTCAGACAAATTGTTAGTCAGTGCAATAATTGGATTCCTGGAGTACTCGTCATCTTTGTTAAATATCAACTTTTTTAGAACCGTCCAAGTCGCTTTGAAATTTCCTATAGATTGCTGGAGCGCACCAAGGTTGAACGCAGATTTGAGCCTTCTTTTAGTATATATTACTTGGTTCCGAAAATACTTGAATCTTTCTTTATAATAACAGTTACTAGGATATTTGTTTTTCAGACGATAGAAGACATTCCTTATCTTTAAAATAGATACAAATTCTTCGGTTACCCAGGTTTTAGTGGCATCCTTCTTTAATGATTTCGTATTAGAGGTAATGAGTTGCGATAGCTCATCACACAATTGTTTAAAAGTCCTTATACAAGAGTCATTATTGCATATATAGGGAAGATAAGCGAAGACCCTATCGTAGTTAGTGACGCTAAACTGACGGGATATACGTTTAGGGATAACAATAGAATCGGATTTATCTACCAGTATAATTCGATGATCGAAATCGGGGGAGTCAATTAGGCTTATGTTAAATTTTGATAGGATTAGGTCAGTGATGACATGGTCAAGTACCGAGGGCGTTGAAGAAAATCGAGTGCAAAACTCGGGGCTCAAGTTGTTGAGTATCGTGTATCCACTACTAGAGACCACCGACTTCATCCAAGTCGTCTTATATTCACTTGAGCTAAACAAATTAATATTAATGTCACCCAATACCATTGATTTGGGGTATTTTTGTAAAACATTCTCAAGAGTGTGAAAGAAAACACTATCTGGGCATTGTTTGGTGCGATATATACCAATCACTCTGCTATGACAGAGTGGTAGATTAACAACAAGGAAACTAGTACCATGCAGAGTTAATTGTTCTTCCTCTATTGCAACAGTAGAGTCAACAATAAACATTGCAATGCCACCACCCCTATCTGCGTCCCTACAACAGAAAAAACATTCATACCCGGGTAGAGTGTAAAATGGCACTTCGTTGCAATAAATCCATATCTCCGTAATTACGATAATGTGAGGTGGCGTGTTTAATGTTTTTAGAAAGTTACCAATATTTTCAAAATTTTCGCGGAGAGATCTAGCATTTATCAATACATACCTCAGACAACCATCGGTATAACTTGGCTCTGCGTTTAGATAGTGATTTAGTGACAAGTGGTTAAAAATTTCAGCTTCGGTAATATCAGTTGACGATTCCATAATATAAAGCGAAATAAATTTGAAATAACAAAATCCAGAATGAATCTAAAAATATAGAAAAAACAATATTAGTTTATTAGGAAAAGAAAATAGAAAACAAAAGAAAATATGTGTATGTTATAATGATATACAATAATTGAGATAGCTCGACACAGATGTTACGTAATCGTTGACGCCTTGCCGATGTGAAGTAGTATTCAATGGGCTTCTAGTTGGCTGGTAGCTGTGACATGTAATATACAACCCTGGGAATGTCAGCCTCCTTCTCTTGAATGTCGACGTGTCCATTGTACCAACATTTAAATAGGATACCAGATCGTTGTAATTTCCTTGAGGCAGTCAGTAAAGCAGCAAAATGTTTTCGTAATCGATGGTTTATAATTAATTTTTTATTGGGTAGGCTAGTTGGAAACAATTGATGCAAGAAAATTGGCCCATTTTTTATTAAGTGAGCCATTACTGCTTGCTTCATGCTGCTAAATTTAAATGAGATAAATAGCTGTACAGTTGTGTGTATTTTATCTCCACTGCCTCTTGAATTAACTCTGTGGAAGTAGTTATCAACATCATCCAATTTAAATTTAAGTATAGCACCTAACTTTATTACAAACTGCTCGTAGTCAATAGTGTCCGAATTTGCAGAGCTCGGTGGAATCCTCAGCACAATTATATCATTTTTGAGTGACTGTTGCAGAACGAACTCGTTTTGATACTCTAAGGTGTCAATACGTTGTTGAGATTGGGCAACTTCAGAAGTAAGTGTTGCGATATTACGCGTGTTACCATTCACATTATCATTGATAGTATCCATTTTCACATTGATATCGTCGATTGATCCAGAACAACTCAAAAGTGCGCTTAGTATTTGGTAGCGGTGTTTCTGGAATTGGGAAAATTGCTCGGAAAAACCCTACGATATGCAAATTGACCTCTTTACAAATTTTATTTTCTGAAGCACCCGGGGCCCCTAGATTTTTCAATGGAATGGTGTGTATCTGTTAGTTTTGATCCATAACAACTCAAAAGTGCGCTTAGTATTTGGTAGCGATGTTTCTGGAATTGGGAAAATTGCTCGAAAAAACAATATGATATGCAAATTGACCTCTTTACAAATACTTCATCACCGTACTTTTTGCATTTTGTCATATAATTTATAATTCACTCGTTTATACGAAGTTTTACGCATACAGTGAAACAAAAATGGTGGATTTAAATTTTAAGGAAAGTTTAGGAAATACTTCCCACGAATAATAAAAGAGGATTAATGACCTCAATTTCAGCTCGAATGTTGTTTTTACGTTATTGATTTGTTTGTGGATGATTAGCATACACCTTACCTTCCAAATAACCCCACAAAAATTAATCAAGTGGTGTTAAATCTGGGCTTCTTGATGGTCAAATTTTGTTGACAATAAATGGATTGTTACACGACTTGCGTGGCATGTCGCTCCGTCTGGTTGAAATCAAAGGTCGTTGACACGCAGTTCATTCGATTTGGGCCACTAAATTAACATGGTGCGATAACGTTCCCCCATTCACTGTAAGAGCATTATCATGTTCGTTTTCAAAGAAAACCGGCCCAATAATGCCACCAGCCCAGAAACCACACCAAACAGTGACTCTTGGAGGATGAACTTCTGCTTCGTGAATAACATGAGGACTCTCCGCTCCCCAAATTTGGCAATTTTGCTTGTTGACGTACCCATTAAGATGAAAATGAGCTTCATCGCTAAATGTGATTTTAGATGTTAAACCTTCATTTCGTTCAAGCATCCAATTAACAAAACGACGACGATTTAAATGGTCTGGTGGCTTTAATTTTTGAGTTGGTTGAATTTTGTATGGATGTAAATGAAGATCAACATGCAAAATGCGTCGTAGTGTGGTTCGTGTAAACGATGCCTGGTGGATGTGCTTGGTTCATTACGAACACTTTCACTAACAGTGCCACTGCATCACGAGTACGAACTGGATGAACATGTTGATACATGCACCGGTGTGAAGTATTTAACATTTATCAAAAGTGTAACTACACAAATTAACAAATAACAAAAGTGTAGTTACACAATAAGATAAAAAGTGTAGCTATACACACAAAAAAAATGGCAGGGTTGAATTTTTTAATTTTTCTCATTAAAATCCGATTTTTACAAGAAAATGAAAAACGATTATACAATTAAAACTAAAAATAATTGGTTTTTATTCATTGAACATTACAGAACTATACACCCGGTCTCGTATATATTTGATGGCCATTTACACGTGATGCTAGAGATATCTACTGAAATCTACATTTTCAATGCGTTAATACATAATTCTAGAGATGTCTACGCAAATATGGCTATACCGGCATTTTGGGGATATTTTTCACAATTTTTAGTGATACGCGGTATATCGATGCGACCCTCGGGGAATTTTTTATCGAATTTACAAGAAAATAAAATTATGGAAAGTGTACGTACAGTCTTGTGGATGTTTGAATTCTTCTAATTACTCGGAATTTCTTCTAATTACTCGGAATCAGACGAATATATGTAAATTTGTGAAATAATTCCAATTTTAAACCATGACAGACAGTTTTTCCAAAATTCTGGCATTTTGTTTCTGTTGGGGCCGTTAATAGCACTAAGAAGCTGTTTGTATGTTCTACGGAGGTAATAGCTTTTAAATGTCAAAATCGCCCTTTGATCCATTGGCTGGGCCACTGAGGTGGTGTTGGAATGCAGAAATATATATAAATTTAACTTTATCCGATAAATATTAATATAAGTTGGGTAACCAGGACAAATATCTACAAGCATCAAAGCTTTAAAATCCAATTTTTGTTTTGTGCAATATGTTTTGGTTTCTGGAATACCGCAAGCTGTCATCCAATCTTTGAATGTCACCGTCATCCAAGCCTTTTTGTTAGCGCGCCAGTGAACAGGCAGATGATTCTTATTGCAGCCTTTCACAGCTCTGGGATTTTCAGACTGGTAGATTAAAAATGGTTAAAATTTGAATTCCCCTTACTAGCTTTAGGTCCCGATGCGGATCTTTCTTTTATCGAAATATAGGTTCTGCTTGGTAGACGGTATTGACGGTGAATTTCCTAAAACCTTCCTAAATTTAAAATCGTTTGATAGGATTAGTGAATCTTTCAATTATTGCTTATAATAAAGCATTCAACAAAATAATTGAAATTGACAAACTATCTTAGAATTCGAAGGCATCAATAAGGGAATATTTGTAGATAATTATTATTCAGAAACCGCAATTGGCTGTTGGCCATAGATGAGACTAATAGTTTTAGATGCTGGTTGATCCATTCAAGAAGCACACACAGTTTGAAGAAATTCTCTTGGCGATGACAGGTTCAAATAACACTAAAACCGCCCCATGCCATATGTTGAACGGCAAATTTTCAATATATCCGTTCCAGAAACCAGTATATGTGCTTGGCCATAGATGAGACTACCATTTTTAAATCATGTTTGGTCCATTCAAGAAGCACACATAGTTTGAAGAAATTCTCTTGGCAATAACAAGTTCAAATAAGACACAAACCACCCCATATCATACGAGTATGTTGAACGGAAAATTTTCAATCCAGAAACGAGAATTTTTTTAAACTGTGTGTGCCTCTTGAAAGAACCAAACGTGATCGTGCATCTGCATTACCATCCTTTGGCGGGAAACTTTGGGCTAACTTTAATACTGTCAATGTATAGTTTTCCTCGTCATATTTATCCTCGATATCTCCAATAGAATATTTTTATGCTTTGGCTAAGGATTAAATGGTCTTAGCGTCCCGGAATAAGATTTATGGAATCGAAGTATTGACCGCGCTTTAGTGAATGCATTAACGTTCAGTGTGTGGTATTACTCATCATATATTACTTCGTCGTTGAACCAAAAACAATTGGAGCGCTGCGAGTAATAACAACAAACGCAACAAGGATTTAATGAACGATTAAGTTTTACAACATGGACTCATTAGGAAATTAGGACTCATTGTACTCACTTCCTTGCACTATAAAAAACCTCACCAATTTTTAATGACCAAATCACTGCTTGCATATTATTCAATCGGGCCATCCATGTTTTTTTGAGGTTAGATGTCAAGCTTGAATAATTACTAGTGACATTTGTTCAAAGCGTAAACAACAATTATTTTCATATAATTGAAAATGTCGAAGTTTGTGCCAAAAAACAGGATTTGCGGGAAGTTTTACTTCCCGCCAATTTTTATTGAAGAAAAGTGCAGCGGAAACAAATCGTTTGCTTGTGGAAGTTTACGGTGAACATGCTCCATCGAATACAACATGTAAAGTGTAATGATTCAAAGTTGGTGATTTTGACGTAAGAGACAAAGAACGTGTAGGCGAACTAAGAAAATTTGAAAATACAGAATTGGAAGAATTGCTTGATGTGAACCCTTGTCAGACCGAAAAAAAATTGGCAGAAGAGTTTAGTATTATCCAACAATGCATTTCGCAACGTATACATGCAATAGGATTGCTTCAGAAGCTGGGAAATTGGGTGCCACCCAAATTAAAAGAACGGGACATGGAACGTCGGATGAAACCTGGATCCATTATGACAATCCAAATCGCGAGCCAGCGTGGGTCCCAGGTGAACCAGGGCTGTCGTCGCAAAAAGCAAATATCCTTGGTTCGAATGTGATGCTTTGTATTTGGTGGGATATGAAGAGCAGCGTTTATTATGAGCTGCTGAAAGAGCGTGAAACCATTACGGGACATGTTTATCGACGACAATTGATGGCTTTAAAGCAACCTCTAGCTGCAACCGGAATGGGACAAAAGGCACGATAAGATTATTTTGCAACATGACAACGCTAGGCCACATGTTGCTGTACCTGTAAAAAACTTCTTGGGCAGACAGAACTGGGAAATTCTACCCCACCCGCCGGATTCACCAGACATTGCTCCCTGTGAATACCACTTGTTCCGGTCGATGCAATCAGTCCTAACACAGCAGAATTTTTCTTCATATGAAAACGTCAAAAAATGGATCGATGACTAGTTCGCCTCGAAACAACCAGACTTCTTCCTTCGAGGAATCCGTTTATTGCCTGAACGATGGGTGAAGGTTATAGCTTCCGAAGCTTCCGGTCAGTTCATCTTTTTTCGTATAGCAAATTCGCTCTAATACTTATAGACATATTTTCAGTTTTAGGAAAAAAATCACTTTACTATAGAGGCTTGTGAAGTTTTTCCTAAACTATTCCTAATTTTTTGTATTTGTTTTTATAGGATAGATCTAAGAAAATGTTCACGCGCATGCTTGGTAGTCTTTTACAAACCAAGCCGGCCTCATCAACGTTAAAAACTTGTTTTGGTAAATAACCTCCTTTTCGGATTATAGATTGTAATTCTGCTGGGTAACGTTCAGCAGCAACAGTGTCGGCACTGGCTGGTTCATCTTTTAATTTGATATTGTGAAGGTTTGCCCGACATTTGAATGAATCGCTCAAACCAACCATGACTATAGCTGCAAAAAGTTCACACGAAATTGGCTTTTGTTTAGAGCTGTGTGTGGCCGGCCATTATCATGCACAAAAAAATCCTCGCTCTATTTGTCTGTTCATGGAAAGCATACGAAGCCTTAAAATTTCTTTTGCATTACTACCAAATACCCAGCCAAACCATCACCGAACCTCCATGAAACGTTACGACTAGCATCACGCATTTAGCGTGTAATCTTTATCCTGGGCGTCTGATGCCTACAAGTTTAACCGCGATTCATCTGAAAAATGAACGTTACAACAGTCCTTTGAGTCCAGTTTTTGTACTGCAATCCATAATTTCGGTCGACCTGATTTTATTCGATTTCGGTAGCATAACGTGCGTAGCTCGATTTTCTTTTAGTGTAGTTTTTCCTGTTTCTAAATGTCGATGCCAAGTCCGGTTCACAACAGACACACTAATATCACAGATTCGCCCAATTCCGCACGATAAGTTGCACCGGCTTCAACTAAAGCCACAATTTTTGTAGCGCGAACGAGTAATAGTTCTCTTCGATTCATCTCGCTTGAATTTTCAAATAACTATTCGATACATTAGTTTTCCATAACATGACGTAACATTTAAATAAACTTAAAATTTTATCGTATAGAGTGCTTAGTTGGAATGTACTTGTTAACGTTTATACGCTTTCTGATACGTTTCTCGCTAAAACTTCAATAAATCGACAAGGAGTCGTCATACAGAAGTCGTACATTTATAGTCTCAAACAGCAGCATATTTTTTTATTCGATTACCAGATCGAAAAGAAGACAAAATTTCCTTCAATTAGAAGCAAAATTATTTTTTTGAAAGGTGCTTACCGAGGTACAAGCGTTCGAATCTGGGTATTTTTTCGAAAACATTTTTGTTCCTTTTTTGCCGCAGGGATACTTGGCCAATTTGTCTCAATAAAAGCCGTATTTTAACAGTGTAGCAGAAATATTCGAAATTAGAATAAAATATTTGAGTGATTTTTCTTTTGGTATTTGTTAGATATTTCACAGCGGTATTTGAAAACGTTAATTAGAGAGATTTGTGTGACTTCATTTACAGTAGAACCTTGATTATCTCTATATCGATTACAGATAAAATATGGGTTGTCAAGTAATTTTTTGTTCAGGTTAGAGTCCTTCTTCACCTCCGGAATTTATTGTTCTTGCTTGCGAGTCACCCTGTGTATACCAAAAGAAGATACACAAAAATATTTTTTGTGTGTGCTGAGATATTTATTGATCATTCGAGACAACAAGGGAAAACAAAAGAAGATTGGCGAGTAACCTTTGGTGCCGATGGGTGCAGAGAACAAAGCAAATTAGTGGACACGAGCACGGACACGTGCCACACTCAACCAGAGTGTATGTCCAGTGTGATAATCAAAGACCGCTGTATCTGAATAAGTGAGTAGTACCAGTCGGAGCAGGATATCAGCGCCATGATGTAAACTAGTCCACCTCGGCGGATTTCCGTTAGATGATTTCTTTTATTTTTTGTTATTTCATTGCATGTCAATACCCGCGAGCTCGGAGTATTCACCCGCACCAGAGGCCGCGCGGAAACGTGCCGAAAATTGTGATAGTGACGCAATTAAAATATAACTATTTGTTTCAAACTACGTAAATTAATTTGTTTTATTCATGCTGTTTCATTTCATTTCATTTATGGGCATCCGAAAACGTGCGACCACCAAGGGGTACATTGCAAACTTCCACCATCTCTTGAACAGCCAAGCAATTTGTTATTATTTTCGTTATTATTACTGTTAAGAACAATAACGATCCTATTAATTTGGTTCGTAAAAATAACGATCCGATTCATTTGGTGCGTATCGTATGAAAGGTAAAAACTTAAACGCCTTCCTAAATCCAGTTCGAATTTTCGTGCTCATCCAGAAGTAAATAATTGGATTACAAGCGGGATGAGCCATATATAAAAGGAAAGCATATTCCTTAATGTCCCCATACCAGCTTGGAATGGGTTCTATTTGCGATATATCAAGGACATCATAAATGATGCTCATGATTCGATATGGTATGTAACATATCATGAAAACTACTATAATCGTGATCATCATTTTGACCACTTTCTTTCGGCTACGATTTATTGCGATTTGATTTTCGGTTTGTTCACCAACGGCTTTCGAACTCCAAAGCGTAGGACCAATTACACTGTAGCTGTATGCCATGCAAGAAAATGGCACAATAAATGAAATAATCGACATACCTGTCGAGTACGCACATTTTAGATTATTATCTTTCCATTTTCGTATGCACTTAGTAGTTGTGCCATTTGTAGGCCGCTCTGCTTCGTAAAAATATATACTTGGAATACTGAAAGTCACACTCATTATCCAAATTCCAATAATAGCCACAAGTGTTTTGAGTACGTCCAATTTTGTTTTTAACGGATGCATTATCGCCAAATAGCGCTCAAATGCGATCGCAGAAAGCGTAAAAATCGAGGCAAACATACTTATGGAATGCCAGCTGAATATTATCTTACAAAAGAGCCAGCCAATCGACCATTGCAATATAAGAAATTTTGTAGAAAATATTGGTAAAAAAAGTGCAGATAATCCTTCGGAAACGGCCAGGTTCGCTGAAAATTATAAAGTTAAGAGGTGAGTCTTGTATATTAAAGCTAGGCACTCACCAAGAAATAAATTTGTAGCGGTTTTCATCCGTTTATGCGCTAGAACAATCCAAATTAACGTAACATTTCCAAAAATTCCAACTATAGAAATGATTACATAAAATAGAACTCCCAAATAACCGATCTCTAACGTGTGGGTCATTGTTCTACAAATTCTAATGGTAATTTACTATAGGGAATACAACATACTAGCACAATTTCATTCTGTTAACTAAAAATGTGATTGGTTGGTTCGTAGTTTTAAATTCATTTTTTGGTATTTCCAAATGATCATGATTATTTCTTAATTTAGATCTGGCGAAAAATATGCGATAAATACACATACTAGTAAATGTGATAACGTGGTGTTTCCTCGAAATGGCATAAACGTCATACGGGCTTTATCACCCGACATTCGAATAAATATATACACAATTTCTTCGCGAATCCAGAAAAACTCATAAGTTGGTTTCATGCATCCAAACTCCTATCTTAACCCAATTGCCACTATACTCGCAATATTTTGATTTGCGATCGTATGTAAAACGCAAAAAAATGGTGAACTACCTAAATTATTGTATAAACTCTAAACAAACCGTATACATAAACCTTATCAAAGCCGCAAACTAAAATATATACGACAAGTTAATTCGTAAACTGCGATAAAATGTTATCAAATAGTTGCATACCAGCTGATATATTTGTAATACAACCCAATTAAAATCCAAAAAGTTAATGTAATCAAAATAATTGGTAATTTTGGAATGTTTTAATGGGTGTGGGACACCTCGTCATCAACATTTTCGATGACCTGTCGATAACCACATTGCCGACCTCCCTATCGTGGACACACACATCGCCGACATCCACATCGCGGACAGCAACTTTGGTCGATAATCAAAAGTAGCACACACAACCAGATCGCTGACATTCACATCGCCGAAATAAACTTCGCCGAAAGCTACATACTCGTATTGGTACGAATTCTACTCTAATCAATTATATCACTTGGTTGTCGAGTGGTTATGATATACGCCACCAACTGTTAGCGACTAAAAACGCGAGAGTTCAGAGTCCACCACATTAGTTAAAAATTGGACAATACTGGAACACAACTATATGCAAATGATTTACAATTGCAACACACATACATCGCCAGATGCAATAAAAAGTTTACTCTCGAACATCGATCGACAAGTAATAAATACTGTGGGCAAAAAATAGTAAGACTTTGTTCATAATTTTAAAATTCTTTATTTATTTCTCCAAATCTATTTCGTCCTCCTCAAAGTAATCCCCCCCGACCTCAATACACTTGTGCCAACGTTTTTTCTAATCCTCGAAACAGTTGTTAAAGTCAATTTCCGAAATAGCCTCCAATGCGCATAGCGATTCACGTTTAATGTCTTCAATTGACTCAAAACGGTTTCCTCGGAGCGGTCGTTTGAGTTTGCTGAACAGCCAGAAATCACACGGAGCTAAATCAGGTGAATACGGTGGTTACGGAACGATATGGTTGGAATTTTTGGCGAAAAAATCACGTAAAACCAATACAGTATGAGAAGGTGCATTATCGTGGTGCAAAAACCAAGAGTTGTCGACCCATAACTCCGGCCTCTTTTTACGAAAAGCTTCGCGCAAACGACGCATAACACTCAAATAGTATTCCTTGTTGACAGTTTGGCCGGTCGGAAGGAATTCGGTGTGCACCACACCTCAATAATCGAAGAAAACTGTCAACATCACCTTGATTTTTGACTTGCTTTGACGTAGCTTTTTCGGCTTCGGCTCACCTTTGGCACGATATTCGGCCGATTGGTCGTCTGTTTCCGGGTCGAAAGCATAGATCCCAGACTCAACGCCAGTTATATGACATCCTGGTAGTCGGAAAGCATTGTTTCACAGACGTCAACGCGACGCTGTTTTTCCAAAACATTGAGTGATTTTGGAACCAATTGTGCCTTCACTTTTCTTAGGCCCAAATGATCTTTCAAAATGGTTTTCACTGATCCTTCCGATATTTCAACGATGCCAGTAAGGTCTCTGACTGTTAATCGTCGATTCTCGAGCACCAATTCCTTGATTTTATTAACGTGTTGATCATCAGTTGATGTTGATGGCCGTCCTAGACGTGGTTCGTCGTCAACACTTTCTCAACCCTCTTTGAACAATTTTTACCAATCAAAAACACTTGCTCGCGACATACAATTATCAACGAAGGCCTTTTGCAACATTCTGAACGTTTCGGCACCACAAAATTGATTCCACACACAAAATTTAATGGAACTTCTTTGTTGAATGACTTCACTCATTGTAATAATCGCCGAATGCACTTTTTGTACTTCAGAAAGACAAGCGTATACTAAACATTAATGATTATTTTGATGTGACTTTTGACAGAGATGTCACTGACAGCCATACCGACATAGAAAAACAAATATTTCAACGAATGGTTTTCCGCGCGAAATTTAAATTAAACAGTCTTACTACTTTTTGCCCACAGAGTATAACGCCCCAACCAGCGAACACGTAACAGCTTAAATTGCGCGCTGTTCCTACCGGTTCGGTTAGTGCTAAACTAACCCCTAGAATTTTTGTGATCCTGCACTTTCCCTAAGTGGTTCAACCGGACGCAACTTAGGCTCTTAAATTTTCACTCGTTAAGGCTTTAAGCCTAAAAGCGCGAGCAATTTATGACGTAGGACAGCTGTAATTTAAAAAGTAAACAGTGAACGAGTAAAGTTTGTGAATTACGGCAGAAATTAAAGGTGTTGAAGGATAAAGTTTGTAACTTTGAATCGCTGAATGTTTTTATATGCACGATCCAGTACGAATCCAAATCGAACGCCCGACATTCGTAACAATATGATGGATATAGGAATTCGAGAATTGGTAATATAGATGTTAGCCATATAAGTTCGTCCTAGAACCGCCGTAAATTTATATGAGTGCAATATAATTAAGTGATATAGTTTTACCGTTATGAGATTTCTAGTGTTCCAGTTTTTTTGAGTTTTAATGTTCCACTTAGAAGCTGATGTTTTGTATGTATTTTGTCATATGTTCGCACTTCTTTTGATGGTGGTTTTGCTGTCTAACAGGGGGGAATTCTGCCCCATTATTGCCACCGCCTCCAGTGGGATCAAGTATGGAATCTAAAAAAATAAAATAACTAAAGAAGGAGCCAGCACTTCTCAAATGCTGGTGAAGACCGAGGGTTCTGTGGTACTAGTGGTAGTGGAAAAAAGGAGAAAGTTATTGCTCCGTCAGTTCGGAGATACAGGACGAGGTGTTCGGCCATCCGTGTCTTGGACGGGCTGGCTAGATTCCCGGAGGAGCAATGAATGGAAGAACAGAGGCAATCTGTTATTGGGCAAAGAGTTGCAAAGCCGAAGAGAGTAATGCACGTAAGGAGAACCTTGGGTCTAAAAGACAGAGGTCTATTGAGGAGAAGCATGGAGGTCTGGAAACGGGCCAAGCTCCAAGTGGGACAGCCTTCGAAGGGGCATAAGCTAAGGAGAGGTGGTGCTAGCCGTCGTGGACGAGAGACATGAGGAGGGGAGTATCACTGGAGAAAAATGGAGGTTGATGTTTAACGCACTGAACCTAGTTTTTCTGAAAGTCCTTGGACAATATCCGGGACCCCACCAATTTGTAGGGACGCGGGTTGGTATCGGCTGAAACCGCTGAAACTAACCGCGTGTGCAGATCAAAAATCGGCCTTCTTGTACAGGAAGGCGATTGAAGAGTTAGGCAGGGACTAACTGAAGCTCGGGGCAGCTCCGAAATAGGAGATACCGAGTAGGCCTAGGGCAATGGTCTGGATTTCCACGGAGCCGGCTAATCTGGATGAATCTCTGAAGATTATTCAGGTTCGCAATCCGGATCTTCCGACGGGGGACTGGAGGATTGTTAAGCAGGAGGAACCCAAGAGCAGTTTCAGATTATCAACTATGATATTCAATAAGGAATCCTTGGCTCCCCAGTCAAAAACCAATGGGTTATACACTTCGGCTTCGGATCAGTCACTCTTAAGGTGTTAAGGAAGGACGAGATCGGAGTAAAGCCGAGCACCGCGCTGCCCAAGAAGGGGGAGCAAGAGGGCCAGCCGGTTGAGAGAAGCTCGACGAGGGGTATCTCTCCAGAGGAAACATCGCAGCTAGTGGCGAACCCAAGTGAGGGGTTAACTAGGGATCTTAGAGATCGACTATATCTAGGCATGGGGAAGGGGGACCTTTCGGACTCTAAGAGGGGAGATGTGAACCTCCTTAAGTTGACATGGAGAAGGGGGACTGCAGAGTCCAATTAACCGAAGAAGCACGGCCGTCGCGATAAGGTGAGTAAAACTGTTATAAATGATCAGGTTTTTGCAAATAAATCTGCATCACACGTAGGATGCTTCAGCGGTGTTACTTCTCAGACTTGCTATGTCAGGGGAGGAGATAGTTCTGATTCAAGATCCTTGGATCAAAAATGAATAAGATCTGTGGTCTGCGGGTAAAGGAGTACACTTTTTTACGCTTGTGGGAAGGAAAAGAGCAGATTAAGTATATTGGTGGAAAATAATATAAACGTTTTTATACTACCGCAGTATTGCAATTGTGCCGCCAGATTTATTGGGAGCATTTGTTTGTGGCGCGGAAAGAAGGAAGGTGGGGGTAGCTCGGACATCAATGACAGGGGTGAGTTACTTTTCGAATTTCTTTTAAGAACTAACTGTTATTATTAGTAATATTCGTCGGGAACCCACCTTTATTATTAGCAATATACAGGAGATTCTGAATGTTACTATGATCTCCATTTTTATTTCACTTACAATCAGGGAATGGAGGGTGGCGAAGGATCATTCCTTCTCTGGCCATCGGTATCTAACGTTTAAGCCCAATATCAAAATTACAAATCAATGCATGTTCAGAAATCCCCGGAGGACAGTATGGCGCGTATGTAAGGAGATATTGGAGGGTAGGATCCCATCTAGAGTCCCAGGACTCCCCGACAATTGTAGTGATCTGTATTCAATGGTGGATACCCTTACTAGGGCTTGCAATACCTCTATGAGGAAAGCTTGCCCATTAATAAAGCTAAGGGGAAAGCAAAACCCTGTTTAGTGACCTCGGTACTTGCGGAGTGCCGAAGAGTAGAACGGAAAGATCAAGAGAAAATCAAGTCTAGGACTTCTATAAGGAATGCCTCAGAGTATACAAAAGGGAAACAAGGAAAGCACAAAGGAATTCGCGGAGACTCTTCTGTAATAAAATGGAAGATTCTCTTAAAGATTCTCTCTACTAGTCCAGCTGTTCCAGGGTACCTGAAAAAAAAACCGGATGGCGACCGGATTGTGAAGATGCGTCGATTGCGGGGTCTTTGGTTCACTGCGGGTCTAGGGATGACTGCGGCGTCCAATTGTTGTATACAGAGGATATTCTGAATACACAGAAGATAAAAAGAGCTATTAAAAGTTTTAAGCTCTTTAAGTCAGCTGGTCCGGATGGCATAGTGCCAGCATAAATTCAGAAGAACTTGGAGGTATTACTTCCCTGGCTGGAGATTATCTTTAGAGGATGTCTGAAGCTGGGGTACTTCCCGAAGAAATCGAGGGAGGCTGTAGGGTGATCTTAATCCCGAAAGTGGGTAAAGACTCGCACGGCAACCCTAAGGACTTAAGACCAATATGTCTGTCATCTTTTCTGCTGAAACCCATGGAAAGGTTGCTGGATGTCCATATTCGTTCGAGAATTGTACCCAGAAACTAGGCACAGTCTCAACATGCATACCATAAGGTCCATAGGGCAATTCCGTGGACACTGCATTACATACCTTGGTTGTGGTCGATATCGAGGGCGCTTTCACCAACGTGAAGGTGAAGGCAATTAGGGATTGATAGGTAGCAGAAGTGTTATAGCGAAGATGGGAGAAGTCTCCGTTAGAAAACGGATTGTTCGGGGAACACTCCAAGGAGGTGTCCCCTCTCCCCTTCTTTGGAATGTAGTAATCAATGGACTACTATTGGAACTGGAGGGGGAAGAAATAAGTGTGGTTGTTTATGCCGATGACGTAATGATAGCTGTCTCGGGGAAGTACCTATGTAGAATCAGAGATGTGATGCAGAATGCGTTATCAATCACTGCGGGTTGGGTCAGCAGTTGTGGATTGGGATTAACCCATCTAAAACAGAGCTCACTAGGAGAAATAAAATTCGGGTAATGGTACCACCATGTTTAAATGGTACTATGCTGGCCCTTACTGATAGGGTGAGATTCCTGGAGATTCAGAGTGAAGAAGGCCACTATGGCACTCTACTCTTGTAAAAATGCCATTGGATGGCTCGAACACTCGTACTGTATGGTGGGTGTGTATGGTGGCCAGCTCTTGAGAAATTATCATACAGGAACACGATGGCGAAGGTGCAGAGGGGCAGCCTGCTTTCTCCCGTTGGATATAATCGGTAAGCAAATGGCGGTCACTACAGCCGCCCGGCTATCAATGATTTCGAGTTGGAGGTGCCTGCAAAAAGGCCACTCAAATATAGCCAATTCTGTGAGGGATGACCCGATGGATTTGGATTATATAACACTCCTTTTGTGCTTTAGCAAGCGTTTTAAGGTAATTCTCTCCTCTAGGGAGGATTGGAAGAATGGTCTCATTATGGAGATCGCGGTGTTACATTCTTCATCGATGGCTCCAAGCTTGATGGTAGAGTGGGAGCTGGTGTACTCTGTGGGGAATTAAATGTAAGTCTATCTTTTCGTCTACCTGATTACTGCAGCGCGTACCAGGCTGAAACTATAGCGATTGAAAAGGTCATGAACTGGTTGAAGCCCAGTGTAATTTCCTTGACTGGTATCACTATCTGTGTGGACAGTCGGACGGCCATTCTTTCACTGGATTCAGTTTTCCTGGCGTTAAGGGTAGCAGTGGATTGTTACGCATCTCTTAACGAGATAAGTGAACACTTCCATAACCGGTTAGTCTGGATTCCGGACCACTCTGAAGTTGTGGGAAATTGAAAGGCAGACGAATTAGCATGGTACGGTTCGACTCTCCAACTGGAACCAACGAGAGAATGTGTAGGAAGGTCTATGTCTGTGCTGAAAGCAGCGAGTCACAGGAAAGCAGTTGTCATAGCCTGAGCAGAGCTTGAAGCGATCCAAGATCTTGATCACACTAAGGAAGCGTGACTTAAGTAGTATTGTAAGGGTACTTACCGGACACTGCCTTTTCGGAGATCATGCGAGCAGACTGGTTCTGGATGCAAAGGACTTCTGCAGAAGCTGCAAGGACGAGGAGGAGGAGGAGACTCTTGTTCACCTCCTATGCTCATGTCCTGCGCTATATGATATCGTAAGCTGTAATGTGCGAGATATTTTACGTTATGTGAATAGCACTAGGTGGTATCACAATGGGCCAAAACTGACCTAAGTGTACGGTAACTACCATTGAAACCTAGTTGTTAGTTTTACGGACCAACTACTGAAAAGTAATTTGTAGTAAAATTTCAAATATCGTACCAATCGATTTACCTGAGAATTGGTCCACAGCCTCAACATATAAATCGGAACCCAAAATGAGTTATACATTAAAGAGCGAGTGATCTGAGTATCATTAGAAAGAGACTTTCAACGATGTGTTTAACAGTGTAAAAACTAACACTTCAATTTTTTAGAATATTCTTATTGGATACGTATACATTTTGCTGTTACCTTTTTGTTAGAAACGCTTTCATAATTAACTGTATCCTTTGTACCCCTATGTAACGTATAAATTAATTTGTATTACGATTATATCGCACGAAATTTTTTTATCGAAAAATTGCGACACGGAATTAGATAATTGAAAAACGGATTATTTGTTTTTATAAAGCCTCGTGAAATAAACTTACATGATGGTACGGCTAAGATTGTTCTGTCACGTGATCGATTTATTCCACTCGGATATAGAGCGGTTGAATGTTCTCTTGGCTTAATCTCAACTGGTAGTGGATGGTGTGACCTTCCAATGAATATATCTTCCGATAAACCTATTGCATAATTTTATAATTATATTTTATCATTCTAAGGACCAAACCAATTGGACAGATGCATTTTGATGCGTTTTAAGTATTTGGTAAGGTAAGTTTTATTCCAGTCGCACTATTCTGGCTTTTTCGGGGAATTGGGAATTGGGAAAATATTTTGCTGTAATTACAAATTGCTCTAATTCCCAAATATTTATTTCCCGCTCCCGAATGTATATTCTGGCAGACAGAGAATCATTTTTCGGGAATAATTGCTTTTTGTAGTTTCTTATAAACTAAAACACATATTGCGACCTTATTACAAGTTAATGATGTTTAAAAATTCAAAAATGTACGAATCCCCATTCCCCCCCAAAAATAATGGGGAAAAGTTAACGTCAAAACTGCTATAAAATGGGATTATATTTTCCTTATAAAAAAAATTCCAAATACACTTTGGGGAATAAAAAAAGACCCAACTGCTAGAAAAACGTTACTAATTCCCAATTCCGTATTACCGGGGAAAACCAGAATAGGGCCACAGGGAATTAATATTCATTTTAGGTGGATGTTATTGTTGTTAATTTTTACATAAGCGTTTACCACAAGTTGAGACATCCCAGTGACGTTTGGTCGAAATTGGTCAAAACCAAAAAATTGTAGATGAAGTTTCAGACAAAATTTGTTCAGAATATTTTGTTAAATTTTTCCAGAATGACGAGTTTTGATCCAAAAAACTTTACTTCACCAAAATTCGGCATTTCTAGATTCCAGGCGGATTGACTATTCGGAATCTAGCTTCATACTAAAGTTGTTTCCATAAATTGGGAGATCCTTGGGAAATGTGGTGGACTTCTGTGTACCGGAAGTGGCAGATTCTGTAGGAACTTTTTTAATTTTTGCGGGGAAGATTAAATTTTTTAAACAGGAATAATGGCTTTTTATTATACAAGACAGTTTTTATCAAAAATCCGGTTGGATTAATTCTTCGAATTAGAAATTATGTGTGGTATATTCGAGATCGTTGTGTATTTGTCGTAAAAGAAATTTAAACCCTAAACATTAAAAATTTTTAAGTCACACAATGGATGTAGTGACAGGACGCTTACGCAATTGTCAACATTGTGAATATAATTGAAAATGAATTGACTATAAATTGAATATGAATTGAATATTAATTTAATATGAATTGATTATGAATTGAATATGAATTGAATATGAATTGAATATGAATGGAATGTAATTTGAATTGAATTGAATATGAATTGAATATGAATTGAATATGAATTGATTATGAATTGAATATGAATTGAATATGAATTGAATATAATTTGAATATGATTTGAATATGAATTGAATATAAATTGAATGAATTGAATATGAATTGAATATGAGTAGAATATGAATTGAATATGAATTGAACATGAATTGAATATGAATTGAATATGAAATGACTATGAATTGAATATGAATTGAATATGAATTGAATATAATTGAATACGAATTGAATATGAATTGAAAATGAATTGAATATGAGTTGAATATCAACTGAATATGAATTGAATATGAATTGAATATGAATTGAATATAATTGAATACGAATTGAATATGAATGGAAAATGAATTGAATATGAATTGAATATGAATTGAATATGAATTGAATATGAGTAGAATATAAATTGAATATGATTTGAAGATGAATTGAACATGAATTCAATATGAATTGAATATGAATTGAATTTGAATTGAATATTAATTGAATATACATTGAATATAAATTGAATTTGAATTGAATGTGAATTTAATGTGAATTTAATGTGAATTGAATATGAATTGAATATGAATTGAATATGAATTGAATATGAATTCAATATGAATTGAATGTGAATTGAATATGAACTAAATATGAATTGAATATGAATTGAATATGATTGAATATGAATTGAATATGAACTGAATATGAATTGAATGAATTGAATATGATTTGAATATGAATTGAATATGAATTGAATATGAATTGAATATGAATTGAATATGAATTGAATATGAATTGAATATGAATTGAATATGAATTGAATATGAATTGAATATGAATTGAATATGAATTGAATGTGAATTGAATATGAACTAAATATGAATTGAATATGAATTGAATATGAATTGAATATGATTGAATATGAATTGAATATGAACTGAATATGAATAGAATGAATTGAATATGAATTGAATATGAATTGAATATGATTGAATATGAATTGAATATGAACTGAATATGAATAGAATGAATTGAATATGAATTGAATATGAACTGAATATTATTATTATTATTATTATTATTATTATTATCTTTATTTCAGTTAAAATACAAAATAGTTTATACATACAGTTGATTGTGTAATGAAATAAAGTAAAGCTCCTTTAGATTACAATCTGTGGTGGAGCAACAAAAAAAAAAATATTTCTTAAAACTATGTAATACAAAATCTTTAGTTGACAAAATTTACAATATCACATATTTACTAAATATATTAAACTTACACACTATCTTAAAATTATTGATTTGATTCTATAACTAAATATAATGTATTGTAATATTAAAAGTATTGTTCAATGTTTTCTATGGTGAGCAGCCATGATCGAAGTTCGCGCTTAAATTTGTGTTTACGTACAGGGTTTATACCTTTAATGTCGTTTGGTAGCATGTGAAAAAAGAACGGTGCCATATAAAGATAAAATCTTCTAAATTTCTCGCTATAACAACGAACATTGGCAAAGTTATTGGGGTTCCTCGTGTTGTATATATGTACAGTGCGATTGTGAAAACTATCACTTCGAATAAAAAATATTTTGAGGACTTGATAAATATAAAGATATCTAAATGGTAGTAAGTTTAGCTCACGATGAATTGATATGAATTGAATATGAACTGAATATGAATTGAATATGAATTGAATATGAATTGAATATAAATTGAATGTAATTTGAATATAATTTGAATAAGAATTGAATATGAATTGAATGAATTGAATATGAATTGAATATGAGTAGAATATGAATTGAATATGAATTGAATATGAATTAAATATGAATTGAATATGAATTGAATATGAATTGAATATGAATTGAATATGAATTGAATATGAATTGAATATGAATTGAATATGAATTGAATATGAATTGAATGTAATATGAAAATGATTTGGCTATGAATTGAATATGAATTGAATATGATTTGAATATAAATTAAATATGAATAGAAAATAAATTGAATATGATTTGAATATTAATTTAATATGAATTGATTATGAATTGAATATGAATTGAATATGAATGGAATGTAATTTGATAATGAATTGAATATGAATTGAATATGAATTGATTATGAATTGAATATGAATTGAATATGAATTGAATATGAATTGAATATGAATTGAATATGAATTGAATATGATTTAAATATGAATTGAATATGAATTGAATATGAATTGAATATAAATTGAATGTAATTTGAATATGATTTGAATATGAATTGAATATGAATTGAATGAAGTGAATATGATAAAATGTGAATTGAATATGAATTGAATATGAGCTAAATATGAATTGAAAATGAATTGAATATGAATTGAATATGAATTGAATATGAATTGAATATGGATTGAATATGAATTGAATATGAATTGAATATGAATTGAATATGAATTGAATATGAATGGAATATGAATTGAATATGAATTGAATATGAATTGAATATGAATTGAATATGAATTGAATATGAATTGAATATGAATTGAATGTAATTTGAATATGATTTGAATATGAATTGAATGTAATTTGAATATGATTTGAATAAGAATTGAATATGAATTGAATATGAATTGAATATGAGTAGAATATGAATTGAATATGAATTGAATATGATTTAAATATGAATTGAATATGAATTGAATACGAATTGAATATAAATTGAATGTAATTTGAATATGATTTGAATATGAATTGAATATGAATTGAATGAAGTGAATATGATAGAATGTGAATTGAATATGAATTGAATATGAATTGAATATGAGCTAAATATGAATTGAAAATGAATTGAATATGAATTGAATATGAATTGAATATGAATTGAATATGAATTGAATATGAATTGAATATGAATTGAATATGAATGGAATATGAATTGAATATGAATTGAATATGAATTGAATATGAATTGAATATGAATTGAATATGAATTGAATTTGAATTGAATATGAATTTAATGTGAATTGAATATGAACTGAATATGAATTGAATATGAATTGAATATGAATTGAATATGAATTGAATATGAATTGAATATGAATTGAATATGAATTGAATATGAATTGAATATGATTTGAATATGAATTGAATATGAATTGAATATGAATTGAATATGAATTGAATGTAATTTGAATATGATTTGAATAAGAATTGAATATGAATTGAATGAATTGAATATGAATTGAATATGAGTAGAATATGAATTGAATATGAATTGAATATGATTTAAATATGAATTGAATATGAATTGAATATGAATTGAATATAAATTGAATGTAATTTGAATATGATTTGAATATGAATTGAATATGAATTGAATGAAGTGAATATGATAGAATGTGAATTGAATATGAATTGAATATGAATTGAATATGAGCTAGATATGAATTGAAAATGAATTGAATATGAATTGAATATGAATTGAATATGAATTGAATATGAATTGAATATGAATTGAATATGAATTGAATATGAATTGAATATGAATGGAATATGAATTGAATATGAATTGAATATGAATTGAATATGAATTGAATACGAATTGAATATGATTTGAATATTAATTGAATATGAATTGAATATGAATTGAATATGAATTGAATATGAATTGAATATGAATTGAATATGAATTAAATATGAACTGAATATGAATTGAATGAATTGAATATGAATTGAATATGAATTGAATATGAATTGAATATGAATTGAATATGAATTGAATATGAATTGAATATGAATGGAATATGAATTGAATATGAATTGAATATGAATTGAATATGAATTGAATATGAATTGAATTATTGAATATGATTTTGCATATGAATGATTATAATAAATTGAATATGAACTGAATTTGGATACTATTTATATTTATTTACCGCATTACATTGAAAAGGTCTTGAAAATTGTCACAAAGTTTACCTTTGTGGCGATAGAGGCAATACGTTTCTATAATTACTGCAGTGACCAAACTACAAAAATATTGAAAATACTTTGCACTTACGTATAAAGTATAATCACAATGCCTTAGCGAATTATTATGTTTCGCTACGCAATTGTCAACCTCTTCGTAACCTCGAATTTTATTTTATTTAACGCATACATGCGAGTATTTTAATATTTTTGTAGTTTGGTCACTGCAGTCTGATGAGACGACCGAATTTTTTAAATTAAAAAATTCAAGTTTCATTAGTTCGAAACCAAGCTTCCATTCCAACGTCTTGGCAACCTCACCTAGATGTAAAAGCAATATATGGCTATCAACCAGAACAGCCCAAATTTTCATTTTTAAGTTCGAACGTTTCGAGCCGTTTTTACCCAAACGAATTGAATATGAATTGAATATGAATTGAATATGAATGGAATATGAATTGAATATGAATTGAATATGAATTGAATATGAATTGAATATGAATTGAATATGAATTGAATGTAATTTGAATATGATTTGAATATGAATTGAATGTAATTTGAATATGATTTGAATAAGAATTGAATATGAATTGAATATGAATTGAATATGAGTAGAATATGAATTGAATATGAATTGAATATGATTTAAATATGAATTGAATATGAATTGAATATGAATTGAATATAAATTGAATGTAATTTGAATATGATTTGAATATGAATTGAATATGAATTGAATGAAGTGAATATGATAGAATGTGAATTGAATATGAATTGAATATGAATTGAATATGAGCTAAATATGAATTGAAAATGAATTGAATATGAATTGAATATGAATTGAATATGAATTGAATATGAATTGAATATGAATTGAATATGAATTGAATATGAATGGAATATGAATTGAATATGAATTGAATATGAATTGAATATGAATTGAATATGAATTGAATATGAATTGAATATGAATTGAATTTGAATTGAATATGAATTTAATGTGAATTGAATATGAACTGAATATGAATTGAATATGAATTGAATATGAATTGAATATGAATTGAATATGAATTGAATATGAATTGAATATGAATTGAATATGAATTGAATATGATTTGAATATGAATTGAATATGAATTGAATATGAATTGAATATGAATTGAATGTAATTTGAATATGAATTGAATATGAATTGAATATGAATTGAATGAATTGAATATGAATTGAATATGAGTAGAATATGAATTGAATATGAATTGAATATGATTTAAATATGAATTGAATATGAATTGAATATGAATTGAATATAAATTGAATGTAATTTGAATATGATTTGAATATGAATTGAATATGAATTGAATGAAGTGAATATGATAGAATGTGAATTGAATATGAATTGAATATGAATTGAATATGAGCTAGATATGAATTGAAAATGAATTGAATATGAATTGAATATGAATTGAATATGAATTGAATATGAATTGAATATGAATTGAATTTGAATTGAATATGAATGGAATATGAATTGAATATGAATTGAATATGAATTGAATATGAATTGAATACGAATTGAATATGATTTGAATATTAATTGAATATGAATTGAATATGAATTGAATATGAATTGAATATGAATTGAATATGAATTGAATATGAATGGAATATGAATTGAATATGAATTGAATATGAATTGAATATGAATTGAATATGAATTGAATTATTGAATATGATTTTGCATATGAATGATTATAATAAATTGAATATGAACTGAATTTGGATACTATTTATATTTATTTACCGCATTACATTGAAAAGGTCTTGAAAATTGTCACAAAGTTTACCTTTGTGGCGATAGAGGCAATACGTTTCTATAATTACTGCAGTGACCAAACTACAAAAATATTGAAAATACTTTGCACTTACGTATAAAGTATAATCACAATGCCTTAGCGAATTATTATGTTTCGCTACGCAATTGTCAACCTCTTCGTAACCTCGAATTTTATTTTATTTAACGCATACATGCGAGTATTTTAATATTTTTGTAGTTTGGTCACTGCAGTCTGATGAGACGACCGAATTTTTTAAATTAAAAAATTCAAGTTTCATTAGTTCGAAACCAAGCTTCCATTCCAACGTCTTGGCAACCTCACCTAGATGTAAAAGCAATATCTGGCTATCAACCAGAACAGCCCAAATTTTCATTTTTAAGTTCGAAAGTTTCGAGCCGTTTTTACCCAATCGAATGGTGGTGCAAATCAAAAGTATTCGTTATTATCTCAAAAATCCATTTAATTTTCTTTATCAGTTCATGACAGACAGATGGTATTGTCATATATACTACGTGTAGTAAGTGTAACTAACTGACCAGCTGGACAGGATAGTGGCTAACTGCTTGTCTAAAATAATACATCATGTTTTCTTTAAAATCTATGCTTATGCCTCTAACTCATGTCTGGATGTGCCAAAACCCCATCAAATTGCACTTCCATGTTTCAAAATATTTACGCCCGAGATTAAAAAATCCTAAACAATAAAAATGTTGACGGCAAAACATGTACATCGCTTAATACGGCAAGACAGCCATACACGATTGTGTTTGTGATGCGCAAACAATTCGATTTAACATTTTCTATGCAGGTTTATATCGCATTAGGCTATTTCGTGTATAAGTTTAGCAATATATATATTGTCCCAGCACCAAAAGCAATGGAGCAAGCGATCAATAAATAATAAAAAAATTCAATTTCTGTAATGTGAGAAATTTTCGTTGCGCACATTGTTGTTGTTGTATGTTTCGCCTTATTTATGTTGACTTCATTAAAACAAGTTAAATAATGTCTTAATTATGATTCAATCGTTTATGTTGAATATCAGCATGGTATCATGTAGTGTTTGTATTTAATTGTTGATTGAAAAAATATCGAAGAACGCAGCAATGTTTGAGTTTATAATTGTTTAGCAATTATGTATTTGTTAATAATTAATGTACGTGGACAAATGTATGTACGAGTATGTCTATGACTCATGTGCACTCGTTGTTGCGCAAGATTTCAACGTCCCCCCTCTCGGAAAGTTTTGATGAGAAAATTAATACGCCATGGCATTTTTACGGATGTCGTCTCATAAAACTAAACAACGTACTATTATTATACGACGAGATTGATATTTGTGTGACTTCACATGTTATGTAATGCTTCTCCGTGTGTCATAACGTCATATCTATACTAAATCGGTTATAATGTAATGTTAATACGGACCCGTTAAAATAAAATTATCTTATTATCCTTCCGATATAAAATATGTATCAACTGTAGTATTCTATACATGATTTTATGTATATAATGTGGAATAACATAATCATGTTTATGTGAATTTATTGCTATGTTGATATCATCATCAACATCATCGCGCAGCATCGTTGTCATATAGCACACTAAATCGTTTACTCTCAATTTATTTATAATTCAAATTATATTATTCCTCCTCCATATTACCGTATACATAGTTGATTCGTCCTTTTACCATACTCCTGCTCACATACGGTGATGTGTGAATCCTTCTATTTATTTTATGAATATGTTTACTGCGTGTGTGTGTGTTTGTGGAACGAACCGATTGTAAAAAAATTTAAATTTAAATTTTTTATCGGTGTATCGATAATTTGGATTTTCCGATTTTCCTTCTTGCGTATATGTGTGGTGCCTTAACTGCGCTGATAACCAAACAAATTGAGCTAATATATTACATGGGTAATCTGGGTTATGATGACAGCATAAATAACGATATGCGAATATTAAATTAGCTTAGTTAATTTTGTTGGTGGAATTTTCGAACTTACGTCGATCAGTATATCCTTGGGTAGCGATTGGAAAGAGTTTAATATTTAAATCAGAAATGATTACCGATTAGATGGTAAGAACTAAGTTTATTTGTTTCATTCAATTTATAAGCAACAAATGGTTTAATTAAGTTTCATTTAGCTTTAATTTTTTTTTAAACAACAACCTTAATATAACTTTCGTTCTCTCCATACTCGGACACTTCTTTTTCCACTAATCGCTGGACATAATTATGAATCTCAAAAATAAACTAGAACAACAAAATATCCCGTCCTTTTAAAAATCTAGATACTACAGCTTGATGGACTCTCTTAAATTGGTCCCACAAAATTAATTTCTAGTGGTAAAAGCACCAATATGACTGGGTCCTCTGTGACATACTATTAAACCAGTATGAAAGCCTGGGAAGTTCTAGAAAAATTTATTAAAACTCTATAAGGAAAATCACAAAAATATTGAAGGATTCTTCACCAAATGACAGTAACGGCTAATACAACTGGGAGATACACACTGTAATCAAAACTTTCAGTAAAATATCCAAGGAGCAGATAGTTGTGGCTGTAATTGACAGGATTGACGACGTTTGACATATAACTACGAATTGATTACCTTAAGTTCATGACGAAAAACCTGAAATTGCTCAATCATTTAGAGACAAAGAATGGAGGCCGAATAGTATAGTACTTTGACAACCAAATTTGAATTGAATATGAATAAAATATGAATTGAATATCTATTGAAAATGAATTGAATATCAATTAAAATGAATTGAATATGAATTGAATATGAATTGAATATGAATTGAATATGAATTGAATATGAATTGAATATGAATTGAATATGAATTGAATATTAATTGAATATGAATTGAATTAGAATTGAATATGAATTGAATATGAGTAGAATATGAATTGAATATGAATTGAATATGGATTGAATATGAATTGAAAATGAATTGAGTATGAATTGAATATGAATTCAATATGAATTGAATATGAATTGGATATGAATTAAATAAGAATTGAAAATGAATTTGAATATGAATTGAATATGAGCTGAATATGAATTGAATATGAATTGAATTTGAATTGAATTGAATTGAATATGAATTGAATATGAATTGAATATGAATTGAATATGAATTGAATATGAATTGAATATGGCTTGAATATGAATTGAATATGATTTGAATATGAATTGAATATGAATTGAATATGAATTGAATATGAATTGAATATGAATTGAATATGAATTGAATATGAATTGAATATGAATTGAATATGAATTGAATATGAATTGAATATGAATTGAATATGAATTGAATATGAATTGAATATGAATTGAATATGAATTGAATATGAATTGAATATGAATTGAATATGAATTGAATATGAATTGAATATGAATTGAATATAAATTGAATATGAATTGAATATGAATTGAATATGAATTGAATATGAATTGAATATGAATTGAATATGAATTGAATATGAATTGAATATGAATTGAATATGAATTATGAGAATATGGATTGAAAATGAATTGAATATGAATTGAATATGAATTGAATATGAATTATGAGAATATGGATTGAAAATGAATTGAATTTGAATTGAATATGAATTGAATATGAATTGAATATGAATTGAATGTGAATTGAATATGAATTGAATATGAATTGAATATGAATTGAATATGAATTGAATATGAATTGAATATGAATTGAATATGAATTGAATATAAATTGAATATGAATTGAATATAAGTAGAATATGAATTGAATATGGTTTGAATATGAATTGAATATGAATTGAATATAAGTAGAATATGAATTGAATATGGTTTGAATATGAATTGAATATGATTTGACTATGAATTGACTATGAATTGAATATAATTTGAATTTGATTTGACTATAAATTGACTATGAATTGAATATGAATTGAATATGAATTGAAGATGACTTGAATATGAATTGAATATGAATTGAAGATGAATTGAATATGAATTGAATATAATTGAATATGAATTGAATATGAATTGATTATAAATTAAATATGAAATGAATATGAATTGAATATGAATTGAATATGAATTGAGTATGAATTGAATATGAATTGAATATGAATTGAATATGAATTGAATATGAATTGAATATGAATTGAATATGAATTGAATATGAATTGAATATGAATTGAATATTATTTGAATATGAATTAAATATGAATTGAATGTGAGTTGAATATGAATTGACTATGAATTGAATATGAATTGAATTTGAATGAATTGAAGTAATAAATTGAATATGAACTGAATTCGGATACTATTTATATTTATTTACCTTATTTCATTGAAAAGGTCTTGAAAAATGTCACAAATTTTACCTTTGTGTCGATAGAGGCAATACCTTTCTATAATTACGATATAATTATGCCTGACAAGTTTTGGGTTTTGTATCAAGCTGAAGTAATAATTTTGTTACCAGCAGTTTAATTAACACCACGAATTGCAAATCAGCATATTTTTTTAAGTCAGTTTGCGGTTTTTGTGGGGAAATTACCATATTTTCCGCATTTCGCTTAGATTACTCGAGTTGAGCGGGACGGACCGAAGTTGTATTGTCTCGAGAAGATTTAGCTTCTAGTCTTTTAAACGTTACAATCCAAGAGAATCTCTATCTCTACTATTGCCTATTATTGGCAATCAAAATCATCTACATTTTGGTAAGGTCGCATAAATATACCGAGTGATTTGGTTTGCCTAAGACTTAGAACTACCTGCCATTGGCCATTCAAATTACCTATACGTTTCTTTGATATTTAGGGCAGTTTTAAATTATAAAAACCAGAATTTGATAGGTTTTTGGTTTTTATTTGATCGAAAGGTTACTTACAATACAATTTTTTGGACGTAGACCGTCACGTGTCAGATAATTGATCATACCTTAAATACCTTTAAATTACCTGAGAACCTAATATTATTTCAGCTTTTGAGAAATTGTTTATCAATATAAATCTGACTATAAGGTTTTTACAAACAAGTGAAAAGTTCCTTAAACTAATCCGGTTTCCAAATCTGGAAGGCATAGAGAAAGTTCCCGCCCGTGGAATTTTTACAACAACGATAATAAAAATTTCAAAATTATTGTGTTTAGTGCATTTAAGGAAATTATCCGAGATATCTCTCTGGTCGTCTGGTTCTGATGTTTTCGTTGATATTTCTAAAGAAAAATGACGAAAACTATCGATGGCTTACAGGATCTAGGACATAAACTCGAATTAGATTAAGGTTGTATATTTTCAGGAAAGCATTAATAATTAAAGAAAGCATTCAAAGTCGTAGATAAACTAGAGAAAAATGTTTGGTCGAAATCTGTCTGCGGGAAGCTTAATTTTTTGGCTGATCTGTGCAGACTAAAAGTTTGTGGTCTCTGTTTTTTCCCAGATGGAGCATCTGATCGAGGTCAAACTCTACATGTTAGTGTTTTTCCATAAATTGGGTGATCCCAGTGATTTTAAGTTGAAATCAGCCTTCCGGAGGTGGTCGCTTCCATAGAAGCTTTTTAATTTTTTTTTGCAATTGTTAGCAAAAATTCGGCCGACTTACAGCCCAGACGAATTAATTAATCGGGAGTGAATTTAAGCCCTTTCTATATATTAAAAGATAATGGTGATGTTTGGGCGGAATCGATATACCGAAAGTGTCAACATCCATAGGAGATTTTTAGTTTTATTAGTTTTCCAAAATGTAAGCGATAATGACGATTTTTGGCCCATGAACAGCCCAGATGGATTGATTGATCTGGATGAAACTTTAAACCTAAGCTTTTTCTAAAAATTGAGAGATCCCAGATATTTTTATCCGAAATCGGTCCACCGGAACTAGGAGCTTCCATAGGAGCTTTTACGGATTTTCGAAATATTTTGAAGAGAACAGAATGAAACCTTATTCTTAGATTTTTCTATAAATTATGAGCTTTTTCGTTTGTGTTTTGCAAACATTTTGGAAAGTATAGCATCTACGAGAAAAACAACTATAACCTAAAATATATAGAATCTTCATCAAATTTTCAACAATACCGTTTCAAATCAGTGTTCCAAAATTTTAGCGGAAGTAACGGTTTTGGTACAGCCCAGATGGACTGATTAATCAGGGTGAAACTTCATAATAAAACTTTTTCACAAATTGGGAGATCCCATTGAATGTTGACCAAAATCGACCCACCGTAAGTAACTGCTTCTATAGGAGCTTTTCCGTTTTTCCACAGGAAGTTGTTCAAAATTTAAGCGGAAGTGACGAATTTTGTCAAAATTTTGTTAATTTTTGTATAGCTCATACGGATTGATTGATCGGGATGAAACTTCATACTTAAGCTTTTCCATAAATTGTAGGGTTAGGTTAGGTTTCAGTGGTTGCTTACTGCACACTTAGGCCAATTTTTAGGCCCATTGTGATACCACTCATTCACTCCACATCATTAACCCACCTACTTCATCTACTCACACAACTACAGTATACCACCTGCACATTGCAAGCTCCATGTCAACCTGTACATTGACATGGAAGGTGGGTCGGCGCGTGACACGGAGTTCTGCACTCCATCAGAGGGTCTTAGTTGTATTTATTAGCATCACCGATCGTAATCGATGACGAAAATTCGATTTGCATCTAGCCTCTGATGGGATTCGAAACCAGCACCTCCCGGTCCAAGTGCCGAAGCTTTAACCACTGCACCACTTGTCCGGTTGTAAGTATGTATAAATTGTAAGATCCCAGTAGTTTTTGTCCATCATCGGCCGGCCGGAAGTGGCAGCTTCCATAGGAGCTTTTAAGTTTGTGCAAATATTTTGAAAAGTATTGAACATTTTTTACAAACAAAACGTTAAATTAAAAAGATGGTAAATTAAATTTCAAACAAAATTGGTTCAGATCGTATTTTTTTAATTTTGACGGAAATGACGAGTTTTGATACAAAAAAAAAATATTTTTTCGCCAAAATTCGAGATACCGAATCGAGTCCAGTCGGATTGATTTGTCGGAATAAAACTTCATACTAAAGTTTTTTCCATAAATTGGGCGAGCTATGCGAGATGTGGTAGACATCTGCATACCAGAAGTAAAAGCTTGTGTAGGAGCTTTTTCAATTTTTGCAATGAAGATTAAATGGTTAACAAGGGCTGACATTGTTGGTTTCTGAAATTTAAACGGGAATAATAATTTTTTATTATACAAAACAGTTTTTATCACAAATCCGGTGGGTTAAATTATTCGATTTAAAAATTAAGTGTGATGTATTCGAGATCTATGTAGATTTGTCTGGAAATGAAAGTCTGGTGCTGGCCACAACAGTTACATTCCTTGATTTTTTTGTATACAAATCATGATAATTGTTGGCCTCGAGCTTTTAAGCTAAATGTCTGTAGCCTCTCTACAGCTCAGACGCATTGACTGATCGGGGTGAAACATCACAGTTAAGCTTTATCCATAAATCTGGAGATCCCCCAAAAGTACACAGCATTTATGAAAAACCGTTAAAATTTTCAATTTTACCGGAAATGTCGAGTTTCGAGAAAAATTGCATTTCGCCAAAATTCGACATGTCTAAAGTCCAGACGCTTTCAATATTCGGAACGAAACTTCATATTTAACTTGCTCTATTAGTTGGAAGATGCTTGCGAAATGTGGTAGAAATCTGTGTACTGGAAGTAGCAGTTTCCATGAGAGTGTTTTCAAAATTTGGAATGATGTTGAAAAGTTTGGCAAATACAGAAAACGACAGATAGTTAAAAAAATTTGAGGTTCTGACTTTAATTTGAGATGCCAATTTCATCATACAAACCGGGTAGAGGCAAGTTAGTCATTTTTCAGGACTACGCCCCAGTTGTATCTCCTAGTTCTATTGAAAAAGGCCACATCTACATAATAGTATTCAAATTGAATTACTCGTATTCAACTTTAGTATTTGATCCCAATCCGTTAAGACTTGGTTTCACTCAAATTTGCCGTTGTCCAGATTCACATTCAGAAAATATTATTAACCGAGTTTTATTATGTTCTCCTTCCATTCAAATTTGAAGTTTTATAGAACCAAAATCAGTTGTCAGCATATTCGGGTCTTCTAGTTTTGAATTTTTAAATCATTTTTGATTTTTATCCATATTTAGGGATTTCCAGGAGTTTTATTTCCCTAGATGATGGTCATTTATTTTTATTCAAAACGAATAGTGCTCCAACTGGACGTCGCAAACACGCATGCACTATTTTTACGTTTGGCCCGGTATTGTCAAATCGTTGGTTATCATTTACATGCTTGGCCTATTTTCCGTAACTACGGCAGCTGATTTACATTTCACAATTGTAATATTTTTTATCTTAAGCCTAAAACTTACTTATTCTCGGAAAATATAATGAAAGGGTTCCTTATAGAAGTGAGCAAGACGAATTCAGTTTCTCCCTAACAATTTGCATAGTAAGATTGAGAAAACAGCTATTGGGTTGCAAGCTTCTAAACCAAGTTTTTTTTTCAAAAAATTAAGAAAAGCTTGCAAAAGGGCTTAATCTATGGATACGGTACTGTACTTAGTGGCTAAACGATAAACGACAATTTGTACTTACAGTAAATTTCCAAATTTCTTGTAACGATTCTAATTTCATCAAATTTTATTTAACTCCATCATTCCAGTTCTTTTATCGTATTAACTGAAAATCATACAAAATTCCAATTTTCCATCACTCCTGTCGTATCTTTGTACAACACCAACAACAACAGCAGAATAACAGGATATCATTTTTATATTATCGTTTGGAAATATTTTTTATCTTAAGTATATCAGTATTATCATCATCATCATCGTTGTCAGAGTACCCCAAAATCTTCATCAAAAATCCACAATTTTCCTGTTGTTGTTTTTGGCTCCCAATTTTTTTTATATTTTCATTAAAAACATCAATAACTTTGATGTTCATCTTAAAGTACAGAATCGTATATCTACGAGTATATATAGATTATTCTAGTTACGGGTTTTTCTTAATTTTTCAAAACAAAAAAAAGAACTTTTGAAAGCTTTATTTAAGTTTACAAAAAAAAATTAAATAAAAGTGGGAGTTTTCGTGATAATACGAAAAAATTTTCTGCGATAACAAAACAAAAGCAAATAAATAAAAAACATGAACTCAGATGAGAAAATCGAAGATTCATGCGCGAAAGCTTTTGGGTGGAGCTTTTTGTTCGATAAATATAACATTTTTACTCATGCAATCAATTTTTTGTTGTTGTTGTAAAAAAACTTTCCAGTATAAAAAATTAAGTTATAACAAAGTTAGTTCCTCACGTTAATATATTTTTCATAGTTTCACTGTACAACAAAAACATAACGGACGAAAGAATACATTTTCCGATTGCTTTTTGCTATAGCACACTTTATAGTATATATCGTAGCTTTTCACTGTTGTGTAACTAAAGTTTGTTAACATAGAACAAAAAAAAAATGTAAATTATCTCTGATTGGATAACATATCGAGTTTTTTGTGTAGCATAAAATAGCATGGAACATAATATAGAATTTTTCATGCTTTTTTAACTTGGGACTATGGCGCAAAAAAGTTCTGGTATATACAAAAGTTTTTCTATCTGCTGTTCAAGGATGCAAAAAATAAGCAGAAACGACGGAAAATTAGCAAGAAAATATGTTAATATGGCAACACGAATATACCAGTTTTTTGTATACCAAACTTTAAATTGAAAATTGTATGAGTGATTTGCATAAAAATATGGAAATTAAATTTTCGGAATTTTGCGAATGTCTAATGGACGGTTCAGTTCAAAGTTGTATTACACAAAAACGTTTTAAAATCAAAAATATTTGGTGCACATGGTGATACTCCTATGGGGTTCTAAGAAAATAAAAATACTTGTTCCTCGGCCGGCGGTAAATCCATTGTAAATATTTTACTACTAAAACAATATTTATCTGCTTTGTGCAAATTTTGCAAATTTTGCAGCAAATATGACAAGCGAACATTATCAGCGCTGTACTTCATAATTATTTTGAAAGTTCTAGAAAAAGGGTGCTTCCACTGATTAGGGCTTTACAAAGCTATCATCATAATCGACTTCTTTAGAGTTAGAGACTATTTACGAATTGCACTGCTACGTGGAAGGATAGTTTATACCTCCAGAGAATGTATTTCGTGATAATACAGTCTATCTAAGAAAGAAACTGGTTGGCAAACATACAAATTTCTTCTCGGTTCAATGCGATTCGTGCATCATCAAGTAATTGAGCGTATCGAGCAATTCGCTAAATAAATGTGTTTATTGGGATACGGTGCCTTAATACACTTTACCAGGACATGCCTCGCACACATACAACAAGCGGGTTGAACGGAGAGCTATCAATCTTCTTTTACAAATTTAACTTAGTAATGAACACTATGTAACGACAGGATTTTGGTTGACTGCCGTTAACAAAAAAAATAATAACGAATTTTGAAAGAGAAAACGTGTTACACCAGTGCACGCCATGCTTTCCGCCGCTAGCTCAGGGTGGAGGTAAGATTGGTCGTGGGGTTGTGCACTGGTCGATCTAACACAACTATGACATAAGAACTATAATTAAATGCAGCTCACGATCTTGGTGCCGCCGGGGTTTCCTATAGAAAATATTCCTATGAAAGAAACAAGAAAATGTTTAATTAACTGAAAATTTCTCACCTTTAAGAATCCGACCATATGGTATAATAAGAAAACTAAAAAAAAATTAGGAAAGTATACTAAGAAAAATTCAAACCAACGTAAATTAATGTAATAAATTTAAATGAAAGAAAAATTGAATCAAACAAACTTAACCAAAATAATCCGGTGGTTAACTGCCGTATATTAGGATCAACAGTGTCCTTGTTCAGCTGGTTCACATCGGCAAAAACCGCAGAATTACCGCCACCAATATCGCAGCTACGACATGCGGCTAGAACCCGTCGCGCCAAACTCCGTTGGACGACCGACACCACTATCGCCAATTCGTCCGTTGATGCTGCAACCCCGCTATAAAAACTTCTCACGACCCATACTGATTTTTAAGCTCATCCGTGCTTTGCAACCGTTAGTCCCGCATCATCGAACACAATTTTGTTTTGTATCCCAACCCAATCACCAACGGTAGACGATACTGTAGGTAGGAATGCCGAATACTTCACTGTAGTTCACGTTTTTACCGATTTTAGCAATAAAAATAATCCGGTATTTATAAGCAAAAAAAACATAAAATCTCTCAATGAATTACAAATAAAATTATCTTACGATTTTTTTACGGCCTGTGTATGGTGCATAGGTTACGGTAAACGAAATCTGTAAATGTCCGAAATTTGAGTTTTTAAATTCGTTTACACGATTAAATATCGGTTGTCGAGAGGCCAGACGGTTACGAAATTTTAGTTGACTCCCCTCCGGCTACATCCCCTTAGTTTCACATATTCCGCATCAAAGGGCTAACCGTCATGGGAGACACAATTAGTTCCCGCGAACTTGAGAGTTAGTAAAGCCGTCCGTCCTTACTATTAATGCCCTAAAAAATAATCCGTGGGATGAAGGGAGAACCATTTCGAAAATATAGGACTCCCTTTTCATAGATTCCGAAGCAATAAAACAGTTTTTCAAATTTTTATCGGAAATTTACCGATTTCGGGCTTTTACCGTACCACATACACCAATACGCAAAGACACAACGAAAAACATGCCAACCTCGCAGGCGCAACCCCAATTCAACCGGTACAACAATTGTACATAGCAGATATTCCAGGCGCAACACCATGACGTACACTATGCCACCGAAACAACAGTATACGCGATACGTACATGGAACGCACGTTACAAATACACGGAGGTCGTGGATTACTATATTGAGTTCATCACGAATATCCTTCGGAAATTGTACACGAGCAGCACTTTACAATTAATAACAATAATATATAACACAACGGAAAATGTGAGATTACGCTACTCGCCACAAGTGGCAGCATTATCACAAACAAGAATTTCTGTTGTTATTTTTGCTGTTTTTTATTCACTATAACGAGGACGCTATTAAGATGCCGTTGCCGTGTTTTTTTAGTGCCCGATAGATGTGTGCGGAGGAGTGATTTTTCTTTAACAAAACTTGAATTAAACTTGTTATTTAATGGTGTAATCAGTGTTTTAAGACTATAAACTGCATTTTGTAATTCAACTGTGTATTCAAAACAAAGAAAAGCAAAGGTAGAAATTTATTTAGTCCGATAAATGTATACGGAACCGCTATCGGGAAGCTCGTTTCTATTTGCTGGGAAATTGCAAAAAACATTTTTTTTCTGATTTTACAAATTGAAAACGTATGTAAGTCACGTACGTAAGTCAAATTAAATGTCAATTTACATATTTCAGATTATGAATAGCCCGTCATTGGGAATGGGATTGGACGTAATTAATGGAATTGTGATTAAATTGGAAGTTTTTGGGACTTTCCCCATTCTATAGAAAATGTGTGGATGACATAAAATTCTTACGTTGGGATTTTACGTATGAAAAAGTTCTCACATCTGAAAATCCTTGTTGACGATTCAAACCGACATGTTGACAGGCACGAATAGATAATAATTTCTCATTTAGCTCAGCAATAGGCCGCGCCAATAGAGAATAAAAAGACACAGCAAATGAACGCCCTGGAATGTGCGTTGTTCGTTGAAACGGAAAGCAAGACTGAGAACAAATCGAACACGCAATGCTCAAACATATTCGTCTGAAAAAGTCGAGCAACGGGAAGCAAAACTAAAAACCGTCCGAATACGCATTGCCCGATCCAAACGAAATCTGAACGCTGATTTAAACCTTGGTGCATTCCGTTACGATTCTAATTATGATTATAGTCTTCATCGAAATGTAATTATTAGATAGGAATAATAGATAGAATATTCGTGTATTGCAGTACCCTCAAATTTAAGAATGAAACCAGGAATTACCACATTTGGAATTCATGTTACCAAATGACAGCGTTCGGTGCAACAAATATCTTGCTCGAGAATTACATGCCAACATCGTGCATAGGCACCGTGCTACTACTGCCGAACAATGATACCAAATTTCTTTAAATGTATTTGTTGATTTCATAAGGCTACAACGAATTAATTCGATTGTTTAGAACTGCCTTTGAACAAATGTCATCTGAGGACTACATATTGTAGTTATACCAGACCAAACAAATGTCGGCCAAAACGAAAGACAGTACAATGCACCAATAAATGATGAAGTTGCGATTGTTATAGTTCGCGAAGAATAAATCCATAAACGGAATGAGGGTATCGATTCGATCAAGACTGCGTACATGATATCGGGAGTCAGTTTGGAAAAAATACCAAGGTATCGCCCAGAATGTATTAAAACAACAACAAAGTTATAAATATTTCAGCTCCAGAGTTCCACACTAGGCGGGCCAAATCATTTCACGAAATTTGACTGGTTGAGTATGATGCTTTTTTCCGATGTCATATACGCACTGTAAATCACCCCAGTGACGTTCCGAAGAGTAAACTCATTTACGTGATACAATTGTTAATGATGGCAATGCGAATCCCGAGGAACTAAGAAAAATGGTCATGCTACTGGCCAAATTTACAGGAAGCCCATGGCACGCCCCGATTTGTTTATTAAATTCACATTCAATCCTAAAACTGAAGCCAGCTGATGAAATAAAAAAAACTTTAGTTAACTGGACAATCATCATCGCGTGTGTTCCCCACGTGTGTTCAAACAAAAATTGAAATCTTCAATTAAATGGCAAAAAAATAGGATCCACACATGTACACATGTAGATTTGGTTGATCGACAAAACCATACCAGGTCAAATTAAATGTCAGCAGAAATACAAGATGTCGACATTGATCCAGATTTATTTGCAGTCATCACCAAAAATATGCATATCTGATGGGAAATGCACGAAACGATACCCAAGAAACTGCCATTCCGAGACTATCACTGGCCAATAATGGATATCCACTATGTCGTCGACAATCAGCTGAAAATGAAGACAACTCTATCACTTTAAAAGTATACGAAACAATATACTCTATATTGAATACAACGTTACTCTCGAAAATAATAGGGAACTAGGCCGAATCGATCTGCAAACGACTTTTTCGATCATAATTTGCAACGAGAAACTTATTTTGATGTCGATGAATTGGGTAGATTTGTTCAAACGAATCTTCCGAAATTGGTTCCAGAATATCGCTTAGCGCATGCCAGAATTAGCATGCGACCACAGGCACAGGCAAAACTTTTCTCAACTTTTCTCTCAAATATTGTACTCTCACTCGCATCATCTGGAATTGCGGCAACTCTTTTGGATTTTTGGATGGTGGTCGAGCAGCACATTCAGCACTGAAGTTGCAAATCACTGAGATACCAACATGCAATATCAACAACAATTTTGTAATGAGTAAAGTATTCATTATATGGGACGAATGTACTTTGGCGCACAGAAAAGCATTTGGAGCGCTTCATCGTACTCCAAAAGGTTTGAGAGGAAATTAACAGCTCTTCGGTGGCACACTAATTTTATTATCTTCGATTTTCAACAGTGGCTTTAAACCAATATGCGTGTACAAATACAACATAATGCAATTATGCGGCCAATCTAGATGTACAAACTTCCGTACATCCATTTGACTAAACGAGCATACATCAACCACTCCAACGACAACGGCTAAGCAATTACGAATAAAATTATATATTTCTAAGTCCAGGTGTCGAACGCAAAAGTTCTAAATAAATTGGGGGACTAGTGGGCATAACGACATTAAAATATTACTTATATTGTATTTACCGCTATACGGAACTGGAACAGCCTCAGGCCAGCGAGCGTATTAGAAATGATCTGATTATCAGAAACTGTTAACGGACCAATGATATCGAGATGAATAATCGAAAAACGTTGAGAAGTTAATTTATAAGTACTAAGCGGGGATTTTGTGTGTCGAGAGATTTTAGCCTTTTGGCAAGGCACACAACCTTGAGCACTCTTCTCAACGTCTTTTTTAATGGACGACCAGATAACATTCGGAGTCAAAAGCTTGATGGAATCTTTGACGCCAGGGTGAGAAAGATTATAAAGAGCCTCGAAAACTTGCTTTTGGAAATTTAGGGGAAGGAATGGTCTAGATGTAGTAGTAGAAATATCGCAATAAATTATTTTTTTCGAACTGAAAAAAACGGAAAATTTCTCGAATTTGAGAACAGAGTTACTCCTTAAAATTTCTTGAAGTTCTTCGTCATTGGTCTGAGCATCTGCGATGATAGCATAATCAATACTTTCGGGGATAGAAATTTGATTAATACGTGAAAGAGCATCTGCGACAACGTTATCCAGTCCAGAGATGTGCTGAATATCAGTCGTGAATTGACCAATGAAATCAAAGTGTCGAAATTGACGAGGAGGTGCTTTTTCCAGTTTTTGATTAAAAGTGTAGACAAGTAGTTTATGTTCGGTGTAAAGCGTGAATATACGGCCTTCGAGAAGATGTCGAAAGTGTTTGATCCCCGAATAAGCCGCGATAAGTTCACGATCATAAGCACTGTGTCTTTTTTGATTATCATTGAGGCGTACTTAAAAGAAACCGAGTGGTTGCCAAGTGTTTGATATGAACTGCTGAACAACCTCTCCGATCACCGTATCAGAAACATCAACTATTATTAGTGTAACCTTTCAGGTAGTCGTTCAACATTTCCTGGTCAGCAGCAGCACCTGGAATGAAGAGTCGATAAAAGTTTATCATGCCTAAAAGCATTTCAGTTGTTTAACAGTCTGTAATACACCTTGTCCAGTTACCAAATGGCCTAAAAAGATAATTTCGGGTTTTGCGTCAAAGTTTACAACAAGACCATGTTCTTCTAATTTAGTAAAAATAAGTCCGCGTAGTCCTGAATGTATAAGACGTTGGAACGACTGTGCCGTATTCCTAAGGCCGAAAGTCATTCTTCAAATTTCAAATTGTCTGAAAAGTGTTGAAATTGCTGTTTTTAGAATGCCATGTCGGTTCAAGAGAATTTCGTGGTAGGCCTGGGCAAGGTCTATCGTTGTGAATATAGTGCAGCTCTCGAGTTGTTGTGTAAGCCCTGGAGATGTAAAATCAGATACCTATCTGGAATCGTGGCTTTATTTAGTGCTCAAAAATCTCCACAGGGTCTCTACTCTCCATTCTTTTTAGCTACTAAGTGTAACGGACTGGACCACTGAGTGCTACTAGGTCGACTAATCCCAAGTTTCATCACGTTTTCGAATTCTGTGAGTCACGTTATGTTTTGTATTGTCAATGTTAATGTTGCCTTGACAGCTAACAATTTCTAGATCACTTTGAAAACTCCCGGATCTGTTGCGGACCAGTCGATCCTAGATACAGTAGTAATATCGTAGGAAGAAGGGGTACCATTTGTATATAGAGAGGTGAGTCTCTGTCTCTGCATATCAACTAGCAAACCAGTGTTCGGCAACAAATCCGCACCGATGATAGGTATCGACACGTCAGCTAGGATGAACTCCCAGGAGAATTCACGGGGAAGTCCGATGGCAAGTCTTAAGAATTTAGTCCCATACGCGTTTACAAAAGAACCGTTCGCTGCAAACAATCTGAATGATGTGATGGATCGATCCTTGAATTCCGAACAGAACGAGCTGACAAAACCGAGACATCTGCACCTGTATCTACACCGCCAATTGTGAATGGCTATTTATTTTTTTGGAGCAGTGTAACCGGCTAAGTTATTTGATACAAATTTACAATTTGGTTTACATTTAAACGCCTTTGTGTCGAAATGATGATGATAGAAACAGATGACATTATTTTCGGTTCACCATAAAATGAATTAAAGGAATTTCGAAAATTTGGCGAGTTTTTCCGTGAATTGCGAGTTTTAGAGTTTGATCGAGAATTGTTACGACTTCGTGATTTTGAATTGGATCGTGATCTAGAATTTTGATTAAAGATTTCCGCAATCTCCGATAACAATGTGTTATGAATTTGGATTAGTAGAGTAGGAAGCAGAATTTTCAATAGATTTTATTTGCGCTTGATTCATAGTTTCATGCACGTTGTCAGTCCGTTCTGCCAGGACTGACAGAGAGACGTTGTTTTCAAATCGTGTGAGCACCATTTGAACTGACTGGTGCAACCTCTTCATCCAAAATTGGCGAAGTGTTGCTTCGTTTAAATTATTACCAGCATTCAACCACACGTTAGGGTTTTGTAAGTAAAGTGGCTGTGGAGGCTTAAAAGCCACTCGAGCAATCATTTTCGCATTGGCAGGCAAATTAGTATTTCCTCGCGATGTCTCCGATGTATAAGATGAATTTACATTTATACGTGAGACAGCTCTTTCAACGGCATCATTGTTAAGTCCAGCCAGTTGAGTGGCGGTTATCGATATAATGGGGTCCACCATTAAAACGCTGCCTGATGCTGCTGTCAAGTCTGCCTCTCTCCGTTGGTAAAAGAATAGTTGGTGGATCATTCACAACTTGTACATCGCGCCGAAACAAAAAAGCAAAAATGATGGCCGCCGATGTTGAACACGGCCGATTTAATTAATGTGACCGACGATGTTGGAAACAACGTTCCCAATTCGTTCATTCTCGGGGTCACCACTTTATTGAATTAAAAATTAGACCCAATGATCGAAAGAAATATTTGCCTGTTCAGTGAACGAAATTTTTATAGTTCAATTCCACGTCATATTTTTCATTATATCTTAAATATTTTTTTTAGTTTGGCCAAATGTCAATAGATGTTAATATATTTGGTTTGAATTTTTAATCATTTTTAAAGAGATGGCACTGTGAAATTTCATATTATGGTTTTGAAACGAACATTTATTTTTGATGTTATATGTTTGAAATTTGCGTTTACAAACTCAAATATTGTATGTCTAATTTAATGTTAGTTCGTGCCACTTATTAATAGATGGCGCGAAACACAATATAGAAACATTTATTTTTAATAACAAATTTTATTTGAGGTTTATTAATTGTTGAAACTTAAGCACAATACGGTTTTTGCGACGATTTAGTAGAGAAACCGGTGTGAGGCACACATTATCAGTTGCTTGGAAAATATTTTCTAGGAATAATAGTTTGAAGTAACCGAAATGTCTGAAAACAGAAGTTCAAAATATGTTCGATCAATACTGGCTTGGATTTCAAGTAATTGTCGACGTTGTCGTTATCTCGTAAAACGTAGTAGATAACGCGTAAACAGACGTTTGCAGTTTCCGATATAAGTGTGTAAACTAATTATTGAAAACCCATGTCGGTAAACCTTCTGATTAAACGGAAAAACAATAAATATTGTGTATCCAAAAGCACTTCAATAAGCCGAATTAAAACACAAACACTTCGTTTCTTTGAGTGGCATTGCAACGCATGCCGAGGTACTCGTACTAAATATATTATCACATTAAATTCAAAATCACGTGAATGAAGTCGCGTGAAACTGCTGCTAGAAAATAAATTGAAGGAGAGGACACATATGTACTAAATGTCTACGAACTGTTTTGATAAACCAGAGTTCAGCAAAGCGCCAAAGTTATTCTTTGTCCAATTCTTTTCTTATTGGGAGATGAAACAAACATTTCTTCGTTTCATTCTTACGATTTCATGAAAGAAAATAAATTTTTATTTGCAACCATAAAATTCCGGTTTCCATTTCTTCACCCTCCCAAACAAGTAAATATAAAATAAACTATGTCAACGATATAAAGTTGTTCAAGATTTATAAAGTTACCGTTATTCATATGTACTCGTATACACATCGTATGCATTTGATTTTCCCAATATAGTGTCAACATTTTCCGAACCGAAATAAAATAAAATAAAAAACAATTTTCCAATAAAAAAACATAAAATTATGATAAACTTGTGAGTGGAGCAAAAATGTTATCAATTTTTATATCCATAAACATAAAAGACAGCAACAACAACAACATCATCATAACTACCACTATTTCGTAGACCAACATTTTCAAATTTTGTAAATCAAACGATAAAATATTTAAATTACAGTCCTCCCCCTACACGTGAACACATCCTCATATATATCATACAGTGACGTAACATAATAAGTTACGTAAATGGAATTTCGTACACTAATCTTAAACACTTTACAAAAAGAAAAACCGGAGATATCCACATGTAATACCGTCTAGTTACAAAACGAAGAATTATATCCTCGTACATAAATTTTTGAATCCTTTTTAGATAAAAAACAAAATTTTTTATTTTGACGATAATAAAAACCAATTTACACTCGATTTAAACCAATTCACACATAACATAATTTTAAAATTGAAACACAAAATTCCTTTAACAAAAAAAAAAAAAACTTAAATATGTGTATCCTACACACACATCAAGAAGCGATATTTTAGGAATGTGTATCCTTTTATCACGGAAATGAAATCGTTTTTTTTCTCGTTCGTTTGTTTTTGTTTTGTTTGCTTTTATTGTTTCCAAAAAGACGCACGAACACACCGAAATTATTATGTGATTTCCGTTTCGCAATGCTTTATGGTGGTTTCTCGTAAAATACTCAGAGGGATGCTAAATCTACTTAGGCGTTTGGTTGGGTTGTCTAGTTGAAGTAAATAGCACGTAGCTCTACGCGATACTTATTTATCTGTTTGCGTGCAATTTGGTCCGGATGTTGGCGAAATACAATAAATTTGAAACGATAATTACTTTAATTTATAATTTAATTAGACGGGGATTTAATTAAATGGACGTGACCGAAAAATTTAGATAAATTTATTTATCTAAAGACAGATGGGGAGGCAACCCGATTTTGTGAAGTCAAATTATATAGAAAATTTTGGTTTTATAGCGTGACGTAATAGTTTTCCTTGTCAAATTAATTTGTCTACGAGCGAAAGCACCTCGGTTTGAAAGGATTTTGAAATTCTAAAATGCTAATCAAATTAGTAGTTTCGATGAAGCTCTAGAATCTGGCCATACTCGCGAATTTGTGCCGTACTATTTAATTTAATTGGAAGATGCGTTTTTGCTGCGTACGTGACATCGGAAATAAAAAGCATCACAATCGCTTCCGCCCTCAAAACCAATCAAATTTCGTACAATGCTTCGACCCCGCCTGCTAGTTCTGCACTCGTGTTGAAATATTTTTAACTTTGTTGTTGTTTTAATACATTCTGTGCGATACCATGGTATTTTTCCCTAACTAATAGGGAAATTGGGTTGGCAACCGACGTTAGGAGTCATCGCATTCCTGATGCCCCTCAAATATTCAACATCTACCTACTCCGTGGTAATATTGTTTTGGTGGCTTGCTCCGTAGAATATCATATTTGTTCCAGGAGGATAGTCACAAGTCTGAAGTCACAAACATTGCCTTTCAGTCCTCCAGGTAGCTGATAACTATACCCACGGTAAGTAGTCTTGGATTTGAATGATATTTATTAGAGCCGACATCATGCCTGCCAACCTTGTGGACATGAACGCATTTCTTACATCCAGTGTCAAAAGCAGTATTAGATTTCTTGAGAAAGGATAGCATTCCTGTTATCTATGAAATGTTTTCAAAACTTCGTTTACCGACTGTATTGTGTATCTGACTCTCCTAAAACAATGTCGTTTCTCTTACACGACGCCTGTCATCTGAATTTAAAAAAAATCAATAGTTTTCCTCGCTGTGTCCACGTATGTGAAGCTGGCCCGGAGACCATTCCGAGAAAAGCCTTTAAAATTTAGGTATGTTTCTCCGCTATATTCATTAAAACGCCCTTAAGCTCGAATAATTAAAAAAATGTGGAGAAAATCAAATTCCATCCCGAAAAATAAAACCAATATGCTCATACGTCACCATAAATTTCTCCGTTCACAGAGTTTGGTCAGTGCAATAATTAGGCATAAACCGTTTTCCTTGCCAAACTGTGTCAACGGAGAAATTTAAGGTGACATATGAGTATAATTCGGATACCTAATCTAACAGGAGGAGGCCTCTTATCCCCACTCTAAGGTAATGAGCATTTGAGTGTTTAATGCTGATGGTCTCTTGAGATTGTTTTTATTTTCTCGGGATGGAATTTGATTTTTTGCATAGTTTTTTTAATTTTTCGGGCTAAAAGGCCTTTTAACGAATTTAGCGAAGAAACATAATCAAATTTTAAAGGCGTTTTTCGGGATGGTTTTCAGGCCAGCTTCACATACGTCTGCATCCAGCATCTGTCTGTGTGATGATTGAGTGTTCAAGGTTCCGTTCACTTGTCTTATTATTATGAGACGTTGCTTTTTCCAGTCTTTGGGGGAAAAAGATTCCTTTGCTCCGGGTTTCCGAGAGAGTCACCGACTTCAGTGATCAGTGGAACTTCCTCTGGTTGTTTATTTCATTGTCTCTCCCTAGTGCCAGTACGTCTAAGGCGTAGGCAGTATTTTATCCATCCACTAGTTGACAGCCTCTCACAATATAGACCGGAGAGTCGACTTCCCGCACAATCGTGTCTTTTCCAAATTCAACGGTCTCTGAGGTTTGTCACCGTGCTCTTTGTGGGCTGCATGTATTGGTGGTTGCCGCTTGTGTAATCCTCTAAGGCACTCTTATTTGTCCGTTTCCGCACAATCCGGTCTTATGAATATTGATACAATACCCTTGTAAGCCTTATTCTGGCTGTTAGTTTGAGTCAACACCATCCTTTAGTGTTCGCTGTTTTCACGCAACATTCCTCTTCCGAACTTTACGAATCCATGTTCGGTATCTTTTCCCTGAATTTTTCTGATTGTTAACAGAAACAGTGATTTTCGACATTTTAGACATAATAGCTACATTCCCTGGATAGTCGACACTTTTTGTTTAAAAGTCCACATACGTTGTCTACAAATGTAGAATATTAATTCACTTCAGCATCCAAATTAACAATGGAGCGATTCAAAAGGTTTTAGGCGATTTACTCTCGAGCGTGGCAACGTCACCCATAGGCACAGCGTCAACGGAACTAAGTTTGTGGGAGCCAGTAATCAATTGCAGCCAATAAATTGGCACTTGATTTCGCCTTCATTACCCAAATTCGGCGGAATACGGGAAACGGGGCTGTAAACGGGTAAATCTATCAAAAGCTATCTTAAAACTAACCTTCGAAGAATAAATCACTTTTCTAAACCAAAGAGAAGCATGCCTATAAACTCTAAGTGACTTTGGCCTCTCACTGAGGATTCAGAATCCTCTTGCTGATTAAAAACGAGTTAACAGCTCCTCCGGAGTGCCCCTACAGAAGAAACAGAGAGCACTGAAAATGGTAAATCATCATCCGGGATGTTCTGCAACCCATAAAACGATGGAAAATTAGAATTAGTTATAAAAATAACTTTTGCCAATTCGAAATCAATATCGATAACATAGCGAGGGTCGAGATTATTAATTTGGCCAGAAGGGTTGGAATAATTATACAGTAGTGAGATAACCACTGCACCCAACAATTAAGACAACTTGCGGAACCATATCAACAATTAGAATTTGAGTTAGCTACATAGCACTCGTCGTGTGTAAGAAGCATTAAATGTTCACCATTCTCGACTACCTCCTGTGCAACTAGATCAAATACTGTCCAAAATACGGATTCTTGGAATCATATAACTGATACCAATTACATTGCCAATAACGCACAATTGAAAATACATCTCTCCACAAAGTACATACTTGTCGATCCAAACCAAGAAAGTGGTGCAACTATTTCATCCAAGGGTAAGAAAAAAATGACACGAAATAGTTCGTGAGCTCATATGTGTGAATCCTGTGTATTGGAACTTACAAAACCTCAAAAATTTATCATAGCTAGTATGGAATACTTCCTGCACAAAATCAATGAATATTCGGAATGGAGCCACAGCGGCTCGACCAAATCCAGAGTGATGTAGTAATAATTTACATCTACGCTCTAATATTCGAAAATTGTCCCATGACATCATTGCATTGCGACTGTGTGAAATGGATGAACGGCAGGTTTCTGGTTGACTTTGAAGTATTCTGGAGGGATCGCTATATCTTACTCTTGATTAAGGTGGAGTTGTTATCACTATCCGTCTATATCTTCAAAGCCGTGAGATCTTAATTCCTAATACCAACGACCTTGAGATTATCTGTGTACAAATTATAATGGAGTTTACAGCTAGACAAAGCTGACCACTACCATAAACTTGGTGTGCCAAATTTATTTGTAATTTATCCGCTTCATGATAACGATGACATAAGTCTTTTAGGCGACTTTAGACGGCTCAATATTAATTTGGTCGCGACTGAAGGCGTTTGCTACACAACAGCAACTGAAGTTTCTGAAGAGACGGTGTGGATGTGATGTTTGTTTATGATTATTGTGCCACTGATAATGAGGTCATGGTCAAAGATTCTATGAAGTTTAACTTCAGAAAAGCAAACCGCGATCTTCTAAACCAGCTCTTACTTGAAACAGACTTTGTTGCTGCATTTGTTGCTGACGTTTACGATATTGTTAATTGTACAGGTCTGTTATATGCCAAGGTATTTGAGTGTCTTCACTGGTCTGTGCCATACGTACGAATGTACGAAGTAAAAAAAAAATTAAAGTAAGTAAAATTTTAATGAAGCTCCTCTCTGGTATAATAAACAGCTTCGTTCTTGCGTGACAGAACACGGCATGGCAAACCTACTTTAAATCCTTATCAATATAAATTTGTTTAATTGGTCGATGAGTTTAAGTTGAAATCCGAACTACCTTGCATGGCTATCCTTGCATACCTGCTGGGTCTTGACGACATTCCACCGCGTTTTTTATTTATCATTGCAACGTGTTTTTGTTTACAAAGCTCTTGAAAAATTCGTACGTAATCCCGATTTACAACAAGGGTTCACTTATATCACGAATTATAGATCCATCGTAAAAATGTCTTGTCTTCTAAAACACCTCGAACATATCATTTCCAATCGGCTTTATAAGTTCAGCAGGCCAGTTATATGTGAGACCCAGCATGACTCCCAAAAGGGTAGAAGTTCCGTTACCAATTTAGATCCTATTGTCTCTAGATGCATCAGCACTATTGAGAATGGCTATCAGCTTGATGTTATTTTTACTGATATAAGCAAGGCATTTGACAAGATTCCTCATAGTGACATTCCGCCTTGCCCAGAAATTATATAGCAACATCCGAAGTGCCACAGGAAAAAAAATCGCGAGTCATTTCTTCCAGGATGTCGTTTTCTCAGAAAAAAAGAAATACTTTCCTAACTACGCTTGCACATTTAATGGTAGACGAGAAGCTAGAATTAAAAATCAATATGCTTGTGTGATCAATAAGGCAGATCCAACATTAGGATATATTAAGCGCCGATCGAAGGAGTTTCGTTATGTTAGACCAACACTTGAGTATGCAGCTCAAATATGGTTCCTTAACCTTTGTTTCCAATCACAAGAATGCTCCGAGCGCTTAACGCAAACTCAGTCAACTTTGAAATCCAATACAGTAAATCTATTAACACGCAGCTTTGATATATACTTTTACTACTACACCCTTGATCTAAGCGATTCCCTACAACCATTTAATCCATTTTTTTAAATTCAGGGTAATCATCAAAATTTGGCTTCACGTTATTTGCTCTCTATTAAATGGATTCATTAGATAAACCAGTTTGAATGTCGACCTTGTGTCTATCGTTCGAATATATACAAAATGGTGACCACCCTCGCCTGGCGAACACCTGACACTAAACAGCTGAAACAGTACATACCTCCTGCGGTCCAACTGTCACCACCCTCGTTCATTAGTTTAGAGCTTAAGCCAATGAATCAATTAGTATAACGGATGGTACAAATGCAAGAGCAAAAACTACTCATACAAATCGCAAGCTAGCCATTTTAAAACTACGTAAGAACTTATTGTAAATCATTTTCGAAAGTTATGACATACACCACGATGCACCGATTTAGTAGGAAACAGCATGTACCATGGCTTATTACTCATGCCGTTCTGCTTGTTCGTCGAATTCCATCCACACATCCTAATTATAATTCTGCCAAAATCAGAAAACTAAATTAAATTGCCAAAAAAATCACTTAACCGCAATATGTCACAGTCTGTAACGATTTTTTTTTCGATTTCTGCTGTTTTCATGTCCTGTCCTCCTTTTTTATGATTCTGCTGCTGCTCTTGGTTTTATCTCCGCACATCGCATTGTGTTTTTCATTTTTTTTTTGTAATATAATTTTTGAAATTGGATGAACAATGGATGATTTTTCGTTTTTCCCATGTTTAATGAAAAATATTTTCACACAAAAAAGAATGTTGAAATGTCGAAAGTTATACATTGTCTGAATATTAAAAATTATCAGGCGAAATAAACATTCGGTTCTCCGGCTAATTGATTTTATTAAATGCCATAATTAATTAAAATAAAGCGATGTGCCAAAAAGTTATCTGGAAAATAATTTTTCGTGTTCTGTGGCATCTCTCATCTTTAATCCGAATAGGTTTGTATCCCGTCCTGTGTTGTCCAATTGCGTTTCAAATGCGGTCATTATTATTCAATTTTTAAACTTTCCGTGTACGTGCGAGTGCAGTATAATTGGTACGTGACCACACATACATTTATATAGGTACACCAGAGTACCAACCTATAAACAATTTTCCTGGTGGAAAAGCGGATCGCGGTTAATCAATACGCTAAATGCATTGATGTAGAGCACTTAAATTGAAAACAGAATAATTTTATGTGCAAAATTCTGATGCGTATCCTATTGAGAGAGATCAAAAAGTTTAAAACACAAATTTAAATAATTTCTCCGACCCTCCATATCAACCTCTCGTCTAATCGATTTTATTGTGTGTTTATTTCTTCAAATAGAAAATTATGTTAACACCTGAGACACTTCTAAATCCATATCATCCTTGCCAACAAAAAAACGAAAAAATAAAAATTTCGACCTGGGGGATGGTTCGCCTTAATATATTCAATCCGCAATTCATTTTAATATTTCCACGCACCACACCAAAGCAAAGTGGGAATATTATTACACCGTTTGCGGGAGGATGAGATTTGATGTAATATTCCGACGATGAATATGATATATTGAATATGTACGCATATTTGGCGTGTAGGGTTGGGGTAGTTGTAAAATAATTTTTATTATTTGTTGTTATAATAAAAACACTTTGATTGTTTTTGTTGTTCGTTACTTGTTCAGTTTGAGGGTTACACTTGTTTTCCTGTACACACTCTCATGCAGTGTTTAGTTAGAGGGTGCAAAACTTTAATATTTTGTACGTATGTGTATGTAATCGACTCCTGCAGAAAAGAGCTGCCGACTGATTATGCAAAATCGATTAAGCTTTCATCATCGTCATCGTACCAAGAAACATAACCAACTCAATATACCAGCCTCATATACTAACCGTATACAACATGCACATTGCACACACATCCAGTATAAGTTTGTGGTCACATATGGTTTTCGAATGTTTAGAAATAGAAGACGTAAACTCGACAAAAACAAAATGTGTTTATGTGTACCACTCCGCATTACACCACCATCCATCTCTAATCCAATTCAATCAACAAGAGATTATCTAAACTTTAAAAAGTGTACACCGAACCGAAATGTGTACACACACAAAAAAGAGAAATGGATATTTCCATCACATTGGTCGTGTCTTTTTGTTGAGGATGAATTTAGATAGATTTCCTTGATTAGGAATTATAAATGGATTTTTTCGTCTTGTGCGGTTGTGGTGAACGGAAAATTATTCGAAAAATTTATTTTAATTTTACACCCAGTAAAGTGTATTTAATTATGATGAAATATTTTAATTTGTGTAAGCTGGTGTAGTATAATCTGTGGTATAATTTTCTTCGCCCCTGGTCTTTACAACGGAAGAAACACGGGCAATCAAGTCTCAAGTTTCCATTAAAATATTGACACTGAAAAATATACAAAATTGCTCAGAATAATACGCTGATTATCGGGAAATCCAGACCAGCTTTAACATTTTTTCGTGATACACACATTTTTATTTTATTTTATACATAAAGATTTTATTCAGAGCTTCATTGAATTTCCTATCTAGTCATAAGACTAATAAGCATTATTATTCTATCCTGGATTGCGCTGAAGAGGAAATTTGATAGCGGAAAATAAGGGTTAACGCTACTAGTCGCAAGTGGCAGCACTATCACAAAAGAGAAGCTGTTTTGTTCTATAATTACCAGCGGAAATTTTTTATTCATTTTCTTACTCTTTTTTCACCAAATAAAACATCCCAGTAGGTCGAGTCTGGCTTTCCTATAGAAAAAAGAAATTAGGAAAGATTTTTCGTAGTATTTTTGTTGCACATTTTTTTTTCTGGCTTACTATGATAAGCAGTTGGTGTACATTTTTTCATAAACAAAATTAAATTGGGAATATTATTCCTATCCATTCCTTCTCAGTAGGCCAAAAAATGATATTTTTGACAAAAATGCTAAGTAAATGTTTTTCCTATTTCCGTTTCCTATAGGAAAGCCAGAATTGACCTACAGTAGAATAAAATATTAAAAGTGATCCTTTAAATCAAATTGGTTGATCTTAAGATCAATGTAGTAGTATTGATCAGGGGTTTTAAGTTTTAGACAAAATTCTAGGATTTGGTCACGCTGGACTAAACTTGGAAGTATGATAACTCTAGAAATTAGGCTTGAAGTTAATACAGAACAAGAGAGAGAGCTAATGTAAAGGGTTTTCCAATAAGAGGTTTAATTTTGATATTAAAAAAATCGAGTAATTTGTAAAGAGGAAGGTATGCCATTAACATTTTAAAACGATATCAGCCAAATGGCCGCCACGGCTATACTTGCAGCACATGCAATAAAGCAAAAAGTTCTAAATATTTTTTCAAATTTATTTTTTCATTGTAAAGAACAATCTTTCCGATTAGTTATGGAATACTATTTCATTCATATGACTGCCTCTGCTGGCCTTGACGTAGCCCATACGGTCGGTCCAATTTTTGAGCACATTTTCGATGGTATGCGGCATTATGTCTTTTATTCTTCGAATATTCTTCTATAGAGAGCGTCAATCGTTGCTGGTTTATCGGCGCAACACTTATCTTTGACGGCACCCCAAAGATAATAGTCCAACGGCATCAAATCACAGCTCCGAGGCGGCCAAATCACATCGGCGTTTCGGCTGATAATTCGATCTTCGAAGACAGTGCGCAAAAGATCAATAGAACCGTGTGCTGTGTGGCACGGAGCGCCGCCTTGTTGAAACCAAATGTTGCCTATGTCCTCCTCTTCAAGTGCCGGGAACAAAAAATCGTTTTTCATGGCGCGGGAGCGCTCACCATTGACAGTAACGGCGGATCATTGCTCAGTTTCAAATAAAAATGGCCCAATGATGCCACCGGACCAAAATCCGCACCAAACAGTCACTCGTTGTGGATGCATCGGCTTCTCTACGATCGCGTGCGGGTTCTCCGTGCCCCAAATGCGACAATTCTGCTTGTTTACATAGCCGCCGAGATGGCAATGCGCCTCATCCGAAAAAATGATTGTTTTGCCAAAATCGGCATCTTCTTCAAGTCGATCGCAAACCCACTCAGCGAACTGAAAACGCAATTTGTTGTCTCTTTGCTTCAATTCCTGAACCAATTGAACTTTATACGGTGTCATACCAAGTTTTTTATGCAGAATTCGTCGCAATGTTGTGCGTGAAATGTTCAATTCTTTAGAACGATGACGAGTTGACGTTTTCGGCGACTCACGCACATTCTCGGCTACAGCATCAACATTTCCGGCTGTACGCTTGGTTGGCTGCTTGGTTCGTGTTGGTTTATTAATGAGCAAGCCTGTTTCTTTAACTTTATTCACAAAATAACGCACATATGGAGCTCCCGGCTTTTCGTTTCTTCCGAAAGCCGCACGCAATTATCGCACACATTCTGCAACATTACCATGATTTTCGAAGTAATGTTTCAATATTTTCCAGCGTTGTTCAAGCGAATACACAACCATTTTCGTTCAGCGGAAGGATAAAACTAACTTTCTGTCAAATAAGAAGTGACATGACCCTTACCATACTCAAAATAACCGCTAGTTCAAAAAAAAGTTAGATGACCCACCCTGTATGTCCTCGATAACTTCATGAATTCCATCTTTAAGGTCTTGAATCGATTGTGGAGCTTTGGCATAGACCTTATCTTTTACGTGGCCCGAAAAAAAAAGTCTAAAGGTGTTAAATCACAAGATCTCGGTGGTCAATTGTGATCACCTCTTCGAGAAATAACACGGCCAGGAAACTTTTCTTGCAAAATTGCGGTTGTTTCGCTGCTTGTGTGACACGTAACGCTTCTAATTCCGGCCATAAAAAAATCATTAATCATAGCTCGGTAGCGCAATCCATTCACCGTTCACCAGCCTCATTTTCGAAAAAGTAAGGTCCAATCATACAGGCAGCCCAAGAACCGCACCAAACAGCGACACGTTGAGGATGGAAAGGCTTTTCAACAATCATTCTTGGATTTTCTGAGCACCAAATGCGACAATTCTGCTTATTATCGTAGCCTCCGAGGTGAAAATGGGCCTCATCACTGAAGATGATTTTTCGATGAAAATCTGATTCGATGTAAATTTTGATGCATTTGAAGAGCCCAAACAGCGAAGATAGGACGTTTATGGTGATCGACCGGCTTGAGTTCTTGTGTTAACTGAACTTTAAAAGCTTTAAAAGCCTGCTGTGTTTATGCAAAATACGCTGTAATGTCGTTTGTGGAGTGTCAAATTCCAAAGATCGACGAGGAGTCAACAAACCAGGGTTTTTGTCAACACTACGGGCTACAGCAGCAATATTCTCAGTTGTTCTTGAGCGACGCACACGGTTTCGATTCTTCACATCACTAACTTGTCCCAACAGCTCAAATTTTTCCAAAAGTGCTTTAGTTTTGCGAACTGTGACTGCAAAATTTTCACCATTTTTGTAGTGAATTTTAACAATTTCAGTGCGGTGTTGAAGCGTGTATCGTACCATTTTTAGTAATGACGTAGTTTTTACTTGTCAAATGTCAAAAGATGACAGCTTTAATTGGTAGCTGTCCAAATAGCAGGCTATTCAAAATGAAACCTCTTATTGGAAAACCCTATATATTCTTTGTTTTAGAACAAGATGGCGGAGTTATACATAATGGCGTATATACATATTGAGTACGTTCTTATACCCAGTGGATGTGCATAACACTACAACGCGACATATGCATTAACATTAACATTAATTCAATTGATTGATTTTTAATTGAAATACAAATTTTAGATAAAAATATGGTACCTGTACATTCTACACGATTAAAACGGATTTTGAGCTGGAGAGAACTCGGCTATTTCTTAATTAATAATTTTAAAATTTGCATCGCATATTCGGATAAAATTGATCGATTTTAACTTTCACTGTAATTTTTAGATTTTCTGTGGCCAAATGTTTTCCATGTAGCCTCAGTATAACCTAAGCTAATAGAAAAACAACCGAAAGTATTGATTACTAGTGGAGGTTCTTTAGATATTGGCTAGAAACTGAGAAGTATTGATATGGGCAATCAAAAAATTACAGTTAAAGTTAAAATCAATATATTTTGTCCGAATATGCGATGCAAATTTTAAAATTATTAATTAAGAAATAGCCGAGTTCTCTCCAGCTCAAAATCCGTTTTAATCGTGTAGAATGTACAGATTCCATATTCTTTTCTAAAATTTATATTTCAACCAGAAATCAAACTAGAAATGAATTTTCACAAGGATTGGTTATAAAATAGCCAAGTTTAGTCCAGCATGAACAGATCCTAGAGTGCTGTCCAAAACATACTGTAAAAACCTTGATCAACACTGCTATCCAAATTTCATGGTAACTCGTCAAGAAATGGCGGAAAGACGGAATATTGTTAAATTTAAAGATTTCGTTTACCGAGTTCCTTTACTTCGGAGATCAATCAATTTGTTATTTAAAGGATCACTTTTAATGTTTTATTCCGCTGGGATGTTTTATTTAGTGAAAAAAAAGATTCAAAATGAATAAAAAATTACCGCTGAAAACAAAAGTAGAAAATATTATCAAAAAGTATTCTCTTTTGTGATAGTGCTGTCACTTGCGGCGAGTAGTGTAATCTCTTATTTTCCGCTATCATATACAGCCTGTATTTTTAACACAGTTGTTTGGGCTTTTATGTTGTGTAAACCATGTCATTGATTATTTTGGATTACATCTACTACACGAACTGGTTTTACTCTTTTCAGTCTTCTAATTATATCCATGACTATGTAAATAACTACAGTGATATCGAAGATGAAGCAGAAGAAAAGGACACCTTTGAAGTAACTTACTATAACTGCCTCTCAAGCATACGTACTATACTTATTAGGTGTGCAAGTATAAACTCTGATTTTTTGCTCAAATTAATTATCGAAACATTTGCCATTACTATCTATGGTCTTTTGCCATTTATCAGGTAGATGTAGAATACGCCGCACGCTGTAAAACTGTTCCGCCTTCCTTGGCCCGTAAATGGACTTTTTCCTCCAGAGCATCAGTTATTTTGATCAATTGAGCCTGATAACGTTCGGCTGTAACAGTTTGATAAGGTTCCAGAAGCTCTTAGTAAATGATTCCTTTCCAATTCCAAGCTCTTTTTGAGTTTGACACGGATTTTCATCCAGTAAAACTGTAAGTTCTTCGTCTTCAGATTATCTTGCTGCAGCCGGACATGGACCGTCCTCAAGACTAAAATTTCGATCATGAAATCTTGCAAATCAATCAATTTTTTTACTGTTGAATTTTCTATTGAATTTTACTGTTGAATTTCTATACAGGGTGGCTGACACGAAGTGTTACCAAAACAAAACGCCACAGATTTTTTATTTTTTGATGAATTTTATTGAGTTAAAGTTAAAAATGTTCACAAATATTTAAATTTATGAATTGAATTAGCAGTTTTCGATTCTGCTACCCTTAGTCACGATTATGGCCTTCAAACGGCCGACAAAGCTATTGCATGCAGCACGAAAGTGGCTCTGCGGTATTTTGGCCCATTTCCGGCGAAGCGCTTGCTTGAGATGATCGCCGATTTGGTATTTTTTTTGTCCCAACCTTGCTCTTCAAAATACCCCAAACCGATAAATCTAGCGGATTTGCTTCCAGTGAATTTGGTGGCCATTGGCAGTGGAAATGAACCGCGGAACGTTATTTCTTAGCCAATCTTGATTGACACGCGCTGATAAATTTGAGCATTTATCTTGATGGCACGGTCCAAAAAGAACGAGTGGTGAATGGATTTCGGCCATCATCATCGGCGGCGCTTGGTCTCGAGTGGCAATCCGTTGGTCCAAATTTTTAGTAGAACGGTTGTTCACATATTGCTCAATAACGAAAGGAGACTCATCGGAGAAAACCAAATTCGCCAAATCTCCACTTTCGTGCAAGCAAACATTTTACTTACACAAATATGCAGATGTTTTAAATGGTTAACAATCTGCGGCTGTGGTTTTATAGCCAAATATAGAGAAATCACACTAATACGCTTGAATTCCATTGCGGATAACTTTTTCAGTTGACAGTCTGAAGTTGGTAACACTTCGTGTCAGTCACCCGGCAGAATATAAGACCCATAATAACCACATTTTAAGATTCCTTATTGACACTGGGGCTAATAAAAGTTTTATTAAGCCAAAAAATTAAAAATCTGCACCAATATTCAGAAACTATGGGAATAACATCATATTGATGGTATAATAAGTGATGACACACTTAAAAAACTAGAAGAAGAAAATATTCTAACAATCTCACTGGGAATTAGAATTCCATTAAAGGAGAAAACATCTGTGGAAGTAAATAACATCGAACCACTTATCTACGGTTAACAAATTTTTATCACTCTTTGGACCTATTGGAGATCAATCAATCATTGATGCAAACGTTCAGCAGAGAGCTGAAATAAGAACGACAAAAGACGAGCCCATTTACACTAAAACCTATCCAGAAGTGGACGAACAGATCCAATAACTTCTCAACGAAGATATTCTAAGACACACATTAAAGTGAAGGAATGCGTTATACCCAAGACTGGGTACTCTCTGGTATGCAAACATCGACGATATAGTGTTAGTAGTACAAACACTCGGACTATACCCAAAAATTTTAAGAAATTGAAATGATTCCTTGGTCTAAGATGATACTACAGACGTTTCATTAAGGATTTTGCAAAGATCGCTAATCGATATTTTAACAATTCTAACAACCGCAGAAACCGCATAACCGCGTCAGAGCCAATCAATCAAAGAAAACAAAGAGGAAGCTGAACGAGAACGAGATGAAAGCCTGGAAGGCTGAAATTAGAAATGTACACTCTTCCATCCTCTAGTGATGACACAGTACATCAGCTAATCGAACATTGCGAAGTTCCACTAAACGATCTCAAAAATCAGATGATAATATCGGAAAGAAATGGGATTTACGCTTACAAAGAACCACATAACAACTGTCATAGGCACTTTATTTATCTACAGAACGATGGAATAAGGGAGGAACTAATTAAACAACTAAAACAAAAATTCCACCCAACAATAATAAATGGCATCAAAACTCCGAAAACTACATCTAACTACTCTAAGAAATTTATCAAGAGCACTTAGCCAACTACAAGATACGGATAACTCAGAGAATAGTCAAGAGCATAGTCAAGCATTGGAGGCTATTCCGGAAATTGACTTTAACAACTGTTTCGAGGATTGGAAAAAAACATTGGCACAAGTGTATTGAGGCCGGGGGAGATTACTTTGGGAAGGAGGGGGCGAAATAGATTTGGAGAAATAAATAAAGAATTTTTAACAAAGAATTATGAACAAAGTCTTACTATTTTTTGCCCACAGTATTATAACCTACAAAAGCTCAACTAAACACTTGGAGAGGAGTTACCATGATACAATATCAAAATGAGAATTTCGAAGGTTGAACTGTTTCCAACAAATAAAACATTCCAAATACTTCCACAGACACTACACTCAAATATTGCAGAACGGGGAATCAAACTATCGATTTTGAAAAATTGAGGTAATAAAGGGCTTCTGAAACCAGGAATTGCTTGTGTTGAGTCCTTATTTTGGGAAAATCCGTATGGCCCGGGTTTAATTTATTTGAAAACAAATTTGGTTCTAACGATTTTGATAAAAATTAATGAAGGGCGGATTTTCGGGTGTCAGGAATCGATTCCGATGGGCTTGGGGCATGTTGCGCCGTGTTGCGTTATGCTGCACCATATTGTGAGATGTTGCACTATGTTGCAAGTTGTTGCATCATTTTGCATCATATTGAACCATCTTGCGTGATGTTGCGTAATGTGGCATTTTTTATGGGTGTTGTGTGATGTTCCACTATGCAAGTTCGCTTAGGAAACAAACACTTTCGTGTTCTGTTTTCCATATTGTGATGTTGCACAATGTTGCGTCATCTTGCACCATGTTGTGTGATATCGCGTTTTGTTTTAGGTTGCGCCATGTTTCATATTCTTTTATGTTTCGCCTTATTACAGAATGTTGCAAGTTGCGTGATGTTGCACCATGTTGCGTTATGTTGTTTCGTATTGGGTTTGAATTTTTATTAAATATCTGGCGTAATATTCCACCATATTGTGGAATGTTGCACCTTGTTGTGTTTTTGTATAACGGTACTATTTTATGGTTATTTGGTTGTTATGTGTCACAATATTGATTTGTAGCATTGGCTATCTAAATGATATTTTGAACTTGGTCCCCTTTTCTTCTACCTTTACCGTTTTTGATGTCCTCTGGAGGGTCCCGAAATCACTCTGGAATCACAAGATTTTGATAAAAATTGGTGAAGAGAACGCCAAGAATCGATTTCAATGGGTGCTAATTTCAGAAAAATTCATTTAGGCGGTCCTTTGATGGGGCCTTTTTACCATTTTCTCAACACGAACGATTTAGAAAAAAATTGCGGTGATAAATATTTTGAATGGATTGCGATGAGTCAAATTTTGGGAAATTCAATTAGGGTTTTTCGGGTCGAAAGATTTTTATAGAATAAAGTTTCGAGTGCTAAGAATCGATTACAATGAGTATTAAATTCATGAAAATTTGTTTATGGGGTTTTCAAAAGGGTTCGGGGTCTATATTTTAAAAAAATGGCTTGAACGATTTAGAAAAAAATTTGAGGGAGGATATTTTCGAGTGTCAGAAAGTGAATCATGATTTTGGAAAACTTATTTGGAGGTGCTCAAATTATAGGCCCCTTCACCTACAAGTAAATCAATATTTGTATGTGCGGCTCGTATCGAAAACACCATAAAAAAATTTAGGGTGTAATTTTGTTTTTACGATTAGGATTTCCCGTGATATTGAGTTTTCGGCTTAGCGGTATTTCACGAATTGTGGTAGAATACTATCAAAGTTGCATCTCAGCGTTCTGCTGGCTAGGTGCCAGCGCCTAATATTTAAAGGAATTATTTCTAACCTAACCTAAAAAATCCTAAAACTAATCTGGAAAGATCCAAATTGTTCAACAAAGTTTATCATTTCACGAGAAAGTGGTATTCGTTACTAATTCCTCCCAAAAAATATTGTTTCTTCTTTAAGGAAGTTGCAGGCCAACAGTTCTAACATTTAATCATCATTTTGAAGCTGTTGGAGGTTGGCCACAATTTTTAATGGGTGAACAAAACTAAATTTGTTTTTGGGGGTGCAACTCCACATACCTTAAATTATTCCACTGAGTCCTGGTTAGAAATAATGATCTTTATCAGGATAAATATCTACAATATGGACTAGAGATTACAAACAGTAATTTTTCATTTTGATTGAACTAGCCATTTTCTAAATATCCACTGTCCGTTAGACTTTGCACCTTTGTATACCTCCATATATGCATAATTTTCTAGGTATAGCTCTCAGCAATACATGATGCAATGTAATAGAAAAGTAAAGATTTTATTATTAAAAATACCATAAGACGCACCGACATCTGTTAACTTTACTAAAAAATTATAGTTTTAAAAAAATTTAATAGATGGCGATAAAAAATTAAAGTTTAGTATACCGTTCTAAATTACTTACCTTAGTTTGTCGCTTAGCCATGTAGTTACGTACTTACTTTTAATGTTGATGTACAGCTGAATAAAATCCCCAAACCAAAAGATTAATTACAATAATTAAAACACATACGTTTAATTTAAATAACAATTTTTTTTATTTTCAAATTTTTTGTTTTGCATTTTCCTCCAAAGATTTTATAATTTAATTTAAATTTTTTATTTAAAATTTTTTATTGTTTATTTTTTTTTATTGTTTAAATTAAGTACAACTAAGTTTTAGTAAATTTTTTATATTCTAAAAATTAATTAACAATTAAATGAAAAAAGAAATGAAATTAAAGAAAGAAAACGATTAATTTAAATTAGTAATTTTAATTAAATTGGTAATTATTATATTTTATATATATTTAATTTAATTATTTATTAATATATTATTTTTATTTTACATTTAATACATTTATTATATTTTATTATACAAATTTGAAATTAATTTATTGCACAAATTTTTAATTAACATTTAAACTTGAATTTTTTTCAAATCGTTTATGGTCGTAATTATTTTACATTGTGGACATGATTTTTTAATATCCTGTGAAGACGCATACAATTAATTAATTAATCATTATTAATCATAAAATTTAGTTAATTTTACTTACAGATATGGTTATCCAGCAATCATCACAATGGACATGCCAACATAGCGTTGATATGACGGGCGCTTTAAACGGCTCCTGCAATTAATGTAGACATGCACATTATAACATTTACTAATTAGAAATAATTAATTAAATAATTTAAACAATTTTACGGCAGTCACATGCAAAAGTATAACAATTATATACAAAAACTAACCTTACATATATAACATTTGTAGTTGGCTTCGTCCTGGTGTCGACCGCCGCCGCCTCCTTTTAACGGGGATTCCTCCAATTCTCGTATTCTAGCCCGTAACTCTTCTAACACCTGCGCCTTAGACGTGGGTTCTGTCGTTTCCGACGTACTCACGTACGAATCTGGTGTAGTCGTCAATTGTGGTTGCTTTGTTATGTTATTCGGATCGGTTGCCGAATCGATTTCGACCGATGATGTCGCCTCCTCAGTACTGTAACAAAAAAAAAAAGTTTATAAACTAACACCATCTATCGATGAATAGCGTTAAATTCACCTATTCGACTTAATATCTACTTTGTTTTCAGTCCTCGGACGCTTCGCCGTACGACTATCTTCATCGTCCGTATTATCCACGATAACTTCTTCATCGTGCTCAGCCTCCGGATCATTTTCATTTTCGTAATCTAAATCGATTCGCTGATTTGTTGAACTCGTTGGCGTCGCACGTGATATTGTCGGTGTCGTTGAGATCGCGCTAACTGCAAGAATAAATTTTTTGATTTCTTTTAACACTAAAATATGATTCGGAACTAGCGATCAAACCTATAATACATACTTGTACGGGTCGGCGTTGTCTCCCAAGGCGTATGTAATGTCGTCGTGTTTGACGAATTCGATGAGGACGAACTAAGTGATGAAATTGTATTCTCCTCCCGATTATTATTACTAATACTATTCGAATTATTGTTTTGATTCGATGGCGACTGATGCGATGAATGGATGATATGGTGATTGTGTAAATGATGATTGTTGTGATGGTGATGATGGTTCGAGATTAAACCACTTGGTGATTCTAATTTTGTTATATTATTGTTATTACTATTATTATTGTGCAATATACTCGACTGGGTCATATTCATTGCACCGTTACTCGACTCGTCACCATAACTTTCCACGTCCACCGTTTCATCCTCATCGGTATTCATGGGCTGTTGGTTAATTTGATTTCGACTTTTGCGCAGGCAGTCTTCTATATGCTGAGCGATTTCTTCTGGAGTACGCTGCAAACGACCATGGCACACGGGACAATTTTGGCATACCGCCATCGGTGACGGCGGTATCACACCATTAATATCGATATACTCATTTTCTGAATCGCTTCGTCGTTTTCGTGTTTTCGCTCGTAGTCGACCTTGTCGATTTGTTCGAATTCGTTGAAATGTTTCCCACCTACTATCGGGCGTACTTTGCCCGTGGTGGTGCATTTCCATGGCACCCGGATTATTACTATTTGGTCCATTGTGATGGGCTAGGCCTAAGCTCGCTTTAATTTTTTGTCGTTCGTTACCGCTGCTCAATTTATAGAGGCGATCGAGTTCAGATAAAAAATGAGTTTCTAAATCAGTCGGTGAGATTTGAATACCACAGACGGGACATGAATTTGGTGGCGGGGTACCACCGATCATAGGTTTCTTTAATTGGTTATTATTGTTGACGGCCACACCTGAAACGAAATAAACCACAGTGAAAATACAGTAGAAACCGATAGAGGCTACATTAAGCCATGCAATTATAAATTTCTGCAAAAGTTTCAATCAAGCGACATGGATTGGGAGGATTATTTTTTACTCCAGAAATACAGATAATGAAGACAAATGCACTCTTTTAATATGATCTAGATACTGGTATTATGGAGGCAACAAAAAGTTTTTATAGCCTTTAATTAAATTATCAAATTCGAGCCAATAACACGGAACCGATTTTCTAACGTCTTAGCTACTTTGAGAAATTTTAATCATCGGCTTGACGGTGTGATTCCTAGAAATAATTATACAGTTCTAACATGATTAAGGCCTGAAGCACATAAGTTTCGTTTCGTATTTTTTTATTTCAGACCTTTAACTGTAGCATGAGACGATATGGTGGTTTGGTTTGTCATCATTTCTATAAAAAAAACTTCACTCGTTGAAGAAACCCACTACCGTCAGTATGGTCGAATGCCGCTCGCAATTGAAAGAAAATAACGATTAGATTCTTTTGGCGAAAGATTCACACAAAGGAGAGGAATTCACATGAACCGTGAAACAAAAAGTGTGCTCGAGTGCTACGCGTAACATTACCGTTTGATGTTTTGGGGTCCGGACGTAAACCGTGGTAAGGAATGGGTTTTCTTTTGTTGATCCTTTCGTGTTCCAGCATTCGTTTATTCTCTTCTTATCGCAAGCACTTTTTGCTAAATTGATATTTGTGGTTAATATATCGGGTTTTATACCATGGTAGGATTTTTCTGCACAGCTTCAACTATTCGTGCTATGGTGGCAAGATATGAGACGCGCGGGCAGACCTCATTCTGGACGATCTGCCGAAAACATCAAGCTCGTTAGACACAGTGTTGTAGATAGATTTGAAATATCTACTCAACGACGTTCAACACAATTGGCTATAACTGATGGCACGATTCGTCAGATTTTGGAAAACATCTGCACCTCTACCCCTACAAAATCCAGTTGGTTCAACGCTCCATTTCGCCGGGAATGACAAATTTTTTGGAAAATTTGATGATGATCGACGAGGCTTACTTTCATCTGATTGGGTTTGTGAACAAGCAAATCCGCAAATTCTTGGACACACATAACCCTATAAATTTCCACCAAAGTTCATTAGTCGTGTAATTGTTTGGTATGGCATAATCTAGAGCAAGAATTATGAATCATATTTCTTTGAAAATGCTGCAGGTGGAAGCATTACGATCAATAGACGTCACCACAGAACAAAGCTCCATGAATTCCACTGTCTCTCGTGCGAGGGAACCACAGCATTGGGAAGGTATGATTTCAGCAAGATGGTGCTACGACTCAGACAGTTAACCGAAAACGAAAGATTTCGGAAAATTTCAATTAGGTGGCGCCGACATAGGTGTAGTTCTAAACAAACAATTTTCCTAATGATCTATTTGAGGGAAAGAGGAGTTTTGCAAAAGTACCAATTTCAATAGACTTAACCCGTTTTACTGATTGGGATGAAACTTGGTATGTCTTCGTCCATACGAGTTTGTAAATTGCTATTAGGATTTGTAATGAAACTCGGTTTATACGATAAATACGAATTTCAATAAAGTTGAGGACGAAATCCTAGAAAATAACTAGCTTTAATGAATCTTAACCAGTTATCTACCAATTGGAATGAGTCTCGACCTGACGATTAGAAAATAAGTTTCGGTTTTTGTGACATTATTCATTCAGTTGAAATATGGCCTAGTATTATTGCTATTTTCCGGAATCCATATTAGAATCTCCTGTTGTGATCATCGAAACTTAGTATCATCTCAATGGTTTGAGAATTTAACCCTCCCTTTCTCTCTCTCTCTCTTTCTCTCTCTCTCTCTCTCTCTCTCTCTCTCTCTGTTTCTCTGTCTCTCTTGATCTTGCAACGTAGCCCAGCCATCTAACTTTACTGAATTTCATGAACCCGATGATATCGCTATCGCTGAGAAGGTGCTTTATCTCAGGGTTCATACGAAATATGAAACGAATGACCTTCTTTTCGAAAGTAGATAACAATCTACAGTCGTTAGAGGTCATGGTCCAGCACTTGCATCCGAATTCAGAACAGGTCAGCAGAAACCTTCATAGGGAATAGAAAACTCGGTGTCCGGCAGAGCGATTAGGGTTTTTATTCCTGCCTGCATAACATTTGTCCAAGACGTATGTTCAAATTTGACTAAATGGCCAAGTTCCAAAATCTCAGGCTAGCTTTCAGTGGTTGCTTACTGCACACTTAGGCCAATTTTTATGCCCATTGTGATACCACTCATTCACTCCACATCATTAACCCACCTACTTCACCTACTCACACAACTACAGTATACCACCTGCACATTGCAAGCTCCATGTCAACCTGTACATTGACATGGAAGGTGGGTCGGCGCGTGGCACGGAATTCTGCACTCCATCAGAGGGTCTTAGTTGTATTTATTAGCATCACCGATCGTAATCGATGATGAAAATTCGATTTGCATCTAGCCTCTGATGGGATTTGAACCCAGCACCTCCCGGTCCAAGTGCCGAAGCTTTAACCACTGTACCACTTGTCCGGTAAAAAATCTCAGGTTAAGTTAAATAAAAATTTGTATCTCCTAAGAACATTCTAGGCCGGAAATGATTCCTTAGGTTTCGGGTTGGTAATGATAAGGGCAAACTATGGTGAGTACCCCAGTGCCAGCCGTATGTTAGGATTGGCACAATCTTTCAGCTTCGACATGGCCCCATATAAATTTAAATGGAATTCGTCTATAACTTCCAAACATTTTCTGGACCGGAAATGGCGATTGATGTTTTGAGATGATACGTAATTAAGTGATTGCTGACCAAGTGGCTAGCACCAGCCGTATGTTCAAATTTGAGTAAATGACCAAGTTCCGTTCTTAAGAGATACAAATTTTTATTTAACTTAACATGGAATTTTGGAACTTGGCCATTTACTCAAATTTGAACATACGGCTGGTGCTGGCCACTTGGTCAGCAATCATTTAATTACGTATCATCTCAAAACATCAATCGCTATTTCCGGCCCAGGAAGGGTTTGGAAGTTATAGACGATTTTCATTTCAATTTATATGGGGCCATATCGAAGCTGGAAGATTGTGCCAACCCTAACATACGACTGGCACTGAGGTCCTCATTATAAGTTACCCTTAATATTTTAAACTAATATTATGGCGTATTGTTATCTTGAACTTAAGTATACAAAATTATTATTGCCAAAACCCAATTCATTATTTCCAAGGATGAATTTGTTCTACATGAACAACAAATAAACGAAAAAAACTGGGATGGGATAATTTGTTGTTGTGTTTATAATTTTAATCATCTTATAGAGGTATAAAATGAAAAACTTGGGATGGAATAGAATAGTTTCGTGTAAATAATAATAAAAAAAATTTCTGGGATGAAAAACTGGGATAACTTCACTTGGTTAGAAATATCAACGAATTTTTTGGAGAGAAAGCAAACGTCACCCAATAGGTGAATATCAATCAACCTAGTCTCCAATTCAAACCTTAATCCAAAAAAAATCATTTCCCAGGTCGCTTATACGGATAACAATTCAGATATTAAGATGGCGAACAAAACGAAGAAGACTATTCGACCACGAAGAGTGGGACTTAGCCTTGTCACGGCTAGTAGCAGACCATCCCGCTACTGAAACAAATCAATAAACGTAGCAGAATTGTTTCGCACAACCTATTCCTCGACAAACGAAACATAATTCGGGTCGGTGGAAGGTTGGAAAAATCGTCCTTATCCTACGAGGAAAAGCATCCCGTCATCCTACCGTACAAAGGGCCATTCCCCTAGTTAGCTATGGAGTGAGGACACAAAGAAACATTGCACGGAGGATTCAAAGTAACAACCAGCAGCAACCAATGGCCGGCCCTTGGTATGTATGTAAGTAGTTAATGCTCAACACATTAGCTTAATTGGCATAATGTGTTACCCGATGTAATGTGCATTTATAACATAAACATTTTCTAAATAAAGTAGAATTGGTGAAAATGTAAAAGTAAGAAGTCGTTCTCAATATAAGACGCCTAATATTCCTAGACAAGTTTATTAAGTTTTCACCAAACCACAAAAAATCGGGATCATTTGAAACATTTTATGGTTTTCCTCATTTTGTCTAATGCCTCCTTAATACTCGTATTACGGCGATTAATTATGGCTTGATTGTATCATAGGTGGCTTTCAACATTAATGATTCCTCCAAATTTCACCATCACGAAAATTGAAAATGGAAATAATTAAAATTGACGTTATTCGAGTACTCGACCAAAATACCCGGGTAATCGAGCATTGAAAATTTCTTAAAATTACCCGGGTACTCAGGTAATCGATACTCGACATTGAAAACTCTAGTGCTGATGGAGGCAAATTGTAATACGACAGCTAATAATGTCGTCAACATATAGAGCGTAACCAGTGGAAGTTGTGGCCACATGAATTTAAGTTTATTGCCTAAGAGCTATATTTGCCCAATAACTGACTCGAGCAACAAATGTGTAATGTTCCGCATCATTGTGAATACTTTTTAATTAAATAATCGCACGTGTTTATATATAGATAACCGCATAAAATATGTAAGTAAATTTTATCCAACTACAAGTTCCACCTGACGTACTAGCAAACGCCCCACACACCCCCCCCCACCCGAATAGATAACAACCACATCAAATTTATTATCTTTATATATTATAAAACATCGATGCTCGGCTCTCGTACACCAAAACATATTCATGCACCTACTTAATGATTATGTCACGTATTTCCCCCGCACATATCCATCCAGACACCGCACACGTATTATCGACACAGATTTTCGACATAAATTCTACTCATCTTAAATTAGATTTTGATCATTTTATATTAAAATTTTCCAGCATCCCGACAGCACACACACATACACTTGATAATCGATTTAAAATCGGTTTTTTATTAACCTGTTCGAGTGTCGAAATATAAATTTTCTGAAGCAATTGATCGAAAATTAATTGACGTGATAATTTGTTATATACGTTTGCAAATACACGCATGGTAAAAGGATCAACAGCATCGTCATAGTAAAACCCTTGGCGCCGGACCTACATATTTATTTATGGAGAGAATGATAAATTGGTTTGTTGTGGAATTAGAGAGGATTATCAAAATCGGATACATTTTTACGGTTGGTACATAAATTTCCATATATCGGAATATATTGTTATCCAATTAATTTGATATGGTAATACCTTTTTGGTGTATATGTTTGTATATAAAATCCTTTTTGATACCCCAGACCAGAAAGAGAGTACCCAAGAACACCAAAAAAAGGACAATTTTGTGATTTATTACAATAAATATATTCCAATTTACTTGAGAAATGATTTATATTTTTAAATCAAATAAGGATTCTTGTTCTGAATCCTTTCACCCTTTTTTAGAGTACGGCAAACTTACCGTGCGGTGGTGTGGTGTGGTGTGGTGTGGCGTGGTGTGGGTTGATAAGGACAATTAGAAAACAATTAAAATAAACTCTCCTGTTTAAGAAAAAGGAAACATCAAACCACAAAATTATAATAAGACTATTATTACACAACACACAGATGTACGTTGGTACACATACCAAAAAGGACATTTTCCTCTTTTCTACATGCATATTAAAAAATTTACTTAAGTTTCGGAAGAATTTTTGGTTTTTGTGGAATTTACAATTGAGGTTAAGGTTATTTTTAAGATGTTTATGGTTAACAATTTTGTCTCTTTCAGCAAATAATTAGGCAGGAAGATAATTAGTGTTTACAGAGAGTAGCAGGATAGTTTTGTAGGGGGACACAACTAAATTATTTATATGGATGGTGTTCAATTGACCGGCAAATTAGAAAGTAAATTGAAAATGTTTGCTTGATTTGTTGCGAGGCGATGATTCATCGAAAACTCTTTATTGATTGACACATTATATCGGGCAAATCACATGCCAAGTGTCTGCGAATAATAAATGCATGCACACTGTAATATATGCAAAAATAATAAATATTATCCCGCGCAGTGTGGGATATCTCGCATGTCTATACAGACACACATAATAGAAACATCAACGCATCATAACACCCTTCGAACCCTTCACATCTCAAACACTTCAAATAAAATAATAATATTTTTTTTTTTGGTCGGGATGAAAAGTAACGGAAAAACAGGATAAAATTATTCATTTGGAAATATTTTTATTTTCTTATGTACATTTTACATCACTCTGCATTAAAGGATGCTTGCCTTAATCTTCCTATATACATTTTATATTATTATGGTGATGTTCATGTTATGTGCACAACTGAGAAAATTTAATTTTAAATGCAATTTTGATCTTTTCAATTTTACTTGCTTTACGCAAAAAAATAAAATGTCTAAAAGGATATATACGGTTAAGGATGTGTAAGGAGGTATCAAGTGATACGGAAATTGAAAATTTAGTTTTGCATTTTGTAATGCAATATTAAGTCATTTGATGAATTATTTTATTTAAGGATTGTCAATACTGCTGAAAAAATTAATCTTTACAGGAAAACCATTTCAAAGCCAACCACCACCAGATTTTCACTATCAAAGTTTCATTTTTCAGCAACAAACCACTTTGCAAAATCTTTAAACACGTTTAATTTACGTAAGAGTGAGTTTTGTTCCTGTGAAGATTTTGGCTTTATTCTTAAATCTTTCCTATCTTGGGAAACTCACAAGTTGTTTTCAAATCTTACAAGCTAATTAAGCGAGAAAAATGTTGAAGTCTTAACCTATGTTAATTGACCGGTGTAAAGAACTTAACAAAATTTGTTATTTTAAAATTTACGCGAGTGTGCATTCAATATTTTAACAGTGTAATTCAACAAAAACTTGAACAGAAATGATTGAAAATCGTATTAAAATAGTTAAAAGTAAACTCATTCAATTGTTTGTGTTGTTCAATATATTTTACGAGCCCGATTAAAGATCGCCCCACGTATTTATATAGGGTTTTCCAATAAGAGTGATATGATTTCTTTTAAAAAAACCCATTAATTGTTAAGGAAATTGAAATGTTGAACGAATTCGATGAACCCAATTTTCGAGCATTTTTTCCACTAAATCAAGTCGTATGTCATGAATAGCACGTTCAATATTGACTTGTAAAGCTTGAAGAGAGTTTGGTTTATTGCTAAAGACCAATGACTTCAAATAACCCCACAAGAAATATTCTAATGGTGTTAAATCACAACTTCTTGGAGGCCATTCAATATCACAATTTCTTGAAATAATCGAAGCTCCAAATCTCCAAAATTGCACGTAGCTCCGTCTTGTTGAAACCAACTGTTGTCAAGATCAACTTCTTAGTAACGGTGTTAACAGCTTCATTTCGAAAAAAAAATACGGACCGATGATTCCACCAGACCAAAAACCACACCAAACTGTCATTTTAGGTGAATGTAATGGTTTTTCATGAATAATTTGTGGATTTTCTTCGCACCAGAATCGACAGTTTTGTTTATTTACCGCACCACTCAGATGAAAGTGAGCCTCATCGGAGAAGATGATTTTCTTCGATGAAAATCGTTATCGTTTTCAAGTTGTTCCAAGGCCAAATCAGCAAATTCACGACGTTTACGGTGGTCCAATGGCGTCAATTCTTGAGTGAGATCAATTTTATGCGGATGCAAACCCAAATCCTTTCTCAAAATCCGCCAGGTTGTGGTTTGAGACAGTCCCAATTCTTGAGAACGTTTTGCAATCGACAAATTGCGGTCTTCAGCAACACTTGCCTGAACGGCAGCAATATTTGCATTACTTCGAGCGAATCTTTGTCTTATTGGCACTTCAACATTATGTAAAGAAAATGTACGCTCAAAATTTTCAACAATTCGACGATTAGCGAGCACACTTGGACGAAAAGCTGCAATTGGAGAACGATTATTTTGACAATAAAACTGAATAATTTGTAAACGTTGTTCTTGCGTATATCTCACCAAATTGTAAACATTACTGAATACAATGAAATAAAAAATGACAGATCATGACATATTACAAATGGCCGAAACGTCACTTAAAAATAATATCATTCCTATTGGAAAACCCTATACTTTGATACGGGAAAAATTCCAAGGGTCGTCCAAACCAATATCTTCAAGAAATGGCCACAAAAAAGATGTTAATGTGTGGCAGTGGTTGATTCCGTTGACCGTAAGGATGCATTGGCTTCTCCACATATCCTTGTGGATTTTCCGATCCCTAAACCGAGATGGAAATGCGCCTCGTTGGAAAAGATGATTTTTTGATCAAAATCCAAATGGAGTACGCCAAGACTGGCCGCGGCTGCCATTTGAATGAAATAATTTTCCATAAATAACCAGAAGGATTTTACTTTCGAATAAAAAAATAAATTTGGAAATATATTAAGCCGTTTACCCTTTATATCTGTAAGTTCTTTCAAGTATTTAATCACTAATAAGATCATGACCAAATGTCTTCTTGGGGTTTATATGCTCGCTGATCATTGTTTTTACTTCACGCCATTTAAATTTAATTGGTTGAAATTATGAAGCTTCAACTTCTTTAGGCAGCAATTTCGAGTGTCCATTATTTGCGTTCGGAGTAAATACTTTAACTAAATGTTGGGCGAATATATTTGCTTTTTCTGCATCGCTTCTTGCCCAGTTTCCATCGAGAAGGCGAATCGGAGGACATGATTGCGTAGGCGTTTCAGTTTTTTGGTGGCGGTGATCTATGTAACTGCCATTGCCTGCGCAGTATACGTTTGCTCTTTAAGAGCTGTTGAATATTCTGTGACGCTTGGTGCATTTCACTTTGGTAGAGGTGTTGCATGTAGCATCCTTCGTTACTTGCTCTAATGTCTTCGTTAGGTGTTAATGAGCACTCTCTTGTCACTACAGATTTGAATTGAGTCCAATTAGTGCGTAGGTTCGTTAAAAAAATTTGGTTCTGAATTTAAAACTTGGGTGCTAAATGTTATTAAAACCGGGGAGTGGTTAGATGATAGTTCGTCGCATGTTTTGGCCGTAACATAAGTTCTAGCAATACCCTTTGTTACACAGAAGTCGATTAAATCGGGAATTTTTCGTCTATCGGTTGGCCAATATGTTGGTCTGCCGCCAGAAACATGATCTAGTTTTCCTTCCGACATACATTCCCACAGCTGCTTCCCTTTTGGTGATGTTAATCGAGAGCCCCATTGAATGTGTTTGGAGTTAAAATCTCCTCCTGCAAGGAATTTATTTGCCAAGGTTTTGAAATAATTTGCAAATTGTTGCATTTTAATTGAATATTTCGGTGGACAGTAAGCTGCAGACATGGTGCATATACCAGACCATTCTTATAAGCAGATGCTAGGTCAACGTTAGTCATGTTTTGCAACATGAGTCCCATATTTGTTTCCATAATTTGCATATATTTGTTCATTGTTTCGTTGAGGGTACTTGTCATTTTGTAGTTCTCTGATCATCATTCTGAGGTTTATTTGCTTTATTTCGCACGTTACTCTTAGCCACCTCTGAGTATGATGTTTCTGTGTTAATGGTTGCAGAAATAATTTTCTCATTGTTTGAGCGTTTATATATTTGATTGCTCGTTGCTCAATTCGTTGCCTTGGTGCCATTTTTTTCCTTAACTCCTTATACACAAAGCATCGTCTATAAGCGGTATGGTTTTCCCCACGATTGCTGCAATTCTTTACTTCAGGTTTGGTTTTGTCTAAATCACACTCGCTAGTTTTGTGGATGTTGACGCATATCACGCAAACAGCTGGTAGTTTGCAATAGTTTCGAGAATGCCCAAATTCTTGGCCATTGGTGTATTGTAAGACTGACTTACGTTTGTGTGGCTGTTCCACTACCACCCTTCTATATACTACAGAAACCATGTTGTAGATTTCGAGTGTCCTTCTGGTTTTTGCTGATTCAGGTTCCAGCTCAACTTTGAACATTGGTTGAGGGATTTTCTCACGATTAATAATGTTGATAATGCTTCTTATATTGAAGCCCTTGGCAGTGAGTTTCTCACGAATCTCTTGTGGTTATTACTACTGTTAGTCCTCTCGAACTTTTCAATCGGTATGTGTAAAAGCATTTATTAGCTGATTCTAAGGTGGCAACAATTTTATGGTATGCTTTGTCGCTCAAGGCTTGAATTCTGGTTTCACGGATATTGCCTTGTTTAATGGGAGCATTGAAAAGCTTTCCACCTGTTTCCTTTTTAAGATCAGCAACTAATTGTTGAGACGGCGCTTCTCGAAGATATATTGATGGTGGTCGCTCTTTTGGTGCTCTTGCCTCTTCTCGAGTTTCCTCCTCGTTATTACTTTTATTTCCACACAGAGGTTGGAAACGGTTACCAGTTGTTATCCCTGCTCCTAGTTTAAGAGTTTTTGTTGCAGTTTGCTCTGGAGGCTTGGGATTACGTTTACGTTTGGATGTTACGGTTACGTAACGTTCCATACCTGTTTGCATTAATGAATGCAAAACAGTCTTCGTTTCATTGGCATTGCTTTTATCCATTATAGCGATGTCGCTTGGTACAATATTTGATGTTGTAGCTTTTTTTAATGTTTGTGGACATGCCAGAAGTCGATGGCACTAGAGAATTAGCACGATTTATTGCACTTAAATTTGTGACGGATTGCGATCGTTGCTGTTTTATTTTGTTTGGAGAAAATAAACCCATTGTCATATTCCTCAGATTCTGCACTTAAATTTTTTTTAATTTTTTTTTTAATTTTCGCTTGTAATTTAACACACAGAAAAACAAAAATTATTTTGAAGGTACTTCGCGAGGTACGGCGATTTAAATCGACCCTTGACCTAACTTTAAATTACAAAAACAAAAATTAGGTAAACTTCACATTTCTGGTCCAATTTGTGAAGTTTATCCTTAATCCTAAAATCGGAGTAATAACCAATAATGTATTTTTCGAGGTGACAAATGTGGCGCACAGTTGCTTGCCATGTTTCCAAGTTCAATTTTCGCCACTGACTAAGAATTACTAAGATTCCAAGGGCACCGAATCACAAGAAATTTTACTGAATTTAAAATGGTTCGCCAAACTGGTCACATATGCAAGGTTCACCAATCATTATAAAATGATCCTCAATCACATCGCCTATAGTTAGCAAAAGATTTTTTACTGCCAGGAGTGATTGAAATAAATCTTGATTTATCTCGAAACGAGTTTAGGAGATCCTGTTTACCGATCCGAGTAACTTTTATAATTTGTAATTTGAACTAGCTCTGAACCGATAATGCTGCAATTTGGTTTGTATAAGGACGTGAGTATGAGTGAGTTTCAACGACTCTATACTGCAATATACTAGAGTTAACCATGTGAGAAGCATGGTGTGCACAAATACATCCCTGCTATTTTTACGGTTTGACCCTGTGATTTATTAATGGTTATAGAAATTGCAGATTTTGACAGGAATTGCAGCCGCTTGAATTGAAAAGGCATGTTGTTCGGTATTATGGGAATGCGTGGTATCAGAACATTCTCTCATTTAGCTTCTCCAACTATCTTCCAGTAAAACCAGCACACCAAATTTTAGTTCAGTGTTCGGGTCGATGAGACGGTACCCCAGACAGCTCCAGAGAGTTCTAAAACTCGAAGAGATAATTTGTGGCATCATAAAACGATTTCGAATTTTTAATTTAAGTTTGAAACTAACTCGTTTTTAGGTTCTTTCACACAACCAATTTACACCATCAATATTTTGAAGTCCGGCTTTCACCTATCTCAAGTATAGTTTCTTTGGGTATGCACTGAACTCAAAATCACATAACAACTGATCTCGCATGCCTGTGGTGAGATGCAGCTGTTCAATCTTGGTCCATAAACGTGACGATGTTAAACATGCGTTAATTTCGTTCGCGGTTCGAAAATCCCCTGCAAGTAGCACAACCACGCTGCCTATCAGCAAGGAGCACCGCGGCTTCTGCGCTTGCTTATAATACACGTCGGGGACTCTTCTCTTACCAGGTTGAAAGATAATTTACAAATTGAATGTGCCGTCTACTCACCGCTCAGTAATGTTGCTGCAATGCACAAAGCAACAACGATTGTTACATTTTGGCCTCTGCGATTTTCGCCATTATCAACAAGTTCTTATATTTTGTTTTAAGCTTCTCTTTGCTCCTGATTTCCAGTTATGGGTTACATTTTGTCACCTTTCATCAGGTTTATACTTGTCCCATAGTTGAAGGGGGATGGAGAAACCGCAAATTCATATCTTCCATCGTGGTTACTCCAATAACTCCATTTTCTCGCAGGTTTCTTGTTAGCGTCCTAGAACTATAGACGCATTTCTGGTGTAGTGGCGGGGTATTTCAGCGCAAACGCATCATTTTGGCTCAGCGACAAGCACGTTGTAAGAGTTGTCCTAGGTGGTGTCGCTGCTCTATCCCTAAAATTATCTTCGTTGAGGTAACCCCGCACACCATTGGGTAGGTGCACCGCCAGGTGGGTCACTGTTGGTTATCTCTCGTGCTTTTTCCAGCCCAAAATCCGCTACACTACTTCGTTTTCGCTTTATCTCTGGTACCAATATTGGCAACGCCTAGCTGTTGGAGGTCGAAAATAGCCTGGGCACTCCCTTTCGCCTTTATCGAGTTACAGAAATATAGATTGATATTAGAGTTGAACATTTTCGACAAGAGAAGTGAATTGGGAACAACCCAGCTGTTGTCCACCACGACTTCCTGCATGCGGCCTTGCATTGTAATAATTCCTACACGGCCTCCATCTTCTGGCACTTATACAGAGGATAACGATTCTCGTTGGTTTGAGTAGCTTTTAAATTTTTGATACACTTGAATTTCTTCATTTACGGCGATGACAAATTTTGAATACCAGGGACCGTAAATAACAGTCCCTGGTGTTCAATCCCACCTTCTATAGTTTAAAAACTTTGATTGTCAAATCATGCCGTAATTTCAGGCCAGACATGTGGATGTAATAAATAAATCGGGAGAACGTGGTCACTCACGTACATGAACCCATACTCCCTGTACTCGTGCAGCTACAATGGGGCTGTTCAAAAATGATGACGAGAGGATCACCACCTGTCCCAAGTTATCATGCTCTTTCATGTTGCCCACACGGTCTGGATAGATAATGACTTTGTAGCTTTCGTTTGACATTCTATCTGGACCGACTTGACTTTATTCACCAAAATGTTATTATCGTGCAGAACTCGATTTTTTACTTGCTAATTTACTTCGGTTTCCTCATCCCCATGAAATGCACCTGCAAAAATTTTGGTTACGTCTTCTCTCCGGGAACTTGCCCCTGAATAGTAAAATTCGGGCAAAAACCTGGCATTGAAGCATTATGTCCGCCCCGGAATACGTCTAGTGATTCAGATGGCCCCACTATTAAAGGAATAGCTACTTTGCCATTTAAGACTAATAATCGAGTTTCAACGTATTCAAAAGACACCTCATGTGTTTCATATGAATGTATTACGCGGTTGTACTGTTCAGCACTGCTCGGGCTTCCGCCGCTTTAGCGGTTTATCTTGCTCTTTGCTAGGCCTCATAGTCCGCTTGCTTTTGACGCCTTTCTAGGGTCTGCTCCGAGCACATGCTCTTTTGAAATAGATTCCAGTGAGCTGAACTGTACCAGTACGTTTCAAGTTAAACAGTTTTGCAGAAGAGCAACTCAGAAGTGGCATCGAACAAACCGCGCTCATATGCGCAGACCATTATTGAATCCAACTTTTAAAAGGTCGCAATAAGGGAAAAAATCCAGAAGTCATCCTAGATGACATAAAGCTGAAGCATTTTCAATTAGAGTTGGTTCGCTAATAATTTATTTCTTCTCTGGTTTTGTAACTTTATCGCAACATCAAAGTAACCAACTGGTAAGTTTTCTCCATCGAACGGGTGTTCTTTACACCCAAGTAAATCCAATCTATGATGAAAATTAGAATATTTTGCATCATCGCTGTACAGTGCTATTTCAAAAGGTTCTTTCAAAAGGTTACGGGAAAGAAGATTTAACTTTTGCTTAGACTTGGAATTTAAAGGCACGACATTTTTCAAATCTTCTATTCTATAACAAGATCGTCATAGAAAAAATCCTGTGAAAAACTTTAGAGTCTATCAGCTGCCAATGAACTAAGTAAATTGTTGGTAAAGAATGAACATTGTTTACTTGATTTTCATCGTTTACCCAATGGAAGGTTTACATTTCAAAAAGGCTATTGGTGAATTGGTTAAAATATCAGTTCATTTTCCTACTAGCCAACAGGTTGTTTCGGTTGTTTTGATTTGTTTCTTATGCACCGTAAATGAATGGTATGAGCCCGATGGAATTTTGTCTACCGAAATAGAAAACTGTTATAATATTTTAAAGGGCCATGTTGACCTTTAAAGGCCTCAGAAAGTATTATCGTTAGGGGGATTGAGTCTATGCTTAAATCACAAATTGTTGAATTTGAGGTGGATAACTTCTGAGTTTACGTCAAAGTTAACACAGATTGTCCGGAACGAGGTGTGCTCACACCCGTACTGTGGCTCTTGGTTATCGATGAGCTTCAAGATAAGCTTTCATCACTCAAGTATCTACTGATGCTCTTAGAGTAACTTTTACTTTCTTTTAATTTCGAGACTTTTGTAGATTTACCATTCGTTATATCGCAGAAGTCGAAAAAGTAGTTTTAAAAAAATCGTGGCGTATGTCCATATGTGGTGCACCATGCCCATCGGAAATACCTGTCGCTTCTCTTCCTTCAGGTTTTGAAAAGTATATCATTTGCAAGAAAACCGATTATGAACTAAAAGCTTTTTAATTAAATTTGTAACAACTCCGGTCCATATCATTTTTACAAAATTTAAGCGGAAATGACGTTTTTTTTAATAAGAAACTGTTTTACAACAAAAATAGACCCTGTACTGATCGATTTTAGAGATCCCAGTGAATTTAGAGATCCCAGTGAATTTTGGCCGAAACCGGTTCTTTCGGAAGTGACAGCCTCCATATGAGCTTTTTCTTTTTTCCACTGGCAGTGACCTTTTTGATAAGTAAATGGTCTTTCAATAAGGACGCTCCACTTTTAAATGCAAATAAAAAGAGTTGTGTGTGATTTATTTACTCAATTTTATTTTATTTGAAAAAATATTTTGTGGCATTAAGTATGGAATATAAAATTGTTCAAACTTTAGCCGCGGTTCAAGAGGGCCAATTTTCGATGACTTTGTCGCATAAATCTATCTGAATTTACTGGATAACGTTTGATGCGTTAACTTTAAAGAAGTTAAGAGTGGATTGTTTAGGCAATGACTCATACGAATTTTCGTGTTCTCAATGCAAGAGTTCGTTCCGCAGAGAAAAGTATCTACGTAACCGGCGAATGATCCGTTCGTACGAAAACGTAATCGCACTTATCGAGCGATTTTGGAACAAAAATATCTTTTTATCGTATGTTTGTCGAATGTTCGTGGGGATACGATTTTGAATAGTGGTGCGTCATTGGTCGCCGACTGTGTCGTTTGGAGTTGGAGGAGAAAGAGGATTTTCGGGAAAGAACTCACCGGGTAGTTTGAGTGTTTGACCGTAGACCATTTAGGCTGGTGAGCACTTGAGATCTCCTTTAACTGTAGCTCGAATTCCAAGTAATACGATGGGAATTTCGGAGCTCCAATGAATCGTGTTTCGATCGAGCCTTGAGAGCAGCTTTGATCTTCATGAAATTCATGTTGAATTTTTGTCGTACGGAAATTTCACCGGTAGCTTTCAGCTGTCGATGAAATTGTTCGACCATGCCATTTGCTTGAGGACGATACGCTATCGTGCGTATTGATGAGAACCAAGGAGTTTCGTTAATTCGACGAACAATTTTGATTCGAATTGCGAACCTTGGTCGGTTGTTATAATTGGCGGAACGCCGAATCGAGATATGTAATTACTTACGAATGTTTTAGCAATGGTGTGTGCAGACATGTCTGTCATTGGTTGAGATAAGCACATCCATTGGAGAGTGGAAACGGACCAACTATATCCATATGGATGTGTTCAAATCAACTTGGTAGAATTTCGAATCGTCCAATCGGCGCTATTAAATTCCATTGGACTTTCGATCGCTGTCAACATAAATAAGCTTGTGCCCAATTGCTCACGTCTTTGTTTATGCTTGGCGAGAAATATCGAGCGGCAATCAATTTACGAGTCGCACGAATACCGGAATGTGAAATGTTGCCGTTTCGTTGTCGATCGTTTGGGATAGCACTTTACCGTTCACATGTCGAATATCTGTGGTAAATTAACTGATATAATCCAATCGCTTGTCGTAGATAACGTTCAGTTTCAGATTGAATTGCTCTTGTCAGAGGTTTATGATCGGTGTAAATAGAGAAGACCCGACCTTCAATGAAATATCTAAAATGTTTAATCGAGTGGTAGACCACGAGTAATTCCCTATCGAATACAGAATACTTTCGTTCGGTAGTCGTCAGTTTTTTTTAAAAGAATCCCAAAGGTTCCCAACAGTCTTTATTGTATTGCTGTAAAACTGAAGCATCACTCGTACATAGCATCAGCCAGCAGATGTGTCAATAACACGATTGCACCCAAATCCGTTTTTAGTTTAGTAAATGCGTCTTGACATGCTGGAGTTTCAGCTATAGTTTCTAATACGTTTGTTCGTGGTTGGGGTGGGCATTCCGTAAGGGCATTAATTCGTTCTTTCGACGGCAGATTCGGCCATTCGGTGTGATCGTGTGGCTGAGGGAATCGAGAGAGTTCGTCATCGAGTCGTTAAAAAAATTGTTCGAGAAGTAGTTTGTGTCGTTCCGATATCGTCGATGTATACGTGAACACGAAATCTAAATCGTGCGTGATTTACGCTGATAAACCGTTGAAACGTTTGAGCGGTGTTTCTTAAACCAAATGGCATACGGGTAAATTCGAAAAGGCCAAATGGAGTCGTAATTGCCGTTTTGTGTACATCCTCGAGATCGGTTTTGGAGTAGAGCATCCATGTGAATTCAGGGAGAAATTTTGGATGTGTGGTATCGGGTAACGTTACGTAATTAAGTCGGTGATAGTCTCCACACGGTCTCCAATCGTTATCTTTCTTTCGTACCATATGAAGGCGCACGTTCGTTTCGAGTTTGTTAAATCTGTTCTCGAGTGATGGCGTACCTATATAAGTTGATGGTGTTGCTTGTCGAGCGGAATTTGTTTGTCCGATTAGGGGTGGTCTACATGTTCGATTTGATTGAAATGCGGCGATGGAGGCTTTCTTTAAGTTTTGCGCCTCATATATGTTATCCGCCATTGTCGCTAACCTGGCGTTATCCACTCCCTCCGGTTGTGCCACGATGGTTGTGTCTCGATCTTATAACTTTGTTCGTGAAATTGTTTCCCGCCAGGTGCTTTATGCGTCGAACCACATCGAGCGGTTTGCAGTCCCTCATTAGGATTAACGTCAGTAGCGTTCCGAGCTGTCGTTCGCCTGACGAGGCCAATCGTTCTATCAATGTCCGCTTGATGTATTCATATTGGACTTCTTTTGGTACATTTGGTACATTCGAGACCTCTTTAATGTCGTTTTGCTGGTCGGTATTTTATTATTTTGACCTTGGTTTTTGTCGTCTGACATCGTACCGTGTGCGTCACTTAAACTGGCTTATAAAATACACTATTCCGATATACTCGACCGCCCGATGTGATATGCAAGAACGTCAATTGTGTGAAATAAAATATATTGAAAATGTTGATTCCGGAATACCCTGGCGGAATACCTCCGAAATTCGGTCACCTCTTTTGCTTTAATTTGGAGGCCGGGAGTGGGGGAGGGGTATATAATGGTCTACAAATAGATCAAAAATGAAATTTTTGAGAATAATAAAATATTTGGCGAAAACAATTCGAGCGGATGAAATAACTGGATATTTCTATTATTAATTTTGTCAATGCCAGTATATGTGTACGGCCAGTTTACGAATGACGCACGGCCGCCCGCGGTTGATTATGAATGTTGATTATTAAATGTCGGTTATTAAATTGTGGCGCGGTTGAATGTCGTGTATTAAATTATTAAATATCGCATCATTGCGTTAAAGCGCACGATCTCAATGACATTTTGTATTTTATGAGCGCCCTGTTTGAGGAACTTCAATATTCATGTCTACTTAAACCCTTAACAAAATTGTTGCACACACCTACCCCTAAATTTCGGGTTAAATGAGCACATACATTTATATATTCAACAAAACAATTTAGTGATTCAATTTATTTTAATTACCCCCACACATTACAACAATTTTAGACTAAAAACCAAACCAAACCAAACCAAAAAAAAAGTGTTACAGACTGTGACATATTGCGGTTAGGTAATTTTTATGATTTTGTCAGAATTTTAATGAGATTTTAAAAATCGTTATCTATGAATCCGTATACAAATGGATCTAGGATATGTTGTCGGTATACGATTGTACCAAAAATTTGTTTTATTATCTGTGTAAGGAGCTGTGTTTAGAGCAAAACAACCGGAAAAATAGTATATAATAGTTTTCCGGTTGGTCACTCACCCTTAATTTTATACATATATATATACGTAACAGGAGTCCCTCCCGAAAATATTATCCCGTATATTAAAGTCGATCAAAAAAATTTTGTCATCTCGTCGTCGTCGTATCGTACATATAATTGGATTACGATTAGTAATTAATTTTAGGTTTGTAAAGTTATGTGATTGTGATCTATATAATGTGAACATGGTGGGGATTACCAAGAAATCTCAAAAGATTATTTTGTGTGTGGAGAAAAGTTTTGAACCATCATCGCTCTTGTTGTTGTTGTCTACATAAAAATCAATGTTTTGTATGAAATTTATGTTTATGCGGTTGAATATTTTACATAACATTAAGCATTGATGTATTTACATTTTTGTTGTACCCAAATATAGAAGTAAATTTATTGTAATTTGCGGTTTCCTTAAATGGCCTGTAATGCGGAGCAATGGGTTTATCATTTTTATAATGTGCGTGTGTGCGCGTGTACGCTCGATTTACCGAACTCCCAATTCGACCGTTTAATCACACCTGTACACACCAAAAGTATATGCTCAAAAATGAATAAAGTAATTTAGGCAACATAACCAAACAAAAAATAAAACGAGTTGGAAAATTAACTTTTAACTCATAACGAGATACGTGAGAAAAATTATAAAAATTTTCCCTTTACACAATCGAGTCGTCGCACAATTTTAAATTGGTTGCCATTTAGTTAGTTGAATACGCGCAAAAATTGCCTAAATCCGACAACAATACAAAACGGCACACCAAAAAAAGGGTTAATTGAAAAATAAAATTTTCCAAATATGTTGTTGAGTGTCGTGTATTACATGTGTAACGGAATTTTAAAGTACGAGCATTTTATTAAAGATGATAACGATATAAATGGGGGGTGGTGGTGCATATTTATATACAATATATACTCGTACATAAATACCATATAATCTCATGTGTATATATATGTGATATGACATTTTATATAAAAACGATATACGAATTAATCTTGTAACATAAACTAATGTTTTAACGAATTAACTGAGATTAAAAGTGATGATACCAAAAGATTTAATAGTGACATCGCATTGTATGTTATACGTAAAGCACAGTAAATTAGGGTTGACAGAATTAAATGTCGATCCGGGTCCTCATAATATCGATTAGTCGAGCTGTTTTATCCCCCAAATATTTTATTTTTTTTACATCTGTCATCTGGAACATTATCGATTACAATTTGGATAATCCTACTACCCATAAAGCGCGTTAAACAAAATCAATTTGGAATATCCGCGCGCGTAAAATCTGTATAAATAGAAAAGATTAAATTTTTTGTCTTTTATTTTTTATTACTTTACTTCTTAAGATTAAGATTATAACAAAAAAAAAAACTCAATAAAATAAGAAGATGACACAAACAACACAAAAAATGTGTTTATTTTCACACTTTTATGAATTTCAATTAAAAAATAAATAAATTCAATTTATTTGTATACAAATTTGGATTTAAATGTATACAGCTTAGGATTTATTAAAATCGGTATAGGTGAGAGTACCACTCGTTAAATAAATCACCCAATATATGTGTGTATGGTGGTATATGCAAAATTCAATTCCAAATTGATTTTAATCGGTAATAAATATTCCATCCTCTTCCAATCGAATAATCCGAGCCAACCACATCGAAAACAAAACAATAAAATTTCGATAATCTAGGATCATGTCCTCTGTAGCGCTATCGATATGTATTTGTGAATCCTCATCAAAGATTTATGAATTTACATTTCCACTGTGTAGGTATCGTACACAGTTTACGAATTCCTGTTTATACAAAAATAAAAAAAAAATCCTTTCGCAATCGATTTTGGTTTTTCATATTTCATATTTTGGCACACAACACACAAGGACTCTGCACATACCAAGAATAATATAAAAAATAAAATCTAAAATTTATTTTATTTATATATCAGCACCTGAGACGATTTAAATCCTGTATATACAATTTTCCAAACTCAAAACAAACCAATGAAATAATGAGGAGAAAATAGGAGGGCAGCATTAGGTAGATATAGAAAAAAAATCCATTCCGAAGTTATCTCTGTATTTTCGGAAAATTTATGCCAAATCCAAAATTTCCAACCCACAATAAAAAAAAAATATTTCAATATTTTTAATGTTAAGATACAACAAAAGAGGATTGTTTCTCGTGTTCGAGCTAAGTGATATATTGAAATGTCGAGATAAGGATTACGATTTTACATATACAGTAGAAATATACTTGGGAAATGAATATATTTTCGATAAATTGGAATATTATGAATATAAAATGAAATCTAAAGTTTATGGATGTAACGAGATAAACCTTGAACTAAAGTTCGTTTCAACTAGTTCCTGTGGTGCTGAGATATACAGAAAGTATGGCTATAGATGAAACCTCGAAGATGGAGTTTAAAAAATTTAATAAATTTCAAATCGTAAATTTAAACGCGGTTCGAATCATTCCGAAAGTAAATGACTATATGATGTGTGGCCAAAAGGCCTTTTCATAAAGGAATTTGAGTTTCCAAAAAGCAATCGTTTTTTCGGAATACAAGAAACAACATCCAAATAACTTAAAAAGTTGTAAACCGTCTGACCCAACATATAACCTCAATGATGGTCTCAAAATACGTATTACGAGTGAGGTTGGTGATGTCAATGCTCGCTTCATTTCGCGTTCCGAAAACATTATCAAGTCAGCGAGAGTAAAAACCATTAAAAGCAGAGATGCAATTTGCGATTCAAACGACGGCTTATTATATTTTTCATCTTCCGAAAACTACTCCAAGACTCCAAGGCTGGCTAACATCTACGCATCTAAACACTGCGAAACTCAAACTGACATTGATATTGAACCAGCACAAAACAAATCGATCATCTCATCATTTAAATCTAAACTTATGTTAACAAGAGGCGTAAACAACAACCACCATGAAGATTATATTAACGGATATGAGTTTGTGAAAAATATTCGTTCTATAAAATTCTTGCTTGCTGAACCTCCGATTTCCACCTGGATAAATGGCAAACACTTAGTAACTTCATCTATTTTAATTTGTGTTGCCTTAGATGAGAAATTGGAAAATTGTAATATTAAGAAACGCTTGTCGCGGAACGGACTTAAACTACAAAACTTCTACATTAAATCCGTCAATGCAGTTACAAAAGTTTATAAAATTGAGAGTAAATACGTTATTGTAATCTACGCTCTAGAAACTTTAACAGGTTACTTGCAACAACGTACAGCTGAGCCTTTCACAACAACTTTAGATGTTAACCACCATGTCAACAAACTGATATCGGTGTTGGATTACATTACAAACTACCCATCTAACAACATCAAATGGATTTTAAACATTCCATTCAATATGTCAACCCAGTATGAAAGAGCACTATCTTCTCGGTGGATTACTGGTGATCCCTCGAAATTTTCACATAGTAACTGTGCGAATTTCCCAACTACATCTCCGGCATTTTACAAGGTGTTGTCCGCAGAGTCCAGCTATAGAAATTCGATCATGGAATTAATGTTTTACATTAAACACTCAGACAGCCTAATTAAAAGCCAATTAAAGGACCATTACATCAAGAACATTCATCTACTGCCTTTCTCTGCTTCTGCGTTGCGACAATTGAACATATTTATATTTGACAACGTCGCCAAACAATATCTTGATCCATAAAACATCACTTTGGTTTTGATGGGGATAAACTGGTGCAACTGTGTGAAGACACTAACACATTTATTACCCAAAACAGATATATTTTTTGTTCATCGGGTACGGAAATTATTTTGGATCACCAGACACACAACTCGTTAAAGAATATCTATCTTAAGGAAAACATAAAGACGCCGGGCATTATAAATATTCAGGGTGAACCTGGATGCGGTAAATCAACCTGGATTGTAAACAAGCATAAACTTGGCAGTGATCATGTTTTATGTGCTACAAAAGAAGGACTTGCTGATATAAAATTAAAGGTAACATCTCGTTGTGAGCACGAAAACACTGATTTTAATCAAATCAAATTAAATTACAAAACGATTGCCTCGTATCTTAGTAAATGTTCTAAAATATATCTTCTGGGTGATAAAAATCAAATACTATATATTGACAGATTAAATCATGTCAAAGACGGAATACTTGAATGTGACGTATAGATGCCCAGCTGATGTTACATCTGCTCTAACGGAATACTACTCTAACATCAGTAGTAAGAATACCGTGCAAATTTCAGCCAAATTGTATAAGAATCAATTCTCAACCACTTGGGCTGTTCGATAATGTACCCCATGCCATACTTGTAATTTCAGGACACACCCAATCATTTAGATATTTTTCACCAGTGCCTAATGATAGGCTACACTCGCTTTTATAATGAGAGCTCGAGCCTACACTACTACTCTAAAAGTAAATCAATCCATAAAATTCAAGAAAAGGTTGGTTTATGAGAAATATGCAATTTACTATCAAAACGTCAACAAAATGGCATCAAAAGCATCTAAGTTTTATAACTTCGTTTTAAAACGAAACTACCTAATTTATGTAATTTGTGAAACTTCATTAAAGCCCGGAATAATGCGCAGTGAATTTTTTGGCCATGATTACGTTGTCCACAGATGCGGTCTTTCGAAACTAGCTCAAAGAAATCGGGTGGTGGCTTACTGATAGCAGTACATTCTAAACTCTGGAATGCTCCAGTAACTTTAGCCCCATCGAGAGTCGAACAAATTGGTGTAAAAATCAAGATTAACCAATCAAGATTAAATAGTGATCATTACGCACCTTGCATCGATGCGATTGATGAAGTTATTAATACAGCAAACTCGTCAGATTTAGTTCTTGTGCTTGGTGATTTTAACCTTCCAAATATAATATGGAATCTGGACCCGGAACTAAATTGTATTTTTCCAAACAATATAACAGCAGATGCTGAATCTTTATTTGTGGACGCCATGCTTGGTTATAATTTGAAAAAGATAAACACAATTACTGATAATCGTGATAGATTACTGGATCTTGTCTTCAGCAACGACATTGACACTTTCAAAATTTCAGAATCCGTGTTACCTTTTGTATTTAACGATATCAATCACAAGTCTTTAGATATTGTATTTGACTCAACTAATTTAATGGCGAGTTCGGAACACCTACAACCAATCAAATACATCTTCAAAAAAACAAATCGTGCGGGGCTACAAAGTTACCTAGAATCCATCAACTGGCAAACAGCTCTCAATTCCAATGATATAAACGAAAATGTTGATAAATTTAATGACATTATGCAGCAAGGCTTCGAACTTTATGTACCTTTATGTAACTTTAGGAATAAACGCGAAATTGACGGATACCCTGCAAATATGACATATAACAATACCAGCTCCTCAAACTCCAAAGATATAGGTGACATGTTCGCGAAGTTTTTCCAATCAGTCTATAAACCAAGCGTTACTAGTGGATTGTACGAACCCAGAAATACCAACGTAACCATAACTCCTCCTGTTATATATATGAGAATAACATATTATCGGCACTAAAGGGATTTGGAGACGGTTGTGGCTTTGACAATATTCCCTCTTCTATTCTGAAGGAGTACGCTGACATTTTAGCAATTCCATTATACTACCTATTCAACCACTCCTTGAGCACCGGGGTGTTTCCCGAAAAATGGAAAATTTCAAAATTACACCAATTTTTAAATCGGGCAAACGAGATGACGTTACATCATCAATTCCAAAATTGTTTGAATTAGTTTTATGCAACAACTTTAAATCCACAATTGCACGTCATATATAAATAAACCAGCATGGGCGTATGCCTGGCCGATCCACATCAACTAATCTGGTTGAATGCACCAGTAAAATAATTAATGAGATAGAAAACCATCATCAAGTTGATGTCGCGTACACGGATTTCAGTAAAGCATTTGATTCCATCTGCCATCAAAAAGCACTCCGCAGTTTATTCGCATTTGGGTTTTCACTCGATTACATAAATTGATTCAAGTCCTATCTATCAAACCGGCGACAATTTGTAATAATGGGAAATGAGAAATCAAACGTTATTAAAGTTACGTCTGGTGTTCCCCAAGGATCTCATCTCTCTAATCAAAAACTCAAACGTGCTCATATTTGCTGAAGACGTGAAAATTTTTCGAACTGTTAATGGAATGTTAGATACGAAGAAACTTCAAGAGGACATCGATAGATTAAGTGAGTGGTGTGATCGAAACTCGCTTTACTTAAATATTAAGAAATTCAAGACCATGTCTTTCCATCGTAAGAGAAATCCGGCTAATTACTTCCTACAAAGTCAACAACGAAGTATTGCAACGAGTTAATGAGATCATAGATCTAGGTGTTACATTTATCGAGAATGCTAGTTTCAATTAGCATATTGAAAATTGTATTGCGAGAGCTAATGCCGTGTTTGGATTTGTTAAAAGGTGGACAGGTGAATTTAAAGATATTCAAACCTTATGTTCACTCTATTTCGCTTACGTTCGATCTCAACTGGAATACGCTGTACCGGTCTGGAATCCATACTATGCTGTACACATTAAAAGAATTGAAAGCATTCAAAAGAAGTTTCTGATTTTCTGTGACTGGAATTACGACCAAAATTTACCATTCCATGAAAATGTGGCTCGACTACCTCCGTACTCAACACGATGCACGGATTACAAAATATGCACGCTTGAAAATAGACGACTTCTCTTAGGTGCGGCTTTCATTGGTAACGTTTTGCTTGGTCACATTGATTCAGCATACATTTTGGAAAACATATCAATTCATGTGCCTTGCAGAACATTTCGAAACCATGCATTTTTAACACTTGAACACCATTCCACAAACTATGGAGAAAATAACCCCATTAATAGGTCGTCTAAATCGTTCAACATCGTCGACGACCTATTTGACTTTAATTTATCAAAGGACAAGTTCAAAAATATACTTAAGAATTATTTTTTAAATTTTTAATTGTTGAAATCAAGATTTGATTTATATTTTTGTGTTTTAATTTTCTTTATTTTATTTTTTTTTAATATTTTTGTTTTAAATTAAACTCTGAAATCATACATGTAAATCACAGAATAGATTTCTTTAAATAAATAAATAAATAAAAGAGAAATACTTCCGGTTTTATTAGGAAAGGAAGACGCTGAACATTAAGGACAGCAATAGCTGGAGAAGAACTACATAACGAACCTTAGCAAAATAGGAATCTTAAGTATGAATAAAAATAATTGAGAATGAGTAAGGACTTCAATTTAAGTTAACTTTTAACTCATCTCGATTTTATTTACAAGAGAAAACTGACTAATACTTCATTTAAAATAATCTAATATTAATAAAAATATGTTCCTTGAATAAAACTTATAAATGGAAAGTACCACCAAGCAACTTATATTTAGTTGCTATCTAACAAAATTTCTGTACCTGAACATCTACTCACGGATACTTTGCTAACGCCAATGCAACCCGCCTGCACGTTGAAAAATTTCCAGCAGAAAAATTATGTTTTGCTACTCACCACCAGGTGCAGCAATACAATTTTCTTATAATATTAGAGATTACGTAAGTATTTTCTCTTGTAGGGATGATAGATAGGGTGGTGGTATTGCCATATTCATTAAGAATCATATTCCATTCACCATGAAAATTATGGATGGCGGTTCTTTAACATTCCAATACATATGCATTCAACTTTTGCAGTTTAATCAACCGAAGGTATGCGGAATATATAGGCCTCCTAATTCTGACCCAGCATCGTTTCTTGATTTTTTAGAACAACTTCTCAGAAACTATAAATCTACACACGATTTTGTTTTAGTTGGTGACATTAACATACCTGTTAATAAAAATTTTAACTTAATCTCAGACTACAACGCAACCTTGCTGGTATGATTGTCACCAATACTTTCTTTACCAGACACTGAGCGGTAATATTTTAGACCACTCTGTTAGTAGTTTTCATAATATTGAGCAAGTTCGGAATTTTACCATTGAAGCCGACATAAGCGATCATAGTTTGGTACTCTCAAAATTTTGCTTCAAGCCTAAATATTGTACTCGGACACTAACGAAAATACGTTAATTACAAAAAGGTTAATGAGTCCTTTGAATATTTTTTAATGTTTACCGCATTTGACGTCAGAAATCCTGAGTCTACTCTAGAACCGATTTTTGATATGTATAATAAACTTGTTCTACAGTGTTCCGTATTGAAGGAAGTAAATGTAAAAATTAAAATGCAAGTGTTTGTCCTTGGATGACTCTTGATCTCTGGGATTTAATTAAACTTAAAAACCGTATATTGAAGCGTTTTAAAAGGAACAGTACTAATTTAGAACTAAAACGAAAATTAGATTTGATAAAAAGGAAGATCTAAAACGGAAAATACTTTGCAAAGAAGCATTATTTTGACAATTTATTTAATAATTTGAGCCAAAAAGAAATCTGGAAACAGTTAAAGCAGTTCATGGTAAATAACTCTAATGATAGGATCCACTCCATTATTTGTAATGATGTTGAGTATCATGATCCTACTGCTATTGTTAATATATTATATCTCAGCTTTGTTAATTCTGTTGATTCTTTTGTATCAGCAAATAGTTCTAGTCCAGGCTCAGATGATTTAAATAAACTTCATACTATGGTGCGTAGTATTAATTCGCGTTTCTTTTGGCCCACTTCCTGTAGCGAAATATCGCATTTAATTTCAAATCTCAGTAATACAAAGGGTGGTGGTTATGATAACATTCGTAATGTGTTTTCACAAATACTAGCCGATCTATTTAATGTGGTTTTGGAAACCGGTGTTTACCCCGATTGTCTTAAAATTGCTAAAGTGACACCTATCTTCAAGCCTCAAGGAATTCTAGACTAGTTAATAATTATCGTCCAATTTGGGTTTTGTCGGTATTTAACAAAATTTTAGAAAAAATTATTGCTAACCGGATGATTGATTTTCTAAATAAATCTAATTTTTTCTATTCTCGTCAGTATGGATTTCGACAAGGTTCTGGAACAGATTTGGCCCTAACAGACATTACCGATTTGATCTATCGTAATTTTGGCCGGCAAAATTATATCTCTGGCATATATGTTGATCTTCATAAAGCTTTTGATTGTATAGATCACAGTTTACTTCTTCAAAAATTACAAATTTATGGCTTCCGTGGCCTATCATACAAACTGTTAGCAAGCTACCTTAGTAATCGAAAGCAGTTTGCGATTCTAAATGGTGTCAACACAAAACATTGAATGAGTTTACTTTTAACTATTTTAATGCGATTTTCAATCATTTCTGTTCAAGTTTTTGTTGAATTACACTGCTAAAATATTGAACGCACACTCGCGTAAATTTTAAAATAAAAAATTTTTGTTCGTCACACCGGTCATTTTGTAAAAATTCTTTAAACTACGAAAATCATCGTAGTGCAAATAATTAACATAAAAAAAATCGTTTAAGCTGTATTACTTCCGAAAATTTTAAAGACCCTTTAGTATGGTGTGGGTAACTGCAGCAGGGAAACTTTCGAATTTCAAAGTGAAACTTCACATACCGATTAAGCCCAATTTGTGCTAATTAGTGCTCACGGGAAAAAATTAGTGCTAGTCCAGGAGCCGAAAAAACGGGAAAACGAAATTTTCAAATCTCGCCTGAAAGACGGAATAAATAAAACCCGATTTCTAGAAAAAAAACAGAAATAATTTAAGCCTAATTTTAAAACTTTCTAAAGGCCGCTAAACTGATGAAATTTGTGCTTATCATAGAAATATAATTTTCATAAATCGAGGAAAACCAAACTAACCCCTGAAAGATACTATATTTAAAAAACCGAAATATATCGTTCAATAATATTTCAAATTCGAAAGTTTCCCTGCTGCAGTTACCCACGTATGTAACGAGATAAACCTTGAACTGAATAGGCCCTGAAGGTTCGTTTCATCTAGTTCCCGTGGTGCTGAGATATACAGAAAGTATAGCTATAGGTCCTTATAAATGAACTAAGAGAAATACTTCCGGTGTTATTAGGAAAGGAAGACGCTGAACTTTAAGAACAGCAATTAAGGATAGCAATAACTACATAACGAACCTTAGCAAAACAGGTATCTTCAGTATGAATAAAAAAAATTGAGAATGAGTAAGGACTTCAATTCAAGTTATTTTTTTTTAACTCATCTCGATTTTATTTACAAGAGAAAACTGACTAATACTTCATTTAAAATAATCTAATATTAATAAAATTATTTTCCTTGAATAAAACTAATAAGTGGAAACTACCACCAAGCAAATTATATTAAGCTCCTATCTAACAAATTTGTGTACCTGAACATCTACTCACAGATCAATGCAACCCGCCTATTATAAGTTTGGGTATTTATATATATTGGGGAGATAATTTGGTAACTTTATTGAAATAGTTCCACGTTCAAAAATCTCCAACAGAAAAATTATGTTTTGCTATTCACCGTCAGGTGCAAAATTTTACGAAAAATTAAAATATTTCTAAAACAGAAGAAAATATACAAGTTTAAAGCATTTTGTAGCCGGTATGAAGAACTTAACAAAATTTGTTATTTTAAAATTTACGCGAGTGTGCATTCAATATGTTAACAGTGTAGTTCAACAAAAAGTTGAACATAAATGATTGAAAATCGCATTAAAATAGTTAAAAGTAAACTCATTCATTTTTTGTGTTGCTCAATATGTTTTACGAGCCCGATTATAGATAGTTCGACGCATTTATATTTATTACTCGTACATACATTAAATAGTCACTAATACACATTCAAAATGTCATGGTAAGATTTAGGGCTAGTGAGATGCAATATGAATTAATAAGCCTTCAATGGGAAATCTTAACTCATTCAATTTTTTGTGTTGGCCTCGTTTTGCTGTTTGATATAAGCGGCTAATCCTAGAGATTTCCACGTGGTTTCATTAAACCGGTGCCAAAACAAAAAATTGAATGAGTCGTTAGCCCTTACTCTTATCAATGTATTTGCAAAGCCGATTAGTTAAACTAAAGCAAACCGGGGCTTACTCCATCTTAGTTGATTTTTTATAAGTCTCAAAAATTATTTTACATCTAAAGTTTTAACGAATTTGCTATTTTTTAAATGTGAAATTATCAAAATTTAAATAAATTATCATATTCTGAAGAGCTTTAAAAACAAAAATGATTAATTTCGGTTAAATAAAATAAATAAAAATGGAATGGAATCGTTTTGCTACAAAGTCGTTGGAATAGATGGATTTTGCAAATTATTAATGTATAATAGATTAGATTTGCTATAACAGACTTATGATTCTTAGTTTAGAAAAATATTTTAAAAATGCTTTTGGATTTTCTAGAAGAGCTTTATTTTAAGAATAAAAGCTTAACAGTACTTTATACATTAACACATTCAGTAAAATCTTAACTAATATATTTATGGTAATTTATTTTTAATTCACAGCATCTTTTTTTATTAAAAATAATAGAATTATAAATTATCAGTAAACAATCAGTTTAAACAAAACGCCAAAGCTTATGCACGAAGGTCCTGTATCTCGGGAACTTCTTCACATATTAAAGATTTATTTGGTTCTTCAGGAATTTTACCCACAGCTATCATAATATTTTTATAAAACAATAAGGCTAGATTTTCCTCCCACTCTTGTCCGAAATGCTTTTTTAATAGCTTGTCGATGTCCATCAATGTATCTTTTTTAACCGACACTCCTAATTATCATTATCATTATATCATAGCGACTAATTATCATCCTCTTGAACTCCGTAAATTTGAAATGCCAACTTCCAGGTGGTTTCATGTTGTTTGATACTTCAGTTTTAAAGTCGTACTGGACAATCTAGGCCAACACAAAAGGTTGTACAATGTTCACGGTATATATTTATATATTCCTCAACATCAATTATACTTTGTTTGGCTTTAATTTCTCTCTCCAATAGAGCAGAAACTCGGTCTGGTGGAATAAAGGAGGAATAATAGTTCCACACGCTTAATATTTCTGGTAGCTTGTGACACTAGCCAATAGAATAGCATGCCGACCATAGTACTGTTTTTGTTCTGACCAGCGCAGCCATCTGCAAATAAACGAACGGTATGTCGGTTTTGAAAATTTGTGTTGCATAATCGATGATAAATACACGACGCAATCTCATTGGACCCCTTTTAGTGTACATTTTCTGTCCAATGGTATAAAAACACATTTTTTGTTGTCAGCTCTGAGTGACTTGTGTCTATTACCATTCCGAAATTATATAAATTAAGTTGCCGACTATAGTAAGCCACCTGATCCGGACCTTTAGGCAGCACCATGTTCTTTTAGAGATCGAAGGATTTAGTCAGCAACCCATCATTTTCGGATTTTAGTTGATCGAAGAACGCTTTACTACGCTGCTTGTGAACACGTAGCTGCGTCATAATCATTTGCTTGTTTGCTGTATTTATTTCTATTTTTAAATTTTCATTTAATTGCAGACAAGTGGAGCACATATCAGTTGAAGGTGATTTAAAACTGATGTTGAATTTGGTGCGAAATACCATTCGAAAGTAAGATTGTTTTACATTCAAATTTGAATTAGCTTCAGTAAACATTTTCCACATTTATTCCATATTTTTGAGTTTACTTTCAACTATGTTGAACTGACTGTTCAAGTTTTTGTTGAATTACACTGTTAAAATATTGAATGCACACGCGCGTAAATTTTAAAATAACAAATTTTGTTCGTCACCCCGGTCATTTGGTAAGAAGCCTCTAAATTACGAAAATCATCGTAGAGCAAATAAATACCATAAATAACATAAGAAAAATCGTCTAAGCTGTATCACTTCCGAAAATTTTAAAGACCCGTTAGTATGGTGTGTGGCTATTATGCCCAATTTGTGCTCACGGGAAAAAATTAATGCTAGTCCAGGAGCCGAAAAAACGGGAAAACGAAAATTTCAAATTTCGCCTGAAAGACGAAATAAATAAAACCCGATTACGAGCTATAAAAATAAATTCTGGACTGATACCGACTCGTATATTATTTTTACATAAGATGCCTATATAAATATATGGATAATGATCCAAGCTATCATAAAAATACAAATTCAGGATAGCGGGTTTTATTTTAAAACGCTTGTAACGATCGAATCATTGCCGGTTTTGTTACTTGTTAGTGTTATTCGTCAGTGTTAGTCGTCCTTTAGTATATAATGTTTTATAATTTTATAAAATTCGATCAAACATACTGTTCTAGACGATAGATGGCAATAATGAAGAATACAGTGTTTGAAGAATACAGTCCCACATAATTAGTAGGACGAGAGTAAAGGTAGTAGACGAACAAATCACTACCAACAGAAATAAACCGTCCGGATTAAAACCAAGGTAAATAAGGTGTCAGGTACCAAACTACATAAAAATGGAAGTGCATACCGATTAAGCTCAATTTGTGCTAAATTTCGCCTTAAAGACGATAAAAATAAAACCCAATTTCTGAAGAAAACCAAAAATCATTTAATCCTAAATTTTCGAAGGGCGACTAAACCGACGAAATTTGTATTTATTATAGAAATATAATTTAAATATAATAATAATTAGTAATTCGTTCCCGAAGCGCGAAATTTCGTAAATGGAAACTTCGTTAAGGCTGTATGGTACTGAGAAAAACAAATTTCTTTTTTAAGTATCGATATAAAAATGACCCTAAATGCATGTACTGGTTTGTTTCTTTAATAAGTTTGAGTGCCTTAATTTTGTATGATTTGCTTACTAAACTTTAGTTATATTGTTTATATGTGTAAAATTAATTATTAAATTTATTCTTTTTCACCATTGCTGATCTAAACATTGCATATTATAATAAATAAATAACCACTTATCTAAGACACACTTTTTATTTCGTAATTTACCATCTAGTGACAATAAATTTTCCAAAAATAGTCGTCATTGTGGCGTAAAAACAAATAAACTTATCGTTTGACGTAATTTTTTGCTCGAACTCGAAATTTTTAATATTTTTAAACTAAATTTTACATTTTCTACGTCATTTCAAGACTAATCTTGATATTCATGTATTAATCCCTCGATTTTATGTTTTTTAACACCTTGAAGCAAAATTTTTTCGCTGTTTAGAGGGAAAATATTGAAAAATTTGATTCGTGCGTTTCAAAAAAACGATGAAATTTGAAACCTAACCATAAACAAACGTTCATCCTAAAGAAAAAATTAGGTGAATTGGTAATTTTTTATGTTTAAAACTTTTTGTACACATAGTTTTTGACACTTACACCATACAGCCTTAAGCGATAGATTGGTGCAATGGATAAAATGAGGAAAGCAAACAAACCCCTAAAAGATACTATATAAAATTAGAAATACAAATACCGTTCAATATTATTTGTGTTGATCAACAAATTAAATATTAGAAATAAAAGGTTCAAGAAACCAAGGAACTTGAAAATTTTGATTGCTTATCCCTTTCAGGTATATACATTGCCATCTGAAAAATATAGCAGCTGAATTTGTGCTAAACAAGAATTGGCCCAATTTCATTAAACTAAAGAGTTTTCCAATAAGAGGTATCATTTTGATATTGAAAAAACGAGTATTTTTTAAGAGATACCAATGAATGTTTATTTCATTGTAAAGAGGAAGGTATTAACATTTGAAAACGATATCAGCTAAATGGCCCCCACAGCTACGCTTGCAGCACCATATCCTTTCCATTAAATTTTCTATGACCAATTCGCACATTTTCGGCTGTATGTCCTCGATAACTTCACGAATTCCATCTTTATGGTCTTGAATCGATTGTGGAGCATTTGCTTAAACCTTATCTTTTACGTGGCCTCAAAAAAAAGTCTAAAGATCTTAAATCACAAGATCTCGGTGGCCAATTGTGATCACCTCTTCGAGAAATAACACGACCAGGAAACTTTCCTTGCAAAATTGCGATTGTTTCGTTGCTTGTGTGGCACGTAGCGCCGTCTGGCTGAAAATAAACGTCGTCGACTTCAATATCTTCCAATTCCGGCCATAAAAAATCATTAATCATAGCTCGGTAGCGCAATCCATTTACCGTAACAGTTGCATCAGCCTCATTTTCGAATAAGTAAGGTCCAATCATACCGGCAGCCCAAAAACCGCACCAAACAGTGACACGTTGAGGATGGAAAGGTTTTTCAACAATCATTCTTGAATTTTCTGAGCACCAAATGCGACAATTCTGCTTATTAACGTAGCTTCCGAGGTGAAAATGGGCCTCATCACTGAAGATGATTTTTCGGTGAAAATCCGGATCATTTTCATGCTTTTGAACGGCCCAATCAACGAAGATGCGACATTTATGGTGATCAACCGGCTTGAGTTTTGTGTTAACTGAACTTTAAAAGCCTTAAGACCTAAGTGTTTATGCAAAATACGGTGTAATGTCGTTTGTGGAACGTCTTAATTCCAAAGATCGACAAACCTGGATTTTCGTCTACACTACGGGCTACAGCAGCAATATTCTTAGTTGTTCTTGACCGATGCACACGGTTTCGATTCTTGACATCACTAACTTGTCCCAACAGCTCAAATTTTTCCACCGGTTTCACTGTTGCCGGACGAGAAGGTGCTTTACGACGACCCAAAAGTGCTTTAGTTTTGCGAACTATGACTGCAAAATTTTCGTAACGACGTAGTTTTTACTTGTCAAATGTCAAAAGATGACAGCTTCAAAATTGACAGCTGCCCAAATAGCAGGCTATTCAAAATGAAACCTCTTATTGGAAAACCCTATATAAAGATCTAGTTAAAGACTAAATTAACGATTTCTTGACATAAACTGTTCTAGAAATAAACCAATGAACTTGGCTTTTCTGATTTCATATTCGTATCAAACACGTTCATTGACATCCGTAAAATATATTCGCTGAATTTGTACCGTTCCAGAATTCGCCCACTTCTATTGAACAATAAAGTTGAATGGATGTTTTTCTGACACAAACTGTTCTAGAAACCAATGAACTTAGCACTTCTGATTGCATATTCCTATCGGGTATGTTCATTGATTTCCGAAAAATATAGTGGCTGAATTTGTGCTATTCTAGAATTCGCCCAAATGTTCTAGAAACCAACGATCTTGTCACTTCTCATTACATATTCCTTGCAGGTACTAGTAGGTTCATTGCCATCCGAAAATTATATTGGCTCTGATTAAATTTGTGAATAAATTTTTTGTTTACGGTTTTTTTAAAGAATTAACTTTGAAAAACTTGGGAAATTTATTATGGAAAGACAGAACAAAGAACCAAAGTTGTTCAATTTTATTTTGAAAGTCAGCATTCGATTATTCAGACGCAAAGCTCATATGGAAATTTATTTCATGTTCGAAATGAACCTAGCGCTCCAACAATTTGCCGATTGGTTCTGCGTTTTCCGCAACAAGGGGCTAGTTCGAAATAATGAGAACATTACTCGGGTGCAAGCAAGTGTTGAGGAAAACCCCGAAACTTCCACCATGTGACGTTCTCAGCAGTTGGTGATGTCTAGTCGGTCTTTGCAAAGAATTTTACTTAAGTTACACCTTTTCCCATATAAGATTGAGAGAGAGCAAATACGCATTCAATATAGTTGCCGGTTTCAAGAATTCTGCCTAGAAAACAACAAGTTGAGTTTATTCACAAACTTATGCTGAACGATGAGACCCATTTTCATCTCAATGGTTACGTTAATAAACAAAATTGCAGAATATGAGGCGCCCAAAACCTAAGAATAATTGTTGAAGATGAAATGCATCCACTTAGATGCACAGTATGGTGTGGAATAATTTCAGAAAGGATCATTGGACCATATTTTTTTGAGAACGACGAACAAGTTGCGGTTAATGTGAATGACATTCAATTTCGGGCAATGATTGAAAATTTTTCAAGGCCAGAAGTAGAGAACAATCCAGAATTGTGGTTCCAATATGGAGCCACAGATCACACAACTCGTCCGAGTATGGCTCTCTTGCGAGAAATTTTTGGCGACCGAATAATACCGCGTTTTTCTGATTTAAACTGGCCACCGCGTTCGCCCGATTTAACGGCTCCCGATTTTTTTCTTTGGGGCTACCTAAACGGTAAGGTGTATGCCAATAAGCCAAGAACCATCCAACAGCTTAAGGCAAATATACGAGAAGAAGTGAGGATTAGCATTATTTTTTCCCCGTGAGTACTACAAATTGGGCTTAATCGGTATGCAAAGTTTCATTTTGAAATTTGATAGTTTCCCTGCTGTAGTTACCCACACGTACGTCTTAGCGTCGTCGATGTTGTGTCGGATCAAGTATTATTACCTTACTAATTGAGAATTGAATTGTAGATCTAGAATGGCAAGTGGAGGGGAAGCAGACTATTTTAATCGTGGAATCAGTACCAAAATTCGTTTCAGTATCCAGATCACGGTGAGGAAAGAATTAAGACAGCGTATCCAGCTTCAGAATGGCGCCCAATAGAACGGTATCACATACTTCTTTTTCGTGTTAAAAAATTTAAATTTCTGTTATTTAAGACGAAAACGGAACGAAGAATTATAACAGGTATTCTCGAATTTATTCGAACGTCACTTAAATCCAAATGTTATACAAAAAATGTCTTCGTTTTGAATTAAATTTTTTCGTTTTTTCATTACAGATGGTCAATTGTCCATTATCAGCAGAATGAGTTGAAGCCCACCCTAATAACATATTAAAAGCTTAATTTAAGCGCATAACCTGGCAATTAAAAATCCACAACTCGAATATAAGTTGCTGCAGCTGCAATTTTGGTTTGCCCAGGGACGATCAATTCGGTTGTTATTCTCAATAATTTGGGTGATTAGTTAAGCTTACTAGAACAGGAAGGTGGTCTTATTCAAGAAATATTTTCAACATGGCCTACAGTACCGACACGATCTGGTAATATGGTAATCCCGATGAGATTTTACGTATGCAGGTGACAGAAATAAGTCGTGGAAAACAAATCTAATGATTACTAGTGATTGTGAAGATCAGTCAAGTCCAGTGGTACATGTCCCTCAGACTGTAGCTTATAATTCTCCTAATAAACCACCAAATCGATCGCCTGTTCGTATAAATATTGTTAAAATGCCAAGTCAATGGAAGCTGATGTTCTCTGGGATGCGATTCATAAAGTAAAGCGCTTGGCGAATCGAAGTAGAATTCCGCTCAACAAACTGGTAAAATATACTGATTGTTTATTGCCATGCGAGGCCTTAGAGTGGTATTGGCAGCCAAGAAACGGTTTTACTTGACAGAAAATTAGAACTGATATGATAGAACGGTTCTGTCACGATAAGTTAGATAGAGATATCAATCGTTCATTGGAAAGTAGAAAACAGAATGCAATCCTTAAAATATCACTACAGGTATGAATTACTATCCCAAATTCGGAAATTCTGAAGATTTTTTTTCAAAATATGTGTCCCGGGTTGAAAGTAGCGGTGGCGAAGCGGCGAGAATGCAACGCCTTAGAAAATTTGTGGAATCGCGTAGGACATAAATCTGTCCTTATGTAAGTGAGATGATGGAATCTAAAATATATTTCTGCTTGGTTGCGGGAATTGCAGAGATTAAACTGTTAACGGCGGATTCTGAAATTTGCGCTTTACAAGATCGGTTCAATCGCCCTACTCCTAAAGTCACCCAAGCCAAGCTAGTTGTTGCCACTCTAGCATTTTACTTTGGTTGTAGGTTAGATAACGTATACTGTCCTTATTATCTTCACTATCATGCCAAAGATTTGAAAAACTTTCGACAAAAGGAACGAGATTTGAAAGAATTATTTGCAGAGAGTAGCCACCAAACATATTGGAATAAACGAACTCTACGGTAACATATGACGTTGCACCAGCCACATATCTAGCCAAATTCAATCTCCAGTAAACTGGCGTTGATAAAATAATAATGCAGTTAAGAGAAATTGCACCTGAGTTGGATCAACAGAGCCCCAATACATTAAATAAATTTGTAGTTTTGAAAATAAAATCAAGTTACTTACTGTTATAATAGTAGTGTGCTAGCTGGTTAAGCTTACCTGAAATGGAAAACAAATAAAATTAAAATTAAATTAAATTCGAACAACTATACCTTCTCGTCATGCAAATACGCCTTATCAAGCAGATCGAGAATTTTTGTAATGCTGGTTAACTTGGCACTAATAACAATTCATTGTACTGAGCAGCACAATTACGAAATTTATAGTAATATTTATAGACGCGTCTGCAAAGATTACATTGGTACTCTCTACCTCTCTGTAGGCGATTTTAAAGAATCATGTGCAAGCCTCGCCAAGCAAACCCATTATGCGAACACGACACGGTAACATAGGGCGTTAGGCCAGCTGCAGATCTAGCAAAAGTCATTCTCCAGCAAACCGGCATTGAAGAAGGCAAAAAATTTGCACACGAAGCTGTCAAGCGAAATACTAATTGCAATATCCGACGAAAGGGCGTAGGTTTTTACATTCTTGTTCACTCGGTTCAACGTGATATCATTGAATAAGGCGTTTGGACCATTTCGAGTTTAGATAATAAAATCGCTCATTTGCGTTGCTTTGATAAGATCGAAGCGAGCAGAGATATTAGTTACGCATTTATATTTGATAATAAATATCACAATAATTAGTCGCATCAACAAAAATAAAAGTGTGTCAAATGAAAAGGCCTTTTAATGTCTCTTGTTTTAAACCGAAACGTGAAATGCTTAAGACGGACGTTTTTCGTTATTTTGGTGGCGTAGTTTTTAATTAATCGAAACAAGCTGAGAGAACAAATATGCCAAATGTATTGCATGTCAGAGAACACCAAGTGTCGCGCATTGGACACAATTTTACATCGTTCTTTACTAATGACATTGTAAAGGCTGCTGCGCTACTGTGGGATTTTACCCGCACTCGCAGTCTGAAGTTAGTAAGCAATATTTTTTGCTCAATAAAATTAAATTACAATTATTTGGTGTTTCTTTGATCGAATTGTCATAATTGTCATTGTGTGTTCTTATTTGAGACTGGACATTTTTATTTATATTTAACAATTATTCTAGTAATATTAAGTTGTGATCTGGCAAGCGGCAAGTCACATTTTTCGAGAGAAAACTGTTACCAATTCAGCTGGTAACAAAGAATTATAAACATAAATATTAAGTAAGAATTAAAATCATAAAGTGCTGACATATAGCACTTACTTGAATTTATATAATTAAGTAAGAGTGTAAACAGGAAATGCTGATATAGCATTTACTTGAATCATTTATTTACTATATAAGCTGTAGAATTTTAATAATAAAATTAGAAGTGAAAATATCAGTCAGAATATCGTTTCTCATTAATTAAGTATACATTGCTTTGAATTAGTGGACTAGCTCCGACCCACGGTAGGCGCACTAATCTCATAGCAACACAAGAACGTTTAGTTCTATATTTATTTCAAATTATGTTCGTGTCTTACGATGGAGGTCCCTACTTTACTCTATCCACAGAAACATGAAAATACCAAACCGGGCTCGCATAAATCGCGTAATTCTGAGATCTGTATGCGAATTTTGGACGCTACCATGAAAAAAAAAATCCCGAGTTCCGGGACTCCATTATGATAATAGCGATTGAGAGAAAAATCGACTCTAATGAAGTCCGTGAAGTTCCTAACGAAAAATAACATAATACGATTACGACGGTTCAAATGGAAGAAATTGGCGGAAACAGGATTCTTTTTGAATTATTTTAGTATTGATGATTTACACTGTTAATATTTTATAAATTCAAATTAGTGACATTTTTTTAAAAATTATAATTTAACTAAATAAATTCATAATTTATATAAGAAAATTTAAAAACTTTAGTAAATACAACAAATATTACAGAAATATTTAAATAACTTAAACAACAAAGTTAACAACTAAATAATAATTAAAATTTTAACAGAAGAATTGTTTTTTGCAATTTTTTACTCAAAATATTGAGTATTTTATCAATATGAGCCAATATCAAGCCACGTCCAGAGATTGGGTAAGGTTACACTATATAGGCGAATTGGTCTATTTTTTATTCAGATTAGTGTCCTCCATCACTTCCCGAATTTATTGTACATACTTAATAGTCACCCTGTATAGTGGAACCGTGGTCCAGTATACATTTTTCCACGCTCAAAAAAACCTAATAAAGGAAAGACTTGGTACCTTGCCTCAATCTCTAAAAGTGACTTGTTATTAGCCCAGATTGAAAAACTACTCAAAATTTACGAGTGAGAATGGTTTGATTCGGATATCTTAGCAATGAGTGTACTTTGAGTTGTGTCACTGTTGCAGCAAAGGAGCGATATATAATTTGGATTTTTTGTTAGAAAATTCACACAATGCTTCAGAAACATTTTACAGACTGTTGCTACAGTGACAGTTCTCCTGCGTTTATATTTTCGGATTGTAATTTTCGATGTGAGGTTGATTATATCGGAAATTGTTCATGTAGGTTCTAGAAACTAAAAATAATTTAAAAATTTCATTATAATTCATTTAAAAGCATTAAATACTATTATCTTAACGTTAAAGGAACAGGTTAAAAATTCAAGAAATCCGAGTCAGATTAATTTTGTCATTTAACATCGAACATGTCGTCAACTTCATACCGGCGATCAGCCAGAAAACTCTTATAGCGGTGTTACCGGATTTTATTAGTTATTTTGTTCGCGGCACCGTATATTGGCCATTCGCTATTCGCAGATAAGACCATTCGCTTTCGGGTTTTATGCAGTTGTTCGAATGCGATGGGAACCAAGGAACCTCGTGAACTCGATGAACAACGTTGATTCAAATTGTGTTCCTTGGTCTGTCGTGATGAAGAGTGGGAGACCATATCTACAGATATATTCATTGTTTTTGCGGTCATTTCTCGGATTTTATAAGCTTCTGGCCAACGGGAAAATCGGTCGACTATCGTTAAAATATAATGATAGCCATTCGATTGGGGCAGAGGACCAACCACGTCCATGTGGATGTGTTCGAACCTGCCAATCAGTAGCTCTGATTTCGTGTTGCGCTGAACTTTAGCCTTTTGACATGAGATACAAGACTTCGCCCAATTGCTTGTATCAGTATTCATTCTGGGCCAGAACTAGACTATCGAAATGGCGAAAGTGTTTGATTGAACATCCTTTATTACGTTGCTGTAAGACAGCTCCAACTCATATATTGGAAGCATCGGTAGTTAAAAGAGTGATAGCGGCAAGGGAACGCTTGACCATTTCGAAAGCTTCTCTGCAATCTTCGGGCCAAAGAAGTTTCTTCTGTTTTTGCCTTTCTTGTTGGCAAAACAAGACTTTGATGTTGGCTCTGGAAAATTTGAAATGACATCAACTTTGTCTTTCGACAGGAGAATGCCTAATTCCCTATGTGGAGAGGCGTTTAAATACTGACTCGAGATGTTCCCTGTTCGGAGCGGCTCGCAACGAGGATATCGTCGATATAAGAGTAGATGAAGCCCTCAGGCCATATGGCTAACCAAACCTATTTTCGAGAAAATAGTGGCGCCGACGAGTTTCAATGAGAAACTGTGTACTTGGGGGATAGGATATCTATCTGGGACAGATAGCTATCGATAGTTTCCACAAGGGCGCCAGTCCTTGTCTTTCTTTTGCACCATATGTAATGGAGACGAGTGATGATGAGGGGCGGCAAATTCCGATGTCTGTCATAAACAGAAATTCAGTTTTTGTAGCTTTTAGTTCCGTTGCGTTCCGTTGTCGCGGTTTAGCACAAGGTACCCTACCTTGCGTGACGAGTTAGTGGACTACGTTATGCTTCACTGAGAAATTGTCATTCGGATCCTTAGTGAGCGAGGGGTATTTCTTCAAAAGAGCGCCGTAATCGTTGTTGACGTATCAACTTGAGCGATGATTGCGTTCACAGTGAGGGTAGTAAATGATTCGTAGAGTCTTCTGTTCTTCAAATCGACCACGAGACCATATTTGAACAGAAAGTGAGCACCTATAATGGGCCTGTTTACTGCCGCGACGTTGAAGGGATGTGTCCGAAGACTTGAAATGTTTGGAAGTAGCTTCTCCATAAGCTACCGGTCGGAAACTGCATGGCTTATTACAGTTGCGTGCGCATGAGCCGAAACGATGGTAGTAATAGCAGAGTCTGGACGATCTCGACCTTGACTTGTGTCGGTAATTAAAATTCTGTATATTTTTTGGCGATCTTCCACGTGCACCGATGTTCATATTGGCCAGTGTTCGCTGTAGATCGGCCAATTGTTGTTGCGTCTTGTCTAGTTGTTTTTGCATTGAAGCAAGGCCTGATTCACCGTCAGCAGTTGCCTTGCTTGTGGATGGCTGGTTGACAGCAGCAATTGATTTTTTTACTCTGGATTGAGCATAAATCCAGATATTGTCGGCAACCGGTAGGAATACCAAGTTGTCAATTTTGATATCCCGCGCCGTTATCGCTCGTAAGTCGTCTGGCACACGTTTTAGCCCGAGATTTTTGCGTAAATCGTTATTTACTAATTTCGAATCACCTGCTTTTTGTTCAAGCAGTCGATAAAAGTGGTACGGTTTAAGGTCTCCCATTCGTTTGAAACCAGAGAGCAACCCGTCAAGTCGTTGCTCCTCGCTAATAGTGTAGCGATTGGTCAACGCGGATTTCAGTCGGCCATATTTCGTACCTGGCTGCGGGTTTCTGAAAATGTCCGTTATAAATTGAACCGTTTCATTCTCTGTTCAGCGAAACGAGCTATCCCTCGTAATCAAGTGGCGCGTTGTATAAATATTTTTGTTACGAGGAGTGCTACGAAGCGAAAAGGATTTTTGAGCCACTGCACTCTAAGTAACTCATAGCTATAAAAAAGCTGGGAAATTAATGAATTCAAATTCTTTACTTTACAAAAAGAAGGTTGAAGTCTAACTGTACTTCTGCATAAAGATATAAAATTTTTTTCTTTTATTTTTAAATTTGTGTAGACTATTTTTTGGAGAATTTGGTAGCTTGACGAATTTTAAGGTCAACTAAAGGTCAGGATCTCATCAAAATATCGAAGCGTGACACTGACACTATAATATACTGTTAAAGTACGGCAAAAGTGTCCAGTCGAAAATAAAATAACGGTACTAGTAACTTAAAATGGTGATACTTCCCACTAAATATTTTGCAAAAAAGAGCCTAATTCGACCCTTCATTGATCTATGTCGTATACATTTGTTCAACAAACCACCTAAACTAGGGCTAACGAAAATGTCACTAAAATTTGGTTTGCGTTCAGTTTGGGATTTTTAGAAGGGCAATTTCGCATTTCGCCAACAGAATTTCGCCAATTCACTTGTAAATTGGGATGACTCAAAAAATTCCACAAACATTCCCACCCAATGATCCATCCCAAATATAATAGCAACAACAAAATATTACGAGAGAAATTAAATTTAAGTTTAAAAATTTAATTTCAGAACAATTTAATTACGTACAATAATCATAACAGTAAAGTACTAATAACAATAATATTAATAAAAACATTTTTATAGTCTCTCGAAATAAGCGGAATACTCCGTACCGCTCGCTGCCTCACAGAGTCTCAAAAATATTTCATGCAGAAGGGTTGATTTTAATATAAAAATAATTTTTTTTAACTAATTAATTTAATTTTAACGTTTTTGTTGTTGTTTTTTGTGTTTTTGCGGGCAGAAAAAAGGGGTTTATTTAATTTTTTAATTGGGTGATTTATTTTTTTTTTTTTTTTTTTTTTTTTTCAAAAAAATTTGTACAGCAACATATTTTATTTTAACAAGAAACAAACAATCGTTCGGGAATATACATATATTTGGGGTTGGGTGGTGGAAAATATTTTATTTCAAAAATATTGACTTTTTGTAAAATTTGTGTACACCGCAATTCAACCCAACGTTTTAATATTTTTTGGAAAAATTATCTGTGACTAAAATACTTATATAGGTTTGGATATGTACTGTTATATACATGTGTGTGCTCTATATAGTAGATTATCATTAGGTTACAGGATATAACAAATGTTAATAATATTTAAAGGGTAAACGATTCGTTCTTTGGTTTACAACAGCAGTTTTGCAACGACACAACAACTACACCAGAAAATATAGAAAATTTCTAATTTTCTAAAATTTAATGGATGGACATAAATTAATCTAAACACATTTTAATGATAAATATGAATATAATTAATAATGATTTTTCAAATTATGATTTAATTACGATTTGATGTGACACATGATATATTGGTATATTAGGTTGGACCAAAATATTTAAGTGATGGCCGTTTATTGACACTTCAATGCTGTCGACAGTGTTTTTAAATTCGACTATATATACTAAAGTAAAATACATTACACCACCCCCACGCATTTCACCCAGCAACAATAACAAAATAAACATAAAATACCCGAAACTAAAATGACATGAAATTATTGTGTCAGTTGTTCTCAATTACACTTTAATTGTGATTACACAAAATAACATCAAAAAATCAACTTCGTACTAAACACAAAAATTTGTTCTAATTTTTTTTATTTTTTTTGTGTGTACATACAAAATATTATTAGAGAAAATTTGTACTCGAAAAATGTAACAATGAAGGGTTGAAAATCTAATTAATGATTATAATTAATTATATAGTTTTTAGACTGCTTCTAATACTTCCATCCACCACTATACACAGTAAACACGTTTGTACGGGATGTGTAACAGAAGGAAAAATATATAACTCGTAATTTTACACAAAATTGTTTAACCCCAAACCCTTCAACCCCCAAATATATTTATACATTTTTGAGATCAAAAAACTCTTTTTACCATGCCATGCCGAATGGCGCGTTGTTGTTGCTGTTGTAGGAAAAATGTGGATAAATGACACAATTGAATTTTCACATAAACCTTTTTATTTTTATTTTTTTGCAATCATTTAACTTACTTAAGTGTGAAATATTTCAATTTAGTTTTCGAGAAAAAATGTGTCGAGACTTTAAACGCCTGAAGGGGTGAAATAAAGATGAAATATTGAGAAATTAGGTTAGTCCAATGCAATTTAATGTATTTTTCGTATTTTGCCTTTGATGAATTCAACGGAATTTGATAAGATGCGTCTTGTCTGTTAATGTATGCATGTACCGATTGGGAATATTGCTCCTTATATTGCATGTCACGCGGGTTTGAAACCCTGTCCCATTTTTGCTAAGTAAATTCGGTACCATCCGAATGAATCCGTTTTTTCAGGTGAGCCTCTTTGAGTTTAAAAATAAACCGTCTAACTAGAGATCATAACTTTTATGAATCATTTTCTCATTTCGGGAGTTCGAAATAGCAATTAACTGAAAGTGACAGTTCACCAAAAAAAAAAACAATTCAGGGAAAACTACAATTCGCCAAAAATATGAGAAACTCATTTAGAAGGTTCCCAGTTTTCGTACAGGTTCCGATTGTGTTTGTCCTATGGTCTTTTTAATCATTTCTTGCAGTTAGAGTCGGTTAGTGTGATGCAAATTGAATTCGAGTATGTGTTCTGAAAAATTTGTAGTTCTTGGACGTGGGATCGTACTGAAAAACCGAAACCTTAAATCCTGAAAACTAAGAAAACTAAAATTAAAGCTAATTTCAATTAAATTTACTGTTTATAGATCCCGGTCCTATGCCTCCCTTAAATAAAATGCCTCTCGGCGGGTTAAGCATGGATCATCACTCAAACCAATTCAACTAGGTCCCCAGGCAGTACTGCTCGTGATACGTCATCAAATTTATGTCTAAAGTTTCTTTTCTGAACCGTAGATGGCAGTAATGTTCGTAAAAAGTAAAGGACCACTTGTTTGTTAGGTGCAGGCTAGGTTTAAACAGCAGACTAGGTTTTTGTTGGAGTAGGTTGGATTTAAGCAGCACGCTAGCTTTTTGTTGGAACAGGTTGGATTTAAGCAGCACACTGATTTTCGGATATTAAATCCCTTGTTATATTACAGAAACAATCACTTCACAAAACGTTACAATTTATTATTTTAGCCAATACAGTATATAATTTAGATTTGGTTACTCAGCCACTCGTTTTATACAACTAACTAACTAAATTTGTATTTTTTCAAGTGCATACAATTTTGGTACCGAGAGCAAGAGAATCATTGCATTTTTTGTATATAAATGCATTACAAAGAATAAGTACATAAGTGAGAGACATTAATTGCATTCGTATATAAATGCATTACACAATTTAAGTATATAAGTAAATAAAGAAGAGAAACAGTGGCTCAATTAAATGTATACAAATAATAATTTTAATGCTGCGTTTCAACATCCCGGCCGCCTTGAATCGCTAGATTCAATTTATAGGTAATAATACAAGCTTGTGAATTGGTCGCTTGAATTCTCCGGATATCGTTCGTACCGTGGCAACTCTTACAAAGCCATCTCTTCCTGGGTACACTTTCGTTATCCTTCCTAACATCTATTAAGCTGGAGACATTTGATCGTCTCGCACAACAACTACGTCGTCTATTTTTAAATTTGGCATCTTAGTAGTCCACTTCGACCTTTGTTGCAAAGTGGTTAGATATTCGGTATGCCAACGTAACCAGAAGTGTTGTAACATTTTTTGAACCATAGACCATCGGGCTGACGAAGTCAATTTTATATCGGTCAAGTCATATTCCGGAACTAGTGTAAGCGGTTGACCTATAATGAAGTGTGCGGGTGTCAATGCATCTATTTCTCCACTACTTGGTTTGCAGATCGGCCTCGAATTCAGAACCGCCTCAATTTGAATGATGAGTGCTAACATTTCCTCCAGAGTCAAAATAGTGTTACCAACCACTCGCCTAAGATGGTACTTCATCGATTTAATCTCCCAGAGGCCGCCAAAGTGTGGAGCTGCTGGCGGAATCAAATGCCAAGTTATTTTGTCTTCTAAAAGTAAATTGGAAATGACATTAGAATTTTTTGATAAAAAATAAAAAAGGTCGGATAACAAATTTTTTGTGCCAACGAAATTAGTGCCGTTATCACTGTATACATCCGAACATAAACCGCGACGCAACACAAAACGCTTTATGGCTGCTACAAAGGCTTCGGTGTACTGCTTTTGTGCTTAAGCACACAAATACGGCAACGTAGATTTTTTGAGATTTTTGACCCCTTCCTTTGCGCAAGCAAATTTGCAGAGGCCCAGCGTAATCGACCCCTATTTTTAGAAAGGGTCTTTCAAAGGTAACTCTAGCTTGAGGAAGCGAACCCATTAGCTGTGATATCTTCCTTCTTCTAAAACAAGGCAGGCAATGAAATATGATTTGCCTTATCATATTTTTAGCTCCAATTACCCAATACGTTTGTCTCAAAATAGCCATTAGTAATGATGGCCCTGCATGATGATGTTTCAAATGTGCGTCTCGGATGATAAGCCTTGTAAGAATGTGGTCTGGTGGCAATATTATAGGGTGTTTCGTTTCAAATGAAGCCATTGAATTTTCTATTCTACCGCCCACTCGTAATAATCCATCATCGTGGATAAATGGCGTCAACGAAGAAAGCTTATTATTTTTATCTAATTACAATTCGGAACTTAATTTAACAATTTCCGACGGGAAGGATACCATTTGAAGCCATCGGATTAGAGTAGCAGCGGCGTGGTTTAGTTCATCAGCTGTCAGGTTAATGGTGCAGCTTGGTGGACTATTTTTTCGTACCCGTTGAAACATTTTAGTACATCGTATGACAGAGGCTAGTATTTTACTACACTTATGAAACGAGGAATACAATGTAGTGAAGCGATCAAGTAAACTAGATGTTTGGGTACCAACGTGCACTAGAACTGATTTAGGCCGGATCTCTTGGTTGATGACTTGAGTGTCTTTCGCAATTATAGGTTGTTTAGGCCATGCAGACTGCGCAGTAATCTTGTCAATGGTACCGCTGCGCAGAGTTCCAATCTAGGCAAGGAGATTGTTTTTATGGGTGCAACCTTAGTTCTGGCTGCAACAATAGTGGTTATAATTTCATCTTCGGTTATTACGCGGCAGTAAACTACTGCAGCGTACGCACTTTCGGAGGCGTCGGCGAATCCGTGAAAGTTCATTCTGATTGCCACAAGTGAATAGCCATCTGGGGATCTTAATATTCTTAATCTGGTACATTTCATTTCGAATTGTGGTCCATTTCGATGAAATTTCTGCAGGCAACTCATCATCCCATTCTAGCTGATGTAACCATAGACGTTGAAAAAGGATTTTGAAACTCACAATGACCGGTGAAAGTCAACCGAGTGGGTCAAAAATTTGCGACATTTCCGATAGTAAATTTCTTTTGGTTAATTTTGGATTTTCAGCAAAATTAGTTCTGAAGGTAAAATGATCACTCTTTGGGTTCCATTCGACACCCAGAAGTTTTACGGATTTTGATTCTTCCGTAATTTCGAGCGCCTTTAATTCCTGGTCCTCTTCAGGAATGGTTTTCAATAACTTTAAGTCATTTGAAGCCCATTTACGCAGCCTGAAACCAGCAGAGCTTAAAACATGAGATATATTAATTTGGATTTTGCGTGCTTCGTCCAGCGTTTGTGCTCCGGTCATTAGATCATCCACATAGAAGTCCCGCAAAATAGTTTTAGATACTTCCGGATATTGTTCTCTGTTATCAACTGCTACTTGATTGAGGGCCCTGGTAGCCAGAAATGCGGCTGATGAGGTTCCATACGTGACTGTGAGAAGCCTGTAATGTTTCACTGATTGAGATTCAGTCGATCGCCATACGATTCGTTGATAATTTGTATCGGACCTTTCATCCAAGACTTGCCGGTACATTTTCTCTACATCGGCGGATAATACAAATTTATGGCATCTTAAACGAAGTAGAATAGACACCAAACTTGATTGAATATTTGGGCCAACCATTAAGCAATCATTCAATGATGTGTCCACATCCGATTTACAAGAGGCGTCGAAGACCACGCGTAATTTAGTCGTTGAGCTGCTTTGCTTTATTACGCCATGATGTGGAAGGTAATACCCGAATTCCGCATCAACTTCACTATCAGGAATTAGTTCCATGTGTCCTAGGTTTTCGTATTCAGTCATAAATTCAACGTAAGTTTCTCGAAAATGTTCATCGTTTCTAAATTTGCGTTCCATGGCGTGGAGTCGTTTGGTAGCGCTTGTTCTCGAATTTCCTAGGCTTGGAGTTGGGGGTTTTAAACGGAAGTTTTACTACGATTCTTCCATCGGAATTACGCATAAAGTTTCTTTCGAAATGGTGTTGGCAATTTTGTTCTTCTTCGGTGAGGATTTTCGGTGCAATTATTTCTTCAGACTCCCAAAATTTCTTTAAGGTCCGATCGATATCTACTTCAGCGAAAAGGCTAGTTGTTTGATCATGAGGATTTGAGTTTTGCTGGGTATGTGTCTGACCGGCTACTGTCCATCCCAAAATTGTTCGTTGAGCAACAGGTATTCCCTTTTCTCCAGATATACGGCCTTCGGTAATTATATTGAAAAATTGATCTGCACCAATTAGGACATCGATAGGATTCGAAAGATGAAATAATGGATCGGCCATATCAATGCCATTTAGGTGGAACCATTCTGAGCGAGGTATATTAGTAATCGGTAGATTGGACGTCAGTTTGGGTAAAATTAAGGCATTGACGATTATTTTGATGGATGGATCAATACGAGAAGGTATTTCAAGAACTGTTCTTCCTCTCGACGTGCCAGCTCCAGCTGAACTAAGGCCGATAACAGAAATGCGGGCATTCTGCCTTGGAATTTGCAATTTTTGCATTAGAGACTCGGTAACAAAGGAGCTCTGGGATCCAGAGTCCAGCAGTGCACGACATGTTTGTAAACAACCATATTTATCTTTCACATAGACGAGAGCTGTTGGTAAAAGTGTATGTGAATATACATTTAAAGTTTGTAACGCCTTAATTTGTGGAATGTACTGTTTTTTCACAGCGATTAACGTTTCACGAAAAAAGACTATACAAAAAAATAGAATCATTTATTTGATTATACTGCCATCTATAGCCCAAAATTAAAACCGTCTTTATAAAATGACGTCATATATCAAAATGTTTAAAGCAATGAGGTCATTAGTATCTAGGTGTGCTGATTGAACGATATTTTTAACCTTAGTTGAACTGTTTTTATGTATTACAGTTCTTAAACAATATTTTCAGTTTTTCGAAATTTTTAAAGATTTTGTTGTTAAGTATTTTGAATTTGAGAATTTTAAAGTTTCGGGATTTATTTTCTCAGCATTTTTGATTTCCAATATACCTAAGATCCAACATACCTAATTCCAATTCCATTTCACATCCACGAAACACGATTATGAAATGGAAAAAGTTCTTCCCAGTTAGCCAAACTCCAGAAGTTCTTCCAAAAATTAGTTTAGAAACCTATTTCCTTCTCAAACAATTTTATCATTGTGTAGCAATGAAATACATATTTTATATTCAAAACTAATACAAGTACTTAATTGTTTTCCTGTAGCGGTGTGCTACTATAAAAAATTATGTCAAGAAACATGACCAGTATGGCGGTTCATCAATTTTTAGCAAAATCACAAATCATTATTATTTACCTTTGCGTTTGTCCTACTTTTTGGTAAGGCATTTCGATTTACCGCTTGCACTATCAAAAACAGCATCTACCCTAGATTTACCTTAGAAATGGTTCCAGCCAGTGAAGTTGAGAAGAGATGGGCCTGCCTGTTACTAGTTCTCTTGATTCTCCTTACCTCTCGCACCTCGGTACATATTCAGCCCAATTACTCAGACTCTCACTCTTCTATCTGCTTTAGTAAGCGCTGGTTCCACTGCGTTTTTGAAATTTTCGTTTTAGGATATTTTAAGGACATTGATGAGTACCGGAGAGCTTCAGGTTGCAGAATTCTCAGTTAGATAAACCTTTATCGAGAATTTCTTGCAAAAAACATTTTATAATTCATAATTTTAAGAGAATGGCTTAATTCCGCCCCAATTTCGGTAGTGTTAATTTTAATGGCAAATTTAAGCAAAAATAAATCATTTTCCAACCAATTAGAACAAACTTTGTTGTACATTGATGAGCGTGAGTTCTGAATTTTTAGAGAATTGTTAATTTGAACGGAACCAAACCATTTACCAATTGTTTGGAATGACACTCGGTTTGAAAGATTTTGAGAGTCCGGCTGTGTTCAATTGATTAGTATAGAACTACTCATCCTGATGGAACTCGGTATGCATATAATGCAAATGAAATTCCATATCGTTTTCGAATGTAATTAAGAAAAATTACTAATTTAATTTGAATTAAGCAATTTCTCAACCCATTAGAATACAATTCTTCTCACAATGAGCTCGGATTGCCTTTATAAATAATTCAGCGTAATACTAATCCATTTTCCAGATGATTAAGGCAAAACTGAATTTGTATGACGAAAATGACCAATATCAATCTACGGATCCTTGAAAACGGCCACATTAGATGAGTAAGCACTTTCTGTATAAAGTGTATTTCCATCACACAGTTACCTTTTCCTACCATCTTCCCTAAACAAAGTGCACTGTACGGTTATTAGCTTTGATAATTTTAAAATATAATGAAATATCCTAGTTCCGCCCTAGTTGGTCATATACCAGAACTACTTCCAAACAACATTTTAGACTCAGACTTACCATATTTCATCATGATCGGTTTTCATTGGACGATTTTCAGTACTAAATATATTCGAAACTGATATGAAATTTTCATCACATAAACCCACTTTGATCACGAAACTGTGATAAAACTAGTGAAGCAAAAACCGTTTTAACAAATCATTTGGTAGCCTTTAATTTTTCATTTGGTTGTTAACCATTTTGCCAAATTGGCGGAACCCATCGTTTTAGTTGGAAGAATTGCAGTCCTAAATTTTTGGGGATGGACGAGAACTACTTGACCAATTGGAAGATTTGGTAGAGGAATCGGCTGCCAAGGCAACATTAAGAGCTCTTCAAATGACAGAGGATGCTCGTTTATCACACGCGGCTCAAGCGGTGTTTTACGTTCTTTACTCCCGCTTAAATTTATTTAGTGTAGAGAGCGCGTATGATATGCCAAGAAATATTATGGGTACCACTAAAAGTTTTTACTCTAGCTCTGGTAATGTCGGATTGGAAGAAAAGCTCGAGTGGTTTCTAATATTGCAAGTCCTGATGAAATTGGTGCGCTTATCACTAACATCTATAGATACAGGTTTTTACAACAAATCCATGTAGTGCTGCACGTGAGGTTACTGTTAATCTCAAGATCGGACTCAAGATCGTAGGACTCTGACTCTGACTACCGTGAATGCTTCGCACTCGATGGGCTAGAAGGTCATCCATATGCGAGATGTTGAGATGATGTTGGATTATTTTGGGTGCATATAACACATTTCGAAATGGCCTCGTTTCGCCCTTTCTAATCTGCCCTTAATAGTTCAAAAGTCCTGTCATGTATGACAGCGATTTGATAGTTCCAGAAAAGGACGTCAATATAAAGTTATGTACATTAGGCAACATTATTTAATGGGATTGTTCATACGGTAGTACTGATGCGACCAACGACAAGCATATGATTCCAAATTTGTTCATAAATGGTATGAGATCTTAACGTAATGCTTGCTGTAATACGCCTTATACGGGAATAGGAAGTATGCTTAATTAATGCAGATTAAGACTTCACATTTACACTACATCTAGAAAAATAACAGTGTGTGTTTTTTTGCAGTTAATGGTTTTATAAATCTCGGATATTTCGATTTTTAATATGACCTTATTGCATGATCATATTTTTGTGTTAACTTAGGGTTTTGGATGATGACAAGGCCTTTTATTTATGGTACTTTGAGTTGTGGTTAATGCAACATACAATTGTTATTTTTATCCGTACTCATCATAATGTTCTAATGGATCTAATAAAAAGCATGTCAATAACCGACATCATCGTCAAACTCAAAAGGCCTTTAGTAAAATATGAGGTAAGTATCATTAAAACACACGAAGCCACTATACTTTACTGGTTGTGCGCTACAGTGACATAAAAAAATCGCGACGGACCGAATTGATAGATAATTAAAAAGGCCTTTTGAGCGTTTTATTTTCTTAAATTGCTCGGACAAAATATCTTATTTTTACGGTTTACTTTCTCTCTCGAATATTGCAGTTGTTCTATCTTGTGTTCAATTCTGTAAGTGTTACGAGTTTTGAGCTTCGAGAAAAAACATCAAAAGGCTTTTTATTTATAGTATTATAACTTTTGTTGTTACTCCAGGCAATTTTTTACTTCTAATTGTGTCTGCACGTAACCAGATATTGAGATTTCCTTACCTGAATGGTATTTAAGATTTTTCAGAGCGAACCAACTAAATATTGATTTTAAAATAAAGGCATATTTGTTTCCTCTGCTTATTCCGACTTAATAAAAACTACGCCACCAAAGTAAAGAAAAACATGTGTCGTAAGCGTTTTGAGTTTCGGTTTACGACAAGACGATAAAATACCGTTTTTTAAACACATTTTTATATCGTTCAAAGCCATGCCAATAATCAACTTCACTGTCTAAACTTGACACTGATTTAATGAACATAACTACTTTTGCGCAATAGGAAGTAGGCAAAATTAATACAGATTAACGTATAAAAAAGCATAAACACCTTTTTAATTATATACAAACTCAATCTATATTTAAAATGCCTTTTCGCAGTTTTAATTTTTTAGAAAGATCAGAGAACAGATCCTTTGCAGTTTTAAGTTTAAATATCTCGGATATTTCGATTTTTCATGTTACGATTTTTATACATTTCGTGTTTTGGATGATGACATATGACTTCAAAAGCCTTTTTATTTATATCACTTTGATTTGTGGCTTGTTGTTTTTATCCGTACACATCATAATGTTCGCTTGGATCTAATATAAAGCGTGCCTATAATTAACTTCATTGTTTAAACTCATAATGCGTTTAAAAGCCTTTTGAAGATTATTAGGTATGCATAATTTAAATAAATACATGAAGCCGTTTCATTTTTCTGTTCGCTCACTATGGTAAAATAAAAAAAACACCACGGGTGTAATTGATTGGTTTTTTAAAAGGCCTTTTGCACTGTTTTTCAGACAACATATTTTTTCTTCACTTACTCGAATATTGCAGTTTTCCTATCTTGTGTTCGACTATGTAAGCGAGTTAAAGATTACGTGAAAACCCATCAAAAGGCTTTTTGTTTACAGAATTTTGCATTTAATACTCTTGTTGTTATTCTTCTCGTATGGATGTACGTGTATCTTGAATATATCTCAAAAAACAATTCATAATTGTTATTTGTGATGTTTTCATATACAATTTTTCAATACTAGATTGTCTCGAAGCCAGTAAGCCAAACTCGTAATGCGTACAGGTCGACCACCCGATTTTTGTGTGATTTTACATAAAACATAATCTCTCTGCTCGCTTCGATCTTATAAAAGCAACGCAAATGAGCGATTTTATTATCTAAACTCGAAATGTTTCAAACGCCAAGAGGGCCAAGAGGGATAAGATACGTCTTCTTTACCGGGCTTGCTTTGCTAGGGAACAATAAAAAACAGCGAATCTTTTATTCAATGGAAGTGAAAATATAAAACAACATAAACAGTGATGTGATTTTAGTAGCCGGAGCGATCAGACGCAATTTCATAGAGATTTTGTAGTAAAGTAAGTAAAGTAAGCTACTTCAAGCTTCTACCTCATATTACTACTGAAATTTCAGGGCAATACAATTGTCTCTGAATTCCACTTTCAAAACACAAATTAGCTACGTTACCAGCTTTTATCAACAGTTAATCAACTTTTTTGTGGAATCACACTGTTAAAAACTGAAATCACACTCACATAAATTCAATATCATAAATTTCAAGAGCCTCTACACATTAAAAGGTTTTTGCCATTATGTAACTCATTACATAATTCCTACATTTAGTTTTAAAGTCGATGACCTACCGTGTTTACGCCACATCCAACGAATATAACCCACTCCCCTTCACATTTAAATTTTCCGATTTAATCAGATTTAAACATTTTTTTTATCTATCAAACCATTTATCCTCTGTGTGTTCGTAATTTCGCATATCCATTCAATTGCAAATAATTTAAAGAACTTCTAATGCCTTTTGAAGAGAAAAAAATCTTTCTCGTATCGTTGTCGTCACCGTCGCCGTCGTCGAATTTTAAAATAAAGGGATACACATGTGATATTTTTTAAAATTGGAAGGATAAATAGTTTACGTATTTTTTTTTTTTTTGCTATTATCAGACAATTTACATATGGACTTTGTGTATACATAATTTTTTACGTATTTTTGGAAATCGTTTTTGTTGTAACCGTTTAAGGGTGAATTCACAACAAATTTGTTTCTTTTGCTAATTTTTTTATTGGGTTGTATACACAAGGAAATTATTTTTTTGCTTTTTTGATTTTAAATTTTTGCACATTTTGTTGAGATTTAGTTTTTTGATTAAAATTTAAATATATATGTGTGTGTGTATATATCTATGAGCTTAGTAGACTGGGAGGGTGCAAACGGGGTGGAAGACATTTTATGGATAATATAAAAATAACAAAATCTTATGTATGCTGCTGTTGCATATGTGTAATTATATCAATTTTAATAATAAATACATAAAATTGGTTTATGAAAATATAGATAAAAATCTGATATATGTACACAACACAGCATCCCTTTGATATTAGATATATATATAGGAAGTATAAAATATAACGGTAACTGGTATCGTACAAGTAATAAAAATTCCAAACGTTTAATCTAAAAATAAAAAAAAATCGCAAATTTATTACATGAATGCATCCCTCGTTGGCACAACACAAAAAACGAGATGAGCAGTAGTAGTCGTACAATGAACATGTGGAATTTTGCCAGGAAAAATGAAAATTCATAAAATTATGATTACAATTATGTTTTTAATAATTTCGTTATTGCCTAAATACGAAGCTCATCATGATCGTTCGGTCTGCTCACTTGAATACACTCCTTTATATATATTTTAATAGCACATAACTTTTCTATTTCGATGTACATGGTATATGTACTGTACTTGGAAAAGCTCCGCCTTGAAAAGTTTTATTTTAACCATTTTTCTTTTGTTTCTAGAAAAGAAAAATTCAATAAATTTTCTAACGCGCAAGTTTATTGTTTTGTCATGTTATATAGGAAAAGCTCTTTTTACGTTTTTTTATATATCCTCCATGTTGTTTAGTTGCAACATATTTTATCTTGATTGATTTGAAGTAATCCCCACACCGCATACAGAAGGTTAACGAGCATCGTCGGGTCAAGTAAAATAATTTCAATATTGACCGGCCAGAAAAAGATCAAAGTGAACCAAACCTAAAATGTGCATAATCATCTTTGATTAAATTTAAATCCAATAAACTCCTAAATATATTGGACAAGGGAGCTCAGGTCGACTCGGGTTCTTATGTATATAGCTACCAAGAAATTGGTACACTTTGTGTATGTATATAAGACAATAAAATATACAAAAAGGCAAGAATACGTACCCAACAAATTTTTTTTTGTTTAAATTAAAATATTTATAATTGTAAACTTCCTTTATTTTCATCTCTCGGAGATCTCTTAAATCTTTTTATTACTATTTTTCTTTTTGTGTTTTCTTAAGTGGTAGTTAAGAAGATAGTATAGTTTGATATTATAAACAATAAAAAATAAAATCTACTAAGAAAATATATACACACAGAAAAGGATTGTGTCCACCTGGAGAGCTATAAAAAAATTTATTACAGTTTTGTTTCGGAAAAATCGTATTTATAAATTTTTTTCCTTTGTGTCGATTTAATTTTTTTGTTTTGGAAAATCTCTGTCTCATATTTATCAAACAGAATTTATTGGGAAATACAATAGAAGAAAATTCATTTCCAATCAACATCTTCATATTTTGATGTCTGATTTATGACGTGTGTTTACGTAGAAAATTTATATTTTTGAATACTCGGTATACTAAATATATTTAAGTGTGTGCGGGGGTGGATGAAAAGGTGGTTATGGAAGTATAGTTGTTTGATGTTCTCGGACGATGATGAGTGATTTTTGTTTTATTAAGATAAATTAAATGTTGTTAGAGCTTGAAATATTTTATTTTAGTTACCAAAGAGACTATATTTGCAATTATCAGAGTATCCCATTGGCCGAAGTGAACTTTTCAGCAAATAGTGTAGCTGTACAAATATACGAAAATTGTAATTGTTAAAATGTGTAGCATTGAAGAAGGATTAAATTACCCAGATAAACAGTAGTGGAACGTCCTCAAGAGCGCTGATTTTTATCTCTGATATAGAAGCCGCAGATCTACTCTAAAGGGTGTTTTTTAAGAGGTTGCCGATTTTTTTTTTGAATAAAACACATATAAAATTATGAAATGACCAAAATTTTTTTTTATTTGGTAGATAATTTTTTGGCATTTAACATTTAAACACAATTTCTGGCATATGGCTACCACGACTATTTTTCACAAATGTCATTCTGGAGGTCCAATTTTCCAGCACTTTTTCAAGCATTTGAGGGCGTATGTCAGCAATGACACGTTGAATATTGGTTTCCAAAGCGTCAATCGATTGAGGTTTATCCACATAAACCAATGACTTCACGTATCCCCACAAAAAGTAATCGAGTGGCGTCAAATCGCACGAACGCGGAGGCCAATTCACCGGACCATTTCTCGAAATAATGTTGTCGTTGAAAGTTTCTTTCAATAAGTCGATTGTTTCACGTGCTGTATGGCAAGTGGCACCATCTTGTTGAAACCACATTTCATTCATATCCATATCTTCAAGATTTGACAACAAAAACTCATTTAACATGGTTCTGTATCGATTTCCATTCACGGTAACGCGTCGTCCTTCCTCATTTTTAAAGAAATATGGACCGATGATCCCACCAGCCCATAGACCGCACCAAACAGTACATTTATCAGGATGCATTGGTAATTCTAGAACGGCGTGTGGATTATCTTTGCTCCAAATGCGACAATTTTGTTTGTTGACGTATCCATTTAACCAAAAATGCGCCTCATCACTGAAGAGAATTTTACGGTAAAAAAATGGATCTTCGTTCAATTGATTTAACGACCAATCACTGAATTCACGGCGCAAACGATGGTCGTGTGGCTTTAATTCTTGCACCAATTGAATTTTGTATGGCACCAAACCCAAATCTTTACGTAAAATTTTCCATAAAGTCGATGGACAAAGTCCAATTTGCTGAGCACGACGACGAATCGATAAATTGTCGTTTTCTTCGACACTGGCCTCAACGACAGCAATATTTTCTTCTGTACGAACTCTTCTCATTCTTGTCGGTGGCTTGGCATCCAAAAGAGTGAATGTAGACCGAAATTTGGTAATTACGTTCTTTATGGTGGTCTCTGACGGACGATTATGTGCACCATAAAATTCACGAAGTGCTCTATAAACATTTTTAATTGAACACTGATTTTGAAAATAAATTTCCACGATTTGAAAACGTTGTTCTGGAGTTAACCTATTCATAATGATTTGCCAAACAATACTGAGTAGAAATGCCACTTTGAGCTGTCAAAACAACTGTCATAAAATAAAACGACATCTATCGGAAAAACAAACCTCCTAAAAAAACACCCGTTATATTGAAACCATTTTCATTGCAATTATAACCAGTGAAATCAAAAAACACCAATTCCACAGCTTAAACTGAACAACTTTAGTACTTTCGGCGCTATTTTCCTTAATCTTCCTGCTATGTTATTATTTGAGGTTAGTTTCAGTTCACTTGGACGCATTTAAGTTAATGACAGGGCATCGTTGAAGTATCTACGCTTAACGGTGTATTGAATTATGTAGCTTGAACCATTCTCCATGTTTTCTAAATATGTTGTTCCAACATATTTCTGCAGTGGGGCTGTTTTAAATTTTTTTAATTTTAAATTTTTGCTAGAGCAAAAACTGTAGCGGTGATTCAAAGGTCAATGTCAAGGCATCGTAGAGATGTTTATGCTTAACGATATATGACATGATGTTATTTGGAATATACTCTATGTTTTTTCAAAGCCAACTTGTCGTAAAACCCTAAGACATTTATAAGAGGTTAGTAGGGCTAGAAGGGGTATTTTCACTTTATTATTTTTTTATTGTTTTATCCCTGCAATCTGTTCTGGGGCCAAGGCTCTTCCAACTCTTTTGTGGTTTTGCTTTTTCCGTAGCTTAAAATCACATACGTAGGTTGCGGTCAAGAATTCAGTGATTGCGCAGTTTTTGCTACAACTCGGTCAAAAATTCAGTTTTACAGCCAAAGCAACGCAGTCTAACGGATAAAAATTCAGTCAACTAAATTAAACTGCGCATTTTAGGCAACCACTTTCAAAAGGATGCAACTATTGCAAATGTCCTGTTTTTGTTTATAACCTCACTTACAATACAAGATGGATAACGATATGGAGTAAGTTTATAAAAAAATCTTTTATTCTACTTAAATTTAGATTATTCAAATTAAATTAAATACTAATTAATTTAATTTAAACTCCCGCGTATAGAGAGAGGGACAAATGGAATCCAGATTTAACCAAGCTACTAGTGGTTACTAGGCTAGGTATGGAAAAAGAGTTCATTGAAGACGAAAAGAACAAAAACACATTATGGAGAAAATGTGTGGATGAGATGAAAAAAAGTTATCTAAATTTAACAAACTCTATGTTAGATGCCCGTAAAAAATTTAGCAACATGTTAGTTACCTTTAATAGAATAAAAAAATGGAAGGATAAAGTGGTCGTCGTCCGGTATTTTGGCTTTATTTTGAAGAATTCGATTCAGTCTAATACCTCCAAAAAAAAATCTTTTTGACTCATTCCGTAACTATAACGAAAGCCAACGAGAAGCTAAAAACGTAGAGAATAGAAATTCGCCAGATAAGTCCTGTGAAATTGGAAAAGAATTTCCAAAAGAAAGGAGCAAGCGGAAGAAAAAGGATGTCGATGTTGGAGGTTTATTGGCGTACTTGCAACAGGAAGATGAAAAGGAACGAACGCGGCATAATGATATAATGAGGGTCGAGAAAGAAAAAAAATGATTTGGAGCGAGAGAAGATCGGTTGTCTCAAGGAGATGATAGAGCTGATGAAGCAATAAAACGTGCAAATGCAGATCATGAACAGAATCATGACAATGTAACTGAAGCTGTGAAATATAAAGTACAAAACAATTTTTGTTATTTATAACCTTTATTGAATAAAGTTCAATTTTTAATTATTTTCATTGTTTCAATATTTCAGTGATATAATCTCTTGTAATTTTTCCAGCGTGATCTAAATTGGATGGAAAGGAGTTTGCATAGTAATCACCCTCTGAAGTTATTTCACAATGATTATCTTCTACCGGATCCAAAGAAAATTATGCAAAACCACCGATGCTATCACAAAATATTTGGCATTAATTAAGTTTGGTACGTTAAAAAATTTTAATCTCTGGAATCTAGTTTTTAACATACCAAAAGCTTGTTCGATGACAGTCCTTTTTGAACTAAGCTTCCAATTAAATTGATTTTGTTTCGCATTTAACATACCATTGTCTTTATATGGTACCATTAAATATTTCCTTAGTGGGTATGCCGAATTACCAAGCAAATGGCAATTCGAAGGCAATTTGGCCATCCAAAAAACACATCTCTAAATCTCAATTCGCTATCACACACCCCCTTAAAATAGAAAAAATTACTATGTTTATATCAAAATGGCATTAACAATTATTTTACATGTAATATTAAAGAGTTGTAATAACTGGACACATCTTCAAATGGAGCGGGAATTGGGATGTGCATCCCATCTATACACCCAATGACATTCGGAAAGCTATTGCGTCCTCGTAAATTATTAAATTTATCTATAACTACTTTGGCTTCTTCGCTTGATGGCCACTTAATATAATCCCGAGACATTCTCGTTATACATTTGCAAATAAACAGCACAGTGCCTACAGCAGCCCCTTTCGAAATTCCAAATCGATCGGCTATATCTCTGTAGCAATTTTGATTCCTCAATGTCCAAATTCTCATTACAAACATAATTCAGTGCCAATCCTTGATCTTCTCCGCGTTGAGGGAATTGTGCGATCCAGTAACTGCAGAAACTTCTAAAATGATAAGGCATTTGACTACAAATAACTTATTATTACATAACATTACCTGAAAGCTATTTCTCGACATACGAAAATGTTATTGGAATGTCTTTCCATCATACTGATCCACAATATCTAGATAATTTGGAACTTTCACAATATTTGGAGAAACGGATATTCGTTCTGCTATCAGTTTTGTTCTTCTGTTCTTCTATCAATGTTTCACGGGATTCTATTAATGATTCTAACACATTATTTGTTATTATCACGTTCATTTTAATTTCTAAAGATTTTATTTTGACGTCTCAACACACTCAGTAAAAACTAACCAATAAATTTTTGATTGTCAAATATCCCTGCAAGCATGCATACTGTCGGTCACAACTTCAGTGGCAATTTTACGCATGCCGGCTGATTTTATGCAGCGTGAGCTGCACAACGATTGAATTCTTGACCGCACCCGTATACAAATCCAATTGGACTTGGGCGTACTCCAATTGAAATTTTAAAGCCTTTCTATGTACTCGTAGTTGTGTGGAGTACTGTTCTGATTTTTAATTTGCAAAATTGTCAATGAAAAGTAAAATAGAAAGAAAGCATAGAACATATTTTTAAATAATTCACAAAATTTGTACAAGATTTTAATTCAAAACATTGAAATAAAATAAAAGTGAGATAAAAACAAGAGACAGATATATATTCATTGAATTGACGATATTTAAAAAGCAAGCACATCAAGATAAGTTTTACGAAATTGAGCAAATTTTATCAGTATATTTATTAGACGTATATCAAATCACGTCTTAATTAAAATGGCAGAATAGTATTGGAAGAAAAAAATATTATAGTAACATAACCATAAATTTTCAACAACAATGTCGTACTAAACAGTCGGGATGCAAACCAAATATACTGAATTCAAACCATTTATGAATTTGCCACTAATTTCTAACACGAATTTTTTTGAATTTCATATGGATTAACAAAATTTCCAGAGATTTTTCGAGAGATTAAAAAATATACCGAATCAACTTAAAAATTATCTACTTTTTAAGAATGTCCTTTTGCAGCAGTAAGACTTAACGATAAAAACTCGAAGCTCGTAACTCGACAATAAACCTGAAGCAGTGCATTATTAAAATTAGATGGGTTTAAGTAGATGCTTAATCAACTACTTCACTAATTAGTGAGAATTGAATCACAATCTCCAGATATGGTCGTCGATGGCCATCAAAATTTAGTATAAAAACCAAAATTTGTATGAATCGCAATCTCTGGAAATGTCGTCTATTATTAGCACTAGGTGGTTTAAGTTAGGTGACTCAATGACCAACTTCATTCACAAGCCAGATCTGAATCACGATCTCTGGGAATGACCGATAATGGCCATCTAAATTTGAGTAAAAATGACATCGGTACAACGAGAATATGAAAATTCGTAGAAATGAACCCGAAATCGTGCACAATAGCACGAGCTGGTTTTATTTACGTGACTCAATGACCAACTTCATACGCTAGCCAGATTTTAATCACGATCTCTGGGAATAGCCGATAATGGCCATCTAAATTTGAGTTATTAATGCTACGAATTTTGATATTCTCGATGTACCGATGTTATTTTCACTCAAATTTGGAAGGCCATTATCGGTCATTCTCAGAGATCGTGATCCAGATCTGGCTTGTGCATAAAGTTGGTCATTGAGTCACCTAACTAAAACCACCTACTGCTAATAATGGACGACTTCGGGTTTATTGCTAAGAATTTTCATATTCTCGTTGTACCGATGTCATTTTCACTCAAATTTGGATGGGCTTTATCGGTCATTCCCAGAGATCGTGATTCAGGTCTGGCTAGTGTATAAAGTTGGTCATTGAATCACCTAAATAAAACCACGTAGTGCAAATAATGCACGACTTCCGGTTTATTGCTACGAATTTTCGTATTCTCGGTGTACTGATGTCATTTTTACTCAAATTTAGATGACCATTATCCGCCATTCCCAGAGATTGTGGTTCAGGTCTGGCTAGTGTATGAAGTTGGTCATTGAGTCACCTAACTAAAACCAAATAGTGCTAATAACGCACGACTTCGGCTTTATCGGTTATTCCCAGAGATCGTGATCCAAATCTGGCTAGTGTATGAAGTTGGTCATTGAGTCACCTAACTAAAACCACGTAGTGTTAATAATGAGAGATCGTGATTCAAATCTGGCTAGTGTATGAAGCTGATCATTGAGTCACTTAACTAAAACCACCTACTGCTAATAATGGGCGTCTTCGGGTTTATTGCTTCGAATTTTCGTATTCTCGGTGTACTGATGTCAGTTTTACTCAAATTTAGATGGTCATTATCGGTCATTCCCAGAGATCGTGATTCAGGTCTGGCTAGTGTATGAAGTTAGTGATTGAGTCACCTAGCTAAAACCAAATAGTGCTAATAAGGCGCGACTTCGGGTTTATTGCTACGAATTTTGATATTCTCGGTGTGCTTTTTTCAGTTTTACTCAAATTTGGATGGTCATTATCGGTCATTCCCAGAGATCGTGATTTAGATCTGGCTAGTAAATAAATTTGGTCCTTGAGTCTCTTAACTATAATTATCTAGTGCTAATCATGCACGACTTTTACTATTTGCTACGAATTTTCATATTCGCGGTGTACTGATGTCATTTTTACCCAAATTTGGATGGCCATTGTCGGTCAATGCGGCCGATAGTATATGAAGTTGGTCATTGACTCATCTAAATAAACCATTTCGTGCTTACAATGCTTGTCTTCGGGTTTTTTGTTACAAAGCTTTTTTATTCTAGGTGTTCTTATGCTATTGAGTTTAACTCAAGTTTGAATTTAAACCTTTTTCTTGTTTTATTAAAATATTTATTCTAACCGCTTTAAAGTTCACGATTTCGTATTTTGAATTGGATTTAGGTCCTCAACTGTTTAATGAGATTTAGAAGCTAAATCCGAAATTTATCCATTTGACAAATTGAAAATGTTTCATTGAAGTTTTAAAATAAATCGATAAATTTGCGGTTCGTGTAAAAGTTATGGCGCAAAATGGCCATTATAGTTGTGAACGTTTATTAACCTTTTTAATTAGGTTTTTTTTTTATTTTCAGAATTTTGTAAATAAGATTTGGGAAATTGATAATGGAACAATACACAACAGAACAACGAATTAAACGACGTACGGCGACATCGACATACTGCAAAGGACAACGTAGCGGTTGGAGCTTTGCAACAACATACTGTAAAGCTCCAACCGCTAAGTTCACCAAATTTAACCGCTCACAACTGTATTTTATGGGCTTATTTGAAAGAAAGAGTGTACGTAAAAATAAACCGGCGACTATATTAGAACTAAAAACAACGTTCGAAATGAAATCCTAGCCATCCGAAAAAATGTTGAGTAAAGTTATGGAAAATGTGTTAATAAGAGAACGAATGTGTGAAGCAGAAAATGTCATCACTTGCGAAATATCATTTTTCACATTAAAACCAAACAAAAAATTCCATGACACTTTGTTCTTGATATTAAAAATAAAGTTCAATTGTTTTTATGTCCTAATAAATCGTTCTAATCAATGTCAATATATATTGAAAATTACCATTCGGAATCCATAAAACTTTTCCTACTAGAAAAGTGTAATATTTTTTAAGATAGTTGATCGTTTTTATGACGAAAAACACAATTCCATCAATAGGCCTCAAAATATAATTCAGACAAAATTGCAATGAAAATATTTCTCCCAATTTTCAGAGAAAAACAGTATAGTGTTCTGTATCCAATAGTATTGGGACAGGTGCATGGGCATATCTAAGCTTTCATCGTAATGATCGCAATAAAAGTGATCATAGTCTTTGCAAATATTGGGTAGAGATCACACTATTTAATACAATACATAAAGTACTGGTGTTCATCATTTTGGAGCAAATCCCTTCAGCATCATTGTTAATGAGTCTGTCGAATGAAAATCACCACTTTTGCCAATTTTAAAAGCACTTTTGACTCGTTCAAAAGTACCAAAAACAAGTAAGGCTTCTATTTCGAGAGGGGTGTAAACCAATATCGATGCACCAAATGAAATATAGTGGTGCCTATTCCAAATTTTATTTTTTGGAAAATGTATCGTAGGGAGTTGTTAACTGATTTTATTTATTGCAGATAACGGAAGTACCTAAAACCGTTTCTTTAGAATCATCGCTTTTAAATTGCCATCGTCATTTTCCCTAAAGGAAACAAAATCATATCGTTTTTGTAGTTTCGGCATGACTGCGGATAGATGGCACTATAATATAACTTGGAGGCGTTGCCGGTAATGGCGACGTGGCGTCGCGGGATGAAACTAATAGGGGAATAAAAAACTTGGTCATAGTATTAAACAACTGGATCTAGAACCATCAAATGTTGATACCGATGTATATGAAGCTAACTCGATACTCAGCCCGAAAAATTTAAATATCGCGACACTAAACAGTAGGATGGTTCCCTGTCTTGACATTTATAGCATCCAGCCCGAAATTATTAAATTAATTTTATGTATTTTTAAGTTATTCTCCAATTGTTTGGTAGCCTAGACAGACTTAAGCTTTGTATATATATATATATATATATATATATATATATATATATATATATATATATATATATATATATATATATATATATATATATATATATATATATATATATATATATATATATATATATATATATATATATATATATATATATATATATATATATGGAGCTACCCTGATATTAATCCAAAAAAAATCGACGGCAGAACTTAACTATCACTATCGCAAGAGTTTACTATCGCAGTTCGAAACTATATTACTATCGCGACAGTCAATAGTGTTTATGACATTCAGCACGAAATTTTAAAAATTAATTTCAGATATTTTTAAGTTATCTTTCAATTGCTTGTATCCCAGACAAGCAACTAAAATCTAAGAGGCTATAGTCTGAAATTTCAGCCCGAAAATTTAGTTTATGAGAATTTCGCCTTACAGAAACGATTCACGAGCACTTGACGAATACAACCGAATTCAGTAAAGTTTTAACTACAAAATTTCGAAAAATTCTATCTGGTTATAGTCGCTCGACTTGACATATAACACAGAATTTGATTAAATTTTGACTACAAACTGAGAGAATTTCAGAAAAATTCTTTATGATATTATCTGGATAGTTTAGTTTGTAGTTAAAACTTCAACAAATCTGGTGGCATACGTCAAGTATAGCTATAATTTGCGTCACGACAGAAGTGGTATTGCCTTAAGTAAACAATTACACTTTTGGGCTGCAAATTCGGGCTGGTTTCATAGAGGTGTGTAAATATGAAACTGTAATTTACCATTAAATGGTGAATGCATACTACGATTTATTTGTTTTCATTGAATTTTTGTTATCATTTGAAGAAAACTGCTGCAGATTCACATCGAATGGTTGTCAAAGCTTACGGTGAGCATACTCTTGGTAAATTACAATGCTATGAAAGGTTTAATAAAATCAAAAGACGTGAGAAACGATGAACGTGGAAAAGCACCAAAAAAAGTTTGAAGACAATGAATTGCAAGCATTGTTGGACGAGGATGACGTTCAAATGCAAACATAACTCGCGGATGAATTGAATTTATCACGAGAAGCCGTCTCCATACGTTTAAAAGTCATGGGAAAAATGCAAAAGCTGGGAAAATGGGATCCGCATAAACTGAATCAAAGGCAACAGGAAAATAGAAAACCACTTGCGAAATGTTGCTCGCGTGATACAAAAGAAAGTAATTTTTCCATCGGATTGTGATTGTCGATGAAAAATCGCCTTTGACGGAAGACAATGCTCTGTATTTGGTGGGATCAGAAGAGTGTGATTTATTTTGAGCTGCTAAAACCTGGTGAAACCGTATACTGAACGCTACGAATAACAAATGATCAATTTAAATCGAGCTTTGCGTGAAAATCGACCAGAAGATGATAAAAGGCAGCACAAAGTGATTTTGCTTCATGATAATGCACCGTCACACAACGTAAAACCGGTCGGATAATGTGCGAAAATGGCTCGATAACTGGTTTTCCTCAAAACAAGAACAGTTTTTTAGTGTCCCATCCACGTATTGCCTGGAAGATGGGAAAAATGTATAACTAATAATGGGCAATACTTTGAATAAAATTTTACGGTTTCATATTTACACACCTGGTATTTAAATTTAGCAGACGATGGAATGTTCACAGTTTAAAACGAAGCTGTGTTGAATGAAAGGAAAGACTCAAATAACGCGAAATATTGCATTGGAACCAAGTATGATACTACAACCCATATTCTTCTCCATATGCTTCCCGTCGCATTCAGCTGCAAAGTTCGATCCTATAACTTATTTCCAACATTTCCAACCATTCATCGAAGATACATCCATACAGTCAACATTTTAAATTACGATTGAATTTGTTTTACTAATCTCAATGGTTGAGTTAAAAAAAAGTCGATTAGTTTGACCAATTCAATATATGACCAACATTTTATGATAAAACAGAACAATTTCGAAATATCTTAGAAATGTTAGTCTTTACTAATAGACTGATGTAAAATTATTTTCGGTACAAATTATCTTTCGTCACCGTAAACACCATTATCCGCTTTCGGTACTCTAATCATGTTCAAATAATCACCCACACTCTAAATTACACGAGTATAATTATGTCCCGACGTGCACTCATTTGTTCAATTATACTCGTACCGTAAAGTGACATGCAACAATACGCAATAATTAATCTGTGACTCTTTGTACAACAATTTAAATAATTAAAATAGGAACGCAACAAGACAACAAAAATGTTTAACAACCGAATACACTTAAAATACCAAAAATACCACAAAATTAAATTAAATTAAAAAATTAAACATTTAAAAAAAACTATAAATCACATTACTACACTAACACCACGCTTGTTCTCCTTTCTCTATCTGCTACTGCTGCTTGTATCGTATGTAGCTCGCACACACACACACACATACTCGACATATCGTATTAACCCTAAGACATTTGTAAAGAGTTTAAATTAGATTGTTCTAATTTCGTTTAACAACACGAAAAATAAAAAAATACTTGATATGAGGTACAAATAGAAGAAGATACATAAGAAGAGAAGAAGAAACCAATTTATGTGCCTTAATTATTATCTTAATATTTATGTGTTTATTTTTCTTCCTCTCGTATAGAATACTCGTACATCAAACTATTAGTGATCTTTAAACATACATGTAATTTAAATTAAAGTGTTTGGTTTTATTTTAATTTAATTTTAAGTGACAATTAAGGAGTGTGAGTGAGTGATTTTCGTTTGGTGCTTTTTTTGGGGGGTATATCAATCCTATGCTATTTTGATATTTTATCATATTTTGAATGATTGGATAGGTCAGTCGATTAGCCGCGGAACTGGTTATACACTTAAGGCTTAATTGGCACACGGTGTCCGTTATTCTGTCTGTTCTACACTGTCTTTAGTGCTTAGCCTAAATAAGCAAGGAATAAAGTGAGCCATTAATGAGGTTACATGATCATTTTATTCCTAACCAGATTCGCCGGGCTGCGGGAAGGGGCAGATTGGTGCTGAATGAGGCATGCTGACTTGCCGTGCGCTCTTTTATGCTGTTCACTTGGGGGTCACGTGCTTGACGTGGATGGTGAAGTTGTTGTCGCATTATCTGACTCTGCAGCGCCCCCCACTCCAAGCAACTGAACTCGGTTTGTAAAATATAATGCAATTAGGATTCTAATAAGACTTCCGAATTTGATTCACAAAATTTGTTTTTGACCATAGACATTTCTAAACCGCTGTTCTTGAAACTTACTAACTTGGATTGAGCTTACCAATTTCTAAACCAATGGTTTGTATGATGAAAATGATATTCTTAATTAAGTTCCGGTAAATGAAAACATTTTCTCAAGCAATTGGAATGTGCCATATACGAATTTGATATAAAAATTTCTTGAAGTTTGTTTTGTATCTAATTGAAATTATTTACCGTATTTAGATACCGACTTTAGAACTAAAGTAATCCAGAAGCAGATATACAAGGAAATCGAATGACACCTAAAACTGCGGATGATTTAAGAGAAATAAGTTAATGTCCAGATTGTATTTATTGCAACAATTCGATGGTAACCCTACGCAATACTCGTAGATTCTTAATGTTAAAAACATCTTGAAAGGTTATAGCATCATGCACGACAGATCTCGTTCAACATCTTCTTTGATCTGGAAGTTTGGCCTGAAAATTGACAAACACGAAAAACTCACTGAAAATTGGGAAACATCACACATTTTCAGTAAAAAAATTGGTGTATGTAGTATGTACGATCATCATTGATTTTGAAAGTTAGACTTTTTAGAATTAGAAAATGAAAACCGAAAATTTCCATTAAAAAATTCTTCACAAAACGAGTTAGTAAAACTTTCTAATTCTTTATTGATTTTGTAAAAGCAAGTTTTAAAAAATATTAGGCAACGACGCCAAAGCGATGAATTTATGAACTAAAGTGATGGTAATAAAACCGTTGCTTTTCCAAGACTTTTAACCACGATTGATTTATATGTCACATGATTTAATTGGGATAGGCTAAATGTAACTGATTCCAGTGCCACAACGGTAGTTTTGCGTACTTCAAAACCTTTTGAACGATATGAGATACGTATATATTTTAAAACAAGGAAATAATTTGCACCAACAACAAAACGCTGAACCTGCGAAATAAATTCCTAAAAAAAAAAATGTCCCTTCGTCTAAAAGCTTAAAAACGATATGCCACCTGATCTTACCAGAATGAGAAAAAACGTATCTGAAATCGGCGCCACAATAGCAGTGTGGAATACTAATCTGCTTCAGCTAAATTTATGACATCCTTCAAAACCTTTACATTGACATGTCACACTTAATTGAATATAATCTATACTAAATCAGTAATTAGGTACCACCGCCAAAACGGTAGATTTATCAACTAAAGTGCTGATAACAATGTTGTGGCTTTTTCCAATAGCTTTGAAATGATGTGCCACATGATTATGTGGGAATAATCAAAGTTGTAACTGCTTCCCGTGCCACAACGGTAGTTTTGAGTATTAAGGTGTTCAGAAAAATTTACTGCATTCTTCAAAACTTTTTCCGATATACGACAAGTACATATTCTATAATTAACGAAAAATTACCTATCAGCGCTAGAACGGTGAATTTTTGAACTAAAGTATCGAAATTGTTGTCCAAAACAAGACCCGTCAAACGATATAGTAGTAAATGAGAAAAGTATAAAGCAAAATCGTGGTATTGGGTGATATTTGATTTGATTTCTTATGGCAAGATCCTCTTGCGGTAGAGATCCCAAAAGATTGGTGCAAATTCGCGCAAATCTCAAAAGATTGGCGAAAATAAAATTCGAATCGAATAAGACGTTCGTGAGATATCATCGGTACAGACATCCATCCATCCAGACGAACGAAGAAACTTTTTTTTTCATTTTTGGGATCAGGGACCTTCAAAACGCCGAGAAAAGAGGTTTTGGACCAAAATCCATTTTCATCATTTTTACCCGGATTTCAATAACTTACTTGGTCTTACAGACCGAAGATAAATGTTTGTCCTTCCACTATGCGGACAAGAGAAATTTTAGGATACTGGAACATCAGCCCAACAATTCTCGTTGATCGTCAAGAAAATTAAAACGGAAGAATATTCAACTGATACCATAATTGTTCTCATAGAAGCATATCGGAACCGAGCTCTTGACGTTGTATCAGAGGACTAACCGGAGATTTGTTCAGAATGCTGTTTATATAGAAACCACAGACGTTACCAGAATCTTACACATCTTGCTAGGAAATCCAAAACTTTCGCAACTTCGTAATAACCAAAGTTCACCCCAATGTTCAAGTTCCGAAAACAAAAATTTCGACAAATCTAAACTAGCCAAAAATGCGATTCCCCACTAATGCTAATTTCAAAATTAGATCAGCCAGAGAAGAAATCGAAATCAGCAGGAAAATGTGTAGAGAATTTTTTAAACGCATCTCCGATGCAGTCTAAAACAGACAGAAATTTTTTTGTTTTGTACCTGGACTGAAAACGGTCGATATAATCGATGATGACACATTGAAGGAGGTTGGTACCATTATTAATCGGAAAAGCAACATCTTGACACTTGTCTCCGACAGCAGTTACAACTTTTATTCATGTTCTTTCCCTCGAAAGTGGAAAATAATCTCCAAATAATGCTATCAAAATACGAAACATTGTTGGTCCAGTAAACAAGGGCTGTGATCAAACCAATTACAGACGAACCAGTCTACACAAAATACTATTCCTATTCAGTCAGTATGAAAACGAGGTAGAGGGACAAATTGGTCAACTTCTGGAAAATGGTAAAATACTGCCTTCGAAGAGAACATATAACTCCCCAGTCTAAATAGTGAAGAAAAAAATCGGACAATAAAATGTTGAGTTCAAATGCCTGAATGCCATCACCATCTCAGATACCTATCCAATTCCGGACATCTCTAACACCGTCGCAAACCCTATGTCATCTGTTTTTTCTTCATTTTATATTTAATTATTTTTTTTCGCACAACATGAAAATCGGATATTTTAAAAAAAAATATTTTCAACTGATGCGTATTTGCTTCAACTGATGCTGTATACGAAATCATCATTCGTTAGAAACTGAAGAAGACGTGCTCGTTAGTATAACGTTGATGCACCCCAGTGGAGATGTGGATTAAAAAAATTTTTTAGAATGAGCTGCCTGAAATACATATACATACCTGCATGCATAGACGAAAAAAGTTACAACGAAAGTTTGGATATTAGTCATGAGCCTCGCACCTTAAACGAATGAGCTTCTTGCTCAATTGAGGTGTGGGGTTCAAAAAATTCATGTTTGTGAAATAAATAAATAAATAAATAAATAGTAATTCAAAGTTCTTTCTCACAATCGATCTTACTTCGAGATTCCATCAGATCAAAATGAAGGAGTCCGACAAACCAAAGACCCAATTCTCAACAATGAATGAGAAGAATGTATTTTTGGGACTTCCATTTGGACTTAATTATGAGGGTAAAAATGAGGAAGAGAATCTACTAAACGCAGAGAAAATTTTCTGTACACTTGAAAAAGCAACCTAGATAAGACGGAATTCTTGAAAACAGAAACCGATTTTCTAGGTTAAATCAACACGAAAAAGGCATTAGGGTCGACCCGATGAAGATGTCTGCTATTCGAAATCTAAAAAATCCAGAGGATCTGAATGAGTTAAAATCATTCCGCGGACCATCATACTATAGGCTTTTCATTAAGGACTTTACGAAAGTAGCGAAACCGTTGACAAACCGTAAAAGGTGCAAGCAAATTCAAGCGTTTGGTTATATTACAGAGCTGCATTCATCATCAGAATTACTGATATTTCCTAATTTCAATAAACCTCTTTGACTACCGACGCCTCGGATATGGCATTAGGTGCCGTACTATTACAGGGGAATATAGGCAAAGATAGACCTATTACGTATCCAGATCTTTAGCCACAACAGACAAGAATGTTCGCGATAATTTGAGCTATAGCAACTTATAAAACTACTTAAAAGAAGTAAAATATTAAAATCCTTACGGTGGTCTGTAACCAATCACGTTTGCTGTTAGCAAAAGGAATAAAAGCGCCAACCTGAGGAGATGGAAGGCGCGCTTGGAAGAATACAACTACCAAATTGCTTACAAGCCTGGTTGTACTAACAAAGTTGCTGTCGCCCTATCGAAGTTGGAACTAGAAGAGAACACCTTGACCACACGTTGGCTGTTGAAAAACATAAAAATGGGGCATCGAAATCGTACGGAAAACAAGAAACAAATCTTGGTAAAGTACTATTTTGCGAGAAAGGCTAGCGTAATAAAAAAATTAACGGAAGCCTGCGACACCTGCTAGAAAATCGAGAAACATTCATTTCGACGTACCCAGCAGAGATACTGCATTTCGATATAATGGAAAAGAGTGAGAAATTTATCCCGTATATGGAAAAATTCTCAAAATTCGCCAAATCCATCCCACATGTAAGAGTCAAAATAATTAAAGCACTAAATTATTTTACCGTATCTCGGATCTAAACTGTTGGTATGGATAATCACAAGCTTCAGTCATCGGTAATTGAAATAGACAGAAGCCTAAAAAATGAATACAAAACATAACCGGTGAAGGAATTTATCGATACACCAGTACATCGCTATAATAATTCTATACACTCGATGCGTGAAACTAAAGCAACAATTTTTGTGCAATCGCTTGTTGCCGAGCCAACGACACCGCGTTTACTGCTGGTTTTATTGAACAAATGTCACATCCGAGTTACAGGCGTAACGTGATTTTTTTTAATGTACCGCATACTTAGTTTTAAAATTTGATCAAATTTTTGAGATTCGGGTGGATTCTAATTTTCTATTAGTTTGTATTATTTTTCGGGCTAAAAGGCTTTTTTTATTTAAGCGAAAACACCAACATTTCTGGTCGAGTGGTTAAGATATACATCACTAAGTGTTACCTTACCAAAAGTCGTTGGTTCGAGTCCAACTCGAGGCAGTAATTTTATTGAGTAATTAGTAATAGAGTAATCTCAGTCAGCGATGGACAAGTACAGAAGCGCGAGCGAATTGTCATGCAGAGACAGTTGTAATTTAACAGTGAAAAATGAAATAGTTAACAGTAATAAAATACTACAATAGTGGATTGGTGTAAATAAAGTTTGTAATTTTAAATGCTCAGTGTTTTATTTGCAAAATCCATTACGAATCCGTACTTGAACGTCCGGCATTCGTAACATAACATGATTAACAAATTAGTCTTTAGATCAACCAAACAAAAACCAAGTTATTGTTACTGCATGTAGGCAGGGAATCTCCACAATTCATTAAAACGAAAAAGTTTAGGTATCAAACGAATTGTTGATGGTATAAGGAAATATTAATATTGTATTTCGCAACATTTCATGCCACCTAAAACTGATCATCAACATGGTGCTAAAAATACCAGTAGCGCAAGGATCATTCGTAGATGGCTAAGAGATGTTTTAAAATATTTTTGGTAAGAATTTTTACAAAAGAGCCTTTACTTTTCCTTAAAGTGTTTTGTAATGTTGGATAGGCTCGGCTAATTTTTATTATTTTGTTTTGTGTAGTTCAGGTTCTGCTACTCACTGTAATATTCTAAAACCAACTGTTTTCACTTCATGTAATTTTATAAAATAGCAGTGGACAAAACTTTCGACCGAAATACGTCAAGTTAAAAAGGGTGTGAAGTATTCCACGGATTCCACGGCTGTGTGTATGTATACGTGTTACACTGCTAAACCAAAATCTAATAAGAAAAATTAAGATTCTAATAGAAAGTTTGATTCATAATTTCGCACTTTGAGTATTTTATTTTTTTAATTTTTTATTCAAAATTATGTTATTAAAAAAATTAACTATACTATAAATTTGAAGTAATTAAAAGAAAAAATTGAGAAAAATTAAATTTTCTAAATTATACAATAAAATAGTAATTCGTAAAAATTAACAGAAGTTCAGCATTAAGTAAACTTTAACTCTTCGAATATCAATGAAAATGGCTTGTAGTTAAAAAAAACTGTCCGAGATACCTATCAATTTGATTAGTTCTCCTAAAAGGTAATATAATGATCTATGCCCAGCATCAAGAAAACCTGAATCACCATCTCTGGGGATGGCCGATAATGGCCATTCAACATTGAGTAAAATTTACCTCTTCAAATATAAGGAAAATGGCTTGTAGCTAAAAAAGTGTCCGAGATACCTATCAATTTGTTTAGTTCTTCTAAAAGGTAATATAATGGTCTATGCCCAGCATCAACAAAACCTGATCACCATCTCTAGGGATGGCCGATAATGGCCATTCAACATTGAGTAAAATTTACCTCTTCAAATATAAGGAAAATGGCTTGTACCTAGAAAACTGTCCAAGATACCTATCAATTTGATTAGTTTTCCTAAAAGATAATGTAATGATCTATGCCCAGCATCAACAAAACCTGAATCACCATCTCTGGGGATGGCCGATAATGGCCATTCAACATTGAGTAAAATTTACCTCTTCAAATATAAGGAAAATGGCTTGTAGCTAAAAAACTGTCCGAGATACCTATCAATTTGTTTAGTTCTTCTAAAAGGTAATATAATGGTCTATGCCCAGCATCAACAAAACCTGATCACCATCTCTAGGGATGGCCTATAATGGCCATTCAACATTGAGTAAAATTTACCTCTTCAAATATAAGGAAAATGGCTTGTACCTAGAAAACTGTCCGAGATACCTATCAATTTGATTAGTTTTCCTAAAAGATAATGTAATGATCTATGCCCAGCATCAACAAAACCTGAATCACCATCTCTGGGGTCGGCCGATATTGGCCATTCAACATTGATTTACGTTTTGAGTTATTTTTTACGAAAACTAAACAAAGATTTTTAGTTACAAATCATTTTCCTTATATTTGAAAAGATAAATTTTACTCAATGGTCATTATTTTATAAATCACAAATTAACACTTTTAAAACAGGGACAAAAAATTCACAAATTAACAATACATATTTAGATTTTTCAAAATGGTGTAAAGTTTAAAAATTATAAGTTCGTTATGGCACTTTTTAAAATAGGATTTTTCAAATCGACATAAGTCTAAAAAATATTAGGTTTACATTGTTGCTATTGTCGGGCATTTCCAAAATTATTGATTCAGTTAGTGCATGATCAAGAAATTTCTTTTGAGGAGGAATTTCAGGCACTGGCGTTTTCTAAAATAATGGTATTGAAGTTTATACTAAATTTTACTAAAATCATTTAGTTTTATTTTAGTAAAAACTTCATCGCCCTATATACGGGATTGAACTTTTTACTAAATCTTACTAAATACCGCTTGCTATTCATTTGCATATATTCAGGCGCAAATATTTTACATCTTTTATAGTATCAAATATATTTTAATTTATTATTTTGATGTAGATTTAAAACCGTTTGACCGCAATTTATTTATTACCAAACATATAGTTGTGTTAAATGAACCAACAGCTAGGCTAAATTACCATCTGCCACACAGTATGTTAGCAAATTAGTAATACTGTAACTGTAAATAAATTCAAGACAATCCCTTGAGGTTTACTACCCCTACGCTCTAAATAACTGAAAATAACGATTATTTATTAAGTTTAATCGTCAATTAGAATACTTAAGGTAGTTCTTCATTGAAGAATACTTAAGGTAGTTCCGCCAAATTACCATCAGTCCTACACTATTGTTACGTTAGCTTATTAGTAATACTGTAAGTGTAAATAATTTCAAGACAATCCCTTGAGGTTTACTACCCCTACGCTCTAAATAACTGAAAATAGCGATTATTTATTAAGTTTCATCGTCAATAAATTGAAGAATACTTAAGGTAGTTCCGCCAAATTACCATCGGTCTCACACTATTTCTACGTTAGCTTATTAGTAATACTGTAACTGTAAAAAATATCAAAACAATCCCTTGAGGTTTACTACCCCTACACTCTAAATAACTGAAAATAGCGATTATTTATTAAGTTTAATCGTCAATACATTGAAGAATACTTAAGGTAGTTCCGCCAAATTACCATCGGTCTCACACTATTTTTACGTTAGCTTATTAGTAATACTGTAAGTGTAAACTATTTCAAGACAATCCCTTGAGGTTTACTACCCCTACGCTATAAATAACTGAAAATAGCGATTATTTATTAAGCTTAATCGTCAATACATTAAAGAATACTTAAGGTAGTTCCGCCAAATTACCATCGGTCTCACACTATTTTTACGTTAGCTTATTAGTAATACTGTAAGTGTAAACTATTTCAAGACAATCCCTTGAGGTTTACTACCCCTAAGCGCTAAATAACTGAAAATAGCGATTATTTATTAAGCTTAATCGTCAATACATTAAAGAATACTTAAGGTTGTTCCGCCAAATTACCATCGGTCTCACACTATTTTTACGTTAGCTTATTAGTAATACTGTAAGTGTAAACAATTTCCAAACAATCCCTTGAGGTTTACTACCCTTACGCTCTAAATAACTGAAAATAGCGATTATTTATTAAGCTTCATCGTCAATACATTGAAGAATACTTAAGGTAGTTCCGCCAAATTACCATCGGTCTCACACTATTTTTACGTTAGCTTATTAGTAATACTGTAAGTGTAAACTATTTCAAGACAATCCCTTGAGGTTTACTACCCCTACGCTATAAATAACTGAAAATAGCGATTATTTATTAAGCTTAATCGTCAATACATTAAAGAATACTTAAGGTAGTTCCGCCAAATTACCATCGGTCTCACACTATTTTTACGTTAGCTTATTAGTAATACTGTAAGTGTAAACTACTTCAAGACAATGAATTGTTTGGAAATTGTTTACACTTACAGTATTACTAATAAGCTAACGTAAAAATAGTGTGAGACCGATGGTAATTTGGCGGAACTACCTTAATTATTCTTCAATGTATTGACGATTAAGCTTAATAAATAATCGCTATTTTCAGTTATTTAGAGCGTAGGGGTAGTAAACCTCAAGGGATTGTTTTGACATTTTTTACAGTTACAGTATTACTAATAAGCTAACGTAGAAATAGTGTGAGACCGATGGTAATTTGGCGGAACTACCTTTAGTATTCTTCAATGAATTGACGATTAAACTTAATAAATAATCGCTATTTTCAGTTATTTAGAGTGTAGGGGTAGTAAACCTCAAGGGATTGTTTTGATATTTTTTACAGTTACAGTATTACTAATAAGCTAACGTAGAAATAGTGTGAGACCGATGGTAATTTGGCGGAACTACCTTAAGTATTCTTCAATGTATTGACGATTAAGCTTAATAAATAATCGCTATTTTCAGTTATTTAGAGCGTAGGGGTAGTAAACCTCAAGGGATTGTTTTGATATTGTTTACAGTTACAGTATTACTAATAAGCTAACGTAAAAATAGTGTGAGACCGATGGTAATTTGGCGGAACTACCTTTAGTATTCTTCAATGAATTGACGATTAAACTTAATAAATAATCGCTATTTTCAGTTATTTAGAGTGTAGGGGTAGTAAACCTCAAGGGATTGTTTGGAAATTGTTTACACTTACATTATTACTAATAAGCTAACGTAAAAATAGTGTGAGACCGATGGTAATTTGGCGGAACAACCTTTAGTATTCTTCGATGTATTGACGATGAAACTTAATAAATAATCGCTATTTTCAGTTATTTAGCGCGTAGGGGTAGTAAAAATCAAGGGATTGTTTTGACATTTTTTACAGTTACAGTATTACTAATAAGTTAACGTAAAAATAGTGTGAGACCGATGGTAATTTGGCGGAACTACCTTAAGTATTCTTCAATGTATTGACGATTAAGCTTAATAAATAATCGCTATTTTCAGTTATTTATAGCGTAGGGGTAGTAAACCTCAAGGGATTGTTTGGAAATTGTTTACACTTACAGTATTACTAATAAGCTAACGTAAAAATAGTGTGAGACCGATGGTAATTTGGCGGAACAACCTTTAGTATTCTTCGATGTATTGACGATGAAACTTAATAAATAATCGCTATTTTCAGTTATTTAGCGCGTAGGGGTAGTAAACCTGAAGGGATTGTCTTGACATTTTTTACACTTACAGTATTACAGTTGTCTATTGGTTGGTTGGATGGTTATTCTGTGTGATTTTCTATTTTTTTATCAAAGGCATGTTTGTTAATAAATAAATTATGGTCAATTAATTCTTAATTCTAAATCAATAAATTTACATAATTCGTCTTGATAAATTATCCTTTTTAAAATAATTAAATAATTATTTATTAAATTTTTAAATCATGTTGCAAAATAAATTATAATATATTTCATATTTGAAAAGAAATTAAATATTTGCCCCTGAATATATGCAATTGAATAGCATGTGACACTTAGTAAAATTTAGTAAAAAGTTCACTCGCGTCTAAAATAAAGCAATTTCTGAAAATTCAAATTCTTCTGATATGTCCGTGTATTATTTCGAAGCATTTTGCGTTCAATGTTGAATGATATTGGAAATTTTTTTAATGTGTACTTATTGGTTTGTAACTTTGGTTAACTGATTGTCGTCTTTGCTTTTTTAGTACTATTTTCTTTACAGGAATGAGACAGAAAATAACAACCAATTTAGTTTTTCGCATTTTTTATAACAAAAATTATATTATTTTGCTTAAACCATAGTTGCATTATTATTCAGCTATTAATTTTATTTAAATTTGACTCAAATCCTACAAATTAATTAAATAAAAATGCAGAAAATTGGAAAAAATATTTTAATATGCGTATATATGTTATTCAATACAAGGTTCATGATAGCTATATCTGTCGCTTGTTGCTATCTCAATTTTACATGTTCACAAATTTGTGAATAAAAATGTTCGATTAATGATCTAGTTTATATTAAAATATATTCTTTACTCCTATATTAACATGTTTGCATTAAAATCCATTCGATTAATTTACATTTTTATTAAAAATTTTGTAAATTAAAAATCATAACAGTGTACAATGTACATGCAATAAGAATTTAATTGGATTGAACGAAATTCTGATTAGAATTGTATACGTATAGCCGTGGAAAAATCCGTGGAAATCTTCGGGCTCCAAGTTAAAATATTTATAAACTACTAACAGTGTAGCAATACTTCCACTGGCAGGTTTGGTTAACTACTGTAAAAATTATCAACATAATTTTCTCAAATTAATACTTTTAATTCTAACTCTCCACGGATTCGACCAATTTGCACACATCCCTAATTTGTTAAAAATAAAAAATTAAAAAATAAATAAAATTATAAATTTTATTAAAAAGGATTACGAAACTTACAAATAATTTTTCTATCTAATTTTGATTTATTATTTGTTAGTTCAAAGGATAACAATTTACAAAAAACAGACAATTTTAAATTTTATATCCTTTTTTAATCCTTAAAAGTAGAGTAATAGTGTTAATTACATTTGCGATTTGTCAATTGAATATTATTATTTTATTCCCCTTATACACAGGATAATAAGGATTTAGTCGTCTTATTTTTATTATTGATTTTGTGCAATAAATTATAGATTTTAATAAGGAGGTATGGGTAGCGAAGTAAAGACAAGCGGAATAATCAGGCGGAAAGGGTAAATTTTATGGTATTAACTCCTTTAATGTACATCGTATTATGTACATAAGTTTAAAAATTTCTTAAAATTTTCCAATATACCTTCCCATCGAAATTTTTTAAAGTGCAGAGTGTATAGAGAGCGCAAAAAATTACGCGATATTACTTTTTTTTGTGAAGCTCATAAATTTTTATATTTTATTCGCTTACTGTTGTTGCTGCGAGCTGTACTGTGCTGTGCTACACTCGTACACTGTTTGTGCTGTTTTATACAAAAAAAAAAATAAAAATAAAATGACAAAAACTTGTTAAACTATAAATTATCCCCTTAAAAGGGGAAAACCGTTCAAGAATGATTTGTGTTACTTTTTCATTTGTGTGTTGCTTTTCTTGGCGAGTTCGTGTTGTTCGATATATTTTGTAATTTTATTCAATAAGATTTCAATTATCAATTATTTTTTGTTTTTGTAAATAAATATAATAAAATAAATTCCGATAATTTTATATATTTGTATGTAGCCGAATTCAGGGGAGTAGATAGTGAGCAGAATTGCATTGCAATCGAATCGATTTCAGAAAAAAAATTCGCCACTACTGGATGGTGTACGATCGACATATATGTAAAACACTGTGCAATAAAATAATGTGGTATCGATCGAGCGAGCGAGAAGTAAGACCGCATTGCAGCAAATAATAATAAAATGCAATTAAGTTAACTTCATTGTGATCTTGTGTGGAGACAAATGAAGATATTTTACAGCGGAACGTATTGAATGTCGTAATGGCTTATTTTGTGTGGCTGGTAAGAGTTTCTTTTATTCATTAAAAAAAAATTGTACGCGAAATACGTGGTACACAAAAAGAAATCAAACATAACAGAACTTTATATTTTATCGTAATGTCTTAATTATTTTGATATGAGATCGCTTTATGATATATAAGATCGCATAATACATTTATTTAATTGGCCTCGGTGGAAATCGTTGTGCGCCGCCGTATATTGTTCTTGCATTGTATACTCGTTAGTCATCGTTTTGTGAATAAATTTTTAAGCCAAACAAATTATTTTCTAACTAAATACTTTCTTAATATAAGTAAACAAATCAAGCCCATTTTAAAATATCTAATGCGATGATTTGAATTTTAATCCGCTGATCACCCAAAATCATATAATTAGTGTCAAAAGCCCATTGAATTCAATAAAACTGAAAATATTGTCCCATCTGGTAATGTGTAGATGACAGTCTGTAATTTTGTGAGCAAATAAATGAAAATAAAAAATTTGGTCACCCAAAACTTAATTTTGTCCACCAATAAGTGAAAATGCTCGTTGCACTGAAAACTTTCTCTATTGTTTCATAACTTTGGTCGCATTTTTACAACCTGTAAAATTTTTTTACATATACTTACACGTTGTTTAACATGACATTTTGAAATATAAATTATTAACTTTAAAACGTTGAGTCTTAAAATAATTTCTAAACTTAGTATTGAAATCCTAATAATTGAAAGTAAATTAGGAATTGTTTTCATAAATACATGGACAAAACATTGATCAGTTGACGCAGAACATTACAAGATAGTATGGACAATTATAGGGTAATAATAGGCTATTTAAATGCTCTATTAAAAAGTTAGGCTCCATCCATTTCAACTAAAACGAGGGTTCTGCTAGCTTTAAAAAAAATTAACAGAACTCATATCAAAAAATGATTTAAAAACAATTGGAAAATTAAAGGTTAATTTTAGGCTAATTAAATGTCTTATTAAATATTTTTTATTCTGCTCGTTCTAGAAAAATCATAAGGCTTTATCACTTTAAAGCTAGCAGAACCCAAATCGAAAATCGGAACAAATATCAAATTAGAACGCAAAACACGATCATCTGCACTCGTTTTTGACCAAACTTTAGGTCATTTATAGGGGTTTCCAATAAGAGTGATATGATTTCTTTAAAAAAAATTGTTGCACTTGCTGTGTGGCACGTAGCCCCGTCTTGTTGGAAGCAAATGTTGTCAAGATCAACTTCTTCCAATTTCGGCCATAAAAAGTTGGTTATCATCGATCTACCGATCTCCATTGACAGTAACGGTGTTACCAGCTTCATTTCGAAAAAAATACGGACCGATGATTCCACCAGACCAAAAACCACAACAAACTGTCAATTTACGTGAATGTAATGGTTTTTCATGAATAATTTGTGGATTTTCTTCGCACCACCAGAATCGACAGTTTTGATTATTTACCGCACCACTCAGATGAAAGTGAGCCTCATCGGAGAATTTTCTTAAAAATCTCTTTTCTTAAAACTGAATAATTTGTAAACGTTCTTCTTGCGTATATCTCACCATGATGAAATTGTAAACATTACTGAATACAATAAAACAAAAAATGGCAGATCATGACATATTACAAATGGCCGAAACGTCACTTAAAAATCATATCATTCCTATTGGAAAACCCTATATTTTAAAGCTAGCAGAACCTAAATCGAAAATCAGAACAACTATCAAATTAGAACGCAAAACACGATCATCTGGCATACAAATAACTTTAGGCTCTTTTATGGACTAATCAAATGTCTCATTAAAAAATGTTGGGCTCCACTCGTTCTTGACCAAACTTTTAATCTAAAGCTACCAGAACCCAAATCGAAAATTGGACCAAAACCGAAATTAGAACGCAAAACAAGATCAATTGACATACAAATAACTTTAGGCTCATTATGGCCTAATCAAATGCCCCATAAGAAATTTTGGGTTCCACTCGTTCTTGACCAAACTTCAGGTCATTTAATCTAAAAACAGAATCCAACTCGAAAATCGGACCAAAATTTAAATTAGAACGCAAAACACGAGCAACTGACATACAAATAATTTTAGGCTCATTATGACGTAATCAAATGCAACATTAAAACATTTTGGGCTCCACTCGTTTTTGGCCAAACTACAGGTCATTTAATGTATAGCTAGCAGAACCCAAATCGAAAGTCTGACCAAAAACGAAATAAGAACTCAAAACAAGACCAATTGACCTAATCAAATGCCATTATGGCCTAATCAAATGTCCCATTAAATAATTTTGAGCTCCACTCATTTGATTGATTAGGCCATAACGAGCCTAAAATTATTTGTTTGTCAATAAAGCAAATTTTTCGTTCTAATTTCAGTTTAGGTCCGATTTTCGTTTTGAGTTCTGCTAGTTTTAGATTAAATGACCAAAAGTTTGGTCAAAAACGAGTGGAGCCCAAAATTTGTTAATGGAGCGTTTGATTAGGCCATAATGAGCCTAAAATTATTTGTATGTAAATTGATCTTGCTTCGAATTATTATTTCGTTTTTGGTTCGATTTTCGATTTGGGTTCTGCTAGCTTTAGATTAAATGACCTGAAGTTTGGTCAAGAACAAGTGGAGCCTAAATTTTTTTGATGGGGTATTTGATTAGGCCATAATGAGCCTAAAATTATATGTATGTCAATTGTTCTTGTTTTGCATTCTAATTTCGGTTTTGGTTCGATTTTCGATTTGGATTTTTTAGATTAAATGACCTGAAGTTTAGTCAAAAACGAGTGGAGCCCAAAATTTGTTAATGGAGCGTTTGATTAGGCTATAATAAGCCTAAAATTATTTGTATATCAATTGATCTGGTTTCGAATTCTTATTTCGTTTTTGGTCCGATTTTCGATTTGGGTTTTGCTACCTTTAGATTAAATCACCTGAAGTTTGGTCAAGAACGAGTGCAGCCCAACAATTTTTAATGGGACATTTGATTAGGCCATAATAGGTTCTGCTAGCTTAAGGGATTTGAATCGCTGTCATTGCGAGTAAATCAAAAGATAGGTATTGGCTTCATTGAATCCATTGGCTGATTTTAGTACATTCTTTCTTTTTACAAAAAATCTAAAAGTATTTTCCACTCATATATTAGTTTTGTCCACCCACTAAACAGCAATAAGCGAAGTTTTGAAAATTTTCTTGAAAAATTCCTGAAATCCCAGAGTTGCATTATCACCATCCTGTATTTAAAATAATTTTAAATTCAATGATTTATTTTTTAAATAATTTTTTTTGACTACAAATTTAAAATTTGTTATAATTTTCTCTGTCCTTCCGAATTCGTTACAACGAGATTTCACTATAAATATTGTGAAAAGATTTGTGTGACATTGTAAGCATTTACATTTTACTTTACTTATTTTTCCCACGGCCTACTCATAATAACTACACCAACTCCCACCGTATACCTCCTTGTTTAATGTGATATGTGATAATTTTAACTTTTTCGTGAGAGCATGTGAGGGAATTGGAAAACTGTTTAGAATCAGTAAGCCTATTTTGGTCCAAAAAGAATGACATGAGAGAAGAATTCCGGGGACGAAATAGTTGAAACAAACTCAAAATTGAATTTACTGTCCTGGTTAGGTTAAACTCCAATTAAGCTGCTTGAAAGAGAAATATACAATCTAATTCAGGTTCTGACGGAACCAGCTTCAAATCTCAGAAAAGGTGTGTTAATGGCCGTTTACCATTTTCGCTCAAACACAAAATTGAAATAAAAACAAATCGTAAGAAATTTACTATTCTGGTTAGGAAGTTCAATTTAGATGAGGATGAGCAATTTAACACCCTATTTCAGGTACTATCAGGAACCTAAATCCAAATCTCTGGGAAGGCGTGTTAATAACCGTTTACAACTTTCACTCAAACTCAAATTAGAAATACAAAAGTTGGTACCAAATTTGCTGTCCTGGTTAAGTAGTTCTAATAAACCGAATTGGATGAGCAATATAATAACCTGCTTCAGCTGTTAATGGAACCTGAGTCCAAACCTCTGGGAAGGTGTGTTATTGACCGTGCATTACTTTCACTCAAACTTAAAACTCAAATAAAAAAATTCCTAACAAATTTGCTGCCTTAGTTATGAAGTTTCAGACATGTTAGTTAAATGATCAATTTATTTTCCTATTCCAGGTGCTATCGAAATTACAGTCCAAATCTCTGGGAAGATATGTTAAAGGCCGTTTAGAATTTTCACTCAGATTGATAATAGAAAAACAAAAATTCGTAATAAATTTGCTGTCCTTTAAAGGAAGTTTAAATTAAGCTGACTGGATAAGCAATATAACAACCTATTTCATGTACTAACAGGAGTGCAAATTTCTGGGCAGACATGTTAATGGACGTTTATCGTTTTCGCTCAAACTTAAATTTCAAATACAAAGAATTCTTAACAAATTTGCTATGCAGTGGCGCTATTCTGGTATTTCCCCGGGTATAGGGAATTGAAGAGAGAATTTATATGTAAATTCAAAAATAAAATTAATTCAGGAATAACTTTCCCTGCCAATTTAGGTATGGAAAAATTTCCCAATTTATAAATATTTACAACAAACTTTTCTCCTCAGTAGGCCGAAAAAAAATACTTGACCAGAAATTACATATAAATTCTTTCCTCAGTTCCCTATTCCCGGGGAATTACCAGAATAGTGCCACAGGAAGTTCCAAATAGGCTGGTTGGATGAGCAACTTAATATTCTTGAAACTAGAGTCCAAACCTTTGGAAATGCGTGTTAATGACTGTTTACTCTTTTTGCTCCATCTCAAAATTGAAATTTAACATTCTATTTTAAGTGCTACCGCCTAACGGACATTGATTTAAATCTCTGGATTGGAGTGTTAATGGCCATTTACAGTTCTCGCTCAAACTCAAAATTGAAATAAAACAATTGGTAACAAATTTGCCGTCTTTGTTAAGAAGTTCCAATTAGGCTGAATGAACGAGTAATTTAACAACCTATTTCAGGTACTATTGGAACTTGAGCTGTAACCAGCCTCAGGAATTATATGAAGATCAACAAATTAAGAATATCACACCTAAAATTAAAAAATTGGAGTACCACCTTAAAAAATGAAACTCTTGAAGCTTGATAACTTGTTAGATTGCTCATATAACCACGTTCATTAGAGTTTCATAACCAGGAAAGCATATTTTTGTAATTCGATTTTGAATTTGAGCAAAAATTATAGACGGCCATTAACATACCTTCCCACAGATTTGGACTAAGGTTCCGATAGCACATGAAAGAGGTTGTTAAATTGTTCATCTACCCTGTATAGTTTGAACTTCCTTACCAGGACAGTAAATTTGTTACGAGTTCTTGTATTTGAATTTTGATTTTGAGTGAAAAATGTAAACAGAAATTAGCTCGCCTTCCCAGGGATTTGGATCAGGTTCCGATAGCACATGAAAGAGGTTGTTAAATTGATCATCCAACCAGCCTGAATAAAACTTTCTAACCAGGATTGCAAATTTGTTACGATTTGTATTTCAGTTTTGAGTTTAAGTGAAAATTGTGAACGACCATTAACATGTCTTCCCAGAGATTTTGGTTCAGGTTTCAATAGCACCTAAAATATACTGTTAAATTGATCATCCATACAGGTTTATTAGAACTTCCTAACTAAGACAGTAAATTTGTTACAAATTTTTGTATTTAAATTTTGAGTTCGAGTGAAAAATGTAAATGGCGATTAGCTCGCCTTCCGTGGGATTTGGACTCAGGTTTGGATAGCACCTAAAATAGGGCGTTAAATTGGAATTTCCTAACCAGGACTGCAAATTTCCCACGATTAAAGTAATTGTAAAAGTTTTTTGTCGCTAAGTTTGCACAACTATCCACTACCGGGAGCGGGATCTGTCATTTAGTTTGTTTACAGTGCTCTATTTTGTCAGATCATCTCAAGTGTTTTGCGAATTTTATAATGAGTAAAAATATCAAACAAAGAATTTGTCTAAAATTTTGTATTGCAAATGGAATTTCGTGTGTTGAATCTCTGAAAATGAGTGGTACAGTGTGCATTCAAAAGCGTTCGAGATGTGGTGGAAGATTTGCCTCGCCCTGGTCGGCGATCGACGTCTTCAACTGAAGTTAACATCAGTTAAGTGAAAGAATTGTGACAGAAAATCGTCATTTAGGCTTGGGAGAGATAGCCGCTGAACTTTCTGTGTCTCACGATTCAATTGGTACCATTATACACAATTGTTTGGGTATGAAATGCGTTGCCGCTCGACTAGTTCCGAAGGACTTGAATTTTCTACAAAACTCAATCGCGTAAAGTTCGCTAAAGACATACTAGAAAGAGTCAATTACGACCCCACATTCATAAGACGCATTATAACTGGTGATGAGACGTAGGTTTACGGGTTTGACATGCAAACCAGTCAACAAGCTTCGGAATGGCGCCTTCCAACTGAGCCTAAATCGAGAAACCACGTCAAAGAACTCGTACAGGCTACCCTGGGGTTGAGTCCCACATGACTATAGCAGGTATATCTCTGAAAATATGCGGATGATCTAGCAAGAACCTCCCGATAGTAAAGCAAGCTTGCTCTGTAATTCGGGGATCGCTGGTTTAATTTTTAGCGGTCACAAAAAGTTACGACTGAGCGTTTTTAATGAAAACGAGAGATTATGAATGAATCCTGCCATATTGATAAGAAAATTTTAAGCACAAAGGAAGTAAAATAATTTTAAGAGGATTGGCCAAAACCATCGAGCCTGGAGGAAAAATAATAATTTCTCGATCTTCACTATTGTTTCATAATTGATCTCAAAGAAAACAAGAAATGTTTCCGCACCGTTCCGCTTATATTTAAAACAGTTCAAACCCAGCTCGAAGCCGCTGTATTTCAAGATAACTGGATATGGCTTTTGATTGAGTGGCATTATTGTAATTATTATAAAGCTCATTAGATAAACTAGAAAAGTCGTGAAAGCGGTAGGTTCTTAGGATGCCACGTGCTACAAATTTTCTTTGCGAGAAAAACATTAAACCTACAATCAAAGATATGCTATTTGAATGGGATAGTAACGAAAATAGATTTCGGCTATGAGAGTATTATTGACGTGTTGACCTTCTACAAACCAGAAATAACTTGTTATTGGTGAAAGGTTATAATCATCTGGTTGCTAAACGGGAAGCATGTCATCTGCACCTAACAAAACGACTTAAACAGAAGGAAACCAGAAATAGAATTATTGATTGCATTCATAGTAGTTGAAGGAGTTATCCTTAGACAGATCAACGTTCATTAGATCAACAAAAATTTCCCTCGTAACATTCAATTCATGTACGAGGAGATTTAGAGGACTTTGGATGATTTTTAAAGCTATATACTACAACTCGATTCAAAATATTAGCTGATGAGTTGTTGATTGGAGTTTATGACTTTAATTGCATCAGCTGAGAGCAAATATTTCTCTTGAGATAAATTGTTTAAGAGGATACATTTTAGTTGCTGAATCGAACAAGCAATTTCTGGTAATATTGAAGAGATTTTTAACTATTTCAAACGAGTGAGCTATACAGTCCCGTATCCTTTTGCTTTGTACAAAATTCGAGAAACTTCAAAACCACAGTATCATGTATACCTCGTATATACAAATCTTTACAGACAATTTTTTTCTGTCCTAATTTTTTTTAATATCCCAGTTGGTTAGGGGAACAAAATCCACCACTCATCCACATCCCCACTGTGCTATTTTCCCACATTTCTTTGTGCAAAGTGAATTTGAATAAAAAAAAACGGATTTTAATATTTAACTATGGGGTGTTGATGCGGACGGAGAAGCCATCCAGCTAGTTAGCTTTTTTTATGCGTTAAACATAAATAAATAAAGATTACAAGTGTGATGATGATGTTGATGGACGTATCTTTAGAGATGTATTAAACGTGTCATGAGGGTGTTTTTTGTAGAGGATTTTATATTTTTAATATAAAAACGAATCGTATTTTGACATAAACTCGTAAATTTATTCCCAATATTATTACAACCGTGATCCATTTTTAATCTGTACGTAGAATTTGTGTAAACAACACCACACATACCAACCACACATCGCGATCGTTAAAAATCCACTGTGAACGATTTATGAAATCTCGCATCGAATTGATTAATTTTAATTACGGACGAGGCGAAAAAAATGTTAAGTAAATAAATTCATTAAGACGCTCTTAATGATATTGTTTAGAATATTTTAACAAATTTAATTAGTCTCAAATGTATAAATATAAATAAATTTTTCGAAGAATTTATTTAGCTATATATACGAGTAAAAAAAAATTTAATGGCGGAGTCCCATTTATTGTGTCAGTCAGCATGCATCATCAATTTCGAATTTATTAATATTGACATCACGATTGTTCAGCTGCGCTGAGCACTGTGGGTGTATATTGACTATCGTGTATATGCGACAATAATCATTTCGACATGGCTGAATATTATCAATTATAATAAAAAAATGGTTCGATATGATCATCATCGTCAACATCGTCATGTCTGCGCGCTTACTAAATATACAATCAGGTTTCCATGATTTCATATAATATATTTTGTGTCTCATAAATTATATGACATATTTTTATGTCAATTTATATTTGACAATCACATATATTTTTATTTAAGCAATCATAATAATTATGATTTATATTTTATAATTGCAATGTGAATGATTGAATTTGTCAGTTCAATTGTAATTTGTGAGTATATTTTTTAAAATCACGATCCCATGCGTTAACTCTTCTTGCTCGTCTCACATTTATTTTACAGGTATCAATGTCATCATTAATCTTAAATGAGAAAAATCAATTTCGTTTTAATGATGTTAATGTACCTTTGAGTAACGATAAACGAGTTTTCCGTAACAACGCGGTTATTTGTAAACACCGTGGGATTAATATAAATCTGTAACAATTTCTTGGCAAGTTTAATAACAGCCGATAAAATATACGCGCTCAACAGCCATTTATAAATCATTCTAGTACTTATACTATCTGCATACTTTTGGTGGCGCCTAAAAGCGTGTTTTCAAATTTTATCATTGTATCAACTCATTATCATTTATCATCAAATCAACTGAGTTGAGTAACCCAATTCAAACTTAGAAATTACCGTTTAGGATCTAGAAAAATCAAAATCTACAGAATTTTGACATGCAGGTTTCAAATGTCTTATAGTAAAAATTAGGGTTAGCCACGTTTACCAGTTGCAGTAAAACGTCATTTTAGTACTGGACAACATCCACATTGCACGCTGAACACACTTAAAATTCCGCCACAAACAAAAACCAACCACAGCCTTGAGTGACGAATAAAATGAATTCATATATTTTACCCCAGCCCATATGCCCGATTTAACCATGTCTGTGAAGTTAGCCCGAAAATTATCCCGAAGAATGATGATAACACTAAAAATATGTGCGATGACAACACTAACAAACTAATATCGCGACATTTTTCAGTGTCATACCGAAAAATTTACTATATCACGCTAGTTTTGACTGTCATTCCGAAAATTGTTTACTATCATGACATTTTCTATTTTTTCTTGTTATCCCGAAAAAAAAATCCAAAACAGCAAATTTCAGTAATGTCTGTTATTTTAACCAGAAAAATATCCCGACAACACGCGATGACAACACTAACACGCTAGTCGTGTCGTTTGTCGTTTCAAGTGACTGTTTTAATGTTTTATGTATTTTATGTTTTCTCTAGTCACTTCAAAATTTCACACAACTCGAACTAACATTTTTAATTGTTTCTTTCATCTCAAGTCACTTGGCTTGGCAACTTGCTAATTTTTCATACAAATAGCCAATTTTTATAGTCACTTGAATCGACAATCGACTCGACTAGCGTAATCGGGGTGTAAACTTTTAAAATCATCACAGTTTCCAATGCCATTTTGTAATCTTTTATATATCATAGCGGAAATAATTTCACTATCGTGACATTTTTTATATCAGCACGAAAAAAAATCTATCGCAATAGATTTTTTACCGGGTCATCCCGAAAAAAATATGCCGCGTTAGTTCATATCATAAAAAATGGAATAATAAGTACCAAATTAAAAAATTCAGAATGATATAAAAAGCATTCGATATATTTCTAATTAACAAACAACATTTTATGCCGTTTGTGTAGTAAATGAAACCACGACCACACAAAGGAAATAAATATCCCAGAAAAGCTCTATTAACTGTTTGTAAACGATGAACAAACTCAGATTATTACGGGTTTCGTAGACAATGCATCCAACTAAGGAATGGCAAAGTAAGAAAATTCTAATAGCCGTTTGTCAGATATAGTGCTCTGAAGTCTACCTAGATATCAATTTACGAGCACGGCTTTATGATTTTTTCGATGTATGTATGTGAAGATAGTCCAAATTCCATCCCCGAAAAATGCGATGGCAACACTAAATATTGCTATCATGACATTTTTTACTCTCAGCTCAAAAAATATCCACATTTTTACTCTCAGCCCCGAAAATACTTGCTATCACGATTGTTAAAAACTGTCATAACAGTTGAAATTTTCTTGGCTGAGAGTATAAATAATACTTATAAAATCAAGTTTGTGAACTAAGCCCAATTTTATGTATTTTATGTATGTGGAAATAGCCCGATTTTCATCCCAGAAAAGTGAGGTTGCAAAACAAATTATTAATATCATAACATTTTTGACTATCAGCCTCGAAAAATGCCACATTTTTACTCTTAGCCCCGAAAATGTTTACTGTCATGGCAACTATATCTATCACGACACAAAAAAATTTCGGAGCTGAGAGTAAAAATTGTACATTTTTATAATAATATGAAAATAGAAACATTTTTGGGACGGGGGCAAATAAATAATATAAATTATTTGCCAACTCACGTGTTTTTTTAGTAATTTTACGTGATAAATTTTATGGACGACCTATCGAAATATGTTTGGCGATGGAGGAAGATTTAAAATAATTACAGTGAATTTTTTAGAACTTTTCTATGGAGTAGAGCTGAGATATACCATCAAACTCAGCAAATATTCGTTGGCCGGACTATCGGCTTATGTCTGGTGATTAAGGAAGATTTAAAGTAATTTCAGTAAAAATCTCCAACGAAAATAAACTTTACGAAATTATGAAATAGAACAATTTTAACTTTTTGTTAAATGTTTTGAGTGAAATTTACAAAGAACCCATTCTTACCTATAGAGAATATGATTGAGCGTAATAAGACTGAAGAAACTGAGAATTTGGTAGAAAACTCTCAAATATATTCTCCCTCAATTAACAAAATCTCAAAGATTTCCGAGCATGCGGCTGAAAAATCATTTCAATCACCTCTGTGCCCCTACGGATTAGGGACCGAGATAAATAATTTCAAATGTTTAAGACTTTTTGTAAAACCGTTCAATCTGCTTAGTAAAGCTCATGTTTTCAACGAAAGTAACCCCTGGGTCTTTACTTTCAACTACTACCTGAAGGAGCACACCATTTATCTTGTAGCCTTGTGTAACAGGGTTGGCTTTACGGTGAAATGATAGAGATTTGCACTTTCCAATATTGAGACTCAAAGAGTTAAGCTCGCACCATAACGCTAGGTTGTCAATATCTTCCTGTAGTTTATTGGGATCGTCGACTGACTCGATGGCTTTGTACATTTTGAGGTCATCTGCGAACATTAGGATATTGGAATGTTTTATTACTTCAGTAATACCATTAATGAAGATTGTAAAAATCCATGGGCCAACGTGAGAGCTTTGTGGGACACCGGAGATAGCTTGTATTCTATTCGACGTTTTACCTCCTATTTCAATATATTGTCTTCGATTACTTAAACAAGATTTGAACCAGGCTACAAACTGACTGGAAAATCTGAACTTCAAAATGTGTTCCAAAGTTTTACAATGGCTGCTGGAGAGGAAAGCTTTTGCAAAGTCGGTGTATATTACATCAACTTGTTTGTTCTTCTCAATTTCTTTAATAGAATATCTAGTAATTTCTATGAGATTTGTTGCTACTGATCTTTTAGGCATGTTGATATTATGATAAATACCGCGGAAGTACTGCACTGAATGAGTTGCATATTAATAGTTCAAATAATTTAGGTATACCAGGCTTCACTCCAGTGATTTTCCACTTTTGTGGAAAAGGTGCAAATTTTAATGACTGATTGAACAAAATCCTTAGTGGAATTGCCAAATTAGTGGTTGGATCTTTATAATCATCAATGTCTTCTGCTTTATAAACAGATTGGAAAAACTCGGCAATGTTGGTTATGATCTGTGGGTCAGAAGACTTTTGATCTTTAAATTCCTTCCAGACTGAGTAACCATCAGTTTCGCGTTCGGCTTTAAAAAAAGACCAAAACTGTCTGGGATCGCCTTTTATTTTATTCTTTAGATTGCGAATATAGCTTCTGTATCTCAGTTTAAAATAAGATTCAAAATTTCGCCCTTGCCAATGCGGAATTGGCCTTTCTGAAGTTGTAATATGGTTTCCGGTTTTGGTAATTTTAGAACCTGTGATTCACATTGGTTTCTAATATTATTTCTATTGCTTTGTGGTGAATATCATTAATTACGAAAGGTGTTGGTGATTCTTCTGTTTTTAATAAAACTGGGTCATTATTAAAAATAAGGTCCAAGGTTCGGTCTCGTTCATTTTTTAATTCGCAGATTTGGCTCAAATTTGAGTCAAATATGGTGTGGAAGAATAGGTTCTCATTATCCGAATTCACGTTTACAGGCATAATCTCATTGGTTTCTTCATCATAAGTCCAATTAATATGTGAGAGATTGAAAATCAAATAGCATCAAAAACTAATTCAAAACCACTTCGATCACCTTTATGCAATCCATAGGTGCTGAGTAAAATAATTTCGAATATTTATGAATTTTTGTATTATACTCAATCTCTCTAAGATCGCTTTCTTACATCAAATGCTAGAAGCACGTTAGAACCACGTTCTCAATTTTCGAGATTTACGAGCGCGCGTGACTAAGTAAGATTCGTTTCTAAAACCAAATATTAATTCAAAACCAGGGTCTGAATTTCAAGCATATAGCTAGGTAAAATTGGTTTCTTATGGCGAAGTAAGATTGGATTCTTACATCAAATAATAATTAAGAACCTCTTCAGTCAATTCCGTGCGATCCGTAGAGGTTTAGTGAAATAATTTCGAATGTTTATGAATTGTGTGCAACACACAAAGATATTCTCACTTGAATAACAAAAATCTCTCGGAGGTTGCCGAGTATGTGGGTAAGGTAGATTTGTTACTTACATTAAATAGTAATTCAGAACCACTTTCTCAATCTCATGCATTTGCGAGCATGTAGCAAAGTCAGTTCTGTTTCATATCTCCAATATTAACTCAAAGTAGCTTCGATCCCCTCTAAGCGATCCGTAGGGGCCGAGTTAAATAATTTTAAATGTTTAAGAATTTTGTATAACCCTCAAAGATATTCTATCTTAAGTATGATTGCTTTCTAACATCAAATACTAAATAAGAACCACTTAAATCACTTTCGTACGATCCGTAGAGGCCGAGTTAAAACATTTAAAATGCTTAAAAATTTTCGTAAATCAATCAAAGCTATTTTCTCTCGAATAACAGAAATTTTAGAGATTTCCGAGCATGATGTTAGGTAAAATTGATTTCTTACATCGAATGCTAATTAAGAACCAGTTCCATGTCCATGAGCGCCATGTCTGCTGTCTGTTATTTTGAACAAAGCATAAAAAGCAAGGCGGACTATTTGATGGAAGGGGTCATATTCGAGATCTAATTGAATGTGCATCGCATAAAGTAAGAGCTAGAAAGCTCAAAATAAGATGTGCAGATTCAATATTAATTTGCATAATAAATAATATAAAACCATGACACTAGATTAACACCTGTGCGAGATCCGGAGGGCCGATTTAAATAATTTTAAATGTTTAAGGATTTTGTAAAATCCTCAAAATTATTCTCTCTCGAATAATAACAATCTCAGAGATTTCCGTGCATGTGGCTAAGTAAGATTGGTTTATTACATCAAATACTATTTTAGAACCATTTCGAGCACTTCAGTGCGATCGTTAGCGACAGAGTTAAATAATTTGAAATGTTTAACAAAAAGTTATAACACTCAAAGCTATCCTATTTCAAATAACAAAAAGTTTGCCGAGCATGTGGCTAAGTGGGATTGGGGTTTTACATTAAATTCAAATTCGGAGCTACTTTTGATCACCTCTGTGCGATTCGTTTGTTTTGATTTAAAGAACTGCCTTTCATTACTTTCACTCAAAATTGTTCCCAAAAATTAAATTTATTCTATTTAACAGTTTTGAAGTTTTTGTTTTTATTAGAAATTTTGAAATATTGTTTCAAGAGTTCAATTTTCGAGTGATTTTTCTATTTTAAGTACTTATGGAACTCAGTGTAAATATTTTGTTAAGTTGGCATAAACTTCACTCCGATCTTGTGGTATGCACCCCACGATAATAAGTTTGGATGAAACATGGTGGCTACATAGTATAAGGGTTTGTAAATGCCGGAGATGAAAACTACGAATGCTTCTTGTTAACTGCAATGCGATCACGCAGTTACTTTAGGCAGTGAATATGGATAAATTAGATTTTCTAAATATTGACTGCATAACGTAAAATGTTGCTACTATTTTTAGTGATTTAGGTAATTTTGCGCATCGTGATGCAACTTTTTAACCAGCACATGCACAAATTTAAAGTAACCTTCTTGACAACATTTCACTTTCACTGTATATTTATAGCTCCGAAAACACAAAACCAACCCAATATAATTCCTTCCCCTATTCAACCAATTTTAATATCCGCACACAGATAAATTAAATCTTTAAACACAAAAAATATATATTTTTAGGGATGAAGGAATTTTTTAATAAAATCCATATAATACAAAGTGAAAATTATCACTTTGCCCTTTTTTGTTGTAAATTTTCCAATCTTACGTTTTCGGTTAACAAAAAATCATAAACTCGAGAAAACGAAATAAATTTGTTGTGTTAAATTTAGCACATCTCCTGTTATCACTTAACGTGATGGCCGATCAAGGTTCCTTGTTTTATAAATATAATAATAAATTCTAATCACAAAACGCTAAATTCCAATCGCACAATCCAAATTCGACTAAACAAAAAAAAATATTGAATTAACAATTTTCTCGTTTCGCGTATATACACACACACACACACACACACCCAGGTGCTGAACGATCATCATATATTCTGTGAAGCTGCGATCACCAAAACAAACCAACAAAAATATTTATTGTAAATTGATTTATCAATATATTTTTTGACAATAATTTTTTTTTGTGCTGTTATATGAACTTGTAGTTTGATATACACAACATGATCATCACGATCGATTTTTGTGATCTTTATAAAAAAAAACATCAAAATCAAGTTGATCGTCGCAACAGAAAATTAAAACATTTTTTAGAATTTACGTGACAGAATATTGTCGGCCATATTAATATACGAAAGAATAATAATGATCACACACCACAAAAAAAAAATATTATAAAGCGACCATCAGCAGACATATACTCTCGTTCGATTTCTCGCGATCTTATTTAATTAAAAGTACATTTATAAATAAAAAAAAATCGTACCTTGTTGTAGTAAGTAACGTTTGGCGAATGCATTTTGCATTGATGTGCGATAGAACGGATAAAATCCGTTTGTGTTTTCCATACGTAAATTTAATGGTTCGCCCCCCTGTGATGTTTTATTTGGGGCTGCTAGAAAGAAAATAAAACAATTAAAATTGGTTGCATACCCAAATATAATTCTAAATATTATAGTGGTGCCAAAAACACCGTACTAAATCTATGTAACATATTAGACAGCCTGTCTAAATACTCTCTAAAAAAAATTTGCTTAAAATAATATTCTATGACGCAAACGAATTTCCACTTTCGTTTCTCATAACAAGCTATAACTTCGATTCCGTTTTGTCAAATAAATAATGTTAATTATTTGCTTAAATAAAAGAATAATAGATTTCATTATTAGAATAATATTGAGCTGAGAATTTTTTTTAGTTTCGTTTATTTATTTTGTAATGATTACGAGTTTAGACACGGGAAATGAATTTAAAGCGTACCGCACACTACACACGCAAAATATTTATTAACTATGAACGATGCTTACAATTTCTTGCTAATCGATTTAGCAGAATACCGATTTTAAGTGTAACCGTAAAATTCCTATTTTCATAACAACAAATTAGATTAGGTCTCCCGTTTATTTCCCAAAATTAAATTAGTTCCACTCACAACACAAAAAACTATTAATCTAAACAAATATTTAATAATAGAATAGGATAAATAGATACTACTTGTATATTATACTTATTACATGATAAGCAACAAAAAAAAAAAATTATGATTGTTAACATAAATAAATATAAATGCACAAGACTAAACCGAAAACATATGGAGTACAAGGAGGATAATACTTGTAAAATAATAAAAAACCGTATAATTCACGAATATAATATACAAAAGGGGCAGATGGAACATTTAAAATACAAGAGAAAAAAGTGATAAATTGTTTGGCATATTCTGTTTCATTTGTGTCTGTTTATTTATGTACAATTTTATATGGCAAGAATATATACAAATTGATTTAAATATTTTATTATGAATATATAATAAGAAGAGGAAATGAAGTTTTCTTTCCAAAATACCAAAAATTATTTTGAATAATTGATTTGGAAAAAAAATTAAACAAATTTTATCAACATAATAATTTTATTAAAATAATATACATTACAACATATTTCACACTTTTATATAGCATATACATATACATTTTATGCTTACCTATTCTAGCCCTCTCGCGAATTTATGTATTTACAAAATCCATAACAAATTTACAAACAATGCAAATGTACTCTTCACGATCTATTATACATAATATATTCGTACTGAATACATTTTTGATTTTCGAACAGTTATTCCATTTTTTCTTTTTTTTACGTAAAACAAAAGGCGATCGGATAAGATTTATTAACTTGTCGATTCGAATATCAAACGACGAATGCGCCTACTATTGTTTCGTTTTATATTTTATGTTGATTTGATTATTCCAAAAAAAAATAAAAAAATATAAACAAAAGAAATTCAAAATTTTAAACACGTTTGATCTAGTTGCCGTGGTTATCAAAACAAAAAATATTTCAAAAATGTAACTATATAACGGGAATTTTTACAGCCAATAAAATATATAGCACACGCATTTTTCAATTAACATTGTATTATTACGTAATAAAGTCCTAATTTTTGGAATATTTTTTATCAATCATTGGAAATTCTTTTGATGTAAAATGATGATTACTACTTAAAAATAAAATAAATACTCGTAAGTGGAAAAGTGATACATAAGAAGAAGCACAATCAAAATACAATGGTGGTAATACACGATAAAAACATGTGAAATTTTAAAGATGTCCATACAATCATCTCTCGCCGCATTGTCTTTTTAAGAATACCAAATATAAAATTTTTAAAACTTTAAGTTAAGTTCTTTGAGTTCGTTTGTCATATAAAATAATCTTATTATACATGGATTTATTCACAAAAAATGTATTATCCATATAAATAAATAAGAAATGTGCCGATGGAATTTGTTTTCCGGGCACATCTTGATGAAGTAACGCAAAGTAACAAATATTGTACGGTACGGGAAGCAATTATACACTGCAGAAATGTATCTGCAAAATTTGAAGTTCTATTTTTATTTAAATTAAAGTTAATGTTCAAAAGATCTCTGTAATTTGAATGTTAGTAATGTACGAGTATATAGTGTTCAGAATAGTTTAAACAATTAAGTGACAGCCAGGCGACAGCTGAAAAGCAGTCAGCGGTGGAGATGATATTAGCGATACTATAGTACGTTTTTCGATACTTTGGCTTTATGAAAAGTACTTCGATACTTTCGAGTGAGTTTTAGTACTTTCGAGAAAATGCTAGAAATGTCACTTGTAATTTGATTCATGTATGTGAAGATAGCCCAAATTCCATTCCCGAAAAATGCGATGGCAATACTAATTGTTGCTATCATGACACTTTTTACTCTCAGCCCAAAAAATCTCCACATTTTTACTCTCAGCCCCGAAAATACTTACTATCACGATAGTAAAAAACTGTCATGACAGCTGACATTTTCGGGGCTGAGAGTATATATAACAGGTACTTAAAAAAAAGGTTTGTGAAGCAAAATCAATTTTCAACGCGATGGCAACAAAAGTATTGCTATCATGACATTTTCTACACACAACCCAAAAAATCACCATATTTTTACTCTCAGTCACGAAAATTTTTACTATAACGATAGTTAAAAACTGTCATAACAATCGTTTCAGGGTTGAGAGTAAAAATGTAGGGATTTTCTTGCGCGGTGCACATCGTTTGATAGGTGAATGTTTAAGAAGCACATGCGATTTTTTTTTAGAATTTTTCTATGTCTAACGAGTTAGATATAGTCCATAGAATTCAGGAACTATTCGTTAGTCCAACTAGCGGTGCATATCGGTTGATAGCTGAATGTTTAAGGAGAATGTACGGATTTTTTTAGAATTTTTCTATGTCCAAGAGTTGTGAGAAGTCAGGAACTATTCGTTGGCCCAACTAGCGGTGCGTATCGCTTGATAGGTGATTGTTTAAGGAGCATGTACGAGTGATTTTAGAGTTTTTCTACGTCTAGGAGTTGAGATATACTCAATAGAAGTGAGGAACTATTCGATGACCCAACTAGCGGTGCTCATCGTTTGATAGGTGATTGTTAAAGGAGCACGTGCGATTTTTTTTTAGAATTTTTCTATGTCTAGGAGTTGAGATATAGTCCATAGAAGTTAGGAACTTTACGTTGGCCCAACTAGCGGTGCACATCGTTTGATAGGTGATTGGTTAAGGCGCATGTGCGATTTTTTTGTTTAGAATTTTAGATATAGTCCATAGAAGTTAGGAACTCTACGTTGGCCGAACTAGCAGTGCATACCGTTTGCTAGGAAGTGTGTGAAGTTATCCCAGTTTCTCATCCCAGGAAAAATAAAAATGTTCATCAGGTAACACTAATTTCATCCCATCCAAGGATTTTTAAATTATTCAATTAATAAAAACTGTTATATTTGTTAAAGGTAGCGAAAATTTTAGCTTCCGACTATGCAGACCCCTAAAATTAATATAAATCAAAATTACATACGAGGAGTACAAACTGTAATTCATATATTACGAAAAAATACTCAATAAAACAATTAATATTTCTCTCAAACCTACAGAGTACCTACAGATTTGACTTCTGGTTATGACTTGTCATGGTGTCCAATGACTCTGATAACAATTCGGATATCAGCTGTATGTTAGGATTTTCGCTATATGCTCATTTGCATATGGCCCACCACCATATGAAATTTGAAAATAATTCTCAATAATTCTCATCCAAATTGTTATCAGAGTTAATGGACACCATGACGAGTCATAACCAGAAGTCAAATCTTTAGGCACTCTGTAGGTTTGAGAGAAATATTAATTGTTTTATTGAGTATTTTTTCGTAATATATGAATTACAGTTTGTACTCCTCGTATGTAATTTTGATTTATATTAATTTTAGGGGTCTGCATAGTCGGAAGCTAAAATTTTCGCTATCTTTAACTAGTATAACGGTTCTAATTAATTGTATAATTTTAAAATCCTGGGATGGGATGATTTTAAAAATCCTGGGATGGGATGAAATTAGTGTTACCCGATGAACGTTTTTATTTTTCCTGGGATGAAAAACTGGGATAACTCAACACACTTTTGATAGGTGATTGTTTAAGGAGCACGTGTGATTTTTTTAGAATTTTTCTATGTCTAGTAGTTGAGATATAGTCCATAGAAGTCAGGAACTATTCGTTGGCCCAACTAGCGGTGCATATCGTTTGATAGGTGATTGTTTAAGGAGTTGAGATATACATATAAATATGCATCGCTAGTTAGGCCAACGAATAGTTCTTGACTTCTATGGACATCTGAACTCATTTCAAATTCAAATAGGCATAGAAATTATGATCAAATAATCCTCGATACTTTTATATTGTTAGTATAGTTGACTTATAAATAGTATAAGGTATAAGGAGAGAGCTAGAGATAATAGAATTAAATAGTATTGCCAAACGCACCTTTTTTTTATTTTCGGGGCTCAAATTTTGGGCTATCTTCACAAAGGTATTTGATTCGAGAAAACTTCTGTAGAATAAAAGAATATAAATAACGCAAATCCAATGGGTTTCATCTAGAGATCAGGGTGTTCTATGAATAAGATATTTAATCAGTTTTGTGGTTAAAGCTACTAACGTAGTTTAATATTTGGAGCCAAGTGTAAAGGTTCTCTTGAATTGGATATGAAACCCAGTACGTTGGTTTAAACGATCACTAAATTTTGTCACTTTCAATTAAAACTGTTGGTGTCAGTATACGGAGGCTTCCACTCTAAAAGATCTGCTCTCACCAAAGTTTTGTGTTTAAGTGGTTAATTATTTTTATTCATAACACCTACACCTTTTAAGTAATTCCTAAACAAACACAAATTCCTTATAATTTTGCATCGTTATTTTTCGGAAAATTCAAAAATATTTTTACGAGACGAGATTTCTCGATCCCAATCTTTAGTATCGAAAGTCAAGTAATTTTCAGACACAAAATATTAACCGCCTTAAGCCATATCTAATTAATTATGAATTCAGAAAACTAAAATTTATGCAGCGCTTTTAACAACTGTAATTTGTGCGTTACTGTCTGGAAGAGGTTATATTCCATTGCGTCAGCTGATTTATGAGTCGACATTAAAATATGCACTCCTTTACACTCCAACGTAATTTTGGTTATATGTTAGGGGTGGGTCTGATGGGGATATAGGTATGAAATGCCATATCTGTTTCATACAGCCGAAAAATGTCGATAAAGAAGTTTAATGATTATCAAGAAAAGTCGTCCATCATTTGCGATTTTGCAACATGAGCATCAATATGACTATGCCGATTCGATAGTCCATGACCATAGGTAGATTTTTATTATAGGTTAGAGAAAGTCTGATGGGGTTATATGGATGAAATTTTTATGTTTCCCTTATTCTGGCGATAAAATCGTCCATCATTCGACATTTTGCAACATGGACACCAATCTGACTAGGCAGATTCCATAGCCCATGAACATAGGTAGCAATCAAACTTGTTTATCGATACAACCTGCATCATCGACATATTACAATATTTCCGCTTGGGATGAAAATATAATATCTGCATTACCATCTTTCGGCTGGGTATCAAAGAGACTATCTGCATTGCCATCTATCGGCTAGAAACTTTCGCCTAACTTTAACAGTATAAAGTGCATTGATATTTATTAAAAATATTGATACTAATGAATATTTATGTAATAGTTTACACATTATATTATTATAAATAGTAGCGCCATTAGCAGATGTCAACTCCAAAAAATAATCTAGAACATACTAATTTAAAAATTTCAATAGATGTAGCTGCTTGTAATGGTTGTAGTATCTGCTAGAAAATAATGTATTTTAAATCATTTTTCTAATTGAATTATTTTATCGCAGATATCGCGCTAATTAATTACATTTTTTACATTTATTACAATTGTTTACTGTAATTAATAATTATTTACATTACGTATGTAAAAAATGTAAAAAATTATTTGTTACGCGTAATTGCACAACACTGCTAAAGTAGGGTGGTAAGACGTACCCCTTTCTGGGGTATTATACGCCTTTTCTCATAACCAATTTGCAAAATACTTTTATGCTTTTGTACATTTAAATTTATGAAGCATTTAAACATGTTCAATCACCGATCAAATGGCATAGTGGTTAAAGCTTTGGCGTTTGGATCGGGAGGTACCGGGTTCGAATCCCGATAGAGGCAGGATGCAAAGGGAATTTTCATCAACAAATTACGATTTGTGATGAAAAGGAACACATTTATATTTATGACCCCCTGTCGGAGTGCAAAACTCATGGGCCGACCCATCTTCCATGCCAGTATAGCTGGCATGGAGCTACGTAATGTGCAGATGGTAATAAAATCGGAACTATATCCGTACGTCCTCGAAGTGGCCGATACAGGCGTAAAAGTAAGGACGTAAATAAGCAAACCGCGAAAGAGTTGGGAGAGCCCTAGCCCCAGAACAGATAGCAAAGATAAATAAAAAAAAACATGTTCAACCAGTTCTCTTCAATCTGCCACTTTCTTATCCGCAATACAAAGATTTGTTACGTAATGTTATGACTTAAGCTTGATATTGCTTCGGACCAATGAAGTCCTTGGTCAGAAGGACCACCATCTGACTCTCATGAAGTTCATATGACAAAACTCTGTACAACATTTTCATACCGATCTCTTTACTCCTTATATGGCATTGCTTTCCCTGTTCTCTCCAGCTAAAAAGAAAACGTCCAGTATTGTATTTGTGTGTGTATGCTATGCATTCACATAATTTCAAACCGTAGTCGTCGGCTCGGCTCCAAAATAACAAAAAACAAAGAAAAAGTTTATTTCGGAAACAAATCATTCCAAAAATAAAACGAGAACTTAGGCGAATTTTGTTTAAAATCAGTTTTATATAAAAAATCACTTTCGAGCAAATTCCAGAAAAAGGTACTGGACCAATTACGATGCCAAGTCAATTAAGAATCCGCCTGGCCTCTAGCAGAAACAAGAAAGTTCCAGGAAAATCCTGATCTACCAAAGCATAAGCACACAATAACATTGTGCGAAACAACGGTTTCTATCAAAATTAGTCATTTATGGAAAATGATCCCGAACCGACTGCCTCGCAAATGCTATACCAAAATACTGCCAAAAACGAAAAAGCTTCAAAGGAAGTTGACACCTTCCCCAACCTCACAAAAACCTCCAAGTAAGAAGTTCTACCCTGAGCAGTCAATCCACCTGGGACGCAGAGCGCCTGTACTATGACGAAATTACAGTTTACTACCAAAATCGTCACTTCCGCCTAAATTTTGGAAAATGATCCTGACCTCCTATTACACATCCAATCCAAATTACGTTCGCTTTCAAACGATTCCATCGCATGCTACCTTCCAAAATAATTGAAAAACATCAAAAAACGAGAAAGCGTAAGCTAAGGTAAGATAAGATAAGCTGCTACATCCGGTGGTCCAACCTCCGCCAAACCCCACTTGCACCTCCCAGCACAAGAAAATGCCCAAGTATGAACCATTAAAATAAGTCAATCCACTTGGGCTGCAGAGAGGACACAGACCGACACATAGTCAGACAGCACATCGAAACCCTCACATTTTCACACTTACTCCTACTCTATAAAATAAAGTTTACCCTATAAAAAAAGAACTTCTGATTAAAACTAATCCAACAATTGTCCATTTTTAACCAATTTTGTACGGACCAAATAGCACAGTGGTTAACGCTTTTGCGTTTGGATCGAGAGGACGCAGGAAGGAGCACAACTACAACTCCTATCGGCGTGCAAAACTCAAGGGCTGACCATGACCGGTGTGAAGTTTTCAACATTTATCAAAAGTGTAGCTACATAAATTAACAAAATGTGTAGAACTACATAAAAAAATTGTGGCAGGGATGAATTTGTTATAATTTTCACTAAATATAATCTAATCTGATCCGCGGCATATCACTGCTACCTTTGGGGACTTTTTTTTGTTTAGTGTAAATGGAAATAATAATATAAAAAGTGTAAACCGGGTCTTGTGGGAGTTTAAGGGCCATCAACACTAAATTCTAGAGATGGCATTTCAGGGACACTCTCTTCAACCTTTAGTGATATGTGGCATATCTCTGCGGCCTTCGGTCCGACCGAAGGTCGCAGAGATATGCCGCATATCACTAAAAGTTGAAGAGTGTCCCTGAAATGCCATCTCTAGAATTTAGTGTTGATGGCCCTTAAACACCCACAAGACCCGGTTTACACTTTTTATATTATTATTTCCATTTACACTAAACAAAAAAAAATTCCCCAAAATTCGCAGTGATATGCCGCGGATTAGATTAGATTATTTTTAGTGAAAATTATAACAAATTCAACCCTATAATTTTTTTATGTATAGGGTTTTCCAATAAGAGTGATATGATTTCTTTAAAAAAAAAACACACTAATTGTTAAGGAAATTGAAATGTTTTTTATTTAATGTGAACTACAATCGATACGGTTCTGAATAAAATGTCATTCAAATGGCCTCCACGACCAGGGTTGCCACTTACTACTTATGGAGCAGATCTGCTACAATTTTCACAACTTCAAAATTAATTTTAAAATCAAAATTAATTAATCAAATTAATTTTAAATTCAAAATTAAGTGGCCACTTATGTAAATCTGCTACATTTTTGTATAAATGATTCATTTTGTTTCGAAAATGGTCAAATCATTAAAAAAAACCTACTTTTAACCCGAACTTTAATTTCCTATATGACATAGTAACACGTAAAGAACATAACAAACATAACATATTAAAACATACATGCCTTGACTGAACGTGTCCCTTTTTATGGAAATGTTTATTTTTCATATTTATGGCTAAATTCATCTTTTTTGACATTTCAGTGGATAATTTTTTTTGCGTGCGCCGTTCTTAGTTTCTGAATTTGTGATTTGTGTAATTAATTCACTGTTTGGTAAATATGAAAAGATATTTTCAAATAATTACAAAAAATAAGTAAATAATTTTATTATCTAACCTTTATTTGGAAATGTATACGAAATAAATCTAAACATGGACAAAAAGTATGGGTTATGTTAAATAGGTTGAAATGTTATAACAATTTTATAGTTAAATTGATTGTTAAACCACTTTTGTAGGGCTGGTGAGTCGGCAAATACTATTCAAAGCATTGAACCCTCTTCTTTACATAATATTGCTCCAGAAAATAATGTAATAAATAACAGGTAAGCACTAAAATCTACTAAATTTTATGCACTTTTTCAATTCTTGGTATATCATACTTTTTAGGAATACACCAACGGCCACAAATAATCTCGACAATTCTGATGATTCAGATTCTACAGTAGAAACGCCTCAACGAAAACAGTACAAACAGAATTATAAACCAGAATGGGAAGTGTCATTTCCTTGGTTAAAAAAGGTAAATGATATGGTTTTTTGTACTATTTGCTTCAAAGTTTTAGCGAACAATAAAACGCATCTAAGACGACATCAAACAAATAGTAAATCTCATGCAACAAATCTGCAAATTAAAAATAAAACAGCAACCATTGAACAGAGCTTTCAATCTGTTGATAATTCAACCAGTCACCGCAAAAAGGCAACTGAATTTAGTTGCGTAATGTACTGCGTGCAGTATGATTTGCCATTTTTACAAATGGATTCTTTACCGAAACTACTTCAAACAACTTGCCACGATTCTCAATTAGCTAAAGATTTAAAATGTGGGCGAACCAAGTGTACGGCGATAATTAATCAAGTAGTCGGACCGTTTTCTAAACAACAAATTGCAAGAAAACTGCAAAAAACCAAATTTTCTCTAATGATCGATGAAACTACCGATCTGTCTACTACCAAATGCTTAGTGATGGTCGCACGATTTTTTGATATACATAAAAATAATGTGATTGACTGTTTTCTGGGGTTAATTGAACTGAGTGCATCTACAGCCCAACAAATATTTAATGAAATTGAATTCAATTTTAAAGATAGCAATATTCCAATGGTGAATGTTATTAGCCTAGCAGTCGATAATGCCGCAGTAATGACTGGCCACTTAAATGGAGTAGTTTCCAAATTTTATAACATCAACAAAGATTTGTTTTTCCTCCGATGCACATGCCATTCTTTGCATTTATGTGCATCGGCCGCATGCAAAAAACTACCAAATTCCATAGAAAAAAACGTAAGAAATATTTTCAATCATTTTGCGCATAGTCCAAAACGCATCGGATCGTTTCGCGAATTTCAAAATTATTTTGATGTTGAAAATCATAAGATCTTAAGGTTAAGTACGACGAGATGGCTTTCATTCGAAAGTGTCGTCAATAGATTGTTAGAGCAGTGGAACTCCTTAATGCATTATTTTCGTTTATATGATTTTGAGGAGCTTCACAGCTCAAACGCAGCTGAAATTTACGAGTTTCTCACGGATCCATTAAACAAATGTTATCTTTTATTTATGTCATATATTTTAAAACTAGTAAATGAATTAAATACCAATTTTCAATCGGAGTTGACACAAATTCATGTAGTCTATAGTCAGATGCATACTCTTTATATAGAAATTCTTTAAAATTTTATAAAACCAGAGTATTTAAAATTTGAAACAGATACTAAAAATTCAGAATTTCATCTTACACCAACGGCAATGCATTTCGGGATCAGGTTTGAAAATTTTATAATTTCAGAAGGATTGGAAGAACAAAAGGTCGAAGCCCTTAAATTAACATTAATATCGTTTTATATTGAAATTGCGGCCCAAATTAAACAGAGATTTGATTTTAATGACGAAAAATTAAAATTATTGAAATATTTAAATATTAACGAGGTCGTAACAGGAAGTCTTCCGTCCATTATGCCTTTAACACACCATTTTCCATTTCATGACTGTGATTTAGAAACTTTGAATAATCAATTTCGAAGATTGATTGGCAATGTCGAGATTGCGGCAAAATTTTCGGGGGATGTCACCAAATTCTGGATTGAATTGAAACTTTACAAGGATGCCTTGGAAGAGCTTATTTTTAACGACATTTCAACATACATGTTAATAACGGGTGATTTTTTAAGAGCTTGAGAACTTTTTTTTAAAAAAAAACGCATAAAATTTGCAAAATCTCATCGGTTCTTTATTTGAAACGTTAGATTGGTCCATGACATTTACTTTTTGAAGATAATTTCATTTAAATGTTGACCGCGGCTGCGTCTTAGGTGGTCTATTCGGAAAGTCCAATTTTGGGCAACTTTTTCGAGCATTTCGGCCGGAATAGCCCGAATTTCTTCGGAAATGTTGTCTTCCAAAACTGGAATAGTTGCTGGCTTATTTCTGTAGACTTTAGACTTGACGTAGCCCCACAAAAAATAGTCTAAAGGCGTCAAATCGCATGATCTTGGTGCCCAACTTACCGGGCCATTTCTTGAGATGAATTGTTCTCCGAAGTTTTCCCTCAAAATGGCCATAGAATCGCGAGCTGTGTGGCATGTAGCGCCATCTTGTTGAAACCACATGTCAACTAAGTTCAGTTCTTCCATTTTTGGCAACAAAAAGTTTGTTAGCATCGAACGATAGCGATCGCCATTCACCGTAACGTTGCGTCCAACAGCATCTTTGAAAAAATACGGTCCAATGATTCCACCAGCGTACAAACCACACCAAACAGTGCATTTTTCGGGATGCATGGGCAGTTCTTGAACGGCTTCTGGTTGCTCTTCACTCCAAATGCGGCAATTTTGCTTATTTACGTAGCCATTCAACCAGAAATGAGCCTCATCGCTGAACAAAATTTGTCGATAAAAAAGCGGATTTTCTGCCAACTTTTCTAGGGCCCATTCACTGAAAATTCGACGTTGTGGCAGATCGTTCGGCTTCAGTTCTTGCAGGAGCTGTATTTTATACGGTTTTACACCAAGATCTTTGCGTAAAATCTTCCATGTCGTCGAATAACACAAACCCAATTGCTGCGAACGGCGACGAATCGACATTTCACGGTCTTCAGCAACACTCTCAGAAACAGACGCAATATTCTCTTCTGTACGCACTGTACGCATTCGTGTGGTTGGTTTAATGTCCAATAAAGTAAACTGAGTGCGAAACTTGGTCACAATCGCATTAATTGTTTGCTCACTTGGTCGATTATGTAGACCATAAATCGGACGTAAATCGCGAAACACTTTTCGAACCGAACACTGATTTTTGTAATATAATTCAATTATTTGCAAGCGTTGCTCGTTAGTAAGTCTATTCATTATGAAATGTCAAAGCATACTGAGCATCTTTCTCTTTGACACCTTGTCTGAAATCCCGCGTGATCTGTCAAATACTAATGCATGAAAATCCTAACCACAAAAAAATCACCCTTTACTATGTTCCCTACCTCATAGTACTGCATCAGCAGAAACTAAATTTAATTAAAAGTTCTCTAAATTAAATTTAATTAAAACCAACTTAAGAACCAAACTAAATACGACAACTGTCGAGAACCTTATGTTTGCTAAGGAACTTTTGAAACCAGATAAAGTTTGTTGGGAACCAGGTGTTACACCAGAACTTCTAAAATTTTCAGACAAATTCAAGTATATCGATGGTAAATATCAAATGAAATAATACTGCAATGATTATCTAAATCTAAATCGACTATATAAATTTTTATGTCATGTGATGTTTATGTTCCTTTCGTGTAACATTATGAATATGTTACACTTACGCTTTATTATTAAAATAAATTGAATTACTACATATTTATATTAAAATCTATTATTTATTATTATATCTATTAATAAATATTCTGAAATAAGAGCATGTGTTTGTCTAAGGCAGGATTTACTCCAAAAAAAGTTAATTTACTCCACTTTCAAACCGCATCCACTCCGTATTTTCGATGTAAAAGTGGCAACCCTGTCCACGACTTCTTCTGCAGGAACGAATTCGATGAACCCAATTTTCGAGCACTTTTTCCACTAAATCAAGTCGTTGGCATACGAATAGCACGTTCAATATTGACTTGTAAAGCTTGAAGAGAGTTTGGTTTATTGCTAAAGGCCAATGATTTCAAATAACCTCACAAGAAATAGTCTAATGGTGTTAAATCACAACTTCTTGGAGGCCATTCAATATCACAATTTCTTGAAATAATCGAATCTCAAAACTTTTCACGCAATAATTCAATTGTTGCACTTGCTGTGTGGCACGTAGCCCCGTCTTGTTGGAACCAAATGTTGTCAAGATCAACTTCTTCCAATTTCGGCCATAAAAAGTTGGTTATCATCGATCTATACCGATCTCCATTGACAGTAACGGTATTACCAGCTTCATTTTGAAATAAATACGGACCGATAATTCCACCAGACCAAAAACCACACCAAACTGTCAATTTAGGTGAATGTAGTGGTTTTTCATGAATAATTTGTGGATTTTCTTCGTACCAAAATCGACAGTTTTGTTTATTTACCGCACCACTCAGATGAAAGTGAGCCTCATCGGAGAAGATGATCTTCATAAAAAAATCGATATCGTTTTCAAGTTGTTCCAAGGCAAAACCAGCAAATTCACGACGTTTACGGTGGCCCAATGGCTTCAGTTCTTGAGTGAGAACAATTTTATACGGATGCAAACCCAAATTCTTTCTCAAAATCCGCCAGGTTGTGGTTTGAGTCAGTCCCAACTCTTGGGAACGTCTTGGAATCGACAAATTGCGCTTTCAGCGACACTTGCCTGAACGGCAGCAATATTTGTATTACTTCGAGCGAATTTTTGTCTTATTGGCACTTTAACATTATGTAATAATAATAGTAATGTATATCATTCTTACTGGAAAACCCTATAGTTCTACACTTTTTGTTAAATTGTGTATTTACATTTTTGTTTTTGTTAATTTGTGTAGCTACACTTTTGATAAATGTTGAAAACTTCACACCGGTCTAACCATGTCCTTCCATGTCCAGTACTATAGGCTGGCATGGAGCTATGCAATGCGCAGATGGTAAAGTAAATCGGACCTATAGCCGCACGTCTTCGATTTGGTATAACTGCGTAAGGTAGGATGGGAAAAACAAACCGCGAAAGAGTTAGGAGTGCTTCGGCCTCAGAACAGATTGCAGGGATTAAAATGAAAAAAAAAATTTTTGGGTTAATTTTGAAAATAAACCTTAATTTAAGAGTACCCCTCAATTTAGGATTTTTTGTCTGGCCACTCTGGCCATTTACAAAAATTTGTGCACGCATTCGGCAAAAATATTAACGCCGCAAATGTTTAACCGACAAGTACTGGATCGTGTGCGTTGAATATGGCTAAATTTTTGTGTCGTTTTCGTGCGCCGCACACGTCCACACTTCCTATCCACCTTAATAAATAAGACCGATTAAAAAAGTCATAGGCGGACGATGCAGTTTCCGAGAACACGATTAACGGTTCAGATTACCGGTTTAACGGCTCATTCGACTAACTGGTTTGATAATTATTTATTTATTATATAATTATTTATTATTAATTTAAATTTCGCGCGGAAAACCATTCGTCGAAATATTTTTTTTTCTATGTTGGTATGACTGTCAGTGACATCTGTGCCAAATGCCACATCAAAATAATCATTAGTGTTTAGAATACGCTTGCCTTTCTGAAGTACAAAAACTGCTTTCGGCGATTTTTACAATGAGTGAAATTATTCAACAAAGAAGTTCCATTAAATTTTGTGTGCGGCATCAATTTTATGGTGCCGAAACGTTCAGAATGTTGCAAAAGGCCTTCGGTGATAGTCGTATGTCGCGTGCAAGTGTTTTTGATTGGAACAAATTGTTCAAAAAGGGTCAAGAACGTATTGACGACGAACCAAGTCTAGGACGGCCATCAACATCAACTGATGGTCAACACGTTAATAAAATCAAGGAATTGGTGCTCGAGAATCGACGATTAACAGTCAGAGACCTTACTGGCATCGTTGAAATATCGGAAGGATTAGTGAAAACCATTTTGAAAGATCATTTGGGCCTAAGAAAAGTGAAAGCACGATTGGTTCCAAAATCACTCAATTTTTTGGAAAAACAGCGTCGCGTTGGCGTCTGTGAAACAATGCTTTCCGACTACCAGGATGTCATGAAACGTATTATAACTGGCGATGAGTCTTGGATCTATGCTTACGACCCGGAAACAGATGATCAATCGGCCGAATATCGTGCCAAAGGTGAGCCGAAGCTGAAAAAACCTCGTCAAAACAAATCAAAAATCAAGGTGATGTTGACAGTTTTCTTCGATTATCGAGGTGTGGTGCACTCCGAATTCCTTCCGACCGGCCAAACTGCCAACAAGGAATACTATTTGAGTGTTATGCGTTGTTTGCGCGAAGCTATTCGTAAAACGAGGCCGGACTTATGGGTCGACAATTGAAGACATTAAACGTGAATCGCTACGCGCATTGGAGGCTATTCCGAAACTTAAATTTAACAATCGTTTCGAGGATTGGAAAAACGTTGGCATAAGTGTATTGAGGCCGGGGGAAATTACTTGGGAGAGGTAGAAATAGATTTGGAAATAAATAAAGAATTTTAAAATTTTGAACAAAGTCTTACTATTTTTTGCCCACAGTATTATATTTTCGAAAATTCTTAGTGATCTAACTTTGTAATTGCAGAACACTTTTCTCAAACCTAACCAATACCGATATAATGTATACATTTAATTCTGGAACTCATAAATAAAATGGATTGCTTTTAAATCATTCCGTCTAATACGATTAAATTATATAGTTTTCCGCCTTCAGTCGTATATTAATTTATTACTTCGAGATAACCTGTCCTATTAACAATCCTATTAATCTATTTCCATTTTATCGCTCTGTCTACGCGCGTATTGTAAGTCTATAACTTCCGATGCACAACATAACACCTTTTATGATACATCTTAAAGTTAGTTTCACTACAGACTAATACATCTCGTCTCAATAACTTGAGAAGTTACGTACATAAAAATTCTTTGTAATCATATTTTTATATCTTTATTATTATTAAAATATTATTTGTATTAATAAAATGATTTTTTGCTGCTTTAACGATTTTGTTGTTGTTACTACTTTTATTGTATGAATTACAAATTTTAAGAATCAAATTTTATGATTTAAAACTTCGTCTAACATTTTAAAGGCAAAACGTTCTTTTCATGTTTAACCGGTCATCGTTTTTTTATTTCATTCAAACTCTCTTAAATATTTTATGATCCTAACATATTTTTTTTTTTTTTCACTTTTATCATCATCGTCATGACTTATGTACATTGTGTTGAACAAAAAAGTTTTTAAAAATATTTTTATTTTACAAAAGAATTTTTGTTTTTGCTGCTTTAAGATAATAAAAATTTGAACTGAAGAAAATATTGCAAGAAATTTTATTGCGTTAATAAGGTAATTGAAGATGGTTTATGAATATGGTGATTTGCTCTTTTAGTTGAGTATTTTTTTTTTATTAGGGTTTACCAGACTGCGTTCAATAATAAAAAGGGTTTTTGAACTGAAAGGCCACATCATATTATTATACGATGCGGGAATATGGCGGAAAATGAATTTTATGTACTCCGGAATAACTTTTAATTAAGAATATAAATTAGGGAGTTAAGGTCTATTATATCTAGCAAACCAATGAAATTGCTCGATGCTACCCTAATATTGAGGACCCGAACTAATATGATATAAAACCACTCCCTTTATACACCGTGTATAATTTCGAAAGCTGCAATATTTTTTATTCCAATACATAATATAATACCGCTTTCGATACGATTCGATTCGACCCCCTTGTTAATATTATAATACTCTCATGTCCAAAACTAAATGAATTTGTATACACAAAAACATCCAACATGCATATAATATGAAAGCAACAATAAATAATAATTTTGCCTCCATAATGTCTATTGTGAAACTCTAAACAGTTAAAATATTTTCCTGTATGCTTCCTACATGCATATAATATATTGCAAAAACATCGGCAGCATAAACGAACATAATAAGCAACATATACATGCATACACATAAAAAGCAGCGATCAATTCAATTTTGCACAATGTTCTCGCAGCAGCAGTAGCAGCAAAAACCAGTAGCAAGAAATCGCGCAAATTTCCATAAAATAAAATAAACCGCATAGCACTTGGTGTGTATGCAGCGCAGCGCACCAACATAAAAACCAAGGAGAGAGAATTTGTTTTCCAGATTCAGACCAATTTTGCATATTATTAAGATTCAATAATAATAAGAAGAAGAAGAAGCCAGCTAAGAAGAAGAAAAATTGAATAACTATTTATTATTGTTATTATTATTATTGGTATTACTATATCGAGCGAGAGAGATTACAAGTTGGCTTGAAGAATTTTTTTTTGTATTTGTCCACAGTCCCATTCAATGCAAATCAATTATCCATTTTATGTATCGTCTTGCATCCCATAATACCTACTTACAACAGAACATGCAGTACCCATAAGTTGTGTAATTTTGGATGCTTTCTTTAGTTGTTCGTTTTATATGTTCCGTATCGCGTCTTTTTGTGTGTGTGTGCGTGTGTGATTTGTGAAAATACGCACTTCTTCTTTTTTACAGAACCATCCGCCAAGTTTTCTTTCTTAACTTCTTTTGTTCTCGATTTTTGGTGTTGTTGTTTTTATATATCAAGTGGAGGCTGATCTGTGTACGATACAATCAAGGAAATAAGTGAGAAGGTGACAATAAATTCGCACCAGATGAAGGGTTGATAAATTTTATAGTGGCTATGCGGTTATGCGCTTTTGAGAATGCATGTGAAGTTAGCCCAGAACCAGCTCAGAAACCAGACCGAAATTTTCAAGTAATTATATTAAACTAAACACATGTGTGTTAGTAACGGGTACGATGACAAGTGCTTTTTGCCAGGTTTGGTTTCCGGAATTTGCGGTTTCTGGGAACCATATGAAGTAAAACAGTTCATGTATTGGGCCCAACACATGTGAGCCTGTAGAGCCAGCAGTGTTGTGCGAGATTTTTAAGTAGACAATGTCGAGAATTGGTAGAGTATGTAGACAATTCGTAGACAATCTATATTATTGCTTTCTGTTGCTTTTCCATTGTTTTTCTGTTTTCTTCCGATTTCATTTTCGTACTCTGGTAGGTCCCGTTTTGTTACCAAAACAAAACGTCACAGAATTTTTATTTTTCGATGAATTTTATTTAATCAAAGTAAAAAATGTTCACAAATATTTAAATTTTCGAATTGCATTAGCAGTTTTCGATTTGGCCACCCTTAGCCGCGATTATGGTCTTCAAACGGCCGACAAAGCTATCGCATGCAGCACTTGCTTGCTTGAGATGATCGACACATTGGTATTTTTTTGTCCCAATCTTACTCTTCAAAATACCCCAAACCGAGAAATCTAGCGGATTTGCATCCGGTGAATTTGGTGACCATTGGGCAGTGGAAATGAACCACGGAACGTTGTTTCTCAGCCAATCTTGATGAAATGTCAAAAAATTACCTGTTGAAATGTCCAGGCTCTGCGGCCGAAATGTTTTTGTGCCCAAGCCTTCAACGCTCCCTCCAACACATGATCCCGATAAATTTGAGCATTTACCTTGATGCCACGGTCCAAAAAAACGAGCGGTGAACGGCTTTCGGCTTTTTTTTGAGCTTCGGTGAGACCATGCGTTTTATGGAATTTCAAAGCATTTAGTCCAAGATGATCTTTCAATATGTGATGCATCCGTTCGAGCAAAATGTTCGCCTCACAAGCTATTTTTCTGCCGCTAATCCCAATTTGGCCTTCACCTTCCAAATGATATCCGGCGATGTTGCAGTGCGTTTCGGTCCACCACCATGGCGTTTTGCAATGCTGCCAGTATCGTTATAACGATTTATGGTGCGATACACAAACATTTTATTCACATACAGATGTTTTAACTGGTTAACAATCTGCGGCTATTTTCCAGCCAAATATAGAGCAATCACATTAGTGTAAATTTGAGTGCTCTGTCATCTGACAGGAATGACAGTCTGAAGTTGGTAACACTTCGTGTCAGTCACACGGTAAATGTAGTTTATGTATGAGCTTGTACGAGGCTAAATTCGGCTATGGTTTAAAAAAAATTCTGTGCCATCGAAGTTCTCTGTATATCATGAACTTTTTCGAAACGATTACTTCATTCCTGATTTTAACGTCTGTTTCATGAGCAACGTAGTCGAGATGTGACCTAGTAGAAATTTTTTGTTGATTAATTTTAGTATTTTTGTAAAGGTTGTAAAGTTGTTTTTTTAAGCCCGAAAAAGAAGTTGAAATTGTAAAAATCAAATTTTTTTTTATTCAGAAGATCAATACATGGCTTTACTATTTGAAAATGATTGTGGGCATCTGGGCACCACGGCTGTATGTCACGAATAACACGAACATTGCAGGCCTCCAAGGCGTCAGTGCCTTCACGTAGCGAAACAGGAAATAATCGAAAGGTGTCAAATCGCACGACCTTGGAGGCCAGTTGATAGGTCCATTTCACGAAATCAACTTATCGCCAAATTTTGATTTTAATAGGTCGATGGTTGTGGTCGCCGCATAGCATGTCATCCATATTTTCAAAAAAAAAATCGTTGATCATTTTAACGATCTCCATTGACCGTAACGCGATCCCCGGCCTAATTTTTGAAGAAATAAGGTCCGATGATGCCACCAGCGTGTAAACCGCACCAAACGGTGCATTTTTCTGGATGTAATGAAATCTGTAGGGTCTCTTGTGGATTGGTCTCACCCCCACTCTATGCGGCAATTTTGTTAATTAACAAACCCGTAAAGCCAAAAATGAGCCTCATCGCGGAGAAAGACCCAATTCCTGCGAACGACGACGAATCGATAGATTTGAATCTTCTTCCACACTTTCGTTTACAGCGGTGATATTCTCTTCAGTACGTACATTCCTTCGACGTTTTGATATTATTGCATCCTCTAGAGAGTATGTGGTACGAAATCTATCCACAGTTCAATGCATGGCTTGCTCAGATGGACGATTATGTGCGCCATAAAAATCACGAAGTCGCCTATAAGTTGCGCGAATCGACGACTGATTTTCGTAAAGCGCGAGTCTATTCATGATGATTTGCCAGAGTGTACTGAGATCTGCCAGAGTATATTTTTTACAATTTCAAGTTCTATCAGGCTTAAAAAAACACCCGTTACAACCGTTGTTAGTGTACAGGACGAGTTTGTGTACAGCCGATTTTTTCACAAGGTTTTTCCAGACCAAATCGTCTGAAAACTGTGATTAATCTTTTCTTGAACAATAATACAGTTGGAGACTTTTTAATCTAAGCGATATCCATTTTGTTAGTTGTGTCGTTTGATTTTCTGGGTCTTTTTCACTCGGGTTATATTGCTTGAAATGGGCGACAAGTGCCAGAGACAGATAAGACAACAACAACTTCATTGCCCACGTTAAGCAACCATTGCTTGGGTTAGTACAAATTTAGGTGACCGCTTACCCCATGCCAGGATGCCACCCCTGCTGATCATTGATCCAATCAAAAAAATACAAGCCGGTAAACACAAATATCGACCCTCAGCTATCGTACACGGGTATTGAAGAAGACGCAGATGAAACAAGCAAGGATTAGTTCTATATGAACAGAATTGATGGTAGAACAAGAAACCAAATAGATCACGTAATTATGAACAAGAAATTTCTCCCGTCATTATACAAGATGTCAAAAAATAAGAGGTGCAGACAATTCATATAGTGACCACCAATTTCAAAATAAAACAAATAAAAATGCATCAATTCAAATTGGAAGAAATTTAACACCCACGGATTAAAAGACGTCGACACAAAAAATCCATTCTGTGAAGCGCTCAAGCTCAGCTTTTAAACCAATCAAGAAGCACCTACCAACACTCAAATTTGAAGAACGCCCGCAATTCGAGTTGCAAATGTGTCAACAAAATACGTCGGAGCTGAAACGTTAATTCGAAGGTTTATTGCACGAGAAATCAAGAAAATGGAAAGGAGTGATCGTAGGCAATTCACTAAAAACATTCTCAAGGTAGCATACTTGAAGCATGCGCCACTACATCAACGCGTAGGACGAGTTCAATACAAAGGTAAACAAAACGAATCATACAGTATCAGCCAATGAGTAAGGTAAGGATGCGTACTGTCGCCACTTCTGTTCCTAGTTGTATTAGATAACGTCATGCTAAAATTAGATAGCACGTTCTCCAACGGTATTCAATGGGGATTAACGGAGAAACTCAATGATCTGGATTACTCAGATGACATATGTTAGCTTAACACACAAACATGCCGGAATACAACATAAAGTACAGAAGCTATCGGACCCAGACGATCAGCGTAAATACCCTAATATCTATCCATCCAAACCGATTTATATCAATCAAGAAGAAATAGAAGAAGGCAATGAATTTGTATACCTTGGTTGTACTTTAGCGTGAACAGAAGGAATGAGAAGGAATGTAACATTCAACATGTTACACAAACTGTGGAACACCTCTGCCCTATTCGGCAACACCAAACTAAGAATATTCATTTCTGTGTGAAATCAGTGTTGTTGCACTGTACGGTTGCGCAACCAAGCATACAAACATACATAAATGCCTTAGGAAGAATACTGCGGTGCTTCTGGCCCAACACAATAACAAATGTCGAAGAACTCTTTATGAGCAAAAGAGTCAATCGGTCATTGGTGTAGTACCCTAACCGGAATATAATGCGGATCTTGAATGAACTCATAGTTTTTATGATGTGTATACTAACCATGAAAAATCTCGGATGTTGCCCAGAATCTCACACTAAGACCTAGGAAAAAGTGTTTGTACAAAATATGTTTTTTTATTTTGGTAATGTCGAGTCATATGCGACTCAATCTTTGTCTAGAATGCATACGTATGCCCTTATTCTTTGCTTTTTCCTAAGTTTTAGTGTGAGATTCTACGGGCAACATTCGAGATTGGATTTTTCATGGTTAGTATACACATCAAAAAAATCTATGGGTACAACACTGGTATCGAAATACGAAAGCACAACTGCAGATGGGTTGCGGCTATAAAATTAGGAAGTTCCAGAATAACATAACAAGCTGTAATATGGAACCAACGATGCTAGTAAAAGCGAAAAACTCGGAGTCATGGCAGAAAAGCAAATTAATAGCACCCAAGTTAGATGATCCAGCCTAGTAGGTGCTATATTTACTACTCCTAAATTTGAAATAAAGAAAAAAATATTGCTTGAAATGTCCAGTAACCCTGCGATCTTATTTTGACTTTTACTCGTATTACGGTGAAATAATTGACTAAGGGGCCTGCGGATACGAAATCTGCGATGGAACCTGGATTATGTTATTGTTTGCCTCAGTTTGTTTGGGGTAATCAAAATGTAAAAGAGTGTGATTAGAAATATGACAAATACTGCATCGAGTTGATCGATAATCTGGCGTATTGTGATTTAGATTCAGGCAGTTAAAACAAGCCCTTGCTTCTTTAATTTTTTCATATCGCTGTGTTGGTGTTAAACTGTTAAAAGCGGGACATAAAAAGTATGGATGTGCTAATTTGCCACTGAGTGAACTCAATTCGACAACGTTTTACATTTTACTGGTTGAATATTTAGATTGGTAGAATGTAAAGTTCGTTCTGCATTGACAGGTTTTATTGTTGAATTTTTGACCTCTCAAAGAACACGAAATTTTCACTAAAACTACTTTGAACTCTTCCCAACGACGATTGTTGGCTGCGATCAATTGACTCTTCCCATTCACCACGAATTCTACTATCTAATTTACGCGTATAATTTTGAGACTCATTAACTGTCATATAGTTCATCAATCTGGAAATTATTTGTACCTTTCTTCCGTCGCACAATTGGATCGAGATTGAGGCTTATTGATTCTTTACCATCGCCACGAACTTTATTTAACAAATAAGTGTGGGATCACTGCTATAGAGAATGGCAGATTATGCCATGGATGGAATTTTAACTTCTGGAAGTGTAATTGACAAGTTTAGGATGAATAGTATAATCTATCTCCGAATTATGTTTGGGATTTCGAATTAAAATATTCGCAATGCGATATAAATTTTGATACCGATCTTCAGACACGGTACGAAAAATCACAAGTTTTTCTCGTCTTCAACTGCCGAAGCATTTTTTAAAAAGATTTGATGGTGTCCCACCATTTCTGCATGATTTGAATTAAATACAAAACACAGTTGTTTTAGGGTTACGTATGGAATAGCACATCGAGTAAATGACCTCCACGGCTTTGCTGGCACATACGCACTCTTTTGTTGAAATTTTCTATTGCATAAATGTAGCCGAATTTCGATTGAAACATCGTTGGATTTCCTCCTTCAATGCACGGATGGATGTGGCCTTGTTGACATATACCTTTGGTTTCAAATAACTCCATAGAAAGAAATCCAAACGAGAGAGTACACGACCAGGAAATGTCTCATGCAGTAATTGGATTGTTTCACGGGCCGTATAGCATGTCACATCATCATGTTTAAACCACATGCCATCCATTTCAATATCATCCAATTTAGGCAGCAAGTACTCGGTTATTACATCGCGATATCAAGCACCAGTAACCATAACTGCTGGACCAGCCACATTTTCAAAAATGTATGGTCCAATGACGCCTAAAGCCCAAAATCCGCACCAAACAGTGACACGTTATGGATGCATTTGTTTTTCAACAATAACTTGTGGGTTCTCTGAGCCCCAAATGTGGCAATTTTGACAATTAACGAAGCCATCACGGTAAAAATGAGCTTCATCGTTTAGTGCTGCATGTTTACTAACCCTAAACTGTCAGCTGTCAAAATATTTTCTTGTTTCTTTTTGTTGCAAACACTAAATTAATTAATTTTCTATTTGATTCAAAACTGGCGTAAATTTTGGGACACCCTTTACAATCAAAAAACATGCATTTTCAGTGCGTCACTTGATTACGACCAGCAGGTCGATTTTGGCTTTCCTATAGGAAAAAGGAATTAGGAAAGATTTCTCGTAGTATTTTTGTCGTAAACAATTTTTTTCTGGCATACTATGGTAAGCAGTTGGTGTAAATTTTTTTCGTAAACAAAATTAAATTGGGAATATTATTCCTATCCAATTTTGATAGCCAGAATCGACCTACAGTAGTGAATAATTTGTGCTTGTGGTAAGAACAGCAAAAAATTAATTTTAATTAGTGTTGATTTATTATTTCTAATTAACCTTATTATTAAAACAAAAAGATTTTAAGAAAATGGGTAAAGGAAAGACACTTTCAGAAGGGGCAAAAGCAAAAATCGAAGCTTTAAAGGAAAAAGGATTCTTAAATTGTGAAATAGCAAAAAAATTGGTAGAGAAAAACTGTTATCAATCATATTGAAAATTATAGAAAAACTAGAAAAGGATGCATTGCAGAGGCTACAACTCCCACGGATAAAGAGACGATTATTCGGTCTGCCACTGTTAAGCATGAATTTGAAGCTCATGCTTAACAGCGGCAAAAATATGGCAACAACTTGGGTCAAAACCAGCTTATGAACGGTTCGGCGTGTGATTAACAATAGTAAGCATCTTAAATTTAAAAAACAACTTCAAAAGATACTCTAGTTCGGCTATGGTGAATGGAGGAACTGGATAATTCCTTGGCCGATTATTTTCAAAATTATTTTCTGGAAAAATCCAAAACTTCATCCGGGATTTATGTTGGAATCTCGATTCAGCTCAACATACCAGATTCGAGCATAATTAGTTAAGAAATTTCCTAACACGGCCGAACTCCAGAACTTCTTTAAAATACATTTTTAAATCGCCACTTAATTCTGAATACCTGATTTGACAATTTTTATTTTTATTTTTTTTATATGGCCAAGCTCCATTCAAAATGTTTGATGTTCTACACTTCCTCAAAAAGACACGTTAAAATCCCAATATAAGCTAACCTTTCTATTAGAATCCTACCTCAGTTCTGCAAACTAAATTGGAAAGTTATCGGTTAGGAAACAGCCGAATCCCAAAAATTTTGTCAAATACGGCTTTGCACATCGAATTTGACCATCATTTGTTGAGAGATGGCCTACCAATTATACTTGGTAATAAAACGAATATTCTGTGGTGACCAAAATTAATAAAACATTTGAACTTTTGGCGAACTAAGCTAAATTTATTTGAAATAACCAATCCGGTAGTTAATCTGGCCTTTGGGATGCCTCACATATTTTTTGCAATTTTTTGAAAGATATTTCGTGGTAGCCAATTTAAGGGTTAAGTACTAATGAGTTTTAGAGAAATTTTTAACTAATTTAAATAACTATGGTCTCAGGAAATTTTATTGTAATTTGTGGAATTACAGGATGATTAAATTAATAAACGTTTATATTATTTAGGAAGTCGGAAAATATTAATTAGAATTAAATTTCAGGAAATTTCCAGATGTACGTGAAATAATAATATTTTTCTCAGGTTCCTGATTTAGAGAAGCAATTGTTGAAGACCAATACCATCGTTATCCATTAAACCTATTAAGCCTTTTTTTCTCTAGTAGATTAGAAGTAGATTAGAATTGCGTTGTGCCGTACGATCGCTAGGTGTCTGAAACCGGATCGTTCCACCCCAAAAAAAAACATTTCCTATCCTTCCTATATTGTGATGTGTAAACAGGCTGTAGGAATAGGCCCGGCACTATCCGGGACACTTGTTCAGTACTTAGTCCTACAGTCCAATCAATCAATCAATCAATCAGAAACCATAGTAGACAAGGTGCCGTAATGGTTTGGGGAGCCACTTCGTACCACGGAACAATTGGCTTGGTTTTTCCTAGCACGAAAATGAATGTACTTTCGTACAAGGCTATCTTGGAAGAGGTTTTTCCAAAATTTAAAGAGCTTTTCAGGCCTGTGCGCCATGGATTTACCAACAAGATAATGCCCCAATTCATAAAAATGCATACAGAAAAAATTATTCCCGGTGTGACGAACTTAACAAAATTTGTTATTTTCACAGTGTAATTCAACCAAAACTTGAACATAAATGATTGAAAATCGCATTAAAATAATTAAAAGTAAACCCATTCAACTTTTTGTGTTGTTCAATATAATTTACGAACCCGATTATAGATAGTCCCACGCATCTACATTACGTACATTAAATAGTTTAACTAATATGCTTTCAAAATACAATGAGAAGAGTAAGGGCTGACGACTCATTCAATTTTGTGTGTTGGCACCGGTTTGTGGAACCGCGTGAAAATGCCTAGGATTAACCTCTTATAACAAACAGCAAACCGGTGTCAACACAGAAAATTGAATGAATCAATGTGACCAAGCAAAACGTTACCAATGAAAGCCGCACCTAAGAGAAGTCGTCTATTTTCAAGCGTGCATATTTTGTAATCTGTGCATCGTGTTGAGTACGGAGATAATCGAGCCACATTTTCATAGAATGGTAAATTGTGGTCGTAATTCCAGTCACAGAAAATCAGAAACTTCTTTTGAATGCTTTAAATTCTTTTACTGTGTACAGCATAGTACGGATTCCAGACCGGTACAGCGTATTCCAGTTGAGATCGAACGTAAGCGAAATAGAGTGAACATAAGGTTTGAATATCTTTAAATTCACCAGTCCACCTTTTAACAAATCCAAACATGGCATTAGCTCTCTGGCATTCTCGACAAATGTAACACCTAGATCTATGATCTCATTAACTCATTGCAATACTTCGTTGCTGACTTTGTAGGAAGTAATTAGCGGATTTCTCTTACGATGGAGAGACATGGTCTTGCATTTCTTAATAATAAGTAAAGCGTCTTCTTGAAGTTTCTTCGTATCTAGCATTCCATAACCAGTTCGAAAAATGTTCACGCCATCAGCAAATATGAGCACGTTTGAGTTTTTGATTATCTCGGTTATTTGATCTATAAAAACAATAAATATCCACGGCCCGATGTGAGATCCTTGGGGAACACCAGACGTAACTTTAATTGTCGCCGGTTTGATCGATAAGACTTGAACCAATTTATGTAATCGAGTGAAAACCCAAATGCGAATAAACTCCGGAGTGCTTTTTGATGGCAGATGGAATCAAATGCTTTACTGAAATCCGTGTACGCTGCATCAACTTGATGATGATTTTCTATCTCATTAATTATTTTACTGGTGAATTCAACCAGATTAGTTGATGTGGATCGGACAGGCATAAACCCATGCTATATGATTATTGATATATGACGTGCAATTGTGGATTTAAAGTTGTTGCATAAAACTAATTCAAACAATTTTGGAATTGATGATGTAGTTGATATTCCTCTGTAGCGTGTAACGTCATCTCGTTTGCCCGATTTAAAAATTGGTGTAATTTTTGAAATTTTCTATTTTTCGGGAAACACCTCGGTACTCAAGGAGTGGTTGAATAGGTAACATAATGGAATTGCTAAAATGTCAGCGTACTCCTTCAGAATAGAAGAGGGTACATTGTCAAGGCCACAACCGTCTCCAAATCGCTTTAGAGCCGATAAAATGTTATTTTTAAATATAACAGGAGGATTTATTGCTGGGTTGTTCGTACAATCCACGCTTGGTTTATAGACTGATTGGAAAACTTCGGATATCTTTGGAGTTTGAGGAGCTGGTATTGTTATATGCCATATTTGCAGGGTAAGATTTTTCCTTGAATTTGATCGAGATACGATCTGTATTTTGATTTGGAGTAAATTTCAAATTCGTTACTATGTTGTAGAAACGTAATTTTGTCCGCTTCTAACCCGCTTTTCAACATTTTGGCATACGCTTTCGACTTCCGATTTTTTAAGTTAACTAGTCTATCATCGAACCACTGAGGGTGAGTATTTTGTGGTTTACAGCACATAGGTACATAAAGTTCGAAGCCTTGCTGCATAATGTCATTAAATTTATCAACATTGCATAGGCTGGATAAGAGACGAAGGTGTGTGATCGCTGCCATTGCCTTCATATTCACCCGATTTGAATATCATGAAAAATATCTGGGGGTGGCTTTCAAGGGAAGTGTAAAATGAACTGGGATTTATTACATCACTTTCGTGAGTTGTGGTTTGGGAACGTCTAAGATTTTCTAAAAATCGTATAAATTCATTTAGTGAAATGCGAATGGAATTGCTCGCACAGTACACCAATTAACAAAAATATCGGAATCCCCAGAATTATTAAAACATGGGGAGTTTCTCGTACATCTAGTCTGTATGACCTTATGTAATATATTGAACCAGGATAAGTCGGCTAAGAAATGGAAAACCAATCTCATATGTCCGCTGCATAAAATAGGTTATTGTCTTAAATGTGAAAATCACGGTTAGCTCTGTTAAATACCGCCTACAAAGTGCTTGCTAATGTTATAATTGCCAGAAACATTTTCACCGGTTTTCGCCCCAACCGGTTGATCGGTTGTTTCAAGCTGATCAATGTTTCAAGCTATGGTTGATATTGAAAAAATGTTGGGAGCACAACATAACCAACCATTCACCAATACTTTCCGTACATTTTCAACAGCATATCAATCAGCTTGTAATCCGAGACTATGTGCTCTGCTCCACTGCTTAATCTATCGCTCGAGTAATTGACATTGCATGATGGCACATATTGCGCACGCGATAATTGCATATCCGCGAATCGCGTTGCATATTCAGTAAGTCAGGCTCAAAAGAGATGTCAAAGGCATCTCTTTCGTAAATTTAAAGTTTTTTAGAAAAATTAACAAATGTGTTAAGAACGAGAATTATATTGAATTTTGACTAATTCTGGCTAAGTTAATTAGTGTTCGATCGCTAGGTCCCTTGATTCGATCGTATAAATAACTACGTAATAGGACACTTCTTGTGCCCGTTTGTATTTAGATTGGAGAATCGAGTCTGACATATTCAGCTTATGGAAATTTTTCATTCAGATCCAGTTCCATTAAATATTTCAGCCCATTTTGCAACTCACATAAATTTGAAAAATTTATAAATCTAACGAAGCTGTTGTTTAGTACGTAAATGCCGTCGGTGGTTCTTAACATAGCTCTAGATGTTTCTTAAATTCTCATTATCAAGTATAGTAAAATTTGCAATAATTCTTATAACTATTATAAGTCTGCCTGTGACATTTATCGACTAAACAATTCGTTCTCGAAAATATAACGTCGCTTCCAGATTTCGTAAAAATTCCCACCGCACCCATTGAACACGCACGTGGATACTTAAAAAATCGAGCATTAATAAAATTATAAATTCATTGTCAGCTACTCAAAAAATGTATCATCGTAAAAGTGAGATTCTTGCTCGTCTATTATCCTTGGCCATTGAATTAGATAATTAGGGGGATGAGAATTGTGTACCATAGAGACAAAAATGACAATTAATTAATAACAAGTCAATGAGTTTTTATATCAATTGTGGTTTATACGGTCTCCGGTTACAAACACAAAACAGTAATACCTATAACTACGAGTATATACCGGAGACAAGAAAAAAGGGTGATTTTCCCGAAATATACAAAACTTCTGTAAATCCAAAGTATCTCATAATCACTGTAGTCCTTTTTGTTGTATTATATCAGGATTTTTGTATGTCCTATACAATTGATCCTTGATGAACAATATATATACTCGTACATAAAACGTGCACACACACACACAAATTAATTTTTTTTGCTTTTTCAATAAATCATGAAATTAATAACAATAACTTAACACTACTAATTTGTTGAGTTTACTGTGTGCTGTTGGTAGGAAAATTGGCAAAACTAAACCACAAATCATTACAGCAACAAAAAAGGTATTTGTACCAAAAAATTGTTAAAGCCACAAATACAATCGATTTTTTGTGTACCTGAGGAACTTTATAGGGATGACGTTTTGTATTTGTATATAGAGATGTCTCTATTCGGATGTTTTGTACTCGTATACAGTAGAAACTGTTAAGAAAATTCTCCCCGAAATTTGTTGCAAATATAAACCCCCCCGCACACCTTAATTTATATAGGCGCAGACAATACACTAACAAAACAGAATCACGGTTAGTTAAATTCTAAATATTTTTAGCGTTATGGAAAACAGACGGAAAAACTGTGTAGCGGAAAATTTAATTGTGTTACCGCAAAACGCGATTTTTTACATTTTTCTGGTGGTGGTAAACACGCAAAAAATGATTATTATTATTGTTTTTTTTTTTACTGTGGCACCACTAAATGATTTTTTTTTTGTTTGCGAAATTGGTGATATGTGCACAAAAAATGTGTGTTCTCGGTGCCCCCTTTACGAGTATGTATATGTGCACCGGAATGGGAGTGTGTGGACTTTATACATGCTAATTATTTTTATTTAAATTTATTAATTTGATTAAAATAAACAACCAAGTTTTTTGTTAACAAAAAATATTAACTTTTTTAATTTTTTTATAGTTTAATTGTTATTAATTTTGGTTAAATTATGTTGACGGTTCATTGGGTTTTATGAAATACATTTTTTTGCACTGAATGCAATGATGTAAATTCATAATACCTACGTATTCAGGTAAAGTACTAATAGTGGTAGAACTTAACATTCTGGAAATCGTTTCTCCACCCGCGCCCTTCCCCTCCCCCAACCAATTACCTAATAATTGGTTTTGCAGTTTTAGTGGCACAAAGAGTGTTCCGAAAGCTAATCCAAAAACGGATGTATTGGGGGAACAAATAAGTTTTGAAGTGGCGCAACTAGTATTAAATCGCATCGGGTCATCTAGTAACTATATTCATGTTAAAGCGTCATCATTTCCCTCTAAAAATCATATTTTTGTGTGCTCTAACATGTCAAGCTCTATGCCAACAAAACACACGATTTTGCCACCATAGTGACAAAGAATGCGAAGCGAGACCAGTTAAGTTTGAAGACGCTGAGTTCGAGGTGTTATTGGAATCATGCCAAACTCAAGAGGATCTCGCTGAAACTTTGGAAGTGACTCAAAAAGTAATTCAAAACCGTCTCTAACCCATGGATATGGTACAAAAACAAGGAAATTGGGTTCCGTTTGAGCTCAAGCCAAGGGACGTCGAATGTCATTTTTCACGTGCGAACTACTGCTCCAAAGACAAAATTGGAAGAGTGTTTTGCATCGAATCGTGTCGGGAGACGAAAAGTGAAACCACTACGACAAGCCAAAGCACAGAAAATCGCGGGGTAAGCCCGATCATGTATCAACTTCAACAGTCAAACCGAACATTCATGGAAAGAAGCTAGTGCTGTGCATCTGGTGGGATCAGTGTTCTGCGTCTACGCGCATTTCCGAATTGTCTACGAGTTGGTATCAAAATAGCGTAAACAATTGATTTTTGAGTAGACAATGTCGAGAATTGGTAGAGTATGTAGATAACTGCTTTTTTGTTATTTTCGTCCATTGTTTTCTGTACGAAGTAGTCATCTTATATAGTTTTCCAGTTTAAATATGGGGGTTTAACTATATTTTAATGTTAAAATTCAATTTTTATAAAACAATAAGGTGAGAATGAAATATCTTGATCAATCGATGTCTTCGATATTGGTGGAATAAAATTAAATTTTATAAATTGTAAATAGTTGACATTTCTTTAGCATTCACGCTTTCATTTAGGTTTGTAGTATCGATTCTATAATGGCGTCGATATAATCGTTCGAAAAGAAATCCGGAAAATGGAAGAATCTTCTAAGAATTTTCTGTATCCAGCGGGCTTTATAGAACCGAATAACTTTCATTCTGGTTGAAATCGAGTTAATCTCGCAACGAGATCAAATAAAATGTTGGTCTGCAATGCACTTTCTTGAGCTTAATCGATTATCATAACGATTTCGGATAAATGAGTTGTTTTGATTGATTTTACTGTTTTTGGTTGTGTTTCGACCAAATTAAATAAAAGTAAGAAAAAATATGGCACGGGGCACCACAAAATGTGGCATGGGGATTTTTTAATACAAGGGATGTCCATTTTGTTCAGGTTAGCCCAAGATTACATTTGTCCGAGAGATTCACCAATTGATTATCAATCGACTTTTGTTTTTGTCGGCTCTTTTCCATTGGAGTTAACTTGGGGGGGGGGCGAGTAGCAACAGACAAGACTAACAAGAAACCATTGCTTGGGTTAGTTCAAATTTTGGTGACCCCTTGGGAATATCATAGAAGAAAGTGAAGAATAATGAAGTGGAACGAAAACACGATCCCCCGGCATGTCTGTATCATCGCCTTGCATTCATTACACCAAAATCAAAATGATGACGAGCACAAATCGGTAACTGAAATGCAGGCACTGCTTTGCTTTAGCGGTTTGGAATAAGAAACCAGTTAAATAGCAAAATAATCGAAGAATCGTATAATAAAAAATTCTATTCAAAAATATGAAACACAATAATTTTTATATTCAGTGATATGTCCCAATAAAAGACGCAGCCCAATCAACAAACCAAAGACGTGTGTCCTTGTGACACCAAACAACACAAACCTTCTAAAAATTAAAAATATACAAGGCGTTTTTTCAATGCAAAAATTGGAGCACGATAATTATAAATAACACACCGATCTGATAAACCCCCCCCCCCCCCCCCCATTAAAATTAGGGTATGAAACAAGCATTAGACACTTGTGTGTAATTAATGGAGAACGGCCATCGACTTCTGCGTCACAAACCAGCAAGCAACTCATTAAGGGGTAAATTCCCACACAAAAAAATGTCCACCCAAAAATATTACACAAATATGCACATGGACCCATTCATTCATTCAGCTTGATGGCTTAACAACGAACCAAATTCACGAAATGATTAACAATAAATTTCTTACGACATTACAAAAGTTTTCAGGAATTTTAAATAAAATTAAAGGTGCGGAAATTCACAGAGACCCGCCAAAACTGGTAACCATCATAACTCAAAATTAAGCGCCTGTTGTAAAACGAATCAAAACAAATTGGAAGAAATTTTAATACTGACAGGATTTTATTAAAAGATACCGCCGATACAAGGAAAAACACATTGCACTCAAGCTTGTTCGGATCAGCCTCGAAACGAATGGAGAAACACCTAAGCTGAAACGTCAAGAAGATACGCCGCGAGAAATCAAGAAAATGGCAAGGAGTGGCCGTAGTGACCCGACATGCGAGTACTACAACTACACCAATGCGTATGACGGAACGGGAAGTCTAGCAAAGCGGGGAATTAGCGGTGTTATTATTAAAATGAAATAACAAGGACAAGGAACGAACAAAAAATATACAACCCGAAATATTCAAAGGGCCATTTCGACAACTGCCAGAACTTCTAAGCGAAAATAGAGAGGAGTATATAATCCCCTCCTACACCTCCTTTCCATTATGGGGATCATTAATTAGCAAGGGAGGTAGATTAAGGGATCAACAAACATGTCGGTGTAGCTAGGCCCTATTTACAACCTATTTTTAATCGTGAAAACGATTTATCAAATTTTTAATTTCGTTAACGATTTCACACTTTAACCGTAACATTTGCATAAATGTGCTTCATCACCATATAAACGTTGGAGTTAAATTTTTAAACGTGAAAAAATATGAATTTATTAATTTTATCTTGAAATGGTTCCATTTACAAACAAATCCTAGAATTTTGATGACTGCTAACAAAAATAATAATTTTCAACATTGTCTACATTCTCTACATTGCCGACGCCAGTTTTTTCATTTTGTACATACAATTTTTACACGTGTAGAATACACGTGTAAAAATACACCACTGGCAAACGTTATCAACAACAACTGATGAATTAAGTGGAGCCAAAAGGCATGAAAGATGGTCTTTCAGCACAACAACGCTCGACCATATGTTGCAAGAGTCGTCAAGGAAACTTTGGAGGTGCTTCAACGAGATGTCCTACCCCACTCGTCATATTCACCAGGCAATGCTCCTTCCGACTAATATTTGTTCCGCTCGATGAATCATGGCTTCGTCGAGCGGCGGACTATAGTGAAGTTGCTGACAAACTAAAAATGACAAAAACTTTACAACAGCCCAAAAAGTGTAATCTACACTTTCCAAAAAAGGGGTATGCAAAACGATATAAATTGTTATAAAAATAAGTTAACAAAGGCAAGCTAATTTAGCCATAACCATGTGCCATAACCATCCTTTATGATTTTTAGAAACCAACATATTTATGTGGTGGAGCAGTCACAGATTTTTTTTAATTTGAACATTTTGCTATAGTGCAAAGTGTAGTGATGCTTCGAGCATCAATGACAAGGTATCGTAGAGATGTCTAAGTAAATCGAAGTATGATATTGTGTAGTACTGACCCTGTAGTACTATCAACCATTCGAATTTATCATCCAACCACATCATCCAACAATTCATTATCGGTTGTAAATTCAAATGCTGACGAAATCTCGGCCGAATATTCAACCATTTGAATTTATCATCCAAGCGCTTGAATTCATTATTTGAATTTTTCGATTTTTTATGATTCCAACATAGAAAATTTGTCAATTTGTCAGAAACTTCACAGTGCCTAAGTTGGATTGATTTTTCAGTAGCCTCAAAACACGACGATGAAAGATCGGAAAAGGTTCACGATGGACAATACTTTGAATAAAATATTGTACTTTGTACCAATTTCTCCGAATAAAGCTTCGAAGTTATAAAAAGCCTCAACACATATTCATGCCCCCTCCCCCCAGTAATTCCTGGAATTTAAATAATACCGGACATCTTACCAACGGATCACAAAATTCTGAATCCTTATACTAATAAATATTAAGTCGTCGCCAACCCGAAATATCATGCCGAAATTTCATGGTGAGTTTCCTCGCTAAAGTAAAACGTGTCATTATTATTAATTCCGAAACTAATGTAAACGAGCGGCTACATCAAAAAAAGGATGAGTCGCAAATACGGCTAGTTAAGTCCTGCTCATGTCAATAATCCCTGAAAATCCTAATTTCAAATCATGGGGATAAATAATGCAAATTTTGCAAGCACATTCGTAGATACAGCGCCACCTTAAATTCTATTCGTTAGGTCCTGGTTATATCAATATAACCAGATTTATATTTACATATGAACGAACATTTTTGTGAAATTCGTACGTATAGCGCAACATCCGCATTCTGTGGAGCTAATCAAAATTTAAACTATTTACTCCCATGATATGAAACTGGGATTTTTAGGGATTGACATAACCAAAACCTAAAGCTGTATTTGCCACTAGTGCGATTTATTTTTAGGATTGGCTCCAGAGAATTACGAACTGTACATAGGATTATTGACATATGCGCAGGAAAAAGTATTTGTTACTAGTGCCAATTTTGTTTAGCGTTGGTTCTGTTTATGGTTTCGCCAAACAAATTTTTCTATATTTTCCTAAATGATATTGCTTACATTAATGTAATGTATTTACCTAGTTAAAGCATATCCGTTGTTTTTATTTAGCCTAAATTGGCCGTCTAAACCATAATTATTTTTAACTTCTATTTATCTACAGTCCAAGAAAAAAATCATTTGTGCTGCTGCACTGCCATCTGTTTTCGCCCTGAACAACCTCTAAATAAACGTTTACTGACATCTTTGGTTACATTTGAAAAAGAAAATAATTTAAAAGTGTAAATTATTTTTTTGTAACGGAATAATTAGTTTCTTCATAAATGTCAAACAATCTAATAATTGACAGTTACTTTGGAAGAACAAAAATCTTTGCAGAGTTCAAAGTGCTCGATATTATGTTATAGTGGGGCATTGCCACCCCGGGGAAGCCATACATAACTTTCGATTGTTTTTTTGTCCTCAGATTTTTGAATAATTTAACTTTTTTATGGTATGTAAAGCGATCTATTGGTTATTTTAAATGGAGTTAAGTTAAAGAGCCCCTACAAAATCAAGCATCATAACTCTTAAATTTGGATAAGCTAGAAGACGTGTTGTTCATTAACAGACCCAATAAGAAGACCCAGAATCAATGAAAACTCGCTCTTCGTATATCAAATTTTATGAGACTGTGCTGAATCGATTAGAATCGATTGCAGTGCCATTGGACAAACTCAAACTTGTTAAAAGGACCGAGCATCAGTTCTAGAGCAATATACACTGCGGGAGCTATATATAAACTAACATCATTGATGACACAACACAATGAGCACAATGCCAAGAAGGCTGGCGCTGAAGTTGTAGTATCTGCCTTCAGGCTTTAAATGAAGAATATCAAAAGACACAATTTGGCTATCTGCTAAATACCTTAACGGACGCAAAAATGCCGTCGTCTAATAAAGATTCCAAAATCGGTTAGTCGACAGTCCAATATTACGATTCCAGAATATTCTCTTTTACAAAACACGTAATGTTTCCACTATTTAAACAGCATGGGCAAGGGGTTCGAGGTGACACGAAAAGTGAAATTCGACGGCAATGTTACTTATCTTAGTTACGAAGATTTAGGATCAGCTTCAGCCAAAGAGGAACTACACTCACAAAGAACAAAAATAAAATGTTCACAGTTTTTAAAAAAAAAAAAACATTAAGTCATCTGTTTTTGCATATCTTCCGCGGTTACTTTTCTTATATTGATAGGTCAACTCCTTCGAATCTTGTAGTAGTTGCCTGGATATACAAGTCAAAAATGTCATTCTGTAGTTTAGGTCACAGACCAAGGGATTGGTGAACGGTAAATGAATTGCCCCCAATCATCTCGATCACCAGCTTGAACAGCTCCGAAATTTCAAAGAGCAAAATAATTTCTACCGAAAGTGGTGTGGTATTATAGAGCCACAAACTAAACTGTTACTATGCATCTCCAATTTGTGTTTGACAATACAAGACACACAAATGTACCGTAAACAAGTTCTGGATGTACAGAAAAATTTCCCAAGTTTTTCATTCACTTACTCGATGCCGTGCTAATTGGTAACTCGGTGAATGAGACAATTAGAATATTATTAGGTTTTTCTAATTCTGTACGGTTATTTTCTTTTTAGATTCGGCCGGTCAGGATTAATTAAATCTTCAATTGGTCACTTTAAATATTTTACTTCACTGTTTTCGTTAAATCTGGATTTATAATCGACGCACTGTGGCTCAACAAATATTGTCACTCATTAAAAAAATTTTGGAATAATTTTTATAAAAAATTCCGGCCTCATCATCCAAAAAAAACCTCTGCGGATGTTATTAGAATTATGTTCATCCTTTAAGGCATCATTATCATTCGTTAACAATTTTGGTTCGTTGGTTCGCAAACAACAATTTTGTAACTGATTTGTTGTTTACCAGCGACCGCGTTGTTGTAGGTTTAAAATGCAGCTTTGGTGTATAGAATATGCCGGTTCTTCGTGCCTGAGACACAATTATATCGTGTTAAAAATCGTTGACAACTCGGAATCTGCCGGAAGTGCTTAACGCTTAACGAGGATAAACGAGATATCCCAAAATTGTTGTATCTCGCTCTTTGAGGACTGTATCAGTTTAGCACAAATAGTTTACTTTCAGAATGTGAGGTTAGGTTAGACAATAATTGCATGTGAAATCTACTTTTACGACATATATTTTTCGACCTACACGCCTATTCAGATAATATGAAAGCTCCGTGGTAGTTATACTCGCCCTATAGGTGCCAAATTCTACTAGGGCCGGTTGAAGTGGAATCGAGTATAAGCTCTCTATGGAATATACACTGGATGTATAAAGAATGTTCATTGCCAAGCTCGTTGCGAAGACGGCCGGCACCGAAGTTGTGAAACATATTGAGTTTCCACTTCTCACAGGACTTTTGTATCCCGGCCTTCAGGCTTTAGATGAAGAATATAAAAAGGCAAATTTGATGGAGTTGATCTATGCCAGGATACAAAAGTCCCGAATGAAGTGAAACTCGATTTGGTTCATAACTTCAGCGACAGCCTTTTTGGTATCCTGCTGGGTCAGTTTATATACATCTAATGAATATTACTTATAGTTGAAGCTTGGTCCCTTAAAATTGCTTAGATCGCAGTCGATACAAAGGATAGTAACTTCCGAATCGATTTCAACGGTATTTTACAACTATATCCACCGAAGATAAGAGAACTGGAAACCGAGTAAAAATTGTCATTATACGACCAAAATCAGTTTGTTCCCGGCTCGAACTAGAAGATATTTGCTGAATTGAATCAGTAAATATTTCTCTAGCTAACCAGCTTTTACCCATATACCTATATCATATGGAAAAAGCTAATAACCTCAAATTATTTGACTTATTAAATTTTATTTTCAACGTTACACTGTCAATTTTATTAATAATTAAATAATTATTAAATTATGTAAGAGATAGCGCGCATGTCATGAAAAGGGCAATTTTTATAATTTTTTTCATTTTTTTCTTGACATAATGTAAAAAATAAGCTTATGCAATTTACATGTAATTTACTTGTAAAAAAACCGCGTAAATTATATCGTGTAATTTACGCGCCCAACAGTGATGCAGATTGAATTATGTGCTACATCAATGTACGTAAGTGAGATGTTGTAAGTGTAAAAAACAGATAGAACGTTATCTCTACTTCCGGTCATATCAAAACATAAAAAACTGTTGCTCAAGAGACTGAGGTTAATTGCACCACACAAATTTTGGTTTAGAGAATCACTCTACAGTTGAACAAGTTCACAGAATAACGGATATTACTAAGGATGCACTTCAGAATAAAAGATATCAAAGTTTAGCACCAAGAATTAAACTCAAGTTCTTGCATCGAGACTTGCCTAACCAATTTTATTAAATTCTTAAATCCTACATAGCACATCGATACTTAAAAATAAGACTTGATTGTGAACGCCCCGTGGTACATTAGAAACAACCTTCATACGGACTTGAAGATGGAATACGTCCCCGATGAAATAAGGAAACAAGCAAGGAAACACTTACGTGATTATTTCGACATGAAAATGCAGATATCCGTCATGGTGGACATCACCAATGGAGCGAGGAGACCAAAGTAACCAATGGTTAGTCATCTTAAACCGAGAAACTAATTTAAGATAAATAAATTACTAGATGATCTCTGAATCAGTTGTGATATTGAATAAATAAATAAATTTAAAAAAATCTTTCAAATGACAGAAATTCAGTACGAAATCATTCACTTTCACTTCGCTGAAAAGGCCAATTTTTACGAAAAAATTATCTTTTTCGACGAAGCTCATTTTCATCTCGACGGTCATGGGAACAAGCAAAATTGCCGAATTTGGGCAGAAAACCTTGTGACACTTGAGAAACCAATACACCCAAAACTAGTGGCTGTTTGGTGTCAAGTATGGTCTAATAAGGCATCATAGGGTCATTTTTGTTCGGAAATGAGCAAGGAGCCGCACTAACAGTCAATGGCGACCGTTTTATATACCCTTTGCGAGCCCTATTGGTTAGTAGCAAGAAAGTGGGTGATATCTTCCGATGGCGCCCATTTAACATCATGAAGGTTGAAATCATCTATGATAGAGAGGTCATCGTGAATACCCATGATGTCAGACTTAGAGTCAAGAGCGTCAGTAAGAATCTGATAAGTTTAACAAAATTCATTAAAAATATTATTTCGTTTGTTATTTAGTTTGGGAAGATGACTGAGCTGCCAAAATTTATTTGAACAGCTACGAAAATTCTTCCGCCTGCCTAATCCGTATTAGAGGCGAGAAAAAACGTTGAAAAAAGCTCGTTGAATATATTAACGAGTTCAAGTATAAATAAACAGTTTTCGAGCGAAATCGTGACTACAGCGAATCATAAAATTAATCGCCTTCCGCAGGATGTTCTGACAATTGTCATGTTCTTATAAGTCAGCGCATAATCGAATTTAACTTTAAACTATTTAAATCGCATGGACGTGATTTTATTATTGGAAGTGACTTTAATGTGAAAAACACCTATTGGGGATCTTACGACGTCAAAAAGTAAAGAATTGCTTCAAGCAGGGCAGACATCAAAATGTGAATTTAACTCTGGTGGTTGCCAACATACTATGGCCCAACGACGGAACGGAAAAAACTTACCAAATAGACTTTTATGTAGCAAGAGGTATATCCCAGAAGACAGTACATCTCTAGTATCGGATCATTCCCCAGTTATCATGACAGTCAGTGAAATGGTAATTCGAAGGAAGAGTGCACCCGGATTAACAATTCAAAAACAAACTGGACTCTTTTTCGTGAAATAATGGAGGAAAAAATCAATCTTCATCTACCGATAAGAAATTCTCACCAGTTGGAAGATGAATTAGAACAACTCAATGAAACAATTCACTATAATGCACGCCCGTTATACAAAATAAGAAGGAGCTTAACATATCCTGGTAAGAGAAAAACGACGGATTGACATACCTGGCAAATAACTATAAAACCAGAGAACAAAACAATTCTTAACAATCTAGGTAACAGTGTCAAATCTCTTTTTAAAGAAGTTAAAAATGCATCAATCAACAGATATCTAGTTAGCCTAACCGATGAAAATTCTGATTATTTACTGTGGAGGTGACGAAAGGACTCAAAAGACCTAAAATGCAAGTGCCCTCACTTCACAAGGTCCAAAAGAGAAGGCTGATCTGTTTGCGGAGTATCTCGAGGATACCTTCCAACCACTACCAAGAGAAACGGCCAATGAAAATATAATGTCAATCCACAAGCTAGACGAGTTTGATATACGCCCAGTAACCTCAAAGAATTAAAAGAAGAAGTGAAAAGCAACATGAAAGTTAAAAAAGGCCCAGGGTATGACTTGATTACTTGCCAAATAATCAAGGCTCTACCAGGTAAAGGATTTCGTAAGCTATTACACAATCAATGCAAGCTTCCGGTTAAGATATGTTCCGTGGCAATGGAAAGTAGCAGAAGTAATCATGATAGCAACATCTGATAAACCACCACCACTCCCAAACCACTCTTTGGAAAATTATTACTAAAAAGACTTAAACCAATAATTGAGGGCCGACAACTAATTCCGCCACATCAATTTGGATTCAGAGAAAATCACTCGTTAGAACGTAAAAAACTATGCTCCAGCATATTTCTGGATGTCGCCCAAGCATTCGATAAAGTCTGGTACAGTGGACTGGAATTCAAGCTGCATAGAGATCTGCCGAGACAATTCTTTGTCATACTAAGATCTTATTTATCCAATAGACATTTTCATGTGAAATATGAGGATGAATACTCAGAACTAAAGAAAATCTCTGCCGGTGTCCCACAGGGGAGTGTCTTAGGACCAATCCTGTATTTATTATATACAAGGGATATTCCAACAACAGATGAAGGAACCATAGCCACCTTTGCAGATGACACGGCAATCATGGCGATTGGAAGTAATGTCGCTGAAGCAACGAGCAAACTCCAGAAGATTACCAATGAGGTTTGTAACTGGACTAAGCGCTGGAGAATCAAGCGTAACGAGACGAAATTCATGCATATTAACTTTACATATCAAAAGGCTTCCCATCTACCGATAGAAATTAACTCACGACCGGTGCCATATGCAAACAAAGCTAAATATCTTGGCATGACACTCGATGCCAAGCTCAAGTGGAGAGAGCATGTCAAAATGAAAAATGTTCAGAAAAATGTACTATAGGCTGAAAACAAGACCTTCACAGGCACTTACAGATGGAATACATTAAAGATGGAATAAAAACGCATGCCGCCAAACACGAAATAAGGCTCGCCATATGATAGCCACCCTGTCGTTGAAAGAAGACTTCAAAGAATGAGGCCACTTGACCTAGTAAACATATAAAATTAAAATTAGCATTTAAAGATAAATTGCTAGATGAGCATAGTCTCAATTGTAATTAAGAAAGGAAAAAAATCGAATCAGCATGGTACCAGTTATCGACTTTTTGACATACTTGCACAAAAGTTAAAATGTTAAATTGGATGTAAATGAGTTTAAAAAACAAAAACTGACCAAGACGAGAACATCGCAAAGATTAAATCTCGAGTAGTAGCTCAGGGTTTCTCGCAAAAGTATGGCCGCGACTATATGACGGAGATTTGGACGCGTTGGGAGCTAAACAGCATTTAAAATACTTTTAACAATAGTTCGAGAAATAAAACAGCATTCTTAAACGACTACCTATCCATGAAACGCTTACGAGACAGCAGAAAGGGCTTGAACGAGGAGCGGAATACTAAATTCGGCACGGTTATGAAGAAGAACGGTTCACTGCAATTTTATCTTGGTATCCAGTTTGACAGGGATACAAATTTAAAATTTTATATGAATTCGATTTAGCCTTGATTATCTTGTAGTAGTGAACAAATGATCGCTGATATGCTAACCAAACCGCTTTATGATGTTAAACTTTGAAAGCGCCCATTGTATAACGAAAATTGTAACTGTGTTCACAGCAACAAATTATTAACAAAATAACGAGTGTCCCGCATAAAAATTATTTTATGGCACTTACTCGTAATTCCATTACCAATCAAGAAATGACAGTGTAAGATTTGATGAAAAAATTAAAAATAGACTTGAATCGAGCTCTTAAAGATGTTTAAAGTGATCCTGATCGTGAAAAAGATTAACACAGAACGGCCAACCACGGTTCAAATGATTTTGACACTGGTATTGTTTTAAACCGCGTTGCTTATACAAATGATGAATTAATTTTGTCGTCAATTTGCTATTTATAGTTTAATTAACTCATTTTACGAGTTTATTTAAGACTATCGATTTTTAAATCAACATCGCGTAACTATATAACAGTAGCCGCAGTATACGAGTCTGTAAATAGTTGTTTAATTAATTCAGTAAGTTAAAAATAAATAAAAACATTTTATAAAGCAAACACAACATGTTAAAATATTCGGCACCCGCTTCTAATATAAAAGACCACACGAATAAATTCCATTAGATCAAATTTAAATATATAAACAAAATCTCATTCCAACCACGTACGTATTTACATATTAAATTATGACTTACACCCACTCGTATACATATATAGTTAAGTACCTGATTGGATAATACATATACAAATCCTAAAAGGGTTCTAATTCATATTTTCAAATAAATGTCGCGGTCGATGGTTTCTCGTCTATACAAAACACTTTGAAAATCCACTAAACACAAAAATCAATTTTCACCTCGCAGTGCGGTGCCTCTGTACAATCTAACATAGAATTATTACAATTCGATCAAAACTATAAAAAAAAGGTTCAGACGGTTTAATTTTATGTTTTATTGTATATATACGAACGATAATGGAGTTAAATCGAGAATCGGCACGAACCATAACTATTTAAACTAAATATTAAGTTAACGCGCACAAATAAAACTAATTGTTATGTACTCACGTCGAAATCCTGGTGTTTCGGGACTGCGATCCGGTGGGCTGCATATTCGATCGCGATCGCCCTCTTCGCTCGTTTGGCCTTCGAGCGACTCCTCTTTAACGGGCGGTGAAAGTGATGTGCACGCGGGGCTCGATGAATCGGTACGAAATGATTCACTACTTGTACCACCGCCGCCACCACCACCACCACCACCATTATTATTATTATTATTAATTATATTATTATTATTGTTTATATTATTCCCCGGTACATTATTATTATTACTATTAGCATTATTGTTATTGCCACCACCAACACCGCCACCAAACATCATACCTTGAAATCCATATTTCTGAGGAATAATTTAAAATGTTATTATCGGGAATAAAATACCTGACTTATATGTGGGTAGAAATAGATTACCTGGTCGATTCCGGATAAACATTTTGGCGGTGCAAAAGCTGACGGTAACGAAAAATTTGAGGGAAATGGTTTTACAAAAGCGCCACTTCCACCATTAAATGTTGATGATGCGGATGTAACCGCGGGTGGATGCAACGGGTGCAATAGATGGGGTGGGAAGCCGTGCAATAAATGGGCTCCATAACTACCAACTAACGACAAATGATGGAGTTCTTTGGCATCTGAAAGCTATAAAAATATATTTAGCCAATAAATATATTTATAATCTTATATAGATGTATGTACATACTTGGGAATGAAATGGTCGCTGAATTCGTAACGCTTCACCAAGACTTCCAGCCGCCTGTGAAAAAACAACAAGCGCTGGAGACGGTAAATGCGCAGCCCCGTATCCCGAGTTTTCCATTTAACCCGCACTTTATACAATAAATTTACACACAAAACACAAAAATCTATATAAATAATTCACTAGGCCACAAATACACAAAAAGCACAATAAATATTTTTTCCTTTTCCTAAAAATCAATTTTCACCATAAAACAATTTTCATATTTTTCACTTTACGTAATTCACCACATTTTGCACATAAAAAATCACACGAAAGCACACCGAAATGGAACACCAAAATTATATCCGTGCCACACGAAAACAGTTCTCAAAATTTACAACCAAAATAAAATAAAATTGCTCGTTTTTATCTCTACAATACGCATCACACTCGTCTCTCAAACAGAGATCATATTCAGTGAAACACTTGAATCAAACTAAATCAAGATTACATAAAAAAAAATCAAAAAAATAAAAGTACAGCAAGAAAAACAGATTTTCTTTTGTTTGTAAAATTGCGCAAACTCCTCTCTACTTTTCTTTCCGACGTACTACTCTATCCAATTAAATTGGGGCGCGACAAGACAAGGAAAGAAGAACGAATCGAACAGCCGTACAACACAACTCACACATCATTAATGGGTGTGGAATTGTGTTGAAAAGGATGGATTTTTTATGTTTCTTTGATTATCTTTCCAGACAACAACAACAACAACAACATCACCAATGTAGTGTACGACAACTCTGACAACAACAAAAATGCCATGAAACGTTATAATAAAAACCGAAAGCAGCACACACAGAACTTCGGATGTTTTTTGTTGTTGTTGTTGTATGTGCATAGTATATTTATTTTTAGTACTAAAGACTCCTCCTATGTATTTTTATTTAGTATTTTATCCGCGAGTAGTAGTGTAGTAGTAGTAGCAGGCAGCAGTATAGTAGAGTCGAACTTAACTCCACTCGCCAAAAGCAAGTTCCCAGTATGTTCGCAGTTGATATTTTTCTGTTTTGTTTACATTCTTGTTGCTGTTGTTGTTGTTGTTGTTGTCATCCAATGTACATTTTGTGAATTTTGGGGTGTGGCTTAATTTTGTTATTATATATTTTGATACAGTCTAGTTAATAAAAAGCTGTATATAGTATTAATTCAGGGGGTTTTTTGTTGCTTTTTTTTGGTGTTCTCGATTTTCTGGTATTGGAAGTGAAATATAAAGTCGACTTTTTACTGTTCTCGGTCGTATTATATTTGAGTGTGTCTGTATGTATAGGCATGTATGTGTGTTTGGAGTTCTGTGTTCGGTATTAATTGAGTTTCGTTTGGTTGATGATTAAGAGCTTCAGCAGAGAGATGATGATAGGTTGTAAAAAAATATTAAGTAGGTTGTATATTTTAGTTTAGTGGAGTTAGGTGTATATGTGTTGTATGTATATATATGTAGATCGATACATGTATGAAGTGCTCGCGCTGATGAAATGATGGCCCAATCGTTTATGTACAAAACATGTTTCCTTTTATTTTTTATAATGCTGTACGTACATTTTATATTACAGAGGTACATATGTAGGTATAAATTGCGAACATAATAAAACATTTTTGTATGTACATATTACCATATAAGGATGTCCGGTTTTCTTACGTGTTTCGTGTTCATTAAAAACATTCCTGTTTTTGTAATGTAAATATCCTCTCTCACACTTATAATGGCTTTTCGTTAGTTATAATGCCATGAGCAAACAAATCAACTTTTTTGCTAGTACATATTTTTTTTTGCCAATACATAATCTGGGTAAAAGTAGTGTATACTGTATAACATAACTGTATATAGAATAGAAAATGAAAAAGGCGTGGATCATTAGTAATGTACTATGTAGGTATTGCAAAAAAAAATCGTTCGTACATAATTACATTTTTAACAATCTGGGTATTTTTTGTATTCATCAGATAACAGAAATAGCTTTAAATGTCCCGGGAAATTTTTAGATATGGCGTCGTTACTTAGTATATGAGGTCAAATTGAATGAAACGGTCTTGTTTAACGATTTAGCAATTTTTGAATGCGATTGATACACGCTGCTTATGAAACATACCCGCACGAACCCGCTAAATTGTATTAAGCTTGAACTTACATCGGTTATGTTTTATTTCAAAATCCGCGGCGGTTCCATAAACTGAATAAATATTTTGATATCCTGAAATGAGTTACGATTTTTCTAAATTTGTATATAACTTCCAAACATATGGGGCATAGCTGAGATAAACTGTAATGCTTCTTACACACGATCCGATTTGACCTATGTCGGTCGGACGGATTTAGTCGGACAGAGTGTAAAATCGGATGGTGTGTAGGCTAGTCATCCGACTAAAAGTTCGTCGGATGAGTCGGGTAGAAAATCCATCCAACCATTCGACCAATCAACTAAATCGGATGGTGAGGAGAGTTGTTCGACCGTCTGAGTTGTCAATTTTGTAAATAAATAAAACATCAGAGTATACAAAAAATACGAATATGAAGTTTGCAACAAATAACAAAATTTATGTATGCAACTTACTAATGTTGAGTGTATAGTCGGCCAATAATTTTTAATTACTAATTCATCGATATATTACAATATTTGTATAATAAATTACGAGACAATTTGTAACAAATACATACAGTCTTAAACAATTAAACGTGTCGTGTCATACCCATCAAAACAGGCTTCAAATTCTATCTATTAAATATTCTAATAATAACTTGTTAAAACTTATTAACTTTTTCAAAAATGACAAGATCACAGAATTTTTCCCAGGTCGCCACATATATCAAAAGTTAGCTTAAGAAGTGTTCTCTCAGAAAAAATGGGTCACTTTAAAAAAATACGACTAATTCCCGTTTGTTGGCCAGATCTTAGATAGCTTAGAGAGCTTTACCAATACATGGTTATTTTTTGTTATTTGAAATTACATAAAACACGGCAAATTTTGCTGACTTTGGGCGTGCTGATTAAGTGCTAATAATGAATTTGCCTGCCTCCAATCGCCTGTTCGCATTGTGCCATTGGTGATGTCTTCGAAATCAACAGAATTGTTTGTTTAAAATTTTTTGATTGTTTCGATTGTTTAGCGCACAACTGGCTGAAACTATATTATTAATGTTTTTGACATCGGCCAATATTGGTTTTTGAAACACACGAAACCGTGACGACAAAATACCGAATACATTTTCCACCACCAGTCTGTAATTAAAAATTGGTTTTTCGTATGTTAAGTTTTTTTGTGGAAATGGCTTTAATAAATCCTTAGCAATATATATGGAGGAGGCAAATTCAGTTCCCCTGACTGTAATTTTTCAAAAATAGTTGTGTGTGTGTGTGTGTGGAGAGGCCTTAACTCCATCTGATACACTTCCATTTATTCTGTATGAGCATAAATAAATTCGTAGTTGGCATAGACTACAGCAAATAATATAACCCTGAATGTACCCTTATTTTTTTTTTCTATTGCCAAAGGCTTTATTCTTGAATCTTTCTTTATACGAAACTCACAAGAAGTGTGAAATTCATAAAAACTTTATATTTTTTTTACTTAAGCCTTAACCTATGTTAGTACTTAATATTAGTATGCATTATTATTTTTAAATTATTATTAATTACTTAATTTAAGTGTGTTACGTAAACATGCGTGTAATTATTAAATATTTCAGTTGATTAAATCTAGAGGATCTGCTCGGCGAAGCCGTTTGCATTTCGGTTGCCTTAGTAGTTCTCTGGCTAATTCGTTAGGGTGTGATTCCAGTTTCAGATGGTATTTTAGACTGCATGATTTTATTGTCTCTTTAACCGTTTTAAATCCTAGGTCTCTATGGATGTTGCTGTTTCGAATATACCAGGGCGCATTTGTAATGCTACGAAGTATCTTTGCTTGCGTTCTTTGTACAATATCTATATTTGAGGCATTAGTTGAGCCCCATAGTTGGATACCATATGTCCATATGGGGATTAGGATCGCTTTTTATAGTAGAACCTTGCAGTCTAGAGAGAGTTTCGATTTTCTTCCGATCAACCAGTACATTTTAGAAAATTTTATTTTTAGTTGATTACGTTTTGTTTCAATGTGCTTTTTCCATGTCAATCTTCTATCGAGATGAAGACCGAGATATTTGACGTTTAATTTTACTGCCGGACATGTGCGTTTATTCAGGGTGAATGTTACATGAGTTGATTTACATTCATTCGCCCTTATCCGCCAAGTTTTTAACCAATCTTCTATTTTGTGCAGATGTTCTTGTAATTCTCTCGATGCTGTTTGAGGATTTTTTGTGCGAAAACAATATAGCTGTGTCATCAGCAAAAGTTGAAGTGATTATGTTTTCAGTTATTGGTAAGCCAGCTGTGAACAACAAGTATAGCACAGGTCTCAATACACTACCTTGCGGTACTCCTGCCTTTATCTCGGTTAAATCAGTAGTGGCCGTACTTTGTTTCACCTGGAACAACCTTTGGGCTAAGTAGTTTTCAAGAATTGCATGAAATTGTCTAGGCAGAAGAGTTTTAATTTTGTAATTTAATCCTTCATGCCATACTTTGTCGAAATATTTCTTTTCTTCTAAGGAGAGCTTAATTGTGTTTACAATTCTGTGCACCTGTTCTATTGTGCCGTGCTGCTCTCTAAATCCAAATTAGTGATCTGGTATAATGCGACCTACAGTAAATATAGGTATTAGTTCTTCTAGAAGCATCTTTTCAAAGAGCTTTGAAATTATCGGAAGTAGACTTATTGGAATGTACGACGATACCTGGGTTTCGTCTTTACCTGGCTTAGGAATCATGATTATTTGAGATATTTTCAATTTTTGGGAAAGTATCCACATCTCATAATCGCATTAAAAATATATGTTATATATTTTATGCATCTATCGGGTAATTCTTTGATCATTTTTCCAGTTATTAGATCATGGCCTGGAGCTTTCTTAGGATTTATCCTGTTTTTGATAACCGTTTTGACGCATTTCCATTTAAATTTTACTCGATTTGGGTTCGACTCGTCCCTCGTAAACTGTGGTAGTACGCAGTCATTATTTTTTTCGTTTGGAGTGAACACTTTTTGTAGATGGTTAGAGAAAGCCTTTTCTAAATCACTTCTGGCCCAATGACCATCTGGTTTCCTTACCGTTGGGTTCGATAGCTCTGGCCTTTTTAAATTTCTTGCTGCCTTCCACAGTGAGTAATCTGTTTTCTCTGTTGCTGTGAGCTCACTTAGGTAATTCTGCATTCCAAGATTGGGTTCTTCCCGTATTGCTTCTCTTAGAGCTTTAATAGCTCTATTTAATTTCCATTTATGAAAAGGAGATTGGTGCGGCTGCCATAGCCGCCGAGTCGCCCACTTATCTGCCAATAACTTTTGAATGTTACTTGAAAGCTTACTATTTTTTCCGAATTTTTGTACTCCGGATTAGCGTTTTTTGCAGCCATTTCCATTATTTGTCTTAAGTTTTCTATCGCGGCATCGATATCTTCTGGTGTTTGCAGTGGGACATCCAGATGACAATTTACGTCTACTATGTTTCTATACAGAACCCATTTCGTTAGTTTGTTTGTTAAACGTTGGGGTGGTTCAGTTTTTAATGCTTGCGTACTTAGTGTTACGATTATTGGTGAGTGATCTGATGATAAATCATAACAGTCAATGACTTGCGCATTGGTGCGTGCTATTCCTCGTATTACACAGAAATCTATTAAATCAGAAATTTTCTTTCTATCGGTAGGCCAATAAGTGGGATGTCCAGATGATAAATAATCTAGGTTTTTCTCGTTTATTGCTTCGTAGAGTTGCTTGCCCTTGGGTGACGTCAACCTCGAACCCCATTGCACATGTTTAGCGTTGTAATCACCTCCTGCTAGAAATTTGATCCCCAACTGATTAAAGTAGTCGATAAATTACTGTTTTTTAATTGCATGTTTCGGTGGACAGTAAACAGCCGATATTACAAATTTCCCAGACCATTCGTCCAAACAAATAGTTGTAGCTTGGATGTGATCTTTAGCATATTTGTGGAGCTCGTAGTGCTTTAACCTTCTTTTTATAAGGACCGCGGTGCTGCCGTGTGCTTTTCCATCCGGATGTATGGTGTCATAAACGGAATAGCCGGTAATATTAAAAAAATTGTGTTTGGTGAAGTGTGTTTCAGATATTAACATGATGTCTATATTTTGTTCGATAAGAAAGGTGTGTACCTCAGCTTTATGTTGCGGAAGCCCGTTCGCATTCCAAATAGCTATTTTTAGAACTGTCATTTTTGATTTTTAACTATTATTTGCATAAGCGTATTCATATTTTGCATCATCATGAAACTTTGGATGGTCTCGGTTAATTTATTTAGCGTGGTATGAATGTTTAGGTCCTCTTCATTAAAACGAACTTTGGCTTTCGGTTTGTTACCTTTTAGGATGTTTGCATAAGAAACACCTGGTTGTGCAAAACTGCTGTCAAACGTCTCCAAGTTATCATTTTGTGTGTTTGCACTCGCAGGTTTGGTGACTATTGCATTTTTTGGTAACATGGCCCTCTGATTAAATTGCATATTGAGCATTCGTTGCTCAGCTCTCATTTTAGGGTTTATTTTCCGTTTTAAGTCCAGATACACTGCACATCCCCTGTAATTTGCAGTATGATTTTCACCGCAGTTACTGCAACGTTTCACAGATGGGTCATTGCGAGATTTGTCACACTGTTTGGAGTCGTGAAGTTCACCACAAATAACACAAACATCATTTAAGGTGCAGTATGCTTTCGTGTGTCGTGTCTTTCGGTTCTTCAATTACTATTTTGCGATGTAGCAAATATTTTAGGTTGTAAATCTTGTGAACTCCTTTTGACTTTTCTTCCTCTCTCTCTAGTTCCAAACGGAACATTGGTTGGGGTACCTTCTCACGGTTTACTATATTACCAATAGATTTGACAAGGAAACCTTCCGCAGCAAGTGCAGCTTGTATGTCGCTAACATCTACGCAGCTTTCAATTCCTTTTAGCACAACAGTGAGCCCTTTTTGATTTTTTAGCTGGTATGTGTAATATTTTTTACCAACTTCGTCAAAATATTTAACTAGAGCTCTGAAGCCATCGATTTCGAAGGTTTGAATCTTTGTTTCGTTTATATTACCTCTTTTGAGCGAGGCAATATAAAATTTAGAGTCTGTTAATTATGCGATTTTATTAACCAGTTCATTGTTAGATGCTTCTCTTAAATAAATTGGAGGCGGTTTCTCAGGTTTTGATTTCGGCGCTGTATTGAGGTCCTCGACCTCTAAACTAGAGAATCGGTTGTTAAGCGGTATTTGGTTAACACCAAGTTCAATCCGTGTCACTTTGCTCCTGCCAAGCAAACTGAGCAGATCTCGGGCTACGTTTTCTTTTAGATTGAACAGTGATATACCTATCCAATCCCGTTTGCACTAGATTATTTTCAAACTGACCACGGTCACTAGAGTTCGTCGCACTGAGTTCATTCTTATTGTTTTCGTTTAGCATTGCATTTGCTGATGAATTGATTTTTTCTTCGCTGTTTTGATTTGTAATTTTAAACGGCGGTATAACTAATTCTGTCGAAGAAGCTCTTTTAATCACTTGTATAGGTGTTTTCTTTGGACTATGTTGAACTGTACCCACTTGATTTACACTTGTACTTGCAATATTTAAATTTTCTACATGAAGTTGGTTCAAGTTTGATGTAGATTGTGTTCGGCTTTCGGTGTTCGAAGAAGTCTTTTTTGGGGAAAAAAGGGCCTTCATGTTCACATTATCACTCACTAAATTACAATTTTCTATTATATATTATAACACAATAAAAAGCACTAACACTGCACTTTTCGTTTGTTTTATTTTACGTCCGATGTTAGTGAAATGTGTTAGTGAATGTACCGTTATAATTGTAAAATAATGAATCAGACCATGGTGGTTTCTTGATTATAATATGTTTGTCAACAATGGCGCCACTGAGCCATTCTTTTTCGGTTGCAGGTACCTGAAATACAAAGAAATACATTACCAGCTAGTAAAACATATGCATCAAATTTGAGGGAAAAACAAGAACTTCTTATATCAAGTATACACAACAGTTACTAGCAAGTGAGGAAAATTCCGATGAAGTTTATGGTCGATCAGTATAGTGCTTCAACTTAGAGAAATGACAAAAATTCAAAGATGTATAGCTGAAAAATTGATTACAGAAATAATTTTTATTGGGAAAATGGAGCAGCTTACTCTTCAATCAACAATAACTAATATCAACACTACGTTCCAAACCTACCATTATACGCTCAGTAACGCCTAGTTCGTTGCAAGCATTCGACACCCACCTGCTATACCTGAAAATCACTTCTCAAACAACTGGACATCCATTCCTAATGTAATAAATCTTACCAAACTAATTACTATTCAAAAAAATAACTATGCAAAAGAAATAAATTATAATCATCCCACCATTTACTCGAACCATTCGTATAAATCATCTAAGCAAAGCTTAAACTCCTAACGTAATTACCCTTACTAAACCAATTATTGTTCGAAAAAATAATTCTACAAAAGAAATAACACCTACCACTCAAACAAACAATTCTTACCCATTGACAACATCATTACAACAATCTCCAGGAATAATGCAAAATAAGTCACGCAATTCCAAAACAATTACTATTCTCAAGCAAGTTCAAAATCATCGTAATATTATTACCTCCTCAGAAACTAATAAGGATCAGCTGAAATCAATTAAGCTAACTGCAAAATTTCCATGATTAGCTGTGGTGAAATAGCAGTGCTAAATTTCAGATCAGCATAATCCCTGCCTATTGCCAAGTATCTTAAAGTGGCCACCAACCTCTCTTCAGCACTTACAGATTCCCTCATTACTGTATTTTGTCTTGTAGTTAAAGGACTCATTAGATTTAACAGTGTTACAAAACTGTCATAGTCCATTCGTACACAATTTCTGTAGCCATCTACAGTACTATCTATGCGTTTGTACTATCTGCCGCATCATTCCGTGATCAAAGAAACTATAGTGATACTACAAAGGTTAGAGGAGTATTCGATGGTTCAAGCAAGAGCTTCGCAGGCATTTCTCTAAACGACAAATTGATGGTTGGTTCAACCATTGAACCAACACTATGGGCTACACTTATGAGGATTAGACAACACCGAATCACGATCACTGCCGACATTGAAAGAATGTAAGTTTCAGTATTCCCTGACGATGCAGACTATCAACGGGTCTTGTGGCGTGAACATCCTAATGAAAAAATTAGACGCACTACAAGTTAAATGGAGTCACATTTGGACTCGCTTGTGCTGCATATTTAGCAATACGCACTCTTCAGCAGTTGGTTTTTTACATCGACGACTTCTTATTTGGCTCTAGTGATCTAGAAGGTGCGGTTCGACTCAAAGAAAGGATGATGAAAGGTTTTGTATTCAGAAAATGGTAATCTAACGTAAAATGTCTGTCCGATGAAGGAGGAAAATCAGCAGTAACGATTCTGGGTTTACATTGGCATCCTACGTCAGATTTATTGACGTTCAGGGTGTCCCGAGAAAACTACAGAAGTAACGAAGCGGAAAGTAATATCCGAAGCTTCTCGAATGTTAATTTTAAAAATATGATAAGCTGTCATCAGAATGGTATAATAAAATGAAAACGCTCGAATACATGGTTTCTCAGATGCAAGTGAGGTGGCTTATTGCGCCATTATTTACAGCCGAAGCATAAATAAATTAGGAGAAATTTCTGTAAATATCTTGACCGCGACAACAAAGGTTGCGCTAGTAAAAAAGCTTTCTTTGTCTAGACTGGAGCTGTGTGCGACACATTTATTAACGAAACTCATGTTCACGGTGAAAGAAACAATAGCAACCAACGCAAAGTGTTATGCATGCGGACCGAGTCATCCATCGACCTAGCTTGGTTATCCACATACCCTGTGAGATGGAAGGCATTTGTGGCGAATCGGACAAACCAGATATGGTCTTATGTTAAATCCTTTGATAACTCAGCTGATCATGGTTCCCGAGGAGTATCTCCCCTAAAACTGGTTGACTTAGGCTAAAACAAGCCGAAACCCTTTAGCCGACTACTCACTCAGCAACCTTAGACGAAACCGCGGTTCAAGCCGAGCAAAACCAAATTACTAATAGATAGATTTCAAGCTGTAGTGCAGGACGACTGGTTTAATAATTTATTTGAAAGAATATCGAAATTACAAAAAATATTAATACTGCTGCTCTAAGATTTTTGGCTGAATTTTCTTCCACGCATTTGTAGTTTGTGTTTCAAATCATTTTCTGACGTGGAACAGGACTTCCGTACTGCCCGGTCTAATTCATCTCAAAGTAGCTCGATGGGGCTAAGCCCGGGTGATTGAGGCGGTCATTCCATGATATTTTCTTGCTGATGTCGATATTTTTCGGTTAAGAAATTTGTACATAATCTAGACTTGTGCTGTGGATCGTTGTCCTGCTGTGGTATAAAACCTTTACCAATACAATGTCTTCCAGATGGAATAGTGTTCTTCTCCAATATCTCCTTATACCCAAAACGATCTAGTATTCCATTCACTCTCTTTTACCCTCTTTCTTCTTTTCGAAACAGAGACCTCAAACTTTGATCCGTCTGTTCAGAGCACCTATTTCGTTTCCGTTTGTTTTGTACGCGTAATAGAGGCTTACGTGCAGCCACACATCCATAAAGCTCACTAGCTTGCAATCGAGTTTTTACTATCGTTAGATTGATCTCTTTTTCGCGAGTAGTGGTCAAAGAAGTACGGATTTCTGGTAACAGCGCCTATTTCGCTTACTAAAGGTGACAGTAAAATTGTCTGCGCGTTTTGTCGTGCATTTGGTTTCGACAGATCTTTTTTGGTCTCATATGATCCTGTAGCACGGTGTTTGGATTAAAACTTTCCGCCTGTAGCGTACATATCAGCTCGTTTACAAAAATCATATAAACAGCCATCGGGAATTTGGCCCTAAAAGTTAGCATCCTTTGTGTCCAAATTAACGCAATTGTCCGTTTCCAAATATTCAATATTAAAGCCTTACCTTTATCCGTGTGTTACTATGGTTGCATTGACCTGTTCCATTTTGTATGATAAATCGGTTAAATTAAACATTTAATTGCTGGAATCCAGGAGATACCCTTCTCGAGATTACTTGCTCAAAAGTTAGGTTCATCCATCTCAGATATAGGTTTTGCACTTCAAATTCACGATTTTGCAAATGATATTCAAATTGTTTAGTTCTTCATTGTCAATTTTTTTTAAATCAACCTCAATTCGTGTTGTAAATTAAAATCGTGTTTTTTTCAAAGTAAATTCAAATTTTTTGTAAAACAAATTCAGTGCTTCCAATTCTTAACCGATTATGATGGGATTTAGTATGTTGGATGGAAATGGGATTCTTATATGATATGAGATCCACTACTATCGGATGATTTCTATACGACTAACTTTTCAAATGGCATAAGTTTGAATTCCAAACGGATTTATTGCGATAGATTTTTTTGAGTAAAACTCGTCCATTGAATTTAGCAACTATCAGCATGGTTTTCGTCTCAACCGATTAAGCACTGACCAGTGCTTAACCATGAGAAGGATTTTGAAAAAATATTGGGAGTACAACATACATCAACTATATAGACTTCCGGCAGGCATAGTATCAATCACGAGCACCTTCGGATAAACTCACATCGCCATGTAAATTAACAAAGTCTGGTTATGTTTATCGGAAGTGAGAGTTGGATACTGACCTCTAATGACTGCTACCGATGGCCTTTCGTTTTATCTTTAATCAAATTGAAATTATGAACAGCAAATATGAATATAGCCCCGTTGCCAAGTACCAATCCTAACGCGTGACAAAGTGTTCCATCAACAACTAGCCGGAGAGCAGCTTAAAGGAAGTCCTCGATTGCGCTGTTGTGACGACGTTGTACTAGACTACTATAATGCGTATAATAGGAAGTCGAAACTGGAAGGCGAGAACAAGACCGAAAAAGATAGAAGCCCACTGAAAGCTAGAGAGAGAGATTGAAATTCAACGAAGTCGATCATTTATCGACAAAAAATATCTATCGTAACCAATTCTTCAGAAAATCAGTTCTATATTCTAAGAAGAAGAAGAAATGTTAAGCTTAAAAGATTTATCTAATAATATTTATCTAATCTCAGTCTATGACTGAGTTTTACTCCAAAAAATCCAGCGCTTTCAATTGGTTTGGAAAGTTAGTAATGTTATTTGAAAGGTTAAGTCTATAGGTTATATAACAATATTTAGGAACATGCTCAGCGATGTCTTGTTATTGGCTGTTAAAAACATAACACGTACATTCCATGAGTGTACCGAACAAGTTCTATTCAAAAATCTTCCGACGTCAACCCATTTCGGAGTGTTACTGATGTCTTTTGAAAGGTTAAAATTTGGTTAAATTTTGGTACAAACTCTACGATGTCATTTTTCTTTTGCAACTCAACGAATTCAATGAACGAAATTTACTGAAAAGATCTATCGCGACCAATCCGTTTAGCAATCAAGCCAATTCTATTTGAAAGGTTAAGCCTATAGAAATCATCCGATAATCATCCGGACCTTCCGAAGTCAATCCGTTTTGGAATGTCAATGGTCGTCAATAGATGTCATCAGTGTATATTGAAATTTTGGTACAAACTCCACAATGTCCTGTTATTGGTCATTCAACGTGTGCCACTCAATGAACTCAATGAACGAGTTTTAATCAAAAAAATATATCGCGACCAATTGGAAATCAACCCTTTTTTATTTGCAAGGTTAAGCCTATAGAAATCATCCGATAATAGTAACATTTCGGTGCAAATTCTGCGATGTTTTGTTATTGGCACTGAATAAATTCTACTCAAAAATCTTTCGGCACCAAATGGTTTGGTGTAAACTTTACTATGTTTAGTTATTGGAATTTTAAAGTGTGCAACTAGTGTTTTTTAATAAACTAGATTTACTTAAACATAAATATTGATCCAAATTATTATTTACATTTCCATAAAATATTTTTAGAAAAATTGAATTGAATAATCAAATACTCAACATATAAATCGGAATCCAATATGAGTTATATACTAAAGAGCGAGTGAGCTGACTATCATTAGAAAGAGACGAACTGAATTTTAATATAGTTCTTATTTGAAAAAACATGGCGAATGTTTCATCTCTTTCTAATATCGTAGAGCTGTCTCTTTGAACAATGTGTTTAACAGTGTAGAAAGTAACACAAGCAATTTTCTAGAATATTCTTATTGGATTCGTATACAAGTTGTTGTTATTTTTTGTTAAAAACTTCACACTCATGTTTGAGTTGGTGAAGTTTCTAACAAAAAATAACATGTATACGTATACGGTTCCAGTTGGAAACCATGGCGGAAACATAATTCTTATTGGATTCAAATAGATTCCAATAGCCGCCATATCGAATTGTTTTAGTGTTGGTGATTTGCACTGTTAATATTTTATAAATGCAAATTAGTGAAAATTTTATTAAAAATTATTATTATAATAAATAAATTCATAATTTACATAATAAAATATAAAAAGGATAATAAATACAAAAGATATTAAAGACATATTTAAATTACTTAAAAAAAACTTAACAAATAGATAAAATTAAAGCTTTAACAAAAAAAAATATCAAATATGTTTACTAAACATTTTCACTCAAAATATTGAGTATTTTATCAATCTGGGCCAATAATAAGCCACTTCCAGAGATTAGGGCAAGATACCACTACATAGATTGAATTGGCCTATCTATAGAGAACATTTTCCGGTATAAGGTTTTTCCTAGCGGAGAAAATGTAACCTTGTTAATAGCAATTTTCCACCCTAAATTTTGAGTATGTTATCAGTCGAGACCAATAACAAGCCCAGACTGATAAAAAACTCAAGAGTCATGGTGGAATATTGCTATTATCAAGCTTGCATTTTCTCCGCTAGGGAAAACCTTATACCGGAAAATGTTCTTTAGAGATAGGCCAATTCAACCTACGTAGTGGTATCTTGCCCTAATCTCTGGAAGTGGCTTGTTATTGGCCCAGATTTATAAAATACACAGTATTTTGACGAATAATTTCAAGAAACAATTCTGATATTTTTTCTGTTAAAGCTTTTATTTTTATTTATTTGTTAACTATTTCACACTTAATTTTAATTTGTTTTTTCTTATCTGTTTTAATAATCATTATATTTCATTAATATTTTGAATTTTTGATTAAATTTTATTTTAATATTTTAGTTTTTAAATATACTTCATTCGGAGAATAATTTTACAGTGTAATAAATCTCACTCAATTTATTCTAATAAGAATTTAATATTGAGTGGTACTAACACATATATAATACGACAGTGAAGTTTCTAACAAAAAATTAACAAGTATACGTATATGATTCCAATTGGATTATTCAACTTCTTTCGTGTATTAGTGGTACACTGTAAAAACGTATTTTTTAACGAGACAGATATATAAAATCAGAAAGAGATGAGAAGTGCTAGCTCTTTTTAAAGAATTATCCGTTTCCGATATTTTTCAAATTGGAATTATGCCTTGTCCCGGCGGTCTCTAATTTGTAAAGCACAACGCTTTCACATGCTTGAGTAGTTTTTATGTTGACTAAGATTATGAAGATCACAGGGATTCTTCTAAGACGTCATCAGGAGATTACAATAGCTCTATGTACTAAGTAATAGACAGTCCATATGCCATGTCTCTGCGGTCTCCCCAAATTTAAATGTTTTATTTAATTTGTATGGCACAACCCATTCACTTGTTTGAGTAGATTATATGACGACCTCAGGGATTCTTCCAAGACGGCATCAGGAGGTTACAATAGCTCAATGTACTTAGTAATAAACGGTCTATATGCCATGTCCCGGCAGTCTCCCCAATTTTAAATTTTTTATTTAATTTGTATGGCACAACGCTTTCACCTGCTTGAGTAGTTTTTCTGACGACTAAGATTATGAAGATCACAGGGATTCTTCTAAGACGTCATCAGGTGATTACAATAGCTCCATGTACTAAGTAATAAACAGTCTATATGCCATGTCCCGGCAGTCTCCCCAATTTTAAATTTGTTAAGTAATTTGTATGGCACAACGCTTTCACCTGCTTGAATAGTTTTTATGACGACTAAGATTATGAAGATCACAGGGATTCTTCTAAGACGTCATCAGGAGATTACAATAGCTCCATGTACTAGGTAATAAACAGTCTATATGCCATGTTCCGACGGTCTGCCCAATTTTAAATGTTTTATTTAATTTGTATGGCCCAACCCTTTCACTTGTTTGAGTAGTTTATATGACGACTAAGATTATGAAGATCACAGGAGTTCTTCTAATACGTCATCAGGAGGTTACAATAGCTCAATGTACTAAGTAATAAACGGTCTATATGCCATGTCCCGGCAGTCTCCCCAATTTTAAATTTTTTATTTAATTTGTATGGCCCAACGCTTTCACCTGCTTGAGTAGTTTATATGTCGACTAAGATTATGAGGATCACAGGGATTCTTCTAAGACGTCATCAAGTGATTACAATAGCTCAATATACTAAGTAATAGACAGTCCATATGCCATATCCCGGCGGTCTCCCCAATTTTTTTTAAACCAAAGCATGTTTCTACAAAGCATGTTTTTTTCAAAAAATGTACACTCAAAATTCTTATTAGAAATTAGTTAACAGTGTAACACTAATACAATGATATATTTGTTATTTGTTAAAAACTTCACACCCGTTATATAATTTGATTTTTTTAATATTTTTTGTTAGAAACTTCACATCGGTTCATGTTTTGGAATAGTCCATTGTGAACAGGATACCAGCAAACAAATCGACTATTACAAATCCAAATTAACTACTAACACCATCGTATGTATTGGCCCAAGTCGATATTAATCGATTGATCATTTTCTTTATTTAGTTTGAGTTTAGATGTACTACCTTCATACCTTACTGGATACTGCAGTGCAAAGACACAAGACGGAGCCATAGAAAAAAAATTTCTCGACAAACACTATACAGCAGTTGGTTTATAATACTCGTATGTTGATACATAATTCCAATGTTTTATGGTTAAGTTAACTTCGAATATATAGAAGAAGTTTTTCTAAGTTTTTTTTATGATATTAAAGCAGTGTGACTTATTACGTTATATTAATACCAAAAGCAAAAAACTAACAGAAATTTAAGATTATGGACTTTTTGCTCAACGTTATAGTTGTTTTTATCTCACAAGTCTGTTACAAACTAAAAAAACTTTTTTAATTAAATCTGATGTATAAGTCTCTGTCTTTATATACGTAAATTGAACTGGTTTATACGATAAAGTCATTCGTCTCAAACCATACATGGATCATTGGACCATTATGTGCGCGGTGGAATTTTCAACAGAGTTATAAAATGTTGTAAGTGCAGATCCTTTCAACCGTTTAAACAATTTGGTTGCACATGTGCGATATTATATACAGAGTAACAGATAACCATACCAAAATCGTGCAGGACCACCAATGTTTTTTATTTACTTATAGTCCTTCCTTCCCGCGCTCCCCCTCACAAATAAAAGATGTTGATGTATATCCATTTGCATTTTATGACCTTCCTAAATTAACACTCACTATTTTAGAACAATAAAACATTTCCTTTAGCCATATAACATTTTAAAATGTTCGTTTTAGATAATTATCCAGGATTAATGTATACAAGTCATATTAATCCTTATTATCTCGTTTCAGGTCATTTTCGTATCGAAAATTTGTGATGCCGCAATTTTCAAAAAAAAAAATTTTTTTTTTTTGCAATTCAACAGTAGAGATAACAGACGCAGCACCGTACTCGTACGGTATACATAAAAAGGGGGAAAATCCCCGACGATTAGAAATCAAGAACATAAAATGTGAACAAGTCAAACATATGCTTCTCAAATATTGAGTCAGACAATCAGCATTAATTACTTCTGTTTGTAAATATATCGGTAGATAAGTGCCGCCGTAATTCCTGTAAACGCAACGAGTGTATATCGAAAGGTGGGAGTTTTATCTTATGAATGTTAATTTTAATATGTTGCAGTCGGTTAATCCGTTTTATATTTTGTAATAAAAAAAATACATAGTAAATTATGTGCTTTCAATCATAAATCATAAAAATATTGTATGTAAGCGCACATAACCGCATTAATTTGTTAGAACATACAGAAAGTAATTGCCAATATACACACCAACAGGTATTACTTAAGGTAGACCGCGAAACCAAAGTAAGTGTTTTGGTACGTATGGGATAGAGACTTCGAACGGCATTGCAATTTTATACTTTGTATATAAAACTATATGTAATTTGCAAGGACTATAAAAGACTACGAGTATTAATTAATTTAAAATGTTAGTGATGAATATCACTAAAGTTGGCTACATGGGTAAGGTGTATTTCATCATAGATCAAAAAGTCATTATTTCGATCCTTTAAATTTCCGTAATGCTGTTTGGGCATTAGATTTTAGACAAACTTTTCTTTAAGTGATGAACATTCTGACTGTCGTTGAACCTGTGAATCCATCTCAGGTACCGGTTTAAATCACTGCTGATAATTAAGTTTCTTTGTAACGAGCAATATATGCATGCTTTTGGCTCTGGGCAATCGAAATGCCTGTAGCCTTGTTGTTTGCAGCTCCAACATATTCGGCTAGACATATTCGCTTTTACCGGTTCGTTTGTATTAAATTTTCCTCTTTGATCTTCTTACTAGAAGTAACTAGAGACCTCCTTGTAGGGAAGCAAGCTAACCACAACTTCTTTCCTTTTATCTTAATTTTCTACTTTCTCGTTTGGATAAATTTGGTACCATCTAGTTTCTTTCAATGCATATGCAATAAAATCTGCTTCTATGTTGGCATTCATCAACGAAAGCATCGCATATTGAGGAGCCATGTTCTGCGCGTCAGGAAGTTAGCAACAATTTCTCCTGGTTATTGTACCCTCATCAAAATGGCCTCCCGCATGACGAAGTTATAATCTTTCGGCAAGAACGAAGCCTTGAGTCCGCTGATGAGGTTACTCCAGTCGCGAAATAATTCATATCATACGCATCAAACCACTCTAGTACTGTTCCTTTCAGCAACGTAAATATTTTCTTCAAAAGATCGCTCTGTCTCAAACCTGTGACCTCGCGCACATTTCAACCTTCTATAAAAAAAACAGTAAAAGACGTACGGTCATCGTCGTTTGAGAAAACGTCTTCGTTTCGTCAAAAACTTTTGGTGTTCTTCGGCTTCATGTTCGTCTAAGCCTTCTATAGCAATGGGTGGTCAGTATTCCATAGCTAGCTCTAACATTTCCATCATTCTCGATCCCTAACACTATCTCTTGACTACCTACCGACCGTTGTTTCGTCCAGTGAGCTATCGCTCAACAAAGCTGACGAATGTAGAAGCATTTTTACATATTTTTTTTCTAATCCTTGAAGTGTGATCTGTGAATCCGAACGTTTGCTGCTCTCTAGGCTCTAGCAAAAAGGTGACGCATTCTCCTCTTTACCTTTTTTAGGGGTTTTTGGTAATCCAATTTTAGATGGAGACACAACTGACTCTGCATTTCTTGCACCTCATCCACACACTGATAGAAGCCTTCTCCGTTCCGAAGGGGGCATTCGGCATCTGCCCTTCTTTCACCCTTCTCTTAAGAAGGTTAATATGTATTCGCAATAAAGTTGCCGACTTCACCATATTTCTAATGGTCAACTCATAATTGACTTGGGCTTCATCCAATGTTTCCGTATTCAGTATGAATTCGCTCAGCCCCTCATATTAAAGTTGACTTGCTAAAGTTGCTACATTGCTGCGGCTGCCTGCTACACTAAAAACATAGTTTGCCCTATTTTACTATTTTTTTCACTAGATTTAACAATTTATCAATTTATTTATTGTTTTAAGATACCGATGGACGATAGAATAAATCATGTGAATCTCAGATGGGTTGTTATGCAACTGACGTGAGTGCTATGAAAATATCATAAAATTCTTAAATTCTACCATGTACAATTGAGAAAACGAAACTTACCTTATAGCATCGAAAGACGATACAACTGTTACAATTTCTTGGCCCCATGTTGGGCTTAAATAAATTAACCGAATGGTTATTATCACAATTTTACAATGTATATTCTCAATTTTTTCGTATTATTATCAAGCGGTTGGATCGTCCGTGGCTTCAAACCATTAACAGGAAAAAGTCAACAGTTTTTATTAAATGGGCACCATAAGACAATTTTGTTGTCCGTTGCTCGTTTCTTCCGCTCACTAAAACGCTGTGGCCATGAAACAGTTTCCACCACACCGTTATTTTTATTTTCTTATGTTTTCTTCCACTGCTACGTCATCCACTACCATGGCGAGGTTTGCACTTTTTAACTACAAAAGCCCAATACACAGGCCCAATGATGGCAAAATTGTGTATATTTACATTATATGGTTCACAAAAAAATTACACGGCCAACCATACCTTCTCGTGTATTTATTGCACACTTAGAATTTAAATAGTCTGAAGTTTTTTTTACCGTGCCCCATGAGGATATGTGCCGGTAACAGTTGTCATTTAGATTCCCCCTTTGTTTAAACATAACACCAAACCACTTCACTTGGCACCAAAAATTAGTTTACCCCACTGGTTCCTTGACGCTCTTCTTCAGTTCACCGACCGATCTCATGTTTTCTTTTCTTTTTTCTTTTCGTCGCTGCGCCGTTATTGGTTTTGGTATTTCCATCGGGCAATAAAACGAAGATGCTTGTTATTTTAAAGTTGTTGAGCAATATTCCGTAATAAATGGCAAGCGTTATAGTAATTTGGAAAAGAAAAGGATGCACGGGAAGGCAGTAAAATCCCATTCCATCCAAACCATATTTGTAATCAAGAATTTTGATTTATGGATTCTCTAATAGCTAGGTGTGCAATATATGCTACAAGAAATAACCCAAACTAAAAATTGATGATCCACCATTTCAAGATGGAGTTCATTCTTTCTTCACCTTGAAAAATTTAATCCAAAGGTTTTATATGATAATGAAGCACATTTACGGTTAAAATGCGAAAACGTGAAATGTGCAAAGTTAAATTTTTTATAGTCGTTTACACGTAAATATGGCCATTGTTGGGGAAAATAAAAATTAAATGGTGGAAGGGTGGTGCAGGAACTAGCCGCATGCTCGTGAAAGTTATGTCGGCCGAGAAATAATACAGTTCCTGTTAACTAGGCAACGCTATAACTTTCCATGGTAATTAGCCATACACCACTGAACAATTCACAACAGATTTGACAACATCTAACAACATGGCTGCTATAACCTAACAAATTTCGAGCGTCCCTATTGAAAGACCCTTTACAACGTTCAACATCATTATCACGCAACAAAATGGTAAATTTTGAGGCAAATAATGACCATACGAGTACAAGTTCCCGAGTTCATAATCCTAATATATGTCAAAATATAACCGAAGGCTCACTTGATATTTTAGACAAACTTTTTCCCTTTATCTCCAATTTACGAGCACAGGGAATCTATTGGGCTGGACCATCAAACTCTGTTGGGTTTTATTGCTTCGATTTCCACCCACGACTTTCCAAGTTGTTTCACTTCTGCTAGCATCGTTCGTTTCAATGTCAGAGCTGATGCTGTATAAGATAGCAGAAATTCCTCAGCGAAAAATAAGAGATTTCGCTACTCGCCGCACCATCACATGTGGCAGCACAATCACAAAAGAGAAATTATTTTGTTATATAATTACCAGCGGAAATTTTTTATTCATTTTGTATCTCTTTTTTCACTAAATAAAACAACTCAGCGGAATAAAATATTAAAAGTGATCCTTAAAATGACAAATTGATTGGTCTCCAAAGTAAAGGAACTCGATAAATGAAATCTTGAAATTTAATAATATTCCGTCTTTCCGCCATTCTAAAAGAATGACGATAAAATTTGGATAATAGTATTGATCAAGGGTCCAAAACTTAAGAAAAAAATTCTAGGATCTGTTCATGCTGGACTAAACTTGGCCATTTCATAACCAATACTTTTGAAAATCAAAATTTTTTTATTAGTTTATTTTCAGTTTTTGGCCAATATCTCAAAAACTTCCACTAGTAACCACTACTTTCGATTGTTTTTCTAATAGCTTATGTCATACTGAGACTACGAGGAAAATGGCTTATGGAGACGATGGAACGAGGAAAACGGTTACGAAATGGCCAAGTTTAGTCCAGCATGAACAGATCCTAGAATTTTGTCCTAAGTTTTGAACCCCTGATCAATACTATTATCCAAATTTCATCCTCATTCTTTTAGAATGGCGGAAAGACGGAATATTGTTAAATTGCAAGATTTCATTTACCGAGTTCCTTTATTTCGGAGATCAATCAATTTGTTATTTTAAGGATCACTTTTAATATTTTATTCCGCTGGGATGTTTTATTTAGCGAAAAATGAGATACAAAACGAATAAAAAATTTCCGCTGGTAATTATATAACAAAATAAATTCTCTTTTGTGATAGTGCTGCCACTTGCGGCAAGTAGCTAAATCTCTTATTTTCCGCTGAGAAATTTCCGCTACATTATACAGCATTTTGAGCTGGTCGTCCGAGAGACCTGCTTGTCATTTAATTCTGTGATTTCCTTAATGTGGGTAATTCATCTCCAAGAGCTCAATATTTGATATTTTGTTGGACCAGAATGATCTCAGAATTCATGCAGTTTTTTTAAGGCATTTATTTACAAACACCGGAACTGCAACACTGATTTCACATATGAATTAAACACTCTTAGTTTGGTGTTTGCGGGTAAGGACAGATGTGTTCCAGGCTTTGTGTAACATGTTCATTGTTGTTCTGGCGTTGTTGATTTGTTTCTTTATAACGTCATCTGTGCCAGCCGTTCTCGCTAAAGTACAACCAACGCAGACCATTTCATTGGTGTGTTTAGCCTCATCGTCTGGTTTTCCGTTTCAGCCACCTTGTTCCTTTCTTAGTTTCGGATTGACTGTCGGTAAAATGTCGGAATCCTGCCAGTTTATACATTCTCTTCCCTTCTCTTCCACTGTTGCTCTACACTGATAGCTGCTTCTTCAATGGTTCCTCAGAATGTGTCGCATGTGATCGGAATCGTTTAATCTGTCAGTGATGCTTTTTACAGCCACTTTAATTTTGAATTGTGATATTTTACCAGTTGGTGGTTACTGCAAATGTCTGCACCACTCGTTGCCCTGACATCTTGTAATGACTTGAGTAATTTCTTGGTGGTCATTACGTGATCTATTTGGTTCCTCATTCTACACTTCAGGTGATGTCCACATAGGTAAATTTTTGTGTAGAAATTTACCACCTTCTATGAATTATTTGATTTTTGACGCAGTAGACGATTAGTAGTTCTTCGTGATTATTACGCACAGAGTCTATGTTACTTGTTTATCCATATATGATGGTTTATCAAGTCGGTTTAATATGTTTCAATTTTTGCGTTGAACGGTTCTTGTATTATTTTGATCATTTTCTTGTGTGAACTTCCAATTGTGGCTTGTAGTTGTTCATAGAGCGCATTCCGTTAGTTGTTTCAAATACGTCTTTTGTTGGATCGTATCACTGAATATGAAAGGCTGTATTAGTATTTTTGAATGGAACCCTGTTGCAATGCTACGATTATTCTGCAGGTTTCTATTCAATTAATACCTTCTTTGTTTATCTGTTGTTAGTATGTGGGCCCACGCCTTATTCATCGCTGCCAAAGAATATATTAAGTAATTTCGCTTGTGGTTTATCTCACTGCACTGAAGCCGAGGATTTCGTTTCTATACATCGGATATTTGCCGGGTTGCATTGTTTATTCTAGGATTGGTTCATTGAACTGTAGCCAGCCCAGTGAAGCCGTAAAAGCTTCTCAATAAAGTACAATGTTACCAAGCGGTGACCCAACTCTGTAAAATAGTCAAAGCAATATTTGCTTGTTGTTGTTTTGTCTATATCGGCCACTCGCCCCTAATTTCAAGAAACATAGCTCAAGTGAAAAAGAACCAGGAAACGCACACGTTGATTGATAATTAACTGGTTGGATAATTAACTCGATAAAGACATCGATTGACGAAGACTTTCAATCTCACCTATTTGTTTAATAAAAAATGGATTTCAACTGCCAAAAAATAGGTAAAACCCAAATTAAACTGAAAAACTAAAAGATGACGACTTAAAGAGTAATAATCTACATTGACTACGAACTGTCTACAATTCTACCAATTCTCGACATTGTATACACAAAAATCAATTGTCTACGCTATTTTCGACACCAACATGTAGACAATTCGGAAATACGCGTAGGCGCACAACACTGATGCTGACCACAAATCAACAAAAGCAATTGTAAACGGTGGCGATAGAATAGAATCCTAGAATATATTGGAATTAACAACGATGTTAATCATCAAGACAGGGGAGTTGATGATTTGAAATGTTCGCGAGTACAATACGATACATACTTCAAAAGATACAATAAATATGCTACTATAGTTAGCATAAAATTTCAGCCGAGAAAAAATCCGCATTATCGACATATTTTGTATCACGTTGTTCAAATCGTAAAATAAACTAAAAATTTTAAGACTGGAACACCGTCTCATGAGGGGCTCTTCAATAATTTTCAGAAATCAATTTATGTGTTCACTGTTCGTGCCACGACCCAAATTCATTGCTCTCTCACGTCAAATTATAAACATGGTATCCAGCAATTTACGAATTGGTCTATATTGATGATTCAAATTTTTGCAGCGTAAATTTCTGCTAACATCAATAAATGGAATAATCTCAAGCAGCGGTGCCAAAGTATATAAGCGCGTTCACTTTGGGACGCAGACACAGTTGAAATTCAACAGTTAACAGTGCATGTTAAGAAATAAAAACTGAACAGTGCGAAAAGTAAAAGTGATCAGTAAAAGTGAAATAGTGAACAGTGTGATAAGTAGTGAAATGGCTAAATTTGTAACCCTAAAACGTTGAGTGTTTCAGTAGCGAGCGCCCAAGCACAACTTGAAAATTTCTAAAAATTGAACGTTTAAAGTGTTAGGGCTAAAAAGTATTTAAATTAAAAGTCTTGGTAATGGTTACCTTTGGAAAACATTTCAGGTCATTTTTTATGTGGAAAGCCTGGAAAATCTCGTTTGATTATGTCATTCAAACAAATTTTGAAAATTTTTAAAAATTAAACGTTTAAAGTATCACGTACCTCTGGAAGAAATTCAGTTCACTTTTCATATGGAAAGCCTGCGAAAACTCTTTTGGATCTTTCATTTAGTCAATTTTCATGTGAGGAGTTCGTGTAGCTTGAAACTTTCTAAAAATTGACCTTTTAAAGAGTCATGGCTGGAAAGAGATTCGAATAAATGGTCGTAGTGGTTTTCAAATTCGGAAACAATTTCAGGCCAATTGTCAAGTGGGTAGCCTAAGAAAATTTCGTTTTGTTTCAATATATCGCAAACACAAAATTTCAAAATTTCTAAAATTGTCGTTTAAAGTGTCATGACTGGAAAAGGTTTTAGTAATAGTTGCCCCCTGGAAAAAATGTTAGTCCGGTTTCTTGTGGAAAATTCGGTTCAATGAAACATACAAATTGGTAAAGAAGTCCACAGAAATACCGATAGCCGAAAAATGGCGATAGTGCAGATACAAACTTTATATCGGAAAATAATTTATTTATTTATATATTATGAGTTGTTCATACATTTTTAAATTTAAATAAACTTGTATGTATTCCAACGCATTTTCCCAGACTCCCCACCAAAAATTGACCAAAAATTGTTTTCCAGGTATGACTGTTACTAAAACCTTTCATTTGTATCAATTTCCAGCCATGACACATTAAATGGTAAATTTTTAGAAATTTTCAAAATTTGTGTGTGTGCTTTATATTCAAACAAATTTCCCTAAGCTCGCCTAAGCTTAAATGAAGATTAACCTGATGTTTTTTAAATGGTAATCAATAGAAGGCACTCCATTTAAAATATTTTCCAAACATGTCACTATAATAGTTTTAATTGTTTCGAATGGAAAATTCTTTATTAAATTTTCAGTGGTTTTTTAGGAACAGCAAAATTAAAATAACTAATAATAAAAATAAATTTCCGGCATACAATTTGTATCTGCATTATCGACATTTTTGGGCTTCGATGGACATGTTACCGATAATTATCGGCTGTCATTTTCGATTGATTAGTTTGTATCTGCATTATCGATATTTTCAGCTGGATATTTTCGGCCAACATTAAAAGAGTATAAAAACGGGCTCAAATCGAGGCTGGAGAGCATTATGAAAGAGGATACTGAGGACGTAGATCACGATAATTTCCACCAATATTAAGGCCATCAAGGATGACGCCGGTTACTCTAAACGATGAGCAGAAATCCATCCAGCCTTGCAAGGAGCAAGGAAAAAATTACAGAACCGGAGCGATAGATCAAACAGCAACAACAATTACAGTCGTCTAGTATTCTTGCTTCAAATGAAGGGAATAGACGTTAAATTCAATACGCTCGAAAGCAGTACAGTAATATAGCTTAGATTGCAGAGGAGCTGCTCAACGTACTCACTTTGTCTTCGATGGAAAGTTGCGGAAGTAAAGCTTGAAACGATATTCCGTCATGACTGACTTGGAACTGCGGAATGACCGGTCACAAGTCAGCCAGCAGAGGTAAAACCACGAATGAAGTATTAGCATTGGCTTTGGCGTAAAAGACAACCAGAGCATGTTTAACAATTGATTCAGTAAAGATGCACAAGCTGGATTCAAAGGATATCACGCAAAATAAATTCACTAATCAAAGAGGAGATAGGAAACCTTGGTAATCTTTTAATTAGCACGGATCCGGAAAACTAAGTTTCACGATGTACGAAAATTCCGAGTTCCAGAATGTACGAAAATTAATCTACGCCAACAGAGATGACGACCTTGGGAATACCCATATGGGGATTGTGAAGACTACACGAATATCAAAAATAACGGGTTGTTGCGTGTGTGTGAAAACATTACCAGTACGTGTTCTGAACGTGATCTCATCAACAAATGTAATCAGGAAAGGTTTGATCATTGGCAAAGCTGAGGGAGTCGATTATATTGCAAGCTACCAGTCTTCCAGTAGAATAGTTTTGATGTCGCTGTTAAGCCACTGTATGGATTAGTCGATGTATTTGCTCTTAATGATCACAAATTAGGAAAAATGAATGATATGCAAGACCATTACCACTCGCGAGTCAACTCGAAACGGTTGAATTAACCAAGACAATGAAAAAAGACGGAGTGATAGAGCAGTCTAGCAGCCCATGGAGTTCGCCAGTGGTTCTTGCCCAGAAAAAGGTCAGCACAACAAGATTTTGTTTTAATTACCAGAAATTAAGCGAAATGACGAAGAAAGACAGTTATCCTTTACCATGAATTGATGACACCTTGGACACGCAGTCAGCGGTCAATATTTTCAGTTCATTGGATTTTAATATATCTGATGATAGAAAGCAGACAACAATACACAATGCGCTTGTTACATTTCAGGGATTAATAGACCAAGTTATATGAAACCTATTGTCAATTTGACATCATTTCACTAGGCCGCACATTTGAGAAACACGTTTATCCGGGTTGCCGAATTGAAGTTGAGTGCAACAAAACGCAGCACGAACAAGGAATAAAATAATCATTTTGGTCCTATTGTCAATGCAATGGTGTGGGAATGCATCCGAAGAAGCTAAGTATCAGTAATGGATTGGCCAGCATCCCAAAGTACTAGTGAACTAAGAAGTGTCCAAGGACATAATCCTACTACCGACGGTTTGTGGCAAAGTTTTTAGATGTTGCACGAAGTTTTGATCGCCTCACCAAAAAAAACTCAACCATTTGAGTGGAAAACGTAGCATGAAAAAGCTTTTGAAGAATTGAAGAAGAAATTATGTAGCGCTCCTATTTTGGCATATCCACAGCCGGATGGAATATTTATCTTGAATATTACAACAAAGTTGAAAAGGGCCTTATAAAATCATCAAAGGAGTTAACGATGTTGTTGTCGGATTCAACTATGTCCCAGAAGTAAGATGAGTCCTCATTGATATGAATTCGATGTTACAACATGAGGAAAGTGGACGAGTCTGTTCAGGACGAAAAGATTTATGATGTGGGTCGAGTGGTTAAGGTATTAGCACCAATAGTATTATCCCAAGAGAAATTATTATTCTTAAGATACATCGATATTGGTTGTTAAAATAGCATACTATGTGGAGAGGGGAATATGGAAATAAAAAAAGTCATTGCCACTGAAATTAACAACGGCATTAATCATCACAATTGCTTGAATACAAGTGAATTCCAAAAATCCGATATTAGTAACAATGGTCGATAATGCAGATTGCATCTTTACTATCTCAACGAACCCGGTGGTATATGTCTTGCGCTCGTGAATCGGTTGTGGGCGAGATTCAAACAACTACATATATCCAGATATAATTTTTCTGAAAATCTCAAAAATTATATTTCGGATTGAAAATTCGGGCAGCTTCATGGAGGTCAATAACGTAGTAATAATTGAGTTTTCACATTGTCTTTTTTAGCTGAGTTTAAGTCTGCCTAGGCAACCAAGCAATTGAAGGATAACTTAAAAATGCACTAAGTGATTTTAAAATTTCAGTCTGAATGTTATAAAAGTCCTGACAACCAATACCTACTGTTAAATTTAGCCTAACGTTTAAAGTCGAAAGATGATAATGATAGTGTCTTTGCTACTTCCCCTGTAACTATTGGGAAACCCACTTTCCCATCGATCCTATTATGATCATTGGATAGGTCAAAGTCCTAAAAAAACCTAGTTGGAATTTGGGGCAAGTTTAAAAAGGACAGGGGGTACCATAAAATCCGAAATTTTCGAAAGTAAATTGATTAAATGTTCTGTAAGTTTTAAGCTACCCAATTTTCCCATCGATCCTATTATGGCCATTAGATAGGTCATAATCCTAGTTAAGCCCAGATGGAATTTGGCTCAAGTCCCAAAATTTTCGAAACTAAATTAATAAAAACTTTTGTAACTATTGAATTACCCACTTCCCATCGACCCTCATCTAGCCAATTGATTGGTCGTATTCCTGGTATCTGACCATATCATCGCAAACAATTAATCGTAGCACTTAATCGTCAGACCACTTCATCGTAAGACAAGGGTGATTTTAAAATGCGGGATTATGAAATACACGATCCTGAAGTACGGGATTTTGAAATACGGAATTTTGAGTCTGGTCTTACGATTAAGTACTTACACATATACGGCGATGTGGCTATATGCTAAAATATTAACGATGATGTGGTCAACGATTAAATGTTTACGATGATGACCAGGAATTTGACCTATCTAATGGCTAAAGGAGGATCGATCAGAAAGTGGGTATCTCAAAAGTTACAGAACATTTTATTAATTACGTTTCGAGAATTTCTAAATTTATTATAATTTACTTGTCATAGGAATTTGAACAAATCTGGTAAAAATATAGAGCTCCAGATAGATTTTTGCTGCAGTATAATTATTTGGAGGTAATAGTAGAAATAGGAACATCTTTCGGCTATACAATATTTTTTCGGCTGGAATAGCAAAGACACTATCTGCATTACCATTTTTCAACTGGAAATGTTCAGCTAACTTTAACAGGGTTATCAATACACTGTTTACTGGCGTAAAATTATGTGAGTCACACCAGAAATCCCATTTTAGAAATCCCACGATTTTCTTATTTTGTCGAATAGTCCTTGATAAACGTAGACAAACCAAAAATCAGTTCTGATGTATTCATTAAAAAATAATGGAATTTCCAGAAATTACCCATACAAGATTTTTCAAAAACTATCTTTTCAAATTAGTGTTGAGGGAAGGGTCTTGTGTGTGGGATTCTGGCTGATGGGGAGTAGATACTCAGTACAAGCAACTGCTAAGTGATTTCATTAGTAAAATGTGCGTTGTTGTTTTGAAGTTTGAGTTTTAAATGTAGGCTTGAATTAAGGGTTTTCTATTCTCAATTCTGGCTGATATAGAGTATGCCACCACTGAATCCTGGTCTTATCAGGTTATGTACATCTAGTCTAAACATTGCGGCTAGAAAACTACGACTTTATCTTACATAGATGATCTACTTTAACAAATTTTGTACATAACGCATGTAAATGGGCAGATAAAGCCGATCTAGGAGAAATCCTGACCAATACTGGAGGAGAACTAAATTGATTTTGACATGCACAGGTTTGCACAATTAAACTAAAGCAAAACATATGCTCTAATGATTAAACGGATCTGGTGTGATAATCACGTCAGAAATCCCACATTATCCCCCAAAATACATTATGTACAAATTTTACCGTTAGACGCACAAAGTTGCACAATCAAACACTACTCAACTAAATAAGAAAATCGTGGGATTTCCAAAATGGGATTTCTGGCGTAACTCACACGAGAAATTGATTTTTTGGGCTAGGATAGTAAACCCTCACACTAAGGCAAAGGTCAGGGACATTCACCAATGATGTTATGTCTAGGCATTTTCAGAAAAATACATTGTGCTCCCGATTGCTTCTATGAATTCGAAATATTCTGGTATTCTTGGGATTAGCTGGAGTTGCTTCATATAGCCTTGTGGAATCTGAATCCTTATGTTGGATTAGGATTAATGTTATAAATGGCTCAAACGGGGAACTGATATGCTCAGCCGGTCTATGATGTACAATATTTCTTTCGAGGTGTCATGTAAATTTCGTAACACTTCAGTATAGTTGCAACTTGTATCGTTAACAGTGCCTGGTAACAGCCTCTAGTTGTGAGCGACCGTTATTGTATCTTGTTGTCACGCATGATTGTTGATTAGTGTAATAGGATGTTGAACCTGGTGAGGTAGTACAATAAGATTCGAAAATGCTAACATCGATAAATGCGATCTAGGCCTGAACAGCGTGAGAAAAACCACTACTGCCCGCTGGCCAATGGGTGGCTAATTTGCCAACTCCACCATTAAAATTTATTTCAAACATTATGCTGCATACATCATGCACTAACTTCTTATTCATTGTAGTTCATACAGTATATTTATCCCTACCGTAATCCAATTAAAAATTACCATAAAATACTCGACTAATTAATTAAAATCTTTAAAAATGCAATTATTGCTAAGCCACATTTTCAATAAAATGAAAATTACGAGAGAGCGACCAACTCGACAAAAAAAACTTTCAGTCATTAAACTAATCATCATGGATTAATGAAAATTACCGTTATTACTCTTCTTGCGCAAAATGATGTAAATTAAGGCGAAGGAACGATATGAAAATGAAAACTGACTTGATTTGCGGTTCTCGGTGTTGTTTTTCTTTTAATAATAAAAACGGTTTACCTCAAACCGTTAATCTATATATGAAAGCGAAACACATTCATTTTATATGTGTAAGGGGTTTAAGAGGGATTCCCTTATATAAGCAACATTATAAATTGTTTCGTTGCTACCCAATCTAACTCCATAAATTATAAAAGATTTCGTGTACGAGTATAAACAGAGATGCGAGCGTGGAAAGGAAACAGGAGAAGCTTAAGATGTTGTACGTTTATTTTGCACAGTATGAAAAATGTCTGGTACTTTGTAATTTAGTGTTATAGGTATATGTTTGGACGGGGCGAGTAACCTGTTAAATTTTTGACTAAAAGGTTAGAAACGCGCAGTGTATAAATATCAAAACTGCATTCCTCGGGGGGTTAACTTTAAACAGCAATAGCGATAAATTTTAAATTTTTTATTGATAATAATCCGATTAAATACAAATAAATACAAAAATGTATAAATATTTAAATGTTAAAGACGACTGTTTAAAATTTAAATGATTATATGGAAATTATCATGATTATGACAATGGAAATCCATCAAACATCACAGAATCATCAACGTTGGATATAAATGTGCAGTGTTATCGTAACCTAAAATCTTTCGTTCACTTGCATACACAGAAATACTATATTCAAGTTTTTATGGAATAATTTATAGAAAATATCACATTTTATTAAAATATTTGATTATTTTTTATGTGCTCGTCGATCGGTATCCGAGATGTGCGGTTAAAAATATGATCGCAATAATACAATGTTCCATTATTTTTACGATCGCGTATACAAATGCATTTTGATCGTTTTACCTAGATTTGTTCTCGCAAACGTACAAGTTGTATAATTTATTGCCATCAATATATAAATATTATTAATTTTATTAGTAAATGAAATTATATGTAGATGGCAGAAGGCAGTCATTAGCATTTACTGATCAAATGGTTAAATAATCTCTTCAATCCTAATATAGAAATAAAAAATATTCTGGTTTTATTACTGAACCTGATAATAGTCTATTGTTAAGGAGTAGGTCGATCTAGTGAACGCAAGTAGTCAAGCCAGACTTTAATTGGGTTAAAATGAATGCCAATAACTATTCAGCGTACGGTTAGTTACTCTGAACAAAATCAAAGTTTCATATTCAAAAGTGCTAAAGGTTGAAGCCCACGAGGTGGAAAATACGGTACTCGAGCACGTTGGAGATTTACAATTTACAAATTGGTTTAGTTTCGAAAACTAACTTCAACACATATTAAAGGACATCCAGACCAGATACAAAATGAAATATATCATCATGACGTGGAAAATTAGGACACAAAAAGGGGCTAATAACATAATAGTAGATCGAGATCAAGGCGAATAAATAATTTTCACCACAGCTCATAACGTTTTTGGTATTATTTATAATATTGTTGCGAATTCGCGTATTGGTTTGCTCAAAAAATGTTCATATAAGGGTCGGACAAATGTTGTCATTTTTTTTTTTGTAAGATTAGCGACATCTAGGTTTAAGTAGTGATACTAGAGATAGTTTTATAACAGTTTTGTGGTACTTCAGATTATAGTAATCTAGAACTGAACCGTCGAGAATATTACTTCTGTATTAACAATCGCTGCGTTCCATTTTCGCTAGCAAAGTACTGACAAGTACTAAAGAGTAGATAGTAAATGGAACGCAAAAAACAGAACTCAAAGCAAAACATAACCAACAATTTTTTTATAATTTATAATTTAGTATTACATGTATCCGCAATAAAAATGGTAAGCTATAACAAATTTTATTTAATACTTTATTTAACTGTTGGAATTAACGAAACACCAAATGCAGCTTCCGACATACTGTTAAAGTAAGCCGACTCGCTCCAGCAGTAAGAACTAAAATTAATCAGCCGAAAAATCTTGATAATACAGATTCGGATATAACTGCTACTGTTTACCAGCCAAAAATGTCGATAATGCAGATAGGAAACAATACGTATTATCCGCTAGTAATAGTCGGTAAGACAGATTCGTTTACATAGCCAGCCTAAAAATGTCGTTAAATCAGATAAATACATTTGGTGTTAAACAGTAATTTCTTCTTTAATCCAAAATGTTTAGTTCGTTGCATTAAATGCATTGAAACTATAATACAAATCTATTTTATCACTGAGACAACTCGAAGTAATATATGAAGCAAAACCTCAAAAATTTCAAGTCAATTTTCATGTTGGGAGTCCGGGAAAACTTGATTGAATATATCGCACACACAAAATATGAAAATTTCTAAAAATTGACCGTTTAAAGTGTCATGGCCGGAAATAGATTCAAATGAAAGGTCTTTATGATGCTCATACCTGGAAAAAATTTCAGGTCAATTTTCTTGTTGGGAGTCCGGGAATCAAGTTCAATATATCGCACACACAAAATTTGAAAATTTCTAAGAATTGGCCGTTTAAAGTGTCATGGCTGAAAGTAGATTCAAATGATTGGTCTAAATAATACTCAGATGTGGAAAAAAAGTCAGGAGAATTTTCATGTTCAAAAAAATTTGTTTGTATCTGCATTATCGACATTATTCGATTGTCATTCATTCTTATTTAATCTGCATTATCGACATTTCCCGGCTGAGTATTTCTGTGAATTTCTTAACCATTTTATATGTTTTATTCAATCGATTTTTCAATTACTCACAACAAAAAAATTGACCTGAAATTTTTTCCACATATGAGCATCATTAAGAGCTTTCATTCGAATCTATTTCCAGCCATGACACTTTAAACGGTCAATTCTTAGAAATTTTCAAATTTTATGTGTGCGATATATTGAATCGAGTTTTCCCGGACTCCCAACATGAAAATTGACTTTACGTTTTTAAAATGATATTCAATAAAAGGCACTTTATTTGAAATGTTATCTGGACATGTCACTAAAGATGCATTTCCCATTTAACCTCCCCAAACATCTAATAAAGCACTTATAAAAATTTGCTTTGGGTAATTTGTTTTAAATGTTCCGAATTAAAAATTCATATTTTAATTGTTGTCGTTGTTTTTTAGGAACAGCAAAATAAAAATTTCTAATATAATTAATTGATTTCCGACATAAAACTTGTATCTGCATTATCGGCATTTTTCGGCTGGAGTTTTCGATGGACCTGTTAACGACAATTATCGACTGCCATTTTCGTTTGATTAGTTTGAATCTACTTTACGGACATTTTTCGGCTGAACATTTTCGGCTAACTTTAATAGAGTGCTTCCGACAGCACAAATATTTCAGAAGGCACTAACGATTCTAACGAGTATGTGGAAGTGTTAACGATTCTGGATGAGCCACATGGTGAAGTTAAGACCTTATTAAAGTTAGCCGAAAGTTTCCAGCCGAAAGGCAATGCAGATAGTGTCTTTGCTATCCCAGCCGAAAGGTGATGCAGATAGTGTATTCGCTAGCCCAGCCGAAAGATGATAATGCAGATATTGATTTTGCTATCCAAGTATTGCAACCATTGCCACCCAATTTGCATTAATTTAGCATCCATTTTAATGAGAAATTTGAGAAGGGGATGCAGGGGTGTAATTTTGCAAAAATTCGGTAATTCAACATATCAAAAATTCATTGAATGGCCTGTCGTTCAAGATTATCGTGCTTTGTCATTGATGCCACTATGGTTATTTGATAGGCCGTAATGTTGGTCAACTTCGGCTAATTGTGGAGAAATTCTGAAGGGGATGCAGGGGTGTAATTTTGCAAAAATTCTCTATTTCAATATATCGAAAATTCATTGAATGGCAAGTATCTCCTTCAGAATTTCTCCACGATTAGGCCGAAGTTTACTAACATTATGGCCTATCAAATAACCATAGTGGCATCAATGACAAAGCACGATAATCTTGAACGACAGGCCAATTCAATGAATTTTTGATAAAAAATGGATTCCAAATGGATGCAAATTGGATAGCAATGGATGCATTGCTTGGATATGAAAAACAATATCTGCATTATCATATTTCGGCTGGGATAGCGAAGACACTATCTACATAACCTTTCGGCTGGGATAGTAAAGACACTATCTGCATTGCCTTTCGGCTGGAAACTTTCGGCTAGCTTTAACAGTTCGAAAAGCACCTTCAGGACAAGGAAGCGGGTAAGGAGAAAAGACACCAAGAATTATTGAAAAAGAAATGATTTAATGTGGTACAATGTAATTAAAGAATTAATTAATTTATTATTTATTTAAAGTGAAATACAACGTTTTGAATGTTTTTGATTAGACTTAGTAAATTTGTATTGTTTAATTCATTAAATATATCCATTTTTGTTCTCATATTTTCTTCTCCCTCGGAAAATGGAAGATCATTCGTTGGTAGTTGTTCTTGGTATTCTTCCATTACATCCTCCACGTATCCCTCTAAAATGCACATGTTGTGCAAAACGCAAGCAACTACCACACAATTTGTAATAAATGGTACTACTGGTATTGGCCCAGATTGATAAATACTCAAAATTTACGGTGGAAAGTTGCTATTAACAAGGTTACAAGGTTGCTAGGAGAAATCTTATACCGGAAAATGATCTTTAGAGATAGGCCAATTTAACTTATGCAGTGAATTCTAGCCTTAATTTCTGGAAGTGGCTTGTGATTGGCCCAGAATAATAAAATACTCAATATTTTGAATGAAAATTTTCAATAAACATATTTGATATTTTTTTTTGTTAAAGCTTTAATTTTATTTATTTGTTAAGTTTTTTTTAAGTAATTTAAATATGTCTTTAATATCTTTTGTATTTATTATCCTTTTTCCATTTTATTATGTAAATTATTAATTTATTTAATATGATAATAACTTTTAATAAAATGTTTACTAATTTGCATTTATAAAATATTAACAGTGCAAATCACCAACACTAAAACAATTCAATATGGCGGCTATTGGAATCTATTTGAATCCAATAGGAATTATGTTCCCGCCATGTTTTCCAATTGGAACCGTATACGTATACGTGTTATTTTTTGTTAGAAACTTCACGGGCTCCATTTCATTACAGTGTACACCTGCACTAATACTTTAATAAATCAATTAGAATCCAATTGGACTCGGCGTATTCCAATATGATTCGTATACGTGTATGTGTGAAATAAAGTGTGAAAAACTTCACACGCATATTTCACAATCATCTGACATACTGCGCTATTGGGAATTGGTAATATCGAATTTTCGGGTTTAGTAGTGGGATGTAATCGGTTTCCGTGAAAGACGTTGACGCCAAACCTACTTTTCTGAGCTATCTCGCATGCTTACTTCTACTGCAATCAACCCCAGTAAGGTGAAAATTACCTTATTAGAAATGCAAATGCAATATGTAAATAATTTTTTATATTCTCACACACAATTTAAAGCGCAATATACTTCTCCAGCAACATTTTTTTTATTATTAATACATTAAAATGAAAACAAAAGTAAAATGTATTTAATCAGATGGCCGCAACCTAATAAAGATAATAGCATAACACCCCTATTAACAATTTTACAAGAGTATAAAAATATCATAAATTTGTTTTTAATCTTTCACCCTTGATTTCTTCTATACTCGTATATAGAGTCTTGTTCTTATGCGATTTTTTTTATTACACTTATTATTATTTTTATGATTATTATTATTAATGTTATTATGCCATCGCAACCCTCCTCACTCGCGGCGGGATACCGCAATTTTAAGAAAATATTTATCGCGAGAAATTTTCGTTAGGACACGAGGGAAATCCATATACGAGTACATATTGAGGAGTAAGGCACCGCGGTCCAGTTGGATGTACGTTTTGAACTCGTGCCCGAAAATGGTAAGATTACTTCACACCACAATATATGATCTAATCGAGGAAATTTGTTTTTTACGTTTCGTTTAAGATTTATAACATTTTAACAATATTTGATGATTCTTTGTACGCGAGAGATCCATCGATCGTTTGATGTACAAATTTATATTACTTCTTATATACAATAATTTTTGTTTATGATATTTCCATCGTCTTGCTCCAATCTGCTGATTTATGATGCTCCGGGAGATGAAGATTGAAAAAATCTTTGTTATATTTTTAGCAAATTAATGGTTGCCGGTTCGATTGTAATTTTTTATAATATGCGCGAGTAAAGAAAATCATTAAATTGTACTTATTACTTAGTGTATACGAGATGATGCGGTGGAGGTGCGGTGGATTACAGCATACGAGATACGATGTGTATATATGACGATGGCATGGCAATGAAGTGATGTTGTTATAACTATACATTTTGTTGTATTTTTGATGGGAAAATAATTATGCTTTGAAAGATTATTTTATTTCATCTTAGACTTTTTGGTTTATAAAGGCGAACGCGAGAGTATGTTTTGATAATAAAATAAATAAATTACAATTTATTGTAATTTTAAATTGTATTTAATAGGCGTTTGGAATATGTATGTTATTTTTATGAGTCTTACCTAATCATCAATGTTGTACCACCCAAAATGGTATGTATATAGTTCAGTGCGGAAAAGTATTAAGTGACTTAGTAAAACTTTATTAAACTACAGCACAGTAGTTTCTGTAATATGTCATGCGCTAACATTTTAACTGATCTCTTGATCTCGAGGGCGGCGGATATATATATAATGTAAAGATATCAACGACATTAGCCGAATCCTAATTGATTAAGCATAACTAGAAAGTGGAGCAGGGTGTATCTTAAAAAGATATAACTTGGCGGATTGTTAAGGAACCACATCAAAATGTTATTGAAGCAAGCTCAATCGAACCAACAACATATTTCATGTTTTTTGTTGGCAGATAATTTTATTCTGCTTTATTAATTGAATTAGCTCGACCACAAATACCCCCTAATGACCCATAACTTACTTTTCGCTAACTATGAACTAAATTGTACCATTGCAAATTACATTCAGTCACCTGAAGACTTGAGGCCCGTAACTCCTCGATGTAACGACAGGAATTACTTGATGAGGTACCGCCGAAAGTGGCGCCTAGTGGAATTCGTTAATAATCTGTGCACATTGAATGCTCATTAAGCTATTTTTTTAATACACCACAATACAAAAAAATTTAAAAGAAATCAAATAAAAAGAAGCAAAAAGTCGGCAAATCAAGAGTTATTCGTCACTTTTTGAAAATCCATACGTGATATGGTACCATATATTGCGTAGATAATATAATACAGAAGTTTAGATACTGTTAAAGTTAGCCGAAAGCCTCCAGCCGAAAGATAACGCAGATTGTGTATTTGCTATCCCAGCCGGAAGGTAATGCAGACAGTGCCTTCGCTATCCCAGCCGAAAGATGATAATGCACATATTGTTTTTGCTATCCAAGCAATGCATCCATTGCTATCCAATTTGCATCCACTTAGCATCCATTTTGTTGAGAAATTCTGAAGGGGATGCAGGGGTGTAATTTTACAAAAATTCGCTGATTCAATATATCGAAAATGCATTGAATGGCCCGTCGTTCAAGATTATCGTGCTTTGTCATTGATGGCACTATGGTTATTTGGTAGGCCATAATGTTGGTCAACTTCGGCCTAATCGTGAAGAAATTCTGATGGGGATGCAGGGATGTAATTTAGCACAATTTTGCTAATTCATCGCTAATTCAATATATCGAAAATGCACTGAACGGCCTGTCGTTCAAGATTATCGTGCTTTTCGCTACATTTACGAATACATTTTCGATATATTGAATCAGCGAATCTATGCAAAATTACACCCCTGCATCCCCTTCAGAATTTCTTCGCGATTAGGCCGAAGTTGACCAAAATAATGGCCTATCAAATAACCATAGTGTCATCAATGACAAAGCACGATAATCTTGAACGATAGGCCATTCAATGCATTTTTGATATTGAATCAGCGAATTTTTGCAATATGACACCCCTGCATTCCCATTAGAATGTTTCTACGATTAGGCCGAAGTTGACCAACATTATGGCCTATCAAATAACCATAGTGGCATCAATGAGAAATCACGTTAATCTTGAGCGACAGGACATTCAATGCATTTTCGATATATTGAATTAGCGATGAATTAGCGAAATTGTGCTAAATTACACCCCTGCATCCCCTTCAGAATTTCTCCACAATTAGGCCGAAGTTGACCAAAATTATGGCCTATCGAATAACCATAGTGGCATCAATGACGAAGTACAATAATCTTGAACGACAGGCCTTTCAATGCATTTTCGATATATTGAATTAGCGATGAATTAGCGAAATTGTGCTAATTGACACCCCTGCATCCCCATCAGAATGTTTCTACGACTAGGCCGAAGTTGACCAACATTATGGCCTATCAAATAACCATAGTGGCATCAATGACAAAGCACGATAATCTTGAACGACAGGCCATTCAATGCATTTTCGATATTGAATCAGCGAATTTTTGCAAAATTACACCCCTGCATCCCCTTCAGAATTTCTCAACAAAATGGATGCTAAATGGATGAAAATTGGATAGCAATGGATGCATTGCTTGGATAACAAAAACAATATCTGCATTATCATATTTCGGCTGGGATAGCGAAGACATTATATGAATAACCTTTCGGCTAGAAACTTTCGGCTAACTTTAATAAGGTGAAGTTTAGCTTGTTTTGCAGCAACATACGTACAATTGTCCATGAGTAAACACAGGTTCCCTGCAGGAAATTCATTGACGACACACTAATGACACATCAGCTACAGTCAAGCATGGCACATGTATAGATATTTATCAGCAAATGGCACTAATTTTCGTTTGTGACACGTCTGAGATGAATCGTTTACGATATGTATGTGATGAGTCTCATACGAGAAGTCATACACGAATCGAATGTGACATGACTAAGATGAATTGTTTCTAATATATTTATCGTATACAACAACATAAAATGTTGAACTACATAAAATTTGGTTCAGATTTGTAAATCAAAACAATACTTTACTTACCGTTTAGAATGGCAGCTGACCATGTGTAAACCTTATAAATGTCGTACATGTACAATTGATAAATATGTACATTGTACTAAAATGATAACGTTTTATGCTAGGAATAAATAATAGAATTTTCGCCACCTGTAGGAAATTTATATAAGTTAGTATTATAAGGTTTTTTGTCAATTGAAATCAAATTAGAAAAATTTCTTTTTAAGCTGACCGGCAAAGCATACACAACAAATAGCTTTTTATTTCAAATACTACTGGAGATAATACCGAAGTGTGAGATAACCGAATTGAATATACGGATTTATCACACCGTGAACTGTTGGCTTATAGGGTGAATTTATGTTTTTGTTAGTTGGGAATTATAATAAATTGGGTTATAGGTAACACTGTATTAAAAATGAATAGAACAATATGTCTCCACTTCCGTTTTGGAAAAAAAAGGAATGAAGGAAAAATCCTTGTAAATGGAATGATAAAGTAATTAAAGTAAAAGCTTGTCAGTAAAAATTCGAAAACTAGAACAAGTCATGGCGTCGAATAGTGTTCCAGTAGAAACTTTAATGGGACGTGAAAAGTATATTGAATGGGAATTTACCATGAAATCGTATTTTGAGCATGAAGATCTGTAGTGTTGTATCGAAAATAAAGACCAGACAGCAAATGAAATAAAGAAGGCCAAGCGGGAAATACAAGCAAAATCAAAACTCATCATGTGAGTGCATTCCGTTTAGAAACTTCACAAGAAGTGTGGGAAAAATTAAGAAAAGTATTCCAGCATGACGGACTGTCGAATAAAATCGCTTTGATGCGAAAAGTGATTAATACAAAACTTGGAAATTGTCCGTCAATGGAGCGGTATATAACGACAATTATCTGTGCTTCGCAAAAGTTAAACGACATTGGTTTTGTATAGTCAGCGAAGAATGGATTGGCACTTTTTTGCTTGTGGGTTTGCCAGAAAAATTTCAACCAATGGTTATGGCCATTGAAAGCTCTTAAACGAAGGTTACGGGGGAGTACGTAAAGGCAAAATTACTCATTAGTGAGTACGGTTCGGTGAATACAGCGTTTATTTCAAAAGGCATTAGAAAGCGGGTTAAACCAAGATGCTACAACTGTAATCAAATCGGTCATTTCGCAAACAAATGCAAGTTTCCGCCCAAAAAAAAGTAGACGGAGGATAAACAGGCTTTGCTCTCAATTTTTGCGGTAAATGAAACAAAAATTCATGATGAATGATATATCGATTCCGGCGCAAATGCAAAATGTTCCCGATTGTCAACACGAAAAGAAGTTTTCATCGCTAACAACGAAAAGGTGCCAGTCAACTGTAAGAGAACGTGTAACCTGGACATCGTAGTTGACAGTAAAAAACAACTGTCACAGCAAACGTAATGTATGTGTCTGAATTATCAACGAATTTAATTTCTGTGGGTCAGATGGCTAAGAATGGTAAAGTGATAGTTTTCGATGACCGCCAGTGTAGAATTTTTGACAAGCGTAACCAGTTAATTGCGACAGCAACTCTAGAAAAGGATATGTACAAACTCGATTTGGATAAAAGTGCGTGTTGTTGATTCGGGTCAGTTGTCAAGGACAATTTTGAATTGTGGCATCGCCGGCTTGAACATATGAGCGTCCAATATATGAAAGAGTTGCAAATATCGTCGGGAATGGACATTGTTGAACCACAAGTGACAAAAATGACATTTGTGTCGTTTGCTGTAAAGGAAAGCAGCCAAAATCACAGTACAGAAAATCGACCTCATCATCGAATCATAAATTAGAATTGGTTCATGCAGATTTGTGCGGACCCATGGAAGAGAAATCGATTAATGGATCGCGCTATTTTTTCTCCTTGGTTGGCGATAATTCGCACAAGACGTTCGTTTACTTCTTAAAATCCAAAGATGAAGTTGAAGACGGTTTTCAAAAAATTTAAAGCATTTGTCGAAAATTAGTGTGGAGAAAAATTAAAAGTGTTGCGGACAGACAACGATGGAGAGTTTTGTAACAAGGAACTCCTGAGTTTTCGGAGTTCGGGGATTCAGCATCAGGCGACTATTCCATATAACCCACAGCATAAAGGATTGTGTGAGCGCATGAATCGAACAATTGTCGAAAAAATGAGATGTCTTCTGATTGATTCTGGGTTATCGAAACGTTTTAGGGCCGAAGCGGTGAACACGGCTGTATATTTAATCAACCGATCACCGACAAAGGTGTTATCAGGACGGATACCAGAGACGGTTTAGGACCGGAAGACAACTAGATTTGTTGAACTTGAGGGTTTTTGGATCAAAGGCAATGGTACGTTTTACGTTTATTTGCGAAAAAAATAAAACATTTAAAAGATTACGAATGATACGCTTCATCTATTAGATAAAATAAACCAGTTGTTTGTGTCTTAGCTTTGAAAATGGACCACGTGTTTTCTTGAATCGGGTCTTAAATAAAAATTACATATAAAATCTTTCCCCAGTTCCCTATTCCCGAGGAATTATTATTTACCATAATAGTGCCACAGATAACATAATCATTTGCCAAAAATATAATTATCCGTAATCGATGTAATAACGAATTTAGGTAAGTAGGAAGAGGGAAAGGAGACCGTTAAGTTATTTTTCTCTTGCTATCAATTTGCCGTTTCATATTATTATTGTTCTTATTATTTTTCTTGGGTGTGATAGAAAATTCGGTTTACTACAACAACTGGCTTACCAGTGTTACCCAATGCTATAATACCTAGGCGTTGTTCGACGTCACTCTACACTCTGCAACCTTGTGCCTGATGAATAACATTTACAGATTCCTAGAAGAAGGTAAATCTGCAGACTGTATTTTTGTCGATCTGATGAAGGCATTGATTGTGTTGATCATGTCAAACTGATTGAGAAATTAGGTTAGGTTAGGTTAGAGTGGCTGCTTCCGCACACTTAGGCCAATAGCGGCCCATTGTGATACCACAGGATCCTATTTTCCCTTTACCCCCGTTAACACCATCCAGAGGTACTTATGTAGCGTAAAATCCCGTACACACCTAAGTATTTATGCCTTCTGTATGATAGAGCTGGACACGAGCATAGGAAGTGATCTAAAGACTCTTCCTCCTCTTCGTCCATACAACTTCTACAAAAATCATTCGTCTGTAGACCCAGCCATCTCGCATGTTCCCCAAAAAGGCAGTGTCCTGTCAGTATCCCTACGACCAAACTTAAGTCCCGTTTCCCCAGGGATATGAGTGCCTTGGAGCGCTTCAAGTCCAGTTTTAAACAAACCTGCTTTGCTACACTGCACGTGAGAGTGTTGGTCCACCTCTCATTTGTCAAGGCGATTACCTTTCTCCCGAGCGCCAATTTGAGCGCTGCTATAGATCTCCCCAGATCATCAGTTCTGGGGAGACCTATAGCAGCGGTTTCCCGTGACGTCCGAGTGACCAGGGACCCAGATTATCTGGATGCTGAAATACTCGCTCATCTCATTAAGAGATGATCGGCAATCCAGCGCCACCCGTGACTTCAGACAAACCGCCTCTAGTGACTTGATCGCCGCCTGACTGTCCACATAGATTGCGATATCCCTCCCGGATAACACATTATGCTTCAACCATGTCATGACTTCCCCGATCGCCACCACTTCAGCCTGGTACACGCTGCAGTAGTCAGGGAGACGAACAGAAATATTGACGTTTAGCTTCTCACAGAAGACTCCGGCTCCTACCTTACCGTCTAGCTTAGAGCCGTCAGTGAAAAATTGCAGTGCCTCGTTTTCCAGTATTGATCCGTTCCGCCAGGATTCTCTCGAGGAACAGATGGTCCCGAAACCTTTATTGAAGCACAACGTTGGTTTACTATAATCTAGATTCGCCAGTTCTTCCCTTTGCGATCTAACTATCGTCGAGTGTCCCGTCTGAAGACACTTCCACTGCGAGACCACCGAGAGTCTCGTGGCCACATTGGCTGCAATTTGTTTACCAAAAAATTCGATTGGAATGAGGTGGAACATAACCTCTAAAGCGCGTGTAGGAGTTGACCTGAGCGCCCCGCTTATAAGCATACAGGCGTTCTTTGTACCTTTTCCATCATCCTTACATATGTTACCTTATTCAGAGCTGGCCACTACACGCCCACCCCATACATCAGCACAGGTCTTACCACTGCGGTATAGATCCAGTGCACCAGCGCTGGTTTCAAACCCCAACTCTTACCTATGGCGTTCCTACACGAGTAAATGGCTACATTAGCCTTTTTCACCCTTTCTATAATGTTGGGCTTCCAACTGAGCTTACTGTCCAAGATTATGCCCAAAAATCTCGCTCTATCAGCAAAAGCCAGTCTATTGCCGTTCACGGTAGGAGGGCTAACTACCGGAATTTTATATTTCCTAGTAAATAGTACCAGCTCTGTCTTGGAAGGGTTGATCCCTAATCCACATTTGCTGGCCCATCTAGTAACGATCAGGAGTGCATTTTGCATAACATCCCTAATCATATCCACATGTTTGCCTGAGATAGCTATCGCTAAATCATCTGCATACGCTACAACTCCTGTCCCCTTCCTCTCCAGTTCCAACAGCAATCCATTCATCACTGCACTCCAAAGAAAGGGGGACATTACACCTCCCTGCGGGGTTCCTCTAACCGCCCTTCTTCTAATGGTGGACTCCCCCAGTTTTGAGGTAATGATCCTGCTTACCAGCATCTGATTTATCAACCTACTTATAGGGTAGTCCACCTTCAAACCTGACAATCCTTCCATGATCGCCTCCGTTTTTACATTATTAAAGGCACCCTCAATGTCAAGAAATGCTACCATACAAAACTCTTGCGAGTGAATTGACTTCTCAATCATGCGTACTAGATCGTGCAGAGCTCCGTCCGCCGACTTTCCCTTACAGTACGCATGCTGCGACACTGCCCAATTCTTATGGGCTCAATTTTTGATCGAATACCTACATCTACCAACCTTTCCAAGGTATTCAGCAGAAAGGATGATATAGTTACCGGTCTCAGATCCTTTGGGTAAGCATGTGAGCTTTTTCCCGATTTCGGGATAAAGACCACTCTGACCTCCGTCCATTTTCTAGGAATATAGACAAGTTTCAGACATCCCCTGAAGATACCCTGCAGCCAGGGGAGGATGACAGCCGAGTTCCTTTGGATCTCTGCTGGTATAATCCGATCCGGGCCCGCCGATTTATACGGCTTAAAACCGTTCAGCGACCACTGGATTCGCTCCCTGTCTACAATGCCCTCCATCTCTACTGAAGGTGTTACTCGATGAGCTCCGGGCTCTATCGAGTCATCAAAGCTTCCCGGAAAATGGGTCTCAGTGAGGAGCTCCAATGATTCCACACTTGAAGCTGTCCACGACCCGTCCGGTCTTATCAAATAACTAGGACTGGTTGGGTTAGAAGCTAGAATTTTCCTAAGGCGAGAAGTCTCAGAGACCTCCTCCATCCTACCACAGAAGAATCTCCAAGTCCACCCTTGTGCCTTCCTCAACTCTTTCTTGTACCTTTTTAGGTCCTCCTTATAGGAGTCCCAATTCCGTACCTCCCTTGTGCTTTCAGCTTTATTAAAAGCTGTCCTACATGCCCTTCAATAGGTTCCCAACTCCGTGGTCCACCAAGTCGGTTTCTGCCTACCCCTAGACTTTATCAGGGGGCACGCGCCCTTAAATGAGAGATTGCATGCTCTTGTGACCGTATCAACCATGCGATCCAATTCTTCTACTGTCGACGGAGGTCCGGGGACCTCCAGTGGCAATTCTTCCGCCAACATCTCTCTATATTTGTTCCATTTAGTCCTTCTGGGATTCCTGAAGGGTTTCCGGGTAACAGGTTTAATGTCGAGGTTGTACATATCGGTGATCAGAGAATGAGTGCTCCTTCGCCACTCTCCATCCTCTGATCATATGAAAGATCGTTTCCGACGCAAAGGTCACATCTAAAACCTCCTGCCGATTTTTAACAATGAATGTTGGCTCTCGTCCAATATTGCAAACTACAAGGTTGGTATTTAATAAGTAATCAAAAAATAACTCACCCCACTCGTTAATGTCTGTGCTTTCCCAGATTGTGTGATGCGCGTTTGCATCACAACCGAGTATAACACCTACCCTTCTTTGATCTGCTTCCCGGATCAGTTCCCCCAGGCTATCCGTTGGAACCTCCTTCTCGCGATCCATATAGGCTGAGGCTAGCCATAGTTTTTCCCTACTAGCCTCATCACTTACTGCAGTGGCGTCTCCACTACTAAATTGAGAAAGAAGAAAAATATTCAGATTATTTTTCGCTAAAATACACGATCTGATCTTCTTAGAGTTGCTTGAGTATAATAACTTATACCCTTTTGTTCTGAGGCCACAGATCCTGTTATTGTTAATCCAAGGTTCTTGGATTAACACCAAGTCCTCATCTGATTTATTCAGCCTGAGAACAAGAGCTGCCGAGGCAGCCTTTGTATGGTGTAGGTTTATTTGTGCAATCCTAATCATTGCAGTCCACCTTACTCACCTCCTCCTGCACCCCCTGCATCGGGATAATGCCATCTAGCGCGTTATTTCGGTCGCCATTCTCCTCTTGTCGAGAGTCTGTCATTACACGCCCATCAGTCTCCAGAGAGAGGAGACTACCTCCCATAACTATGCTCCCCACATCAGAAGCATCACTCTCCTGGCCGGCCTCTGCCTGCTTGACCATATCCCGTTGGGTCCGTTCTCCGTCACCCTCAGGATGGTCTTTCACCCCTGCATCGGCCTCTTCCTTTTTATATGTTTTGAGAGAGATCGACCCGAACCCGAAGTTGATCACTCCCTTTGTTTTAGCAAGGGAAGCCAGGGATTCTTTATTGATCAGCATGATTGCCAATCTAAAGCCCCCCTTAGCCTCCTCTTGCTTCACAATCCTCCAATCTTTCGTTGGAAGATCTGAATTGCTGGCCCAAATGATCTCGAGGATCTCCTCCGGTTTCTCCGGCTCGGTTGGCAGCGTGCCCTCGGTCTGCTCGGGATTTCCTCCCTGGAGACTGCCTCAAGCATCGCGCCCTGCCACACCTCGCCTACTTCGGCCACTGCCCTTTTGTAAAGGCTGCCCTTTTGTCTCAGTTTTGAGAAATTATATAACATTGGAATTCGTGATAAAGCGCTCAGTCTGTTTAGAAACTATCCATCAAATCGTAAACAATTTGTTAAATTAGGAAACACTTCCTCACAGTTATTAGTCCTATTTTCTAGAGTACCACAAGGTTCAATAATGGCTCCAATACTGTTTCTAATATATGTTAATGATATTATGAACGGTGAACCTCAACTATTTCCGGATGACCTTCGCAATCGTATATGGATCTATCAACCTTATGCCTTCTAAAAAATATTTGGACTGGAATAAACTAAAATTAAATCTATATAAAACCACCTATATGACGTTTAACAAAAATATAATTCACAATTTTACTACTTCGCAAGTAAACAATGAAATCATTACGAAATCAGACGTGATCAATAATTCGTGCCTTTAGAAGATCTGCTAAATTTTTGGACAGTTCTATTAAAACACAACTATACTACTCGTACAATCATTCCAACCGACTATATTTAATCCCAATCTGGGGCTCCACTAATAAATTGAACGATCTCCAAATATACCAGAATAAGTTGCTAACGGTACTTTACCAATTACCGCATAGATATTGCACAAAATTATTGTATTCTACGGGTATGCTACTCAATTAACCATGAGAAACACTAGACAAGCTAATGATCTGTGATTAGCCACTTAAAGGAGGACATCATCTACACGAAGTATATTTTACCGAGTAACCTCTTTAACGAATTACCAGTTAACATTAGAATCCATCCCGTCTCTAAATTCAAAATGTACATTAAAGAAATGCCTCGAGTTTTCTTTTTGAGTCCATATTTTTCGCGTTTTTTGAATAAATTCCGAATCACTGATTCCGATCTTCCAATTTTTCTTGCAATTTGCCGATTCGAATCACCCTGCATCTTAAAACAGTTGACCATCAACATTTCTGAATCACTTCACCCATTTCTAAGCAAAAACATTTACATTTAAATTCTACGCACAACTTTAGGCCCGTTGCACACCTAAGCTAAGCTAAGCTATGCGATGTGAGCTATGTTTCTGTAATATATGGAGTTTAAATAGGCAGCTGCATATTGGTCAAAAATGGCAAGATCTTAGGCAAGAACTGTGTTATATCAACAAAATATCCATTCCTCGATGGTTATTCACCGAAAGCGAAAAATAGCAACTGCACGGATTTTCCGACGCATCCGAATTTGTTTATTCTGCCGACATTTACTGCAGAACTGAGAATAAGGAAGGCACTATGGAAACCAATATAATCTGCGCGAAAACTCGAGTAGCACCCATCAAGCACGTTTCTATTCCACGGTTAGAATTGTGTGGAGTACTTTTGCTCACCAGGTTAATGAAAACCGTCATCGAAGCACTACAATCCGAAATTATAGAAGTCTACAATTGGACCGATTCTACCGATGTATTATGGTAGAGACGACCGTACGCAATAATTGGCGTTACTTACCAACGAAAGGGAACCCTGCTGACTGTGCCTCGCGTGGGATTTTACCTTCGAAATTGTGTGATATAAACATATGGTGGAAGGGCCCAACATGGCTTCAGCAAGATCCGGCGTATTGGCCCAGCCAGGAAATACTATTTCGAATCAGTCCGCACACCAACGAGGAAAAACCTAAACCCATACATAAACTGAACGTCACAATATCGAATAATCTTCTTGAAGATTTATCACAGAAATATTCGAAATTTATCAGAATTATTGCCCTATTGTTCCACTTTCGAAACAACATCAAAAGGTCCATTAGTAATGAACCAAAATCGAATCTATTGTCACCTCAAGACTACAACCATGCTACGAATGTCATCTTTAAATGGGTCCAGATTGGTGGCTATCGAACAGAAATATCTTGTATAATGAATAAAAAACAACTTCCGAAGAGCAGTAAAGTAGTAGCAGTAAATCCGTTTTTAGATGATCATGGAGTTTTACGAGTTGGAAGTAGAATCCGACATGCCAACATCGAATATAATAAAAGATTTCCAATAATATTACCAGCAAACCATATCATCACGCAGTTGATAATAGATGAAACCCATGTAAATTACCTCCACGCAGCGCAAACTTTAATGGTATCCACATTAAGGCAAAGATATGGGATAATCAATTGCAAAAACCTTGTAAGACAGAACATTCGTCCGTTGCGTCCCATGTACCAGATACAAACCTCAAAGAATCAACCAGTTAATGGGAGATTTACCACCCGCTCGAACTAATTTTAAATATGTTTTCAACCAGGCGGGAATTGACTATGCAGGTCTCATTTGGCTTCGAGCCATGGTGGGAAGACAATCCAAGCTTCATAAAGGCTACATTGCCATTTTTGTTTGCATGAGCAGCAAAGCAGTTCATATAGAACTCGTAAGTGACCTATCGACCAACGTATTTTTAGCTGCCTTAAAACGGTTTATGGCCAGGAGAGGAGTATGTTCCGATATTTTTTCGGATAATGGCACAAATTTCGTTGGTGCAAGAAATCAACTCCACGAAATCTATAAATTAAACAAATCAATAAAACACAATCATTTAATTTCCAATTTTTTACTAGATTTTCAAACCAAATGGCATTTCTCACCACCATCCGGGCCTAGTTTTGGCGGTTTATATGAATCAGCAGTTAAATCAACCAAGTTCCACTTGAAACGAGTTTTGGGGAACACAATTTTAAATTTTGAAGAAATGACTACATTGCTAACACAAGTAGAAGCAATACTGATCTCTCGACCGCTGTGTTCACTTTCATCAGATCCAGATGATATTAATATGTTGGCACCGGCACATAAAATATTTGTTTAAACCAGTTTAGACCACACCTTTCAAATTAAATTTAAATTTCTATTTACATCACCAAAACAAAACATAAGTGTCAAAATAGATGCAACGGTTGAAATGTATTGAGCAATTTATTTTTGCATACCTTCTGGCGAATATACATTTGAATTATTGCATTTGTTTCATTAAAATAATATTCGTCTCTTTTATGATGACATGGAAATATGTAAATTATATATTTATCTCTTATGTAATAGCGATTCACAATAATGTTTTATATTGTAATTAATTACGTGGGTAACTGCAGCCGGGAAACTTTCGAATTTCAAAATGAAACTTTGCATACCGATTAAGCCCAATTTGTGCTAATTAGTGCTCACGGGAAAAAATTAGTGCTATTCCAGGAGCTGAAAAAACGGGAAAAGAAAATTTCAAATTTCGCCTGAAAGACGAAATAAATAAACCCCGATTTCTAGAAAAAACCAGAAATAATTTAATCCTAATTTTAAAGCTTTCTAAAGGCCGCTCAACTGATGAAATTTGTACTTATCATAGAAATATTTATAATTTTCATAAATATTCATTCATAAATCGAGGAAAACCAAACCAGCCCCTGAAAGATACTATATTTAAAAAACATAGATATATCGTTCAATAATATTTGTGTTGAACAACAAATTAAACAATAGAAATAAAATGTTCTAAAATCCAAGGCATAAGCAATTCAGATAGTATATTCATGTCAGGTATGTTCATTGCTATCCGAAAAATATAGTGGCAGAATTTTTGGTAATCCAGAATTGGCCCAATTCCATTGAACAACAACGACCGTTTGAATGAACAATTTTCTGACAAAAAGTGTTCTAGAAACCAATGTAATTGGCACTTCTGATTACATATTCCTACCAGGCATGTTGATTGCCATCCGAAAAATATAGTGGCTGAATTTGTACTATCCCAGAATTGGCCCAATTCTGGATTAGCACAATTTTAGCCACTATATTTCTCGGATGGCAATGAACATATCTGATCGGCATATGTAATCAGAAGTGCCAACTTCATTGGTTTCTAGAACACTTTTTGTCAGAAAATTGTTCATTCAACGGTCGTTGTTGTTCAACGGAATTGGGCCAATTCTGGATTAGCACAAATTCAGCCCCTATATTTTGCGGACGGCAATGAACATACCTGGCAGGAATATACTATCTGAATTGCTTATGCCTTGGATTTTAGAACATTTTATTTCTATTGCTTTATTTGTTGTTCAACACAAATATTATTGAATGTTATATCTCCGTTTTTTTTTTAAATATAGTATCTTTCAGGGGTTGATTTGGTTTTCATCGATTTATGAATGAAAATTTATGAAAATTATATTTCTATGATAAGCACAAATTTCATCAGTTGAGCGGCCTTTAGAAAGCTTTAAAATTAGGATTAAATTATTTCTGGTTTTTTCTAGAAATCGGGGTTTATTTATTTCGTCTTTCAGGCGAAATTTGAAATTTTATTTTCCCGTTTTTTCGGCTCCTGGGCTAGCACTAATTTTTTCCCGTGAGCACTAATTAGCACAAATTGGGCTTAATTGGTATGCAAAGTTTCATTTTGAAATTCGAAAGTTTCCCTGCTGCAGTTACCCACGTTATTTATTTGTTGGTGTTTGGTCATTAAAAAGTAAAATTTACGATTGAGATGTTGCAGTTAATACCAATCCAAATATCAATCCAACAAATATACACATGTGTAAATACCATACGGAAAATTATATAAAATAAAATTTACGAGTGTAAGATACAGTTTACCAGAAGAACATTGAACCGAACCAGCATTTTTCATTTCGGAAAATCACCTTTACCGTACCAGCAGCGTATAGATGATGCGTATGGATGATGCAACATCTCAAGTTTTGTCGGAGAAAGTCAAGCCAATAATAAGATAAAGACAAAATAAGACAAAAAGATACATTTGTGCGGGATGCTATCTCACCTGAAACACGTTTGTCGATAACGTTAAGGTATTTAGCAAATGGCAATTCATTTGAAGACCTCAAATTTGGTTATGCTGTGTCTTCTCAAAGTATAGGAATTATTGTTATTGGAACATGTGATGCAATAGTGAAAGTTTTGAAGGATTATATCAAGGTGAGTTCTATGTGAAAAATTAAAATAACTTTCTCACAAACTTATTTTCCCAAAAATTTAGCTTCCAGAAACATCAAGTGATTGGAAAAGAGTAGCTGAAAAGTTTCAACAAATTACAGGATTTCCACAATGTATAGGCGCCGACGATGGAAAACATATCCACATCAGAAAACCATCGAAATCAGGCTCATTTTACTTTAACTATAAAAAAGTTTTAGTATTGTTGTTATGGTAATTGTGAATGCAGATAGCGAATTCCTTATGGTTGATGTAGAAACGAATGGAAGAAGTTCAGATGGTGGTGTTTTTTCAAACACAACCTTTTTTGGGAAATTCCAAAACAATGAATTAAATATACCTGATACGGAAGTAATGTTGCCTACCGGAAAAGAATTAAATTATGTTTTAGTAGGTGATGATGCATTTTCACTCTCGGAGAATTTAATGAAGCCATTTACCGGTAACAGAAAGAAAGTGCGTTTAGAATTTTGGCTACAAGTTTTCGGGTACTACTTACTACCACTCAGTCTACTATACAAACCTGTAAATGATTGTTGTAAATGATTTGCATAACAATATTCAATAAAAAAAACTTTGAATTAAAATGAATTCATTTATTTATGTACATACTTAGTATTGCGATGCGAATAGTGGACTGTATTTTTTGTTGTGGTTTTAATAAAATCAAACGAATAATCTATTATTTACGAAACTTGTTTTATTTTAAATATAACATTATTATACAGCTCGACATGCATAGCTTGTTGCCGGAAGTCAAAGTAAAATTCACAATGCCGCCGCGTGACTTATTATATTTTTTCTCTTTTTTAAGTCGCCAACTTCACTCGTGTCGCATTGTGTCATAATAATAAAAAATGTTACAACTAGTGACATCTACCAGAATATCTTAAACTATATTGATCAATATGACTTCAACATGCCGGCCCCCTTGAAAGACTCTACTTTCAAAATGTTCATTTCATGTTCATTTCATTAATATTTATTATGCTTATGCATAATGATCAAATTAAAAAAAATTACCAACTGATAAACAATTTCAAAAAATAACTTAATTTTAAAATCGAAACTAGATGGCAAGTTGACAGCATTGACAATTTAATTGACTGGGAGTTTGCATATTTTTGAAATAGCTCTTTTAAATATTCCGTTTTTAGTTTTAACATCTGCTACACGGATTCTACCGTCAGATCCTGAATACACTGAAACGACCAAACCCAATAGCCAGTTTGAAACGATTGAATTCTCCTCTATAATTAGAACTACGTCACCTATCTTTAAATCCGATTTTGAATCTTTACACTTAGTTCGAACCTGTAATGTATGAAGGTATTCAACTGAATAACGCTTCCAAAAACTTTGAACTGCAGAAGTAACCTTTTTCCATCTATTAAGGACAGATCGCGAATTTTCTAAACAAGGTTCGACGATAGCTTTAATTGGACCCCCTGTCAAGAAATGACCAGGCGTTAGTGAAAGAGGATCATTTGGATCACATGACAAGGTTGATAATGGCCGGGAATTTAGGATTCCCTCGATTTGGACGATTAAAGTGTGATTCTTTCGGGAGGAAGATCACCCATGATTTGTTGCATCTGAATTGGTTTTGCCTTAGCACAAATAATGCATTTTCTAACGACTTGTTTTGCTATCGACTTACCATTAACTGGCCAATATTTCTGTCTAACTAACGATAACAACAACTGAGGTCCAGCATGTAAGTTATGTTCATGCTCATATTTGAACAACAATAATGTGAAATTAGACTTGGCAGGTAAAAGTATTTGATATATACATACGCTACGTCCGATTTAGCTAACCGACCTCCAACTCTTATCAATGAATATGAATCGAGGAAGGGATTCACCTGCTTTAGTGCACTGCAGCTTGGTAACGCTTTTCCTTGTTTAAGACAGTTAATTTCCTTTTCGAAATCTAATTGAACGATTCTGCACAATTGAGTTATTGCACCATCCATTTATGTAACTGTCAAAGGACCCGCAATTTTGATTTTTGAACTGTTTATGTTATTAACGAAACGTAGACAATATGACGTGACCTTAATCAACTTGGTAAACGAGCTATATTTTGTTAATAAATCAAACGGTTCTATAGTAGTAGAAGTCAGAGTGACAGTTTCTGGTTTGAATTCCATATCTTGCGACGAATCTAACTCATAAAACTCTATTGTACGGTTATATTTGCTCGAATGGTATAAGTTGTCAGGACCATACCACCATAACTTTGACGACGGCAATTCAATAGGTGATAAGCCTCAAGTTAACAGATCAGCAGGGTTATGTATAGTTTGCTCTTGTATATCGCTAACCCGATTGGCGACACATGTTTTAAGTTTAAACAGTGCTGTACTAATCCAACACAACGTAATGGTGGAGTCTGACCAAAGAATAACATCATTAAATTCCATTGTCATAGATTCGATCACTGTTTTGATCAATTTCGAAAGTAAATGAGCACCACATAACTCTAGCCTGGGTAACGAAAGAGACTTCAGAGGAGCAACTCTTGATTTGCTACACAGTAAATTTATTGAAATATTACCTTTTTCATCTATGCTCTTAACGTAAACACAAGCACCGTATGCCTTCTCAGAGGCATCTGAGAAGCCATGTAATTCCGTGCGTACTGAATTGGGCAGAGTGACACCACGATTAAGTTTAATTTCATTGATTGCACGTAATTCGGATTGATACCTTTTCCAACCAATACATTGATCTAGTGGGAGTTCGTCATTCCAGTCGGCTCCCGATTTCCATAATAATTGGATTTGCATTTTTGCTACAATAATTACAGGTCCCAGTAAACCCAAAGGATCGTATAATTTCGCAATTTCTGAAAGTATAATGCGCTTTGTCAATGTTGGATAATGTATTGGAGGTGAAATGTCGAAGGTAAAAATATCTTCGTCGGGTATCCAGGTAAGACCTAATGTCTTATTGGATTCTGATCCATTGAACTCATTTCTTTTGAGTGTTTCGCGGCCTTGCAGCGGGATTGCACTTAATAATTCATCATTATTTGCACACCATTTATGAAGCTCGAAACCTCCGGTTTTGAGCATAGCAATTAATTATTCTTGTAATTGTAACGCACCGCCCAACGTGTCGGAACCTGAGAGTACGTTATCAACGTAAAAATCTGTTTTGGTAACTCTTGATGCAATGGGAAAATTATCCTTTTCATCCTCAGCCAGCTGCATTAAAACTCTAGTAGCCAAGTATGGCGCTGAGCTGGTACCATAAGTAACCGTCAGCAATTCGTAAGTCTTTAATGGTTCGCTATCGTTTTCACGCCAAATAATTGTTTGCAAATTTGTTTGACTGGGATTTATAAGTATCTGTCGATACATTTTAGATATGTCGGCAGTGAATGCGTACTGATATTTCCTAAATCGAAGTACGATAGAAAACAAGTCTTGTTGCACAGTTGGACCGGTCAGAAGGATGTTATTCAACGATAAGTTATTCGAAGTCTTAGCCGAAGCATCGAACACCACTCTTAGTTTCGTGCTAGAACTAGAGGGTTTGTGAACGGCATGGTGTGGTAAAAAATATGCGAGATTCGTTACATTGGTGGTTTCCACCATATGTCCTAAGCTGAGATACTCATGAATGAACTCTGAATATCTCTGTTTTAAATCTGCGTTCGAGTTTAATTTTCTTTCCAAGTACTGGAATCGTTTTAACGCATTTGTTTTGGATTCCCCCAATACAACATTATTTCTTATTGGAAGTGAAACAATATATCTATCGGACTCCGATCTGGTAACTGTTTTTGTAAATATTGCTTCACATTGTTGTTCATCTTCTGAAAAGAATTTCGTCGCTGGAATAGTCTCGATCTCCCAGAACCTTTTGATTGATTGTGAAAGCTCGTCAGATACCTTTAATTCAGTCGCTGTGTGAAAAGATTGTTGAATCTGAATTGTTGGAGTTACGGATTTTCCACTTATTATCCACCCAAACAAGGATTCGTGTAACACTGGAATACCTTTTTGAAGTTGAATTTGGTTCAGTCCAAGTATTTCAAAAAATGTTTCTGCACCCAACAATGCTTCCACCGGCCTTGAGATATAAAAGCATGGGTCAGCTAATATCAGGTTTTGCGGTATGTTCCATGATGAAATATTTAAATTTGATTGGGGTAATGGGCCAGATATTTGAGGTACAACCAAAAAATTTAATAGTCTATTGTAACAATTTGATCGAGACTTAATTTTTGTTGAAATACTTTGGGATATTGCTGTTTTAGTTTGATTGACACCACTAATTGATAGATTTGATATGCGTATTGTATCACTACCTAATTTATTTGCTAATGATGAGACAATGAAATTGGATTGACTACCTGAATCTAAAAGTGCCCGACAATCATGATATGTACCTGACCTGTCTTCAATTTTTATTACTGCTGTAGACAATAATATTTCCGTGTATGTTGATGTATGCATGTTCTGTGGTTGTATTGCTGCGTGTAAAGTTTGCGTGTTTTTGATACTCTGATTAGATATTTCGACTGTAGGATTTCGTAAAGAGTCATGCAACAACGTATGATGTCTAGAGTTACAAACTTTGCAACCAATTGATTTACAAGCACTCATGGCATGAGACGTTCCTAAACAATTGAAACAAACCTTTAAATCTTTTGCCTTTTGCAAGCGCTCGGTGGGCGACAGTTTAAAGAACACTTGACACATAAATAAGGGATGGTATTTTGTGTGACACAGAGGGCACAAGTTTTGCTGATTACCCGTGAATTTCCTTTGAAATGGTACTTGGTTATTAGATTCATTTGACAAAACAAATGAATTCCCTTTTTATAGCTTTTATTGAAATGTCCAAATTTATTTGCCATGGTAAATGTTGTTTCTGCCTTTCGTTTCGTTGTTTCAACTGAGTCTAGTACTCTACTTTTCAGAGGCATTTCATTCGCTGTCAATTTATCTTCCCATTCATTCCGAAGTTGAACATCAAATTTCTTTGAAATTATGTGGATTACTACCTGTTCCCCCAAACCAGCAATCTCGAGACCGCAGGCCTCTAAAGACGATATATGATTGCGACAGGCATTCGAAAGTATCCGAAGTTCCTGAGCACAATCTTTTTTGATTTGCGGAAGGTTATACAAATCATCGATGTGAACTTCAACAAATTTGTCTGAATTAAATCAGTCCATGCACTGTGATATCCAGCGGCTGTGAAAGTTATGTGTCCTAATGATTCACGTGCATCACCCTTAAGCTTGTCGAGTAGATAAATACATTTTACAATATCCGATATTTTCTCATTACTGTGAATAAGTGCAATGTACGTATCTTTAAAGGTAAGCCAATTTGCAGGATCACCATTGAACGTAGGTACCTGAATTTGCGGCAGTTTAGCCGCTTGTGCTTTGAGAGAATTTACTTGTATTTCAGCTGTATCGTCTGAACTAGATGCATCCGAACCTTGTTTTGAAGATGTTGACTTGAAATCGTTGTTGAGAGTCCGTTCAGGTACCGAGCATTGAAGACTGCTAAGCAGTGTATAATAAGTTTCGTCGAACTCCGTAAAAGATTCAATCATTAAAGTAAATTCTTCGTCATCATCTATTAATTCAGTGAATTCGTTCTGAATAGATTCAAATTCCGCGTATGTTCTATGTAATGAATCTATTCGCACAGAGTATTCAGTTGGTTTTGTGTCAGCAGTTGCTTGTTCTAAGAATTTTTTAATATTCGTTAATTTTGCTTTTAACGTAGAAAACTTTTTTTTTGCTAGTTTGACTTTCATCTCCATGACTTTAAATTATAATGCTAACCAATTGAGAATGTTATCAACTTGCCTTACAATAAATAATATAGTACATTAACTTATAACTATTACGTAACTTAAATGTAAATCAAAAGTTTTATAATTATAAAAAATACCTTCTGCTAGACGTTGATAGATGTCACCAGTAGATGCTAAGTGGAAATATTTTAGATGATTATTTCTCAATGATGTGTTGTAAATATCTCGATATGTTGGTAACTTGATGACAATTTTCATATATTATGTATAACTACAATTAATTGTTATACAATACACCAAATATGTTGTGACACTCCTGTGTAAATTTTCTTCCGATGATTATGTTTGTAGGTTAGATTTATGCATTGAACTCCATGTGTCCAATCAACATAAAACCAATGAGCGTGTATCCCGCCAAATATGTATAGAGCTCCTTTGTGATAATGTAGGTTAAGTTTGTGTGACGACCGCCGTGTGCGATAATAAATTTAAAACGAATAAGCGCGTATCTCACCAATGTGTATAGAGCTCCTTTGTAATTCGTGTATAATTGTGTATCAGCTGATATGTATATTAGCCCCTTTGTATTATGATATGGCTAACCGTGTAACCGTGTATGCAGCTAATATATATATTAGCTTAATTATGACACCAATTTCAATCAGGTTTTTAAGGACCAAATGCTGCGATGCGATTAGTGGACTGTATTTTTTGTTGTGGTTTTAATAAAATCAAACGAATAATCTATTATTTACGAAACTTGTTTTATTTTAAATATAACATTATTATACAGTTCGACATGTATAGCTTGTTGCCGGAAGTCAAAGTAAAATTCACAATGCCGCCGCGTGACTTATTATATTTTTTCTCTTTTTTAAGTCGCCAACTTCACTCGTGTCGCATTGTGTCATAATAATAAAAAATGTTACAACTAGTGACATCTACCAGAATATCTTAAACTATATTGATCAATATGACTTCAACACTTAGGCCCTGTCCCAAACACCGACTTATTTGCTTATACCGACTTATTCAAATAAGTCTGCTATCGAGGTGACTTATTTTGAAAGCAGAAAACTTATTTGATCATGTAAACATGGAAAATTCATTTGTTCATGCAAACATGAAAAGTTGTCAAATATTATTAATATTTTGGAAACATTAGTTATTAATAAAATTAATTTAGCAAAATTATACATTACCAAAATTAATACGTGATAAATATGAAAAGAAAGCAATATAATACTCGTTGTAAGTATATCTTGAAAATTATTAAATAAAATATAAATTCATAGCCTCAATTTAAAAGTTTTGTTTTTTCAATAATTCTAACTGAATGTTTAAACAATATTATATTTAAATATAGTTATTATTACAATCAATTTAATAATACGACATACAAATATAATGTAATTAATTATATTTTATATTACAAGGACTGAAGAGGAAACTTTTAGCCTCATTGATGCTAGAATAGCAAAAAATGAAGAATTTAAAAAAAAAACAATGTCAGTTTCCCGTAGTATGGAGGTAAATTTTGTGCCCAACAATTTTAATTTATTTATTGAAAATAAAATATTCTCTTTATAGAGATTATTAGATCTATACAAGCTTCAACACCATTATTGTGTGAGCGTACATCCGCGGAGTGCATTAAAAATGGAAGAATTTGGTAGATAGTTACAAAAAGATTAAAGATCCAAAAACTGGTACTGAGCCAGCAACAACTAATGCATCAAACTGGCCCTATTTTAATAAGATGAACGACTTTATGGGAAACAAACATAATATTCGGCCCGGAAACGTGATTGAATCTACGACATTTAAACCAATACCCCAGATCAATTTAGACGATTTAATCGAGTACGATCCAGAAAGCGATGAAGCTTTACTTGATACATCATTGTGCTACGAACCAATAGCAAGTACCAGCCAAACATCACAAATTCCAACAGCACAAATTTCAAAAAAATATCAAAATTTAAAAGAACAAATTTTAGATCACATAAAAGAAAGGGATCAAACGATAATTAAATCAATTAAAAAAAATAATAAAATGATGCGGGCGGTCTGTAAAAAATATTTCGCCGATGTACAGCTATCTTCGGATTCGGACAGTGACTAATTGACTTATTGACTAATGACTTAAGTACCTGCATATTATAATGGGATTAAAAGTATTACATCGCATCCCCAATAGAAACACTTATGTCTTTTGCCTTACAACCTTCTCAAATTTCTTTTTCATACTTTTCTGTAAGGCGAAAGTCAAGTTTTTCTATTGGGTATGCGATGTTAGTTGTGATAAAAATGAATTAAAATTATAGTCTGAAATATTTAATTTTTATTTTTTTTATATCTTATTTTTTATTTAATGAAATAAACAAGTTTTTGACAATCGTTTTTTATATTTTAAAATAAAAAAAAAATTATATCTCCAAACACAATTGATCTCGGAATTTTGTAGCGCTGGTTTGGGGTTGATAGTTTTCTGTATTTGATCTATCCGCATTATTTTCATTTACAAATTCAGCATCGATGGTTATTAAATCCCCGACGTTTAAGCAAATATTATGCAGAATGCAACAAACGGCGATAACTTTGTTACAATTTTCTAAACTCAGTTCCAGCGATCGAAGGAAAATGCATCGCCATCTGGTTTTCATCTGCCTAAATGCCTGTTCAATGCAATTCGAGCTTTGCTGTGAAGATGATTAAATTTTTTTTGTTGTTCTCAATAAATGGAGTTATGATGGCTATGGGGTCCAGCGTCAACTGATATCCACTATCACCTAACAAATAACAAGATCTTGGAGGATACCGGCTTTTTAAATATATATATATCACTATTCCTGAGAACCCTTTGGTCGTGAACCGAACCTGGCCATCCAGTGCAAATATGTAAAAATTTAAATTTAGCGTTACATACAGCTAAAAAAATTATCAAAATTCGATTTAATGTACATTAACGTTTATTTAAAAATGTGTATACCTTGCAATTGAATGCTATAGTCTAGCTTTCTATTTAAATATTCGTCATGACGATTGGTTGGGCATTTAATTTTAATATGGGTCCCATCGATAATACCCACAGCCTTCCTGAACACGTCGGACCCTGCGCGATTAGTGAACTTCAAGCCTATCCCCTCTAATTCTTCTTCATTAGGCAAAACAATAATTTTGCCCATTAAATTCAGGATCACGTCCAGTGTACGTTTAACTACATTAAACACAGTGGATTTTGGAATATTGAACGATACTCCAACCACACGGTAGCTTGTTCCTGCAGCTAACCAAAACAGTGTTACGCCAAGCTCAATTTGGGGATCATACCCGTGATGTTTCGAGGGATAAAGCTCTACTAACTTTTGAAACGCTTCATCTGAGACACGTAGGTGATTTTTTATTACCATTTGGTCTCTATTCATAATTGCTTCATATATAGAGCTCCGCTTGATGGAACAATATGTCAAGCCCTGAAAATTTTATGATTTTAATATGTAGATTTAAATATATTATTATGTATTAATAAACATTCCAAAATTTAGTATAAAAAAATTGTACCTTGCGCATTTCGCGTTTTTCCAACCACAATAATAAATTTTCATCGTGTTTTAACAATTCAAGACACATTTTTATGTTTTTATTTATTATATAATTCATTAAAATAAATTGTTTTTTGTACATTTTAATTTTTTTATTTTATTATTTAATAACAAATTGCTAAAACATTTGTTGTTTGCTATAGCTGTCAAAATAAGTCAGCAAAATCGTTTGGGACGACTTGACCGACTTATTCAAGATGGCATCAAATAAGTCAAATAAGTTTGAAATAAGTCGCTGTTTGGGACAGGGCCTTAGTTTTATTTATAATTATTAAGAAAATTGAGTGTCAGACATTAGGTCTTGAAGAGTTATGTAGCCACATTCAGTTGTGTTTGCAGATCCTCTAGAAACTGGAACATCAGAAATGAAAGAAAATCTTTGATTGCAGTCAAGAGGCGTCGACGATCTAGACAAATTATAGGTGGAGGCGGCACTACTTGTAGCTGGAGATATTGAGGCAATAGAAGGAACAACATTCAATGTCAATTTGTTTAATTGCCCTAATAAAAGTATCTCATCTATACCCTTTATCTCCTTTCTCGCTATTTAAATTGGTTAAAGTTTCCACTGCTTGTTGTAAAAATTTATCTCTCCTTGTATTGGTATTACGAGGTTTCTTCGCATTTTGTTGGTACAACATTTCGCTCTGAAATGAAAATGTATTGTAAGCAATGTATGCATTTTAAAATAAATTACTTCATCACTGGAATCGATAGACGAAGTTCCTTCTAATTGAACTTCGTGGTCTCTTAAAAATTCGAGTAAATTGAAATACCACAACGACGGTTCATATATGTATTCAACGCCTGCTCCTGGTCTTTCGCTTCTTATAACTTTTTTCAATTCACGACGATAACAAGTTCTTAAATTATTAATCATATTTTTTAATGTACTTATGTTCCACTCTCTATTTTGTCATATATTTTTAGAAGTTTCATCCAAGATTTATATTTCAAATCTTTATTTTTATAGACATTACTTTTTATTTTCCATAATTCCGGGCAATTTTTATATTCGTCGATTAATTCCCTCCAATTTTCACTCTCAATAACTGCCATTGAAAAGAAATTCTTTTTTATCCTGGTTTTTTAATTTATGTGTAGAAAACAGATAAAATTCACAACAAAATTCAACAAAAATGCTATTCTACCGTTTCCATTTGACAGAAAATGTCGTTTTGGTTGAACAATTTCCCCATAAACAGTACAACTTTCAACCAAAAACCAACAAAAATCTAAATATTTTAATATTTTTACAACCAACTACCAACCATCAAAATGGTCGTACAACCGATTGTCAACTTCCACACAGACGACACAACTTCCATAGTTGTACAGCCGGTTGTACAACTAGGTTGAATCGTGTATGGGCAGCATAAAAAACTGCGTTAAACGAATGCCTACTACTGTAGACATATATGTCTGTATGTTTCATATACTTATGTGCAACACATTTTTTTTACTCACTTAATGTCAAATTTCCAAAATTATTTTAAATTGTAAAATTTGTATTGGAAATTAAAATAAATTAAAATGATTTAATCCATTATTTAATATTCTAATATATTTTAAGAAATATTTCATGTATTCGCAACGATATTCAACACCCTGTTTCGAAAAATTTCATAATAGGCCGAAACAGATTATGACAATGCATCGTGCTAGTCATTCCATATTTGAATGGTCCAGGTTGACCCAATTTACGCAAGCCACGCAATAAATTTAATATTACTCGCGCGCCACTTCCACTATAACAGTGTAATTTAAAAATTTGGCAGAAACGATCAGATGTTCTTTGCCAAATCTTTTAGCAGACCGAAAAAAATTATTCATCCATTAGTGTTTATTAACCGGTTTTTTAAACCGGGCAAAGAATGATAATCCAAAGGCATTATTTTCGATAACCAATTTTTTATATTTGATTTAAACCAAACGTTACAAAAAGTATTAAAACCCACAAAATTCTAGAAGTTGCTAAACTTTGCGAATTGTCAGCCGCACATAAGTTATCAAATGCTAAACTTCTCCGTGGAAACTGTGCTTCGCATCGTGATGCGGGCTGGCCCATCAAATAATATGATTTTCTATTTTCATCAACTAAATAATTGCACACGACCCCGTACCAACCCGAATACACAGCAACGCCACATCCAAATTGATAGACATTAGGATCAGTCATTTGACTGAAATTGCTACTATGGTTGAAGTAAAATACGTACCCGATGCCAGTTATATTGTGTCTCAATAGATACGGTAGGTATGCATTTCCTTCGTGGTACCACTCGGTAAACACACGCGTCACGTAATTTGCAGGCAAATAAGAGAACAATATGCTTTTATAAGCAAAATTATGTTTGTAATTTGATTTACCCCCTGAAATGAAATTAAATTGGCGTACGATACAATTAAAGCTTGGCAATAATTCATTGTAATTACCTAAATATGGAAATGTTTTGTTAGAACAATAATCGACAGTTTTATTACATTTACGAAGCCAATTTTCAGCTTGAGTCTGAAGTTCATCATTCCAGTAGAGCCGCAACATTGAAGCTATTCGAAAACGGACAGCAACACGGCTTCTTATACCGTTATGAGCTAATACATATTCGTCCTTTTCTTCTTGCGTTAAAGAAAGCACTCGTACGTGTGAACAATCGTTCGTACTATTCGGAAGGGCGCACACAGAAGGTAAAACAGATTTAAGATTGATTGGTGTCATAAACTTTTGTGTACGTGCCACAATCATGTGTGTTAAATAAATGACACAAATCAAACAAATTAATTGAGAATTCATTTTGTAAATCAATCGACCAAGCTGAAGTAACGATTTTTTAGACAATTGAAAATAAAAAAATATTCTCTGGCTGCTTAATACTGAAAATTGATGTGCAAATTTTCCGCATGCAGCGCCGCATACTGATCTGCACGCTATCAATCGGAGTGTTGTAATTCTGTGTATTTTGTGTGTTAACAAATCTGCCTTTATTAAAACAAAAATGAAAATTATGAAATCTGATCTTTTCAGTAAACTAATTTTAGTTTATTTATCCCAGCTAATGTTGGACTCGTGCAATATTTTTTTGTTTACGATAAAAAAGGAAGTATTAACGGTCCAGTGGATTTAATGTCCTTTGAAATAATATCTCCTCTTCATTCACGCACACACTATACATTCACACAATAACAGTATACCACCTGCACATTGCAAGCTCCATGTCGACCTGTGCACTGACATGGACGGTGGGTCAGCGCTGAATTCTGCATTCCAATAGAGAGTTAATTGTGTTTATTAACATCACCGATCGTAACCGATGACAAAAATTAACTTTACAGTACCTCCCGGTCCAAGTGCTGAAGCTTTAACCACTGCACCACTTGTCCGGTAATCTACCGAACAAGATCGTGAAATGCACGGATCATTTTTTAAATTGTTGGTGAAAATTAAAGAGAAGGACGAAGAGGAATTTAGAAAAGCTACTCGTATGGCAGTTAAAGAATTCGAGATCCTCAATAATTTGTAAACAAATAAATTAAAGTCTAACTATTGTACTTTTTTGTATCAGTTAAGTTATATGAGGAGATGAGTTGCATTTACCTCTCTTCACCCACCATCGATGAATTTTACAAAAACTCGGGAATGCCAAATGCCCTCATACTCTGGTGGCTCCCAATATTATAATTACAAGAAATACCACGCTGATCCAGGTTCGCAGGCATCATTCATCACCGAAGATGCTGTAATCGAGGCAGGAACATCAACAAGCAAGGTTATGGTGGAAGTAAAGCTTAGCCACCCATCGTTGTTTATGATGAATATCGATGCATTAGGGCTACACTAATTAACAAATATTATTCCTGAAAACAAACTCGGTGGCGTTCATTTGAGACACCAGGGGACCCCAGAATCGATAGACATCATCTTAGTGGCTAAGAAATATGGATAAACCACCAAGAATGGTATAGCAAAAGGCCAAGGTGTCACACCTTGGGCTCAACACACCGAGCTTGGTTAGATTATTTCCGGGGCAAGTGAGATAAGAAATCGAAATTATGCTGAAACGGTTGTGGGAAATAGAGCAAATTTTAGCCAGCCACGTACATATAGAACAAGAGAAGATGCATGAGGAACATTTTTAAAAAACTATAGTTAGTCAAAAAGATGGCCGATATGTAGTCCACACTCCATTTAATAGCAAAATCAATGAATGTACTGAGGCTGATTCACGAGAAATTGAAATCGCTCGCTTGCGTCAAATGGGGAAACCAGAAAGTCCTGTATTTACCATATCAAGCTGTGTGGAATAAAAGCGGCGAAACTACCAAGTTGTGGGTTCTTTTTGATGAGTCTGCTAAATCATGTTCCGCAGTATCCTTGAATGACATTATGCTAGTGTGAAGTATTCGTTTACGGCGGACTACTAAATATGCATAGACCTAAAAGATCAACATTTGCTTCGAATATGCTGGCGAGAAGCACCAGATCGACCAATAAACCATTACGCGCTTCGTACAGTAGCCTATGGAACTAAATCAGCTTCCTACTTGGCAGTTTAGGTATTGCAACAGGTAAGGATGAAAAGCATCGCTTCCCTAAAACATCAGAGATAGCATTATTAGAATTTTTATGTAGACGATTTAATGACTGGCGCAGAAACGTTAGAGCAAGTTATAACCTTCTTTACGTTAAACGTTAAAGTTTAAAGGTTATAAGTAAGCATGCAAGCAATGTAAATCGGAGACTGTGCAGATCCTATGTTCAAAGCCCTAGAAGTATATTGGCAACTACAAATGGATTATTTTGGGATAAATATCAAACTTGCTACATCTGATGAAAAGGTTACCAGAAGATTCTGAATTCTGATAGAGAAACGACGATGGTGTATGAACCAGTAGGATGATATGCGCCAGCAACAATATGGCCAAGGACGTGAAGTGATAGTTCAGGATTTGTGGTTAGGCGGGTTTGGTTGGGATGAATGATTGCCGAGTCATCTTTTAGAAGGATGGAACAATATAAGTGAACAGCTTCGAAATTTATAACTAATTAAAACTCCGCGCTACGTCAACTTCAGCCAAACAAATATGAAATGCGAGTTTCACAGATTCTACGATGCCACTGCAAATGTCAGGGTTATTGAATTCTTAAGGTTTTAAGAACAGGCAAGAAAACAATTTCAAAATGCATTGTGTGCCATCGTCGTCATGCTAGAGGTCCTCAGCAGTTAATGGACAGCGTGCCGTTGATTGTTTTGCTACTAAGTAATTTACATCAAGCCAGTAAGTGATCTTACAGCACATGGATTTATCGCAACATATACCCGCGGGCATTAGGAAGGGTAACGGATACTTTCGCATGAGAGGATGGTTTCGTCAGGGTTGTAAAATTAAAGGTACAAAATGGCAAGGAAGTGAAGCGGCCTATTAATAAAATCACCGTGCTACATACTAAATTTGAAGAGAAAGTATCAAACACAGAGGGAGTTGGCATGATATAACCAGAACAACAAATCCACAAAAGGTCTTCACGACGCTACCACATCAGTTCCGTATTTAGGGCGATACTATTTATCAACATAATATCGATGAATAGTAAGGCAGAAGAATGAGTGAACGTAACCCCATTAGCAGACTGCACTGGAATGTATCTCGAAGAGATATCGAAGGCACAGCATATTCATATTTGGGCTTTATTGTAGGTCCAGCAGTCGGTCAATAAGCTAAAAATGATCTGCCATAAAGCTACACCCACTATGGAAGCGATTTGGGGTTTTGAAGAGCCATACTGCAGCAAATGTAATTCCAAGCAGATTGAAAAGAGGTTATGTTGATGGGATTGGCTATTTGGTCGATGATCGCTCTGGTGTTTTATATAGTCATTCTGCGGCTGCCTATGATGAACAAGTAGAGCAATTTCAAATTAATACAGAGCTTAATAAAAAACTAAACAACAATAAATCTGAGCATTTAGTAATGTTAGATGGTATCGTAAAGGAAAGAGAACTGGCCAGGGAAGAAGAACAATCGTTTATCGGTATCACATTGCACATAAAATTAATCCTGCTTAGAAACCAGCAATGTGCTCATGTTCACAGCGGTAACATCAGTCCAGTGCTTCTGAGTCCAGCAGCACAGTTACAACAAGAGCTAAATAAAATCCAGAAGCACATTTTAAATGATACGGTGGTGCCTGGGAGTGAAGATGTCATACTTGAAGAAAGTTATGAACATATGTACTGTCTCATAAAAGCGCAGGCTATTGTAAGAAACCATAGATTAGTCGTGTGCCTTACAATACCATTAATCAAACTGGAGTTGTTCCAGGTACCTATACCATTCAACCAAAATGGCAAGCCAGTATACAAAGTGCCAGAATCAAAATTCTTGATAGTCAAGATCGATATTTTTCTACAATAGACATAAGGTAGGTATTTGTATCTCACACAGAACAGGACCAAATATTCTGGGATCGAAGACCAATGTGAAATTATGAAATTAAAATTAAAAAAGACTATTAGGGCATTAAGGTGAATTAAGGTGAATTGCATCAAACATGCAAGATTCAACCCTTCACCTTCAAACAACATGATTGGGTTAGGGTGCATCAAACAAACACGTGGCTAATGGGCAAAATGAGGTTAGATGTCAGATGTGGAAACCAGCTGATACTAAAGGAGTTTCAGGATAATGGAATTTTAGAGGTAGGTTCCGACTGCGTCGTGAAAAGTCCAACCATGATATTACAGATTGATAAACGGTGTTCAAATTTGAGGTTACTCTTTAAATATTCCGCCATTTAAATTTTTTGTACTATAGAGTATCATATGTTTTTTGACAGATGACAAGATATACGATTGAACAACGTGTTTTCATTATTAAATCATTTTAAATATGGTGAAAGTTTTTCAGAAGTTGGAAGAAAATTTCGTTCAAAATACGGTAGAGAAACTGGTCCGACAAACCGTGCTATTAAACTTAACATTGATAAATTTAAAACAACTGGTTCAGTTCAAGGCCAGAGAAGCCAAATTTATCATCGTATTGGTCGTTCAAGTGAAAGTATTGCAGCTGTTAGCACAAGTGTTGCTGAAGAGCCAAGGACGTCAACTTTGTTCAATATTTTACACAAAGATCTTCGTGTAAAGGCTTACAAAATACAGTTAACACTAGAATTAAACCCAAATGTCAACAAACAAAACTGCCGCATTTGGGCTGAAGAAAATCCTAGAGAATTGTTTGAAAAGAAAGTGAAACCAAAACAAGTTACTGTATGGTGTGGATTTTTATGTGGTGGCCTAGTTGCGGTTCATATTTTTTCGAAAATCAAAATGACAACGCAATTATGTACTGTGAATGGAGCTCGATATTGAGAGGTGAGTAGAAACGTTTTCTGGAGTCAATTGAAATATATTGATGTGCAAACTATATGGTTTCAACAGATTTTTTGAATTTTTTTCCTGAAGTGTTCAACACCTCAAACACAACATCATCGATGCAAATATCACTAATTGAACCATCATTATGCGCGAAAGTTATTCAAAATTTTGATAAAAGATTGACAGCCTGCCGAGCTAGCAGAGGAGGCCACTTGAACGATATTCTTTTCCAGTATTAACTGGAACCAATGTACTTTAATTTCAAAAAAATAAAAAATAAAGATTTCACACAATTTATGTCTTTTATTTAAAATTTAAAAAGATAACTCAAATCCCTTATTTCGAACAAGCCGGTAAATACAGCATTACCAGAATTGACCATCCTCGTGGTACAAACCAACTACAGTACGGAGATTGAGGTACTAAAGGCTCAAATTATGGTGCAGTTGGCAGCAGAAAGTTTTAGTTGCGGCAAGTTTCTGCATTACAAGCATTATCTATATTGTAAGGAAATTAAGGAAGCTCAATGGCAGAAGCAGAAAGCAAAGGAAAGACTTCGAAATAGAGTTAGAAGACAAAATATAAGTGTGTACACTCATTCAAATTTATTTTTATTTCTTTACATAGTCTCTTTGTAAGTTTATATGCATCTCCCAGCAATGCTCCTCTTCAACTCGTCCAAATAGTAATCGGCGTCTTTCTCTACAAAATAGTTGTTTACGAAGATGATGCCCTTCTCATTCGATGAAAATTTCTGTCCTCCAAGCACAACTTTTAGTTTAGAGAATAAAAGACGTCTTTTGGGACTAGATCTGGTGAGTAAGGAATGAAGTGAAGTAAATGAAACCGTATTTCGTGGATTTTCGTCAAGGTAACCGCTTAGGTGTAGGACGGTGCATTGCCTTGCGCCATTTCTGCCTTCAGCTTGTCAAATAATAATGCGTATATTACTCCTGCAATGGTTTCTCTGTTTTTGAAGATAATCGATTAAGATAATTCCATGATTGTCAAAAAAACGGACGCCATCACTTTCCTAGCCGAAGGAACAGCCTTTGCCTTTCTTGGAGCCCATTCTGTCTTAGCAGTCCACTGTTTTGACTGTGTTTTTGATTCTGGAGGGTAATGGTGTATGCAAGTTTCATCAACAGTAATTAGCCGGTGCTAGAACTTTTGTCTATATTCCACATTTAATTAAACTTACAAACATTCACCGGACTTATATGTAAATTAAATTATTGTATTTGCTTGGTCACATTGATTCAGCTTACATTTTGGGAAACATATCAATTCATATGCCTTGCACAACATTCCGAAACCATGAATTTTTAGCACTAGAACACCATTCCACAAAGTATGGAGAAAATACCCCCATTAATAGTTTTTTTTTTATTTATTTTTTTTTATTATCTCTGCAATCTTTTCTGGGCCAAGGCTCTCCCAACTCTTTCGCGGTTAGCTTTTTCCGTCCTTACTTTTACGCCAGTGTATAGGCCAATTCGAAGACGTACGGTCATAGGTCCGATTTTGTTACCATCTGCACATTGCGTAGCTCCATGCCAGCCTATACTGGCATGGAAGATGGGTCGGCCCATGAGTTTTGCACTCCGACAGGGGGTCATAGATGTGTTCGATTTTATCATAAATCGTAATCTGTTGATGACGGTACCTCCCGATCCAAACGCCAAAGCTTTAACCACTGTGTCATTTGGTCGGTCATTAATAGGTCGTCTAAATCGTTCAACATCGTCGACGACCTATTTGACTTTAATTTATCAAAGGACAACTTCAAAAATATCCTGAAGAATTATTTTTTAATTTTTAATTGTAAAATCAAGATTTGATTTATATTTTTGTGTTTTAAAGCTCTTTATTTGACTTTTTAATATTTTTGTTTTAAATCAAATTCTGGATCATCGAATCAAATCATCCAAGTAAATCACAGAATAGATTTCTTTAAATAAATAAATAAACACGACCTACGTCGGTGGACCGGGTTTTTGTATCTCTTCCACAATTTAGAATTTAGTAGAGAAGTACAAACAGATTTTTAAACGTTTAAATTTGTAAAAGTCGCCACGATACTCTCTCCCCAATGAATTCGGAAGAATTTATCAAAATGCAAGTCAAATTTAGCAAGACCGAAAGAAAGCCGAATAAAAGAAATGACGGTAATCCAAAAGTTGTTTTCAGTAAAATTGTGACGGCGGTCTAATTTATCTGCCAGCCCTGGCTTGAACTTGTTCCTTTGGTGGAAGATTAAAGCCAACCTATTTTAACACATGTGTACAACCAGAATAATCACCTGACTCGAGAGCCGAAGTTCCTTCAGCCAACGGAACCATTGGAAGAGATCCCACGATGTCCGAATTATCCGCGAAACACAGTTTGTGACGGTCCAAAGATACCACTCCTGACCTGCCGTTTACGTCAACAGTAAGAACTTACTGTTTATCTCCTCTTTTGAAAACTTTAAAAGTCCTGAATAAGGTGGTTGTAAAGATTTTCTTACAAAATCCGACCTTAGAAACACGTGTGAATACGTTGAAAGTTCCTTGCTTATGAAAGTTTTTACTTTGGAGTGCCTGGTGGGCGGAGACGGTCTTATCTCACCGAAATGATTTTTAAGATTATTCAGAAAATCTGACTGATGAATTTTGTCTACCGAAAAAAAATATAGAAATTGGCCAAGCACCCCCAACGTACTTCCATAAACAAGCTCAGCTGTAGAAGTGTTAAGTTCCTCACTATAACGTGCATAAACCTAACAGTACGGTTGGCAAGAACATTACCCAATCAGTTCGTTCGTGGCACATGATTTCGGCCTTTGACGTTCTGTGCCATCTCCCAATCATACCGTTTGACTTTGGGTTATAAGATGTCATTCTTACTCATCTGAATCCGATCAATGCTGACAATTCACTAAAAAGACAAAACTCAAACTGAGAACCTTGGTCGGTGACTATGACGTTTGGTACCCCGAAGTGTGAAATCCGTGTGGAGTATAGTTATATCAGGAACTGGAACAGACTCAGTCGACCTCAAAGGCTTCAAAAACTTTTCTGCTAAACTCAATTGGAATAAATACTTGGTCTCTGATTAGCTGTCGAAATATTGCAATATAAAGTTTTACTAAAGTTAAAACTCAACGGAACTTGGACAAACTTTAAAGTCAAACTTTCGCGCATCAGATCTTTTAGCTCGACATCATTGGCTTGGGCATCCGCAATTTGCGCATAATCTATACTTTCAGGAATTGAAATTAGATTAATGCAGGAAAATGTATCTGCGACGACAATATCCATACCTCAAATGTCGGAATTGACGCTGTGATACCTTTTCCGGATTCTGACAAAAATCGTAGACATGTGGTTTATGGTCCGTGAACAACGTAACTGGCGTCCTTCCAAAAGATACCTAAAATGCTCGATGCCAGAGTACGCTGCTAACAACTCTCTGTCATACTTACTATATTTTTTTGAGTCTCATTAAGTCGAACCGAGTAGAAACTGAGTGGCTGCCAAGTATCGCCGATATACTGCTGAACCACTGCACCAATCACTCGCAACCAATGGCGAGTTTAGCCGTAGATGAAGAATGTGCAAGAATAGTAGCTTTACACAACTACTCCTTACAATTGTCGAAGGACCATCAACGGAGTCTGCTGACTAATTAATTGGAATTTTACTATTTTTCTTATAGCCTTTAAGAAAACCGTTAAGTAAAAGTTGATCAGCCACGGCGTTTGGGATGAAACGTCTGCAGAAATTAATCCTGACCAAAAACATTTTGAGTTGACTAACCGTCAACGGAAACAAAATTTTTGATGAGTTCAACTCGTTCTGGATCGGGTAAAGTGCCATTTGCATTAACAAAATGTCTTAAGAATGTAACTTCAGGTAAAGCGAAGACACATTTTCCAGGATTGATTATTAAACCGTTGCCTGATAATCTTTTGAAAACTGCATTCCTGAGACCGAAAGTCATTTTTGTAAATTCAAATAAACCGAAGGGAGTCGCAATAGTGGCTTTTGGAATATTGGACGGTTCAATAGAGGTCTGGGATAGAGAAGGGTAGAGAAGACAGTACATCCTTCTAGTTGGTACGAAAAATCTTGAAGATGTAGAATGGGATAACGATCTGGAATAGCAACACGATTCAGACTCTAGATGTAAAGAACTAGACCATGCACTCGACCATTACTCGGATGACCAATTCCTAGTGCTACCAGATTCTCGTATTTCTGTTTTGTGATCGTTAGTTTATCTGGTGCCAAACGTAAAACGTTTCTACAGGAAACCGGTTTGCCAAAATTTGCCAGCCGATGAGTTGAACAGTGTTTAACTGGTTTGACGTTAAGAGAGTTTGACATAATTTCAGACAATTTAGGAAGAAGTTGCTGGATGTATAATTATTAACCTGAGATTTGTCTAGTTGAGACAGTGTTGTACCAATCGTAAACACAGATGTCGTTGAAATTTAGATCGATGTTTGTCAAGATCAACTATCAATCCAGTACTTCTAAGAAAATCAGCTCCGATATTGGGCAACGACACATCTGCCACTATAAATTCCTATTTGAAATTACGCCGTAGCCCAAAATCTAAATTTAGAATTTTTGTCCCATATGCTTTAATTGGCGTTTCATTCGCAGCGAATAGTTTAGAAGTAGTTAAGGCCTGCGGAATGTAACAAACTTTAAGTGGAAGAACCGAAACGCCAGCACCAGTGTCTATTAAATTTTAACTCTAGATTTAGAATCGGGTAGTAATAGACGCCTGGTAGCAGGTTCATCAGTGACTGTCGTCACGTCCTGAAGAACATTTAAAAATCCTTTTTGACCATCTGACCTACGCAGGTTTTATCGTTGAATTTACATCCAACCTGACATTTCTTTGTCATCAAATCTAGCGAGAATTGACGCGATTTCGAGTATTTGACCGAAATCGAGATCTAAAATCTTCTAACTTGGCATCTAAATTGGATGTTTGCGTAATGTTGGTTGGATTGAAATAACTGTTTGACGGCGTAGACAAAGATGGCCCGAAAGGATTGCACGAATTCACGACATTTAACCCTAACGGTGGCATCACCTCCATCACGTTGTCAGCCCGTGCTGCAAAAACAGCCAACGTTACGTCGTTTTCAAATGTAGTGAGGATAATTTGAACCTTCGAAGAAAACTTCTTCATTCAAAGATGTCTGAGGAATCTATCGTTAAAGTTACCACCAGCAATTAACCTTATCTACCTGAGCAAATGCGAAATTCTACTGCGGTAGAAAAAAATAAGAATTTTTTTTATTAAATTGTTTACGCGACCTACGTCGGTGGACCAGGTTTTTGTATATCTTCCACAATTTTCATGAGTTCATTGGAATTGGGTATAGAAGTAGAAATACATTTTTTGACGTTTAAATTTGTAAACGTTGCCACACACTAAATCTTGATTCAATATGTGTCATGGCCTCTTCTATCTCTATAACTTTAATTCGACGGTTGTCTAGCACCATTTGGTGAACTTCAGCGATGTTATCGTCAAATGGTTGCAATTTTTAGACGTACCGAACGTGTATCGGTGACCCAAGCTAGCAACGTTTAAATTTAGCTGTCCAAAATTTCACGGTGTTAAAAGATGGTCCAGAAACCCCGTACACAGCGAGATTAACTCGACTTTGATTTGCGTATGCGCATTGCCTTTAAAAAATAAATATTTAATGACAGCTCGATACTCGATTTTTTCCATTCCTCAAAAACACTTACAGCGACTCACTCGAACGATTGTTAAACATCAACTGCGTGTCCAAAATGGATGATATATCGATGTGTACCTCTCAACGCATGCACAAACATACTCCATCACTTTTGGAGTCGAGTGCTGCCATTATCGTGTTGAGGTCGGAAACTTTTCTCTGTATCCTATTTTTTCGGCTTTTCTATCGTTTACCCTCCTCTATCTATCGATCTGTCGATATACGACGGTTAAGTGTGGGTACCTGCAGCAGGAAAACTTACGAATTTCAGAATGAAACTTTGCATACCAATTAAGCCCAATTTGTGCTAATTAGTGCTCACGGGACAAAATTAGTGCTAGTCCAGGAGCCGAAAAAGCGGAAAAATAAAATTTCAAATTTTGCCTGAAAGAATTCCACTCAACAACAAAAAAAGTTGAATGAACAGTTTTTTTACTGTTGAACCGTTGAATGGACAATGCAATCAGAAGTGCCTACTTCATTGGTTTCTAGAACACTTTTTCTCAGAAAATCGTTCATTCAACGGTTGTTGTTGTTCAATGGAATTGGGCCAATTCTGGATTAGCACCAATTCGGCCACTATATTTTTCGGGTGACAATGAACATACCTGATAGGAATATGCAATCAGAAGTGCCAACTTCATTGCTTTCTAGAACACTTCCTATCAGAAAATTTTTCAGTCAACGGTCAATGTTGTTCAATGGAATTGGGCCAATTCTGGAGTAGCTCTAATTCCGACACTATATTTTTAGGATGGCAATGAAAATACCTGATAAGAATATGCAATCGGAAGTGCCAATTTCATTGGTTTCTAGACCACTTCTTGTCAGAAAATCGTTCATTCAACCGTCAATGTTGTTCAATGGAATTGTGCCAATTCTGGATTAGCACAAATTCCGCCACTATATTTTTTCGAATGGCTGGAATATGCTATCTGAATTGCTTATGACTTGGATTTTATAACATTTTATTTCTATTGTTTAATTTGTTGTTCAACACAAATATTATTGAACGCTATATCTCAGTGTTTTGTTTTATCATTATAGTATCTTTTAGGGGCTAGTTTGTTTTTCCTCGATTATGAATGAAAATTTATGAAAATCATATTTCTATGATGAGCAAAAATTTTATCAGATTAGCCGCCTTTAGAAAATTTTAGAATTAGACTTGAATTATTTCAGGGTTTTTCTAGAAACCGGGTTTTATTTGTTTCGTCTTTCAGGCGAAATTTGAAATTTTATTTTCCCGTTTTTCGGCTTCTGGCCTAGCACTAATTTTTTACCGTGAGCACTAATTAGCACAAATTTGGCTTAATCGGTATGCAAAGTTACATTTTGAAATTCGAGAGTTTCCCTGCTGCAATTACCCACACCGAACCGTCGTATATCGACAGATCGATGGATAGAGGAGGACAAACGATAGAAAAGCAGGACAAATACTATACAAATATTTTTTTAAATTGTCTCATGAAATAAACGATACGTTAAATATCAACATTTAAATTATGAATGAATCAAACGTAATCTTTGTCATAAAATCATTGGCGTTGTTCAACAATAAATAAAAATCAACCAAATTAGAATTTCAAATTATCTTCTTGCATCCGCGAATAACATACCATATTTCTGTTCTTATACTATTCAGAAACCCGTCATCTCGCATGTTGCGATCATAAATGATGTGTGAGATACGATCAATTTGTGAAAAATTTGAATTCCTGCGCTGAAATGTTAAAACCAAAACTGACATAAATGGAAATCAATTTATTGTTCGATTCGTCTTGGTGATTTGAATTTTATATAAATGCGATATAATAAGAAAGCCAATATCAACAAGAGTGATCTTGTACGATCGATAACAATTTATATAAAAAAGTCATTTCCAGATAGGTTGTATCGAATATGTACATAGCATTGTTATGTTGTATCGATCTTCCTATCGCATGAGTGATGATATTCCAATGCCACAGTTTTATTTTTTGTGTTACATTACTTGATGCTCAACAGACACGACAGTAAAATCATTTAATACATAAAATATCACAAAATGTTAAATAATAATTTGACAACTAATTATGACACTAATCATATTTTATTATGCCGATATTATACATCCAACCACTTGAAATCGAATGCAAATAACAGTTTTTATGGCAGATTAAAATTCAATTGGAGTTTTTTTACGCGCGCGTGCAAATTGATAACGCAGCCCATCAACGTCATAAATCAAAATTCTAATTATTTTAACTAGGTGTATATTGGTATGGATTGATAACCAAAAATATTTCGGGTTCGGCATTTTCAACACTAATTCGATTTTATTCTTGACAGATGGTCTAATCATTTTAATATTTCGGTATACGATGTAGACAAATATGTTAAATATTTGTGTATATTTAGACTACTTGTATGATTTATTGTCAGGTTGTTGGTTACATAAATATATAGAGGCCTCTTGAAATCATAATTAATTTAATAGTTTGCATAACGATTTTGTTAGCATGATGGAACTAAAATGTTTACTTGTCGCATAAATATCGACATATTTTTTAACTGTACACAGTTTTGTTGACGATTTTGCTTTATCAATGTACGTACGTGATAAAAACTTTGTTTGGTGGTGAATTGAGAAAATTTTTAAGAAACGAGTCCCAAAGGCCAGTGAAAACTGAAACGATATAGACAATAACAGGAGGAGGAGTTAATTTAGAATCGAAAAAATGCAATATTCGTTGCACAATATATAGTTATATTCTAACAAAGTAGATAATTGCAATTCACATTCCAACAAAAGTGCATAGTCGCATTGCCAGATAGACCTGATCCGACCATTTATAGTCAGAAAAATCTGTTCTTCATCTTTCCCTATTCATATAGCTAATTAGCTTATGAAAAAGAAACGACCAGAAATTTACGATACAGGTCGGAAGCTGAACGAATTAGCAATGGAGGACATCACGACAGTAACAACACACCTAAATGTGATCGTATATCAGCTACGCTATCGCTAATACATAGCTTAGCGATGCACAAATATATCAAAACGAAAGATTAAATTCAATATTTCAAACTAAAAGGAAAATCTCAATAATATATTGAAGGGACACTCAACAACAGTGTAAAAATCTGTAGTTATTTTGGAAGTAGGGAGCTGTTTGCTTTTGCTCTTCCATTTCTACTAAGAGCTCTATGTGCAAATCGTCAATTGCCCCCATTTCTTGCGATAATTGAGCCATTTTTAACTTTATAAACTCCATTGGAATGTTGTTGTCGTCCAATGCTTCTTCAATCGATTCTAATTTTCTGTGCATCCTCCTCATCAGGACATCTTGCTTCTTGAGCAGCTTCTGGTTGCTGTGTGCTACCCCTTTACTAGAATTTTCAGGCTGATGCTGGTGGTCCTTACTTGATGATTCAGATGATTGATTAGTTTTGTTGGTTGATGAAGTTTTATCTCCTCGGTCGTTGTTATTTGACTTCTCGCCGGCAAAGTTGAATTTGGAAGATGCGTCTGAAGCTTGCGTTGATGGTAAGGATGATGAATTTAGGAGTTGACGCATATCTTCAACATATTTTGTAAGTCCTTCCCATACTATTTGTCTGTCTTTATAGTTTTAGTGTTTTGGATCTAGTTTAGGCTGGAACCCTCTTATTGGATTGTCCACATCGACGTATTCGTTGTACGTCTTTTTGAGAGTTGCTATTTTCGCCTCAAGATACTTTTTAGTTTTCCGAGCTGCACCATCTTCTTTGTACTTCGAGATGATGTGCTCCAACTCTACTGCCTTGTCATTTTGCTGCTGCAATAACCGCTCCATGTCTATGCTTTTATGGACAGGGGTGTTGGACTGTTGTTGTATGGCGTAGATTGATTTATTTGCCGGTTGTTGATTGGCCGTTGAATTTCGATACCTTTTGTTGTGAGTTCGATGCTTCTACGTATCTTGGCCTGTAGCAATATGTTTGAGGAACTGTTGGCTGCCGGTTGATGTGGTAGCTCGAATTCTAAATGTAAAATCCCTTTACAAGTGAGTTTTATTGTCCGCCGGTTGTTCTGGAGGCTCGAAGGACCATGTAAAAATCTGGCCTCTGCCTAGATTTCTGTGTTTAGGTGAGTATTTGGTTTACCACTGGTGAGCTCCAAATATTCACTGAGAATTAAACTAACTGTTGTTATTCGTTTATAATTCAATTCTATTTTATTAACTCGATGAACCGGGCTTTTTATACATAAAAATTGCTTACACTTAAAATCACAATATTACAACAAAAACACACAATGCAATATACAAAAAATTAAAAATGTTGAGTTTGCTACAATATACAATATTCCACCCGTGTCGATACTGTTTCATCGACTGCTTGGAATGTTGTATTATTGCGCATGTTGACATTGATTCAACAAACAGATTGGAAAACGTGTCAGTGGTAGACTTATTTAGGATTCCGGATCCAATTAAGCCCATACCACGTTTTGACGGAACCGGAAACAGATGGCGGCCTGGCTGTAAACAGCCGAGGATACCCTGCTAGTTTTCCAGCCGTTGGTCTCAGACCAGCAATTCGGTTTGTACATACAAGCCGTAACGAACAGAATTTAGGGAAAGGCAAAAGACATTTTATGTCTGTTTCTAGATGACTTCATAAATTAGTATAAATTGTATCTCTAATCTCTAATCTAATTGATGACGTCATAAATTAGTATAAGATATACTCATCTTGAGAAAATTTAATTGTGTAAAACAACCAACATACATACTTATGGGAAACTCGTACAGTCTTTGAACTTTCCCTTTTGGCAGCATCCAACTGTTGTGACTGTACCCCAACCTACTGGTCCTTCGAGCCGAATTCATTAATCCGCAACCAACAAATAATCCAGAACTATACAGAAATCCGCGGGAATCTGAATAAAAACATTTGATCACACATATAACGGGAGACGTCGCCGCGCAGGAGATGCATCAAGCCGATACCGCGTGTTCAGATACGAGTAAGTAGCCATTTTGATAATAAACTTTGATTAAATTTACGTGATAACTGAGCTCGTTTACCGCCTGGTTTCGATTAAATTAAACAGTGAAAATAAAAGTTGAAAGTACAGTGAAATCCTTGTGACATGACGGAGAAAATTCTTGCAGCTCTGAATAAGTAACGCAGCACAAACAGGTGCAAAAAGAAAAATTTAGTGAAATGGGCCAATCAGAATCACGAACTAACCGATCTGAGCGAGCTGATCATGCGGTTACATTAGAAACTAATGGAGGAATTCACGGAATTGGAAATGCGCATTTTTACGGAAGATGCAGAAGAGGCAGGCGATCTTACCTATGAAGAGAGTTATTTCAACGCGACTTCGATGTTGAATAAGTGCATCAGCTCCAAAAGCCTCAAGCTAGGTGTAATAAATCTAGACACGTCTCATAATGATACGCAAGTTGGTGACCATTCCAAGATCAAGCTACCAAAAATACATATCCCATCGTTTTCTGGGGATTACTCGGAGTGGCAGTCCTTCTTCGATATGTATAACATCACCATGCACGAGTCGCTGAGTCTGAGTGCAGTTCAAAAGTTCCAATATCTCAAGGGGCTTCTTCGAGGAGAAGCAGCTTTATTATTACGTCACATTACTGAGCGTAACTATACATTGGCGCACTCAACAAATTAACGGAAAGGTATAATAGAAAGAAACACATCATCAATCCTTTGATTCGCACATTCAAGGAACAACCGGTAATTCTATTGAATCTAATATCAAATGTCTGATGGACACTTTTGACGAGGTCATACAAGGACTGCAAGCTCTTGGTGAGGTAGGAGAGACGCGCGATCCTTGGCTTATTTACATCCATCTACAAAAACTTGAGGATAAGTCAAAAGCGATATGGCCGAGAATTCAGCGGAATCAGTCAATCCAGAATTCTCCGAATATTTAAAAATTTTAAGTCAACGTATAAACACTTTAGAGTCATTCCAAAACCAGAAGTAAAGAGGCATGTCGCCTGTTGGCCCTGCCAAGCAGAAGTTGGTAGCCACGCTGCGGTAAAACCGGTTTATCAATGCGCGATTTGTAACGACAAGAATCTTACTATTTTTCAATGTAAGGAATTTGAAGCGTTGACAAGTAATGATCGAAAGGAGTTTGCAAAACGCACAAATCGCTGCTTCAATTGTCTAAGAAGCAGTCATCCAATTTTTAGACGCACATCGAAGCGACGATGTCAACGATTTACCACAAAACGCAACACGCTCGAGCCTCTGGTGAATCTACGCAAACTACATCTCATCCATCTTCAGGAACGCTCGTATATCGATTAGCGGATTGGGCCATTCAAACGCGGTTTAGCCACCAAAACACTTAGGGGATTCATTATCTGCTGCAATTCAAAGGCTAAGGTTAGTTGAACGCCGATTCGTTCGCGATCCTACATTCGCAAAATTATATCCCGACTTTATGGCAAAGTATCAACAATTGAACGATGACAGAAATATTTTCATCTAAGCCCATGGAAAATCAATTTTATTTACCGCATCATGGCGTGCTCAAAACATCGAACAATGTCGTAAAAATGAGCGTTGTATTTGATGGATCTTCAAAATCTAGAACAGGGGTTTTCCTAAATGATTGTTTGGCAGTCGGGGCTACAGTACAATGCAGTTTGTTCGCGATTGTTCTGCGTTTTAGAGAAGATAAAATAGTATTTTATGCGGATGTGGAGAAAATGTACCGTCTGAGGATGCTCAATATCAAACGATAGTAAAAATTGTGGACAAAAAAATGGACGATAGTAAAAATTTAGTCAAAATGCTTCTCTTGCTATATAGCTAATGCCATTTACGTGGATGATCTCATGACGGGAGCCGATAACGAAAACGAAGCACTGCTGCTACAACGAAAGATAGCAGATATAACTTCAAGAAGTGGAATACAAGGAAATTCAGAACCACAATAAAGAGATCTTGGAATCTGTGAGAGTATTAAGAATTCACTGGAACCCCAAAACCGATTATTTCACCTTCAATACTAATCTCCATAACTCCATGAAATTCACAAAACGTACAGTTCTGTCCTAAGCTAGCAGACTCTTTGACCCTCTGGGTTGGGTATCTCCACTAGTCATCTCCCAGCAGAGAAGGATATTACATGGAATAAGTTACGATCAAATTAGCAAAATATTAATAAAACTTCCATTCCCAAATTCATTTACACATCAGTTGGCTGCCGAATAGATTAACACGGCTTCTGTGATGCAAGCCAAACATCGCATGCAGCTGTGGTATATTTTCGCATTGTCAACCAAAACGAGGAAATGTATATGCAGCGCTCTTACCCCCAAAACAAATAAAGCAGCAAACTGTTCCTCGCCGCGAATTATGCGCAGCTTTATTACTGATACGTATCATCAACGCTGTTAAAACGGAGTCAAAACAGAAAATCAACGATATACATGGACTGATTCACAAATCGTACTGGATTGGCTTGAAAGTCAGCCGAAACGTTGGAGCACTTTCGTACACACCGCACATCCGATATCCTCACCACACTGTCGAACAACAATTGGCACCATATTCCTTCAGCAGAAAATCCAGCCGATTGTGCTTCTAGGGGTTTGTCTCCCAGCGAACTCAACTATCACACACTAAATCCATCGAATCTTGACCACGCAAATTAAAACATTACGGCCAAACCATAGAAGAAAGATCAACTAAGGCCATCTCTCTAACACTCTCGGAAGCTTCAATGGATTATGGGTTATATTATACGGTTTGTCAACAACGCTAGAAAACACAAAGATACCAGAACGAGCGGGATTCATCAGGTCATTAAATCCGTTCCTAGATGAGGTCGGGATACTTCGAAATTGGAGGCAGGTTGCAGAATAGTATGGCACCCTACTCCACCAAACATCGGATAACTTTACATCCAAAGTCTACAATTACTCTGCGTATTATTCGAGATGCACATATAGCCAACTAGCATGCGGGTCCTACGCTTCTCCAGTCTAAAGTCCGTCAAAAATATTGGGGCCAAATGGAAAAATTAAGGTGGAAGAAGTTGTGCGCACACATTGTGATATGTTGATGGGCAGTCTACCTAGTTCAAGAGTTGAATTGATCCGGTCATTTCTGAAAACTGGTGTGGACCACGCAGGACCAATTTCCATTCATTTAACAAAAAGACGGGGTCCAAAGACGTATAAGGCGTACATATGCCTCTTTGTCTGTCTATAGACATACAAGTACGAAAGCATTCCATTTGGAACTAGTAGGATATCTATCCAGTGATGCATTCTTGGGTGCACTCAAAAGGTTCACTACTCGGCATGAAATTTGTAGTTAAATTCACAGCGACAATGGGAGCAATTTTGTCGGTTCTGACAGAAAATTACAAGAAATGTTTGCCAAATTAATCAAAAGTTCCAATAATATTTCTGAATATTTTCTAGATGTCGCATATAACATGGAACTTTATTGCGCCAAATTCTCCCAATTTTGGAAGATTATGGGACGCTGTAATCATGTCTACCAAATTTCATATCAAAAGGGTATAGTTGGACGAAGTGTCTGGACTCTAGAAGAGATGAGCACCCTGCTAACAGAAATCGAGGCGATCCTAAATTCTCGACCACTATGTGTGTTATCACCGATGCTGGTGTCGACACAGAATGAATATAAGGAATCATGAACCCATTCCTACGAACCATCGGAAACAAACGTATTCAGTGAAAAAAATTCCAATCCCTAAATCGCACAACAAATTGAAGATAATCTGTCACAAGAACAAATTGGAAATAATCCAGGAAACTCGAAAAGAGGACTTAAGAAATTTTCAAGAAATTCAGAATTCGGACACGGAATGTTACATTTTCATCCGAGGCAACAAAAAAACAATATTTGAAACTCTGTTAGGACCCACAAAATTGCAAAATTCCACAACATTAAAATGAATATCCTAGGGAACAACATGCCACCACAAGTAGTTTATGAATTAAAATTCCACAAATTTTTCGACGGAATGTTAGGTTCAGAATCCATGGCCAAGATGAACGCAAAATTACACTATAAATCTGCCACGTTTTATAAGTTTGATAGATATTAGAACACAACTTGGGGTTGTTTAAAGCAGCACATTTCAAGATCACGATTAACGTGCTTACAGGAGATCCTAAAACTCCAAAAAGAGTACCAAAATTAACACTTAAAGTAAAAAACTTTGAAACAATCAATCCAATCCCCATGTCAAAAGACGAAATTTTAGATAGAAAAGTTAGTCAGAACAGAACCTTTGAGTAAACACGAAAAATTGGTATTGACAGAAATCATCTTTCAAAATCAATCAATCAATATTCTGTTAAAGAAAGACGAAAAGTTGTCGGCAACGATAATTAACGAACACGCAAGAATATCGTGGCAGACGATTGCTATAAAAAAGATGTGGAAGAGCAAATAACCCAAGAATTATTGGAAATGGATTCCTCGGGAATTCGAAAAAACGTCGTCGCTAATCACGCGTGATGTGTCAAAACTCTAAATGTTTTGAAAGAAAAAACAAAAAGTAAAAAACCATCCTTTAAGACAACATGGTGCGCTTTTTGTAAATCGATATCGCACAAAAAAATGTTATCATCGCAATCAAATGGATCGTCAAGATCAAAGTGTGTCAAACAAATTGTGAAACGCCAAACTTTTATAATTTAAAGGTTATGCACGGTGTTAAATAACTACTTACTACCTCGAAACCGGAGTTGCAAACAAACAATAACAAATTGAACAATTTCAGCGGTGTTAACGTGTTTATCGTGCGTGATATCGTGCTTTGCACTTCTACATCAAAATGGGAGTGGTAATCATAGTTTAGATAGGCAATCAATAGATAGCGCTAGTAGTTTTCAAAAAATTAAAATCGTTGATAAAATCTTCACAGTGTACAACTAGAATTTCCTCTCAATTGGCTCTCTCAATTTGAAATGTCACTTTGACTTTGGCTGCACCAACCGAATTCCTGTGATTAGTAAAATTGAAACATTGCTGATGTGCGTTTTAGAAGAATCTAATGTATTGCCAGAAGATGATCAGGAATATTTTTTATCGTATGCTCATTACGGTATTCTTCACGATATGTTAACGGATGAAGTATCAACGAATACGTACCGGGACGCGAACCTCAATAATACCGAAGCGTTAACCAAATAAACTTGTTTTAGATCTAGGATGTGGCATCTCCAGGCTCTCAATGTTTTCAATGATGTCTCTCAATGATTGGGAACTTCTTATAGATAAAGTTGATGTAATTGTGTTGGAGTGGATGGGATATTTTTTACTGTTCGAATGGATGCTCGACAGCTCGGCGGTGGAATCTTGCTGCTGCACCTTTGATATGTCGTGCATGAAAAACGAAGAGCTAAAGGAGGCGACCATGGGAATCCAAGATTTTTTAGAATTCGTTGTGATGTGAGATGAGGTGGTAGATTTGCAGGTTGGGGATTCCCGATCGGAGTAGGAGTTGTCGATGATTTGCTGGCATTGCTGAGTTCATTTGATGCTGCTGTTGTTGCATTAACTTTTGTGAAGTCAACTATATTATTGATGGAGGGCGCATCATGCTAGACTCAGATTAATTTTTTATAATTGATATGCAACACCTTGGTATTATTGGCTTTATAACGGAATTGTATCCAATGCGATTTACTCGATTCGCATTTGAATACCCGTTTAAGATTATTTACACTGATACTCGCAAATGGTCCTGGTTGGTTTTCTTCGCAATGGCCGTGCACTCTTCGATGTGTTTGTACAGTATCCTGAAAAAACCGATCCCCATATATTCTACAAACGTATGTTAAATCATTTGATTGGGTAATAGTCGAGGCAATGGAGCACAAAAGTTCGGAATTTTTGCCATAAAGACGGATCGGAATGCGGTTTTTTCCATTCGCTTCCAAAAATTATTTGTAAAAAATGTACCTACTTTGTACCTCTGACAAATCGGAAATTGCATTACTGCAGCCAAAAAAGCATTCAAAAAATGCATCTTTTGAGACGCCTTTTGGAAAATGTAAAAACTTTGTAAATAAGAGTCAGAACTGACTCAAATCGGGTACGTGGGGGTTTTCGAGGTCGCTGATCACTATTATGATGTTCAAATTGACCCCCCGAACACCTGGAGACACTCCAGAAAATCACGCGGGGAACGAGAAAAACTCGGCGCCCGGGGGTTTTTCGGGTCGCTGAATTCAAATATGGCATCGGCGAACACCACCCGGACACCTGCTGCACCCGAACCTGGACCTGGACGTCATCCCCGAGAACTTTCTTGACAATATCGACAAAAAAACAACTCGAAAATTATTGGAGGCGTGTTTTTTGAGGCGCTAAATCAGAATTTCACGTTGAAAACGACCCTCCCACCACCTGGTGCACCGGAACCTGCGCCTGAACGTCGTCTCCGAGGGTTTTCGAAACACAATCGAAAAAGGCGAACCGAAAATCGTTATGAGGGGTTTTTGGGCCGCTTAATCCGAATTTTGCGTGGGAAACGACCGCCCGAACGAATTTTGGGAAAGCCCCACGGAGAAGGCATTTAGGGCCAGGGTACGGCGCACCAGGTATTCGGGGGGTCGTTTCCCATGCAAAATTCGGATTAAGCGGCCCAAAAAAAACCTTATACCGATTTTCGGTTCGCCTTTTTCGATTGTGTTTTGAAAACCCTCGGAGACGACGTTCAGGCGCAAGTTCCGGTGCACCAGGTGGTGGGAGGGTCGTTTTCAATCAAATCAATTTTCAATTCAAAAAACACGCCAAAACATTTTCACAGGAAAATTTGGGAAAAATTGATGGCTTAGAATTTTCCTCAAATTTTCCTGGTAGTCTCAGTATGACCTAAGCTATTAGAAAAACAATCGAACGTTTTGGTTACTAGTAAAAGTTTTTGAGATATCGACCAAAAACTGAGAATATCTTATACTCGTATGGCCGCAGAAAATCAAAAAATTATAGTGAAAATTCTAATCCATCAATTTTCCCCAAATTTTCCTCATAATCTCAGTATGACCTAAGCTATTAGAAAAACAATCAAAAGTATTGGTTATTAGTGGAAGTTTTTGAGATATCGACTAAAAACTGAAAATATCTTATATGGCCGCAGAAAATCAAAAAATTATAGTGAAAATTCTAATCCATCAATTTTCCCCAAATTTGCCTGGTAGTCTCAGTATGACCTAAGCTATTAGAAAAACAATCGAAAGTATTGGTTACTAGTGGAAGTTTTTGAGATATTGACCAAAAACTGAAAATAAACTAATAAAAAAAAAAAATTTCAAAAGTATTGGTAAGAAATGGCCTAGTTTAGTTCAGCATGAACAGATCCTAGAATTGTGTCCTAAGTTTTGGACCCCTGATCAATATGATTATCCAAATTTCATCGTCATTCTTTTAGAATGGCGGAAAGACGGAATATTGTTAAATTTCAAGATTTCATTTACCGAGTTCCTTTAGTTCGGATATCAATCAATTTGTCATTTTAAGGATCACTTTTAATATTTTATTCCGCTGGGATGTTTTATTTAGTGAAAAAAGAGATACAAAATGAATAAAAAATTTCCGCTGGTAATTATATAACAAAAAAATTCTCTTTTGTGATTGTGCTGCCACTTGTGGCGAGTAGCGAAATCTCTTATTTCCCGCTGAGAAATTCCCGCTATCTTATACAGCATGGTAATGAATGTGTTAACCTAAATAAACAAAAATCAGTAATTCCAATTGTAATATACATTTCGTACTATATTGCTCCAATTTAGATATAAAAATTGAACCGAATGGAAAATAACCGGGTTGAGTAGACGTACAGCATTTTGACTAGCTCTCGCATAGGTATGTTGATATAGTAAACCTGTAGGATTCCTTAATCCCGTAAAATATTGTTACGTTGTGTTTCGCAAAATCATATGCTCGTATAAGGTACCCAGCATTTCTAAATAAATTCATTATAAAGCTCAAACGAGAAAATTTATTTTCACAGTTGGAGAAATCCAAAAAAAATAAATTACGTGTATGTAACGGTTAACATACGAGCAGAACGTATCACACTAAATAAGAAAAATTTTCTACCTTCCCGAAAATTGAAAAAACCAAAGAAAAATCCGTAAATATTAAATATTAAATTGTCACCATATGGGGGAGGCACATATAGAACACGGTTCATAAGTCAAACAATTTTTTTGTTTGCAGTAGCAGCAAGGCAAAGTTACAAATAACATCAAAAGTTACTGCGAGCGTGTGTGTAGCACCATGTGCGGGTGTTTTTCCGCAAAACGTCATCATAATTTTCAGTTTTAAGACCGCACAAGCAAAATTACATTTTAATAAAATAAAAATTATTTTTTTATATTAAATATTAAGCTTTATTTATTGTTGTTGTTTATATTTAATTTAGTTGTAAATATTTTAAGGAATGTGGGGTTGAATATGATATAGGACGTAAAGAAGTTGGTATACGTACGTAGTGAGTTAACATTTTGTATGTCACAATAAGTTGAATGTGGGTGTTTTAGGTTTCTCCTTTTTTTTGCCACCATCGTGTGATGGGAAAATTTTTAACATTTTTCTAATTTAACTATGCAGAAATAATTTAAAAAATGTTTAAGAGAAAATCTATCAAGATACGTAATTAATTGACTCAAACCATTTCGCCACAATGTCATCGTATGCGGTGGTGAGAGGAGAAGAAGGTACATTACATACTGACTATAAGCACACATGCTACACACTAAAAAATGTTATTAAAAGTTCTAAACTTGAGTTTTGACAAGATAAACATGAACAGATTTTTTCTTCTTGGTGTACGCAGAGGAAATATATAGACAGATTCTACAGTAGTTAGGGCAGTTATCAGATATTTGTGTGGTAAAAGTTTATATTTTGTCGTCGTCGCTGGTATACAGACAATCAAATCAGCTAACACATCACGCATTATCTAGTTTATGATAATGTTATTTTTGGTGTTGGGATATTATTTTAATCATTAGTGTTTCGGAAAATTAAGCGTTTTGGAAAATTCGTTTGTAACACATGTCATGCCTATATATTGCTGCAAGACCAAACTTTATTGTTGATGTGTTTGATGGGCGTGGGTGCAATACCTATGTGTCATAAAATTTTTAATATGACACTTCATAATATAAAAGCGGGATGGTATAATTTAGTCTGGATCACAGAATATACACAAAGTCAAAATCACTGTGCAACCTAGAAGTTTAGCTAAACTGTTTAATTATAAAAAACTTGCATTAAATTTGTGCGTAAGCGGTAGCCTAAATAACTAACGTAACTAACACAAACGCACGATCCCGAATTAAACTATATATGTCGAGTATTTACACACAGTCAGGTTGCACTTGGTTCATTTTCTTGATGGTTTCGAATGCGTTTCGTCTTGAAATTTGCTATGCCGTTAAAGCTAGGGTAGGCGAAACTTTACTTCGACAGAAGCCTGTACCTTTAACTGATTCATTGTTGCGACTGTGAGTCCAAAACTGGACGAGATTCTCGGATTATGCCGGGATTGTTCTTTCAGCGTTTTACATATAACAAAAGAGAAGGGATTCTCAACAATATAGGTGGGCTGTTTATACTTTAAGAACTTGAAAATGTATAAACAAACTCGGAACTCATAGAATTCAGCAAGAGAACAACCAAGTAATGAATTAGTAAAATTCGAGATGTGGTCGTACTTTCTTAGCCCGTATACGTATCTCACACAAGAATTAAATATCAATCGAAGTTCATTAAAGTACTTCTTCTGTAATACAAAGAAGACAATATCTCCGTACAAAAAATGTGGAAGGATGTAAGATTTCACCAATTGGAGTCTAAGATTGGTATTAAAGCACTTCGTGGTAGCCCATAACATTCTTAATAAAGAAATTACTCGATTACAAACTGTTTCGATGTGGTAACTCCAGCATAAGCATTTGTCGAAAGTTAAGCCTAAATTATTCACAGAATCAGAGAAATCTACTTCCTCTCCAAGTACACTGATTTTAGGTAGGTAGTGCGTATCACGAATTGTAGAAGATATAATAATAGATTTGGTTTTTCCACCATTCGTAATCAATTCGATATCGGAATTAACAGTTCCAATAGAATTTGTTATCTCGTTGGGCCTACAAAATCTATAAATTTGCAGGTCATCAGCGAAAAGGTGATATTTCCATTGAGTGATAACAGCAGGTAGGTCGTTTATATACATCATGAATAGAAAAGGACCTAATACCGATCCCTGGGGAACACCGCAATTAGTATAACAAGAGCTAGAAATTCCTGAATTAGTTCTAACCAATTGTGATCGATTTGATAGATATGACAAAACCAAACGACAAGCCGACATTGAGAATTTAAAACTGTTACGAAGTTTGCTAACCAAAATTGAATGATCAATTTTATCGAAAGCTTTACTAAAGTCTAGTAAAGCACTATTAGTGCTGAAATGATGTCTGTAAGCAGACTGGTACTTTGATATAAATTTTCCGATTCAACGTAAGTTAATATTTGTGATTGCAGTATTTTTTCAAAAACTTTAGACAAAGCAGGAAGCAGACTAATAGGGCGAAAATCAGATAAGCATTTGGGATTTTTATTCTTAGGAATGGGAATAATGATTGATTGCTTCCATTTCTCAGGAAAGATAGAAAATGTTATTAGGCTATTAAAAATATGTAGTAAGTAGCAATCAGCCTTTGGTAAAATAAGTTTAACGAACTTAATTGGTATTTCGTCAACTCCGACAGCGTTTGATTTAACGGAATCCAAAGCATCCATAAGGTCAGTGATATCGATGTTATTAAAACTAAAGTTACCTTCCATCGAACTAGAGTTCATTAGAACATCAAAGGTTGGTAACCCCGCTGAACGTGCACTGATATGAGAAAAGTAATTATTGAACTCACTTGATAGAAAGGAACCAACAGATTTCAAATTTTTCCAAAACACTTTTGAAGGAAGAGATGGGTGCAATATAGATGAAAAATAATTGGACTTTGCGCGTTTTATAATATTGTTACTCTTATTTCGTCCAGCTTTATATTCTTGGTACAGTTCAATTCTTCTTGTACGCTTCCACCGACGTAAAATAAAATCCACGAAATTTATGGTATCCCTGATCTCATCATTGAATCAAGGCGGCTGTTTAGGTTTGGGTGATATAGTCCTTAGTGGCACAAATTCCTCAAACAAGTCTACAACTAGTTCTGTAAAGTATTCTACTTTATCAACAGGGTTGTTAAAATTATAAACCATGCTCCAGTTTAAGTTATTACATTTATCAAGCAAATCTGATGAATTAATGCTATTATAGTCGCGAAATGAGATTTTAGGAATAGATCTCTCATGTTTAATGTCATAGGAAAAGTAAAGAAGATCGTGATCACTAAATCCAACCGAGATTTGGAAATACAATTTTATCCGTATTAGAAATAATACAGTCCAATAATGAACTAGAGTGTGACGTGAAAAATGTTGGCTCGGTGTTCACAGGAGTGAGAGAGTATTCAGTTAGTAACCTTTTAAATTTTTTCGTTGTCGATTTAGTTGCTTTAAGGTCACAATTGAAATCACCGCACAGTACAGGATAGGTGTTTTCTGGCCTATCTGTTTGTGTAGATCTGTGATGAGCCGACGATGATGTGATGAAATTTCGAATGAAGAATTGTTGGTAAAACTGCCAGATGTTGTATATAAAATTGCAGCACGGAATATAGCAGAAAGTTACTGATGAAAGTTAATTTGAATGCGATAAGAAGCCGACACTATTGATACAGTCACGAAATTGATGATGAACTTGCGGAAATAAGCTTGATTGCTCGAAGGTTCTCACAAAAGTGAACGAGTTTTATTTATTTTATGTCTAACTAGGAACTTAATTAAAATTACAATTAATTACAATTAATTCGTTTTAAAACTACATCATTGACTTCGAACTGATCAGTCGTAGATTTCCATTTGATACGTTGTTGTAATGACGATAGGTAGCCCTGATGCCACCGTTTCTAAAATCCTTGGAGTCGCTGCTGTATATTTTGCCATCTCGATAGTTTATTTTGTGGTACCAACATTGGCTCAGGAATACATGTCAGAGGTTCTCCAACCAAGAAATGTGCTGGTGTTAATGCTTGTATATCAATCAGCTGGATCGTCGTTAAGTCTGCATAATGGTCTCGAATTCACATATTATTACGTCGGCATCAAGCGTACATATAAAAATTGACAGCTCGGTGTAAAATTTTATTTTCATTTAATAAATAGTTAATTAAAGTGGTTTTGGGTTTTCATTAAGTTAAAATAGTTTTATAGTGGTGTACGAACAATTTTATAATATTAAAAAGGTGGTGGACGCATATATATATATAGTGTTTTAAGTGAATTATTATTTGGTGGCAACAACAAGTGTTTGTTTATATTTAAGCGGCGTGTTTTTAGACAGTAAATAAAGTCAGGTGTGGGCAAAAGGAGGGCATCGGCCCTTGAAAGGGGCGATGTTTGAAAGCCCAAATAGATTCGCACCGTTGAGGATGTTGGGAAATAATACCCAACCCTCCAAAAGGAAAAAGATCGAAGAAATGCGAACAAAGAGATTAGGATTCGGTGGCGGTGCAGATATAATGGATTGCAATGGAGTAAACGAAAAATATCTAATAATCAAGCACGAGCAGGAGGGACAAAACCTGTCAAATTTTTCACCTTTTGGAATACAAAAAGCGCTGGATATGATAACCAAAGGTATCATTAAAACGCAACGTTCGAGAGCTGGAGAACTCTTGGTTCTGACAAAAAATCAGGCAGCGACGGATGCATTATTGAAGGCAACATCTCTGGGACAATTGGCCAAAATAAAAGTGACGGAACACCCCATATTAAACAGTTCCAAAGGTATCATTTTCTGCCACGACCTAAAAAGTTTAACTGAGGAGGAAATCAAAGAAGGGCTTAAGGACCAAGGCGTCGTAGAGGTATACAAAATAAAGAAATGGGTGGAAAATAAATTAACGGACGCAGCAGCAATTATCCTGACTTTTAATTCACCAGTATTACCGGAATATGTGAGGGCATGTAACCGTCCATCCTAAGAGGTAGCACGTTTATATAGTATTCGGGTATGCTCAACGGCTGGGGGGTTATATTTTTACCACTTAGTTAAAGATGGGCGGACAATCCATACGTGCAATAAACAACAACCATAAGCACAGCGTTCTCGTATTAAGAACTTATACCACTCACATGATCATTCTCCATCCCCATCACTCACCAAAAAAAACTCAAATCACTTCATTTAAAAAAAATTTATAATTCAAGATAAATAATTTGGGATTTCCATAAGAAATTCAAAAAAAGAAAATTTATAATTGTAATATAAAAAATTATGTTTTTAAAAACTCACCAAACCACATATGAAGAGTACTCAACGCGTGTGCTTTGTCCTTCAACAGAAATGTATCCTAAAACTGCTTATAAAAATTTTTTTTCCGTTTCTTATGAACCCGTTTCATATAATATGTGCATATAATTTCAACATAATTAATTCACTATATAATTTTAATTTTAATTCGATTTTTTTTTATCATTAAACATAATATTCACATATTTTACACTGGACAAAACTATCCTTAAATATCTATTCAATTTAATTTTAAATTGTACTAACTATCTACACTACACAGATAATAATAATAATTTGTTTGTAGTCTTAATTTAATTGATAATAATAATAGTAATTATGACCAAACGTAAATATTTTTATCCATATTGTTTAAATCGCAACAAAATATGCAATTGAGTTTAATCAATTCGTAATAATAAATTAAACTATTTAAGTTTAAACAAAAATATGGTTTATAAAAGAAACCAATTAAATTTATGCAGTGTCACGCTGATCGCGATTTTCACTACGGGTTGCGTTCCCGGCGGCCCTTAAAGGCTGTAGCATGCAGCAATCGGTCTTCAAATTCCATGCGTTTCAGATATCTCCCGGTACCCGTCCAGTTCTACCATATGACCAAAAGAAAATATATTATACCATGCACTGCACATAAATCTATTCTCACAAAAAAGAGTGGAAACCTTACCTGTTGCTTTCTAGTATAACTCCTTATCACACTATCTTAATTATAAGCCCTTTTCGTAAGCGCAACACTACCGATAACTATAACCAGCACCCCCTATTTCCATTTATTACTGAAATGCGTAAGGTTTGGTCGTTCACATTTTAATGACGCGATGTGAAATTTGCTTACCAAAAGAAACCTCAGTACAACAACAACATTCTCCTACTTGTATATAATATCTTTCCCAAATCCCCCTCCACTTCTCTTTGTAACTGAATATAAAATATATATATACCAATCAAATGATGTAACCATCTCGTACGATTTGAACATAAAATAAGATTCCCGTTAACGGAGGTGTGTTTTAAAAATTGTATCATTTAAATGTCTTGTCACCAAAGCAAACTCCGTATTAAACACAGATGATATAAACGAGATAGGTCATTGACCGGAGAACAACAATTTTTGATTTTTATTGCCCTGTTTTTACGTGGTTTATAATTACGCTGATCGTTTGAGCTATCGTTTTGAGTGCGAATAAATAAATGCATGAATAAATGCAGCCGTAACAGGCAGGCTTTATACAACTAAGCATTCGATTGTACATTCCAAATCCGTTGAAGTGCACCGAATGCCACAAATTTGGTCACACCAAAAAGAGATGCACAAGTGATCCTAAGTGCTATAAATGTAGTGAAGTAACACCACACAACCAGCCGTGCACTACACTAAAATGCATAAATTGTGGAGAGGCACACACCAGCAACAGTAAGGAATGTCGAGTATATAAACGAGAAGTAGAAATAGTGAAAATTAAAACTGTAGATAGATTAACATTTCCCGAGGCGAAAGCCAAATATTTTCGATTATATGCAAACACCACACCAGCTAACCAGACAACATATGCAGATACACTAAAAACATCCTTTAACCCACCAAACACATCACAAAAGCCGCAAAACAAAGAAAACCAACTAGAACAGACAAAACCACAATTATATCCAAAAACTATTTCAACTTCAAGGCAACAACAGACACAATTAAACCAACCACAACAACAACAGCAACAAAAAGATCAAGTACAACAACAACAAAACCAACAACAGCCGCAACAACTAAAACAACTACTAGAAACGAACAAACTACAACAACAAATACAGCAAGTACAACGACAACAAGAAAGATTACAACAACAACCGCAATCAAATCAACAAACAACTTGTAATACAGCAATGGACATAGAGACAATAAAAAAATGAAGCATGGCTAGCAATGAGACATTCTAATTTAACTCCAAAAGAATTAACACTATTTGGAAATAACCATGTAAGTATGATTGATGATGAATGAGGGAAGGAGGAGAGAGAACGCATTTGCATTTATAAATGCCCTATCCTTTCTTCATTTCTTTGAATGGTAGAGCGAATGCTGAGATCCAATGAATGCATGAAAATTGGTCAGATAAATATTCGCAGTATATATGCCAATGGCGATATGTTGCGGAATTATCTGACCAATAATGATGTGAATGTGATGATTTTGTGTGAAACTTGGGAGCGGGAGGGTAAGACGTTTCGGGTGAAAGGATACAATTATCTGTCCAGACCGAGGGCTGATGGCTTCGGCGGCGTGGCGATATTGGCACGTGCCAATATCAGCCTGGTCCTTTGTGACATACCGCGCTTCGAGCACATTGAAGCCATCGCGGCCAAAACTCGGAATCTGGACAGAAACTTGTTATTTGTTAGTATCTATGCAACTCCAGTGTTGTCTACGTCTGACAGAGAGAGAAGCCAACGAGATTTTCAAATTTTGTTTGAATGGGTGGAAGGCAAAAGTGACGTGATTCTAGCGGGTGATATGAATGCGCATTCGAGAATATGGGGGAGTGAAAGAACTGATGCTAGAGGTAACTGGTTGACCCGCCTCATTCTGGATTCCGATCTCGTAGTCCTGAATGATGGTGGGTCGACTAGAATGCCGAGAGTGGGGTCGACAGCCAGCGCGATAGATTTAACTTTAATATCTAGCGGGCTGGCGGGCCAAGTCACTTGGAATGTCACAGATGAGAATTTGGGTAGTGATCATTATTTGATCAGGGCTTGCTTAGGTGGTATAAATGTTGACATAGACCGTAAGGTCATTATGAATGGTAAGAAATGGGTCGAACGTATGAATGGGATTCTCACAATGAAAGAAGTAAATGAGGTTAACCAACTTGAGGATGAAATAGAGAGAGCGAATGAAATGTGCACTATAAATATCAGAGGGAATGAATACAAGGTGAATGGTTGGTGGAACAATGAAATCCAGTATTGGTATGAAAGGAAACGGATAGCATTGAGAGAGTTCAGTAGGTGTATATGTCATGAATGCGCAGAATAAATTATGGAAGGATGAATGCAAAATTGAAAAAGGCTATCCGTAGAGCGAAAAGGAAAAGTTGGCGGGACTATGTATCAAAAATGACACATAGAACCACAACTAAGGATGTATGGGATAAATTTAATAGAGTGAGAGGATATAGAGCGCAAGGCAGAAATGCAGTGTTAGATGACAGAGAGAATGGAGGTGTCTTTTTACAAATGATTACGGACGTACGTAACAATTTGAGTGATAGGTATGAAGTTTTGCTACCTGATAGTGAAAATGAATTTGTGAACGATATGTGTAAGGAGTTTGAATGGGAAGAGTTCCGAGGGGTTTTAGAAATATCCAAATAGTGAGTTATAAAATGATTAGTAGATTAGAATTCGAAGCCAAGGCGGCCTTGCTTCGAATTCTCAATCAAGTATGGATGAGTATTCAGATACCGGAAAAATGGAAGGAAAGCAGAGTGGTACCTATTCCTAAAAGGGATCGGGATAGGAATCTGGCAACAAATTACAGGGGAATATGTATGTTGAATGTATTTGTTAAAATTGTGAATGGTATGATGAAAGGTCGTATAGATAAATTTGTGAATGAAGGAAATTTGTTGCCGGAAACCACCTTTGGGTTTCGTCACAACCACTCTGCTAATGAGTGTGTAGAAAAGTTTGTGTGGGAAGTACAAAAGGAAAATAAGTATGTTGTGGCGGTATTTTTGGATATAGAAAGGGCATATGATTACGTGGTTCCAGGGAAACTTTATCAGATCCTTATGGACTTGGGGTTTCCTTGGAAAATTTGCAAATGGGTGTATGAGTTCATGAATGAGAGAAAGTTAGTTTTATGTGGTAGAGGGTATAGGTTGGAAGGAGCGGTGACTATCGGCCTCCCTCAAGGCAGTAAAATCTCACCGACTCTCTTCAACCTGTATACGAGCTCGATACATAGGTGTAACTCCTCGGGCAAAGTCATTTTGCAATTTGCCGATGACTTTGTCCTGATGGGTAAGGGGAGTACCATCGGGGAGGCCTTGAGTCGGGCTCAAGAATGTGTGAATCAGGTAACCGAATGTTTGAGTGAACTGAATTTGAGAGTAAATTCGAGTAAATGTTGTAGTATGGCTTTTAGAACGAATCGGATGGATGATGTGCGAATATATAATGAGAGAATTGAGTGTGTGAAATTGACTAGGTATTTGGGAATCTGGATTGACAGAAGAATAAGTTTCAAAGTGCATATGGAAAAATTGGCCGATAATTGTAAGAGTAGATTGAACGTGATTAAAAGGGTGAGCAAACCGAAATGGGGAGCTCATCCGGGTGTGACTGATATGTTACGAAAGGCGTTAGTGTCAACTAAAATTGCGTATGGAATGAGTATATGTGGTGATGGGTCCAAGGTTGGGTTTAAAAAGTTGATGCTTGTGGAGAATGCGTGTGCTAGAGTGGTATTGGGAGCGATCAATTCGACACCAATACACACTCTGTGGTCTGAATTGGGTGATTCGCCTCTTAATTTTAAGAGGGAATGGATCACCGTGCGAGAGACTGTGCGAATGTTAACTAAGGACAATAAATTAGTGAATGAAATGAAAGAGAGATTGCAAAGAGGGACGGTTTACAAAAAGACAACTAGATCGCTGGTAATCTTGGAAAATATTAACATATTCTCCAAGATTCGTCCGGCAAATCCGAAAGTCCCTCCGAGCAATCTAATAGTGCGGTTGAAGTTTGGTGACACAACAAAAGCAATGATGAATGAGTTATCGGTTAAGAGCGAATTTTGCAAAATGCGAATGAATTATGTTGCACATGTGGAAGTGTATACAGATGCTAGTGTAAATGTTGATCGCGTAGGTGTGGGAATTTATATTCCTTCAATGAGGAAAGAGAAAATGGTAAGAGTGCATGACAGTATCTGTATAATGAATGCAGAATTGATAGCGATTATGGAAGGGATCAAGTTGGCAATGACACAAGGGAGAAGGAGAATAGTGTTATTCTCTGACTCCCGGAGTGGGTTGGAATTAATTAGTAAGGGTGGGGGAACTCATGGCAATGTGTATGTGGAAATGCTATATAAGTATCTTCAATCTTATGGGAGGGAGGTCATCCTTCAATGGATACCTTCACACCTACAGATTGAAGGTAATGAAAGAGCCGATATGCTTGCGAAACGGGGTTGTTTGATTGAGGATGTAAACGAATATGAATTCATGGATGCCAGAGACGTACTTCGCATGTTTCAGATGAATCTGTGGAGAAAATGGGAGAGAGAGTTTGTTGAAAAATGTCAGGTGAAAGGTAAGAAGTACTTTGAGTTGGTTATGTCTCCTTTGAGGCAACCGTTCTTTAAGGTGCTCAAAGGAGATACTAGAATGTTACGAACTATGGAACGAGTGAGATTGAATCATGGAAATTGGAAAGAATGTTTGAAGAAACGTAATTTGGTTGTGTGTGAATTATGTGAAAGCTGTTTGGTTGTGGAGGACATCGAACATTTGATTCTGAAATGTTCTGCATTTAACCAGAGCAGACAAATGTTCGATGTTCTATTGAGTGCAAGTAGTTTGACTGAATTATTACGAATGGGAATGAACGTATATAAGAATATGTATGGTAAAAAATGTAAACAATTAAAAATTGTAAATTTTGAAACGGGCCATATGGCACCAAATTTTTGGAGCTAGTGCCAAATAAATAAAAAAAAAAAAAAAAAAAAGGTCTCGAATTCAACAGTGCCTCAATTTGAATTATGAGTGTAGTCATTTCCTCAAATGTCAGGTTTATGTTGGCTACCCTTCTCAAATGATACTTAAATGATTTAACTGTAGCTTCCCATAATCCTCCAAAATGTGGAGCGCTAGTAGGATTGAAGAGAAAAGTGATTCATTTCTGCAAGAAAAAATCATAAATTACTTGGTTGTTCGACTGAGTTATTATCTGAAGTTTGTGTTTCTGGAGTTCTTTGTTAGCCCCAACAAAGTTAGATCCGTTGTCACACCGTTTTACACCGCCAGTGTGTAAAAACGGCCGACTTTGGTTACATCGTGCTGCTGGTAGATCAGCCATTTTCTGTTCATTCTTGTAAAAGCGGTAACAAATACACACCGTGCAAGATTTTATGCAGCGTTTAATGATGTTTCGTGCTCTAATCATCCAATACTTGTTTCTCACAATACTTAAAACTAATGAATTTCCAGCATGCATGTGCTTGAAGTGAATATCTCGAACAATTTTATCGTACACTATATTATCCTTCCGTCCTAAGGTAAGCAGGATTTTCTTAGGCGGCCACCAACTCTTGGTGCATTGATGTTTCGATGGTAATATACATTGTTTTCTGAGAATCGTGAATTCGCTATTGAATGCGATTTGCTCTACGTTCCGAAGTATTACGTTCTCAGCGTCATTTAACTCGGCTACAGTAATTGTCTTATATTGTTGCTTCGCCAATTGTCTTCTTCGAGTTGGACTTCCAAATCTCAACATATGCGGCTTTGCGTATTTTGAGCCAAGAAGAGATCCTTGATATTAAGTTTATAGCGATGTTGTCTTCGGTGGTCACTTCAGTAAAAACGTTTGCATATTTTGACCTCTCTTCGAATGAAAAGTTAACCGCTTCTGTTGGTATGGAAATTGCTTTTGGCCAACAAGATTTTGGTTGACTCAACCAATGAGGTCCGTGCCACCACAGGGATAATTTTGGCAACGCTTGTAGTTTTATTTCCCTAGTTATTGTATCGGCCGGATTTTGTTTTGAATCGATATGATGCCACTTATGTCGAGGAATAATCTCCAGAATTGCTGCCGTTCAGTTGCCAATGAATCTTTTCCAACGTCGAGGAACATCGGATAGCCAGTGTAGTACTATCGTGGAATCTATCCAGGCGCAGATCTCTATGTCCCTGTAAGATAGAGATGCAACACAAAATTTAATTAATTTGCACAGAAAGACCGCTCCACAGAGTTCCAATCGAGGTAACGAAATTTGCTTTAGCGGGGATACTTTACTCTTTGCAGTTATAATATTCACGCTGATTTTGCCGGACTCGTCTATGCTTCGTAAATACAACACACAATTCGGGTAACATTTCGTATATACTCTTCCATGAATTGAGGACATTTCTAGGTAACTCAGTATCCCATTCTAACTTCAGCAGCCATAACCTCTGTAGCAACATTTTGAATAAAATTACTGTCGGTGCAAGCCAGCCTAACGGGTCATATACCTTAGATGCCGTTGACAGTATTTTTCGCTTAGTCCACTTTATGTGCTCAACAGTTTCCTGTACCTGAAAGGAAAATGTGTCTGCTTCTCCATTCCAGATAACGCCGAGTGTTTTGATTGATGAATCGTCTTCAATGAGTTTCGGAATGTTTTGAACTTCGAGCTGGGGAAATGATTTTAAAAATTCCTGCGAGCTGGATTTCCATTTCCTTAGTTTGAAGCCGCTCTCTTTTAAATTTATTAGCTCCTTGATTATGACAGCTTCTTTAACACTATCGCTTCCGGTTAGCAAATCATCAATGTAAAAGTCATTGTCTCCGTAAGTCACTGTATTTAATTTGTAAGTTTTGGTCCGTTCCGTTGAGTTTTCACGCCAGAGTATCAACTGAAAATTGGCATCATCAGTGTTTACGAGAATTTGCCTATACATTTTTCCTATATCTGCTCTGAATGAAATTGCATGATTGCGAAATCTTAATAGGATTGTAGTGAGATCGATTTGTAGATTGGGATCAATTTGCAAAACATCATTAAGTGATACTCCCGTACTAGAATTGCATGATGCGTCAAATACCACTCTTAGTTTAGTGGTACTGCTGCTTGGTTTTACTACTGCGTGATGTGGTAAATAATATCTGTTTTCGTCTTGTTCTGGAATTTGATCTGGTGATATATAAGTCATGTGTCCTAAATCAGTATATTCATTCATAAATGACTTATACAATTCAAAGAATTCGGGTGCTTTCTGAAATTTCCGATCCATTGTTAATAGTCGTTGCTGCGCTGCTTCGTATGACCTCCCTAGTAGGAGTTTTGGTTCCTTAAATGGAAGTTTCACCATGAATTGACCACTTTCAGTTCTGGTGGTAGTTTGCTCGTACAAGACTTCGCATTTATGAGGAACGTTGGCTGGATTTGGTTGAGACGCTACTTCTTCTAATTTCCAAAATTTTTTCAACTCCCCAAACAGGTCTTCATTTGTAACTGGAAATTTTGACTCAGAGATTATGTGGAGATTAGTTACATCTGTTGATGAATTGTGACACGATCCTGCTACCAACCATCCGAGGATTTAAAACTTCGAAAAACACGTCAGCTCCGAGTAGTACATCAATTTTGCTTGGTGTATGAAACTGTGGCCTGCTAATTCCAGCTGCAAGTCAGATTGATTGAAGTTTATTGGCTTTGACGGTAAAACGTTGGTTATACTATTAATGATAAGAGTCGTAACTAAAAGTTTATAATTTGATTCGGCTCGTGAGATTATGGTCATATCGATTTTCCCTCGTGTTCTTCCAGCTGGTGCCGATGCTAGACCGTAAACCGACAGAGATGCGTGGTTACACTTTAGGCCTAGGGTTTGAGCACATGTTTCAGTGACGAACGAAGTTTGTGAGCCTGAATCGAACAAGGCTTTATACAACTGGAGTTTACCGGTGCGTGACATGATGTATATAACTGCTGTTGGTAGCACCGTGGTTATAGAGGAATAGTTTACATGTCGAACCTTTGCGTGAATCTGGTTGTTGAGGTTAGTTGGAACTTTTGGAGATTCATTTGGGATTTTTGAAGATTCTTCAGTTTTATGTTCTGAAGAAAGCCGCTCGTCTGTTCGTTGATCAACTGAACTATGATGTGTTGTAATGTAAGGAGTTTCAGCCTGACGCTGGTGAAGTAGAGTATGATGTTGCTTGCGACCAATCAAGCAGGAGGATTTTGAAAAACATTTCGCACTAGGGTGGCCTTTCTTTAAACAGTTGCAGCATAGATTTTTTTCGTATACTATTCTTGATCTTGCATCGAACTCCATATTTTTAAATTCTGGACATTTGAAGGTTGGATGTTGCTGTGTACATACCACACACTCAAATGTAGTACTGTACGGAGATGTTACGAAATTTTTTGAGGTTGATCTAATTGTAACCTTTTTTGTTGCTGCTTCGCATATTACGAGGGCGTTACATCTTTTATTCAGAAATGTTAATAAATTTTCAAATGTGGGGAGATTACCACTGACTGTTTCACTTGCCCACAATTGTCTAGTTTCCTCATCGATTTTTCGAACAATAATATGGACGAGCCAAGGGTCACGTGTTTCAGCGTCTGGCCCTACTACTCTTAACCCGCGAATTATCTCATCAGAAGTTTCACTGATCCGGCGTAATTCTCTTCCATTACTTTGATTCTGGGCACACTGTTTCTGGTCAATGAACGTTTGTACCAATATGAATCGTAGGTAAGCGCATATGTTGTGACGTATTTATACTTTCGTAGAACGTTTTCTGCTGACCAACGAATTGCTCGAGAGTGTTATTATGTTTTATTGCTCGAGAGTGTTATACCGTACGTCGTCATTTTTTTGAGTGACAGGGTGTACCTGCACCAGAGCACCGAAATTTATATTTTACCTGACAACTGCCTACGGACAGGATGTCGTTTAGAAGCAAAAACCGGTTCCAGCCTCTTATGAATATGAGGGGAAGCAGCAGTCCTCTTCAAATAGAAGAAAACAAAAACAAAAGAAAACAACTATTTTTCGAAGAAAACAAGGCTAACCAAAAGTATGTAGTAGTTAAGAAGGCTGACAGTGACAACAGTTTTCGAGGAGTATGGCCTTTCTTGATTGAAAACGGCTTACCAATGATCACGTCGCACATCAAGGAGACGCAGCGACTACGTAGCGGGGATCTTTTGGTGTTGACAAATAAAGACGAAGGATTTCAAGCTTTAATGAAGGCCACTAAACTGGCAGACATGCAAGTCAAAGTAGAAGAACACAAATTTTTGAACTTCAGTAAAGGTGTTATTTATAGTCATGATTTGATGTATGTTGAGACCGAGGAGATCGAAAAAGAATTAAAATCTCAAAATGTGATCATAGTGGAACGTATAAAACGAAAAGTTAATAATGAGCTACGAGATACGCCACTACATATCATCACATTCAATACAATCGAGTTACCGAACCACATCAAAGTGGGTTTTTTGAGGTTGGATGTACGATTGTACATTTGCATGAATGAAAGAAAATTACTTTTTTGTGGTAGAGGGTACAGGTTGGAGGGAGCGCTGAATATAGGCCTCCCCCAAGGCCGTAAAATTTCACCGACTCTCTTCAACCTTTACACGAGCTCGATACGTAGGTTTAACTCCTCGCACAAGGTCATTCTGCAATTTGCAGATGACTTTGTCCTGTTGGGCAAGGGGAGGACCATCGAGGAGGCCTTAAGTAGGGCTCAAGAATGTGTGAATCAGGTAACATAATGTTTGACAGAAATGAATTTCCATGTAAATTCGAGAAAATGTTGTTGTATGACGTATCGAACGAATCGTGTGGTTGACGTGCAAGTGTATAATGAGCAAATTGAGTGTGTAAATTTGAATAGGTATTTGGGAATCTGGATTGATAAGCGATTGGGTTTTAAAGTGCATATGGAAAAATTAGCCGATAATTGCAAGAGTAGATTGAATGTAATCAAAAGAGTGAGTAAACCGAAATGGGGAGCTCATCCTAGTGTGACTGATATGTTACGAAAGGCGCTAGTGTCATTTAAAATTGCACATGGACTGAGTATATATGGTGATGGATCCAAAGTCGGTTTTAAAAAGTTGATGAATGTGGAGAATGCCTGTGCCAGGGTGGTATTGGGCGCGATTAGTTTAACCCCAGTACACACTTTGTGGCCTGAATTTGGAAGATGCATTCTCTTAATTATAAGAGGGAGTGGATCACTATGCGAGAGGCGGTGCGAATATTGACTAAGGGCAATAAATTGGGAATGAAATGAAAGAGAGATTACAAAGATGGACGAACTACCAAAAGACACAAAGATCACGGGTGATTTTGGAAAGTATTAATGTATTTTCCAAAATTCGACCTGTAAATCCGAAGTGCCCTCCGAGCAATCTAATTGTGTGTTTAAAGTTTGGTGATATACAACAAAAGCGATGATGAATGAGTTGTCGGTTAAGAGTGAGTTTTTAAAAATGCAAATGAATTATTTTGCCCATGTGGAAGTGTGTACAGATGCTAGTGTGAATAATGATTGAGTAGGTGTAGGCATTTGTATTCCGACAATAAGAAAAGAAAAAATACTACGAGTGAATGCCTGCATCTGTATAATGAATGCAGAGTTGATTAGAATTATGGAAGGGATCAAGTTGGCAATGGCACAAGGGAGGACGAGAATAGTGTTATTCTCCGACAGCCGGAATGGATTGGAATTAATTTCAAGGTGCTCCTTTCTTTTAGGTACTCTAAGGAGATACTAGAACGACAAGAACAATGGAACGAGTGAGATTAAATCATGGAAATTGGAAAGAATGCATGAAGAAACGCAATTTGATTGAGTGTGAATTACGTAACAGCTGCTTGGTTGTGGAGGACATCGAACATTTGATTTTAAAATGCTCTGCATTTAATCAGAACAGACAAATATTCGATGTTCTCTTCGTGGAATTCAACGGATTTGCCAGAATTATTACGAATGAGGATGAACGTATATAAGAATGTGTATGATTTTATTAGAATGAATCAGATAGAAGTATGAAAGGGGATCGATGAGTGAAAGGTGAATGATTGAAAAAATAAAAATAAACAATTGTAAAATTTTTTAAAAATTATAATTTGAAACTGGGTCAAATGGCCAAATTTGGAGCTAGAGCCAAATAAATATAAAAAAGCACGATTATGTAGTTGTTTCTATTTTTAGTCTAAGTACAACCAAGTTATTGGTGATGTTAGTTTGATTATTTTTTTCAGATATCTAATATTTTGAGTATGAAGATTAACCTTCTTCATAGATATTCCAGGTTCTGGTTCAGGTTCTAGAAAATATTCAATTTCCACTGCTTTATTTTGATATTGAATCAGATAATTTCCGTTTATCTTAGTTGTCATATGGTAAAACCCTGTCGAAATTGCTTAAGAAGTTGGTGTTTTCGTTTATCGATTCAATAACCTCGTTCTCATTGAAGGAATTTTATTTTATTTAGGTCGCCCTGTCGGAATTTTATTTTATTTATTACTAAACATAAAGCGAGGTTACTACCACTACTTATAATAATAACAATAATGACAATAATATTTCAATTTCAACTTCAAAATATTTAACTCAGTTCAACATTTTTTACGCAATAACAGTGAATAAAATGGTGATATCCACAGTTTCAAGAAGCCAGCCATTGTTGAACTTTTGATAAAAAAGATTTCAAATGAATGTCCTGCCTAATGTAAAATGGCAGCACATTAAAAAAAGGTTGGTGCAGCGACAAGATTAGAGCGACGGAAGTGGTCGTTGCAAAATCTTGGAATGTTGCAGAGAAATTGATGGTTGCCGCGAAAATTGTAACGAAAATCGCTTCTTATTATACGAGTATGTTGACCACTTCGATTAAAAAAAACTCTCAATACCTTATAGACATACAAGTGTTTTAACGGCAAGATGTTGATTGTAGTGAATAAATTCCAAGGTGGTTCAGTTCATGGTTTCTTTACAAATATTCTCAAAATCATTTTTTGTTGGACATATAAGGAGTACAGAGTAGCTGCATAACAACCATCCCAACACGTCAATCCATATTCTAATTTAGCTATAACTAGTGGATGATAAGCAATTTTTACCACCGGAGTAGGACAATAGTCACGAAGGAGGTAAAAAATTCTAGCTGTAGATGACAGATACCGATTGACTGAATTAACATGCGTTTTCCAATTTAGACAAGTGTACAAGTGAACACCAAGATATTTGCACGAGTCAACAGGTTCAATGTCAAAACACTCAGAGTGGCAACCAATAGATGCACATTCAAGCCAGCTGTGATTAGTCACTCGAGGCAAAAAGGCCAAATTAACGTTACCAGACAATTTAAACAACATAAATTTAGTTTTCCGGCTTAGAATCAGACGATGCTTGTCAAGCCATAAGAGTAAAATTCTTAGATCAGTATTGATCATCGAAATAACGTTACTGGGAGAATTCCCACAATAAGCCCAGGCTATGCCATCGGCAAACCCGGTAGAATAACCATGAAGATTCAGTTTAAACACCGATTTAGTGTAAATAAGAAACAGCAATGGGCCTAATACTGAACCCTGGGGAACCCCAACCTCAATAAATTTCGGATCGCTTAACTTTTCATTTATCTTAACTCTCACCGATCTACCATCTAAATACAATGCTAACCACTTATTTGAAACTCCCCTAAACCCTATATACAAAATAGAGAGCAGAAGCTTGTGATCAACCATGTCGAAGGCTTTAGCTGTATCAACAAATAAAGCACCGCAACTATTACCTTTATTTAAACCAATATTGATTGTATTTAAGAATTCCAACCAGGCCAATTCGGTACTCATACCTCGACGAAAGCCTTGTTGATGAATACTCAGTACACCCGTTTGATCTAAAAAACTAGAAAACCTATTTTTAACTGCCTTTTCAAGAACTTTTAGGATTACTGGCTACAAGGCAATAGGCCTATAGTTACCTTTGTCGAGGCGATTGCCATTCTTAAAAGGGGGAATTATAGTTGCTGTTTTCAATCGCTCGGGTACAATTACCAGCTCAAATCATACGTAATGAAGCTTTGTTTATTTCGTTTCGTTTGTTACTTTTTGCTTATAGTAAACACACCATACTCGTACACTAGTTTCATAGTAGAATAAAAACAAAAAACAAATTTTAAAGAAAATTTAGGTGCTATACTGTAAAAACAAAAATAATATTTTTTATTTGTACGTGCGCGTATTGAAAAAATATATTGAGCAAGAAATGTGTATGTTGAGCAAATATACCTAAATGGGGTTTGAGTTTTAGCTAAGCATTTCTATAAACAGCCGCTAGAGATATTTTTCCATTTGTAACGACATCGAGAAATTGATTTATCACAGAATTTTCCTTTTGTTTAGGTCTCTGATTGTGGTTTCTCTGTGGTTGTAGTGTTGTATTCCTAAATACTGATGTATGTTGTTTTGGTCTAAAGACTCGAGCTGAAAAAAATGAGGTATTTCTATAGAATTGAAATTGAAATTGAAATATTGACATATTGGAATATTGAGGAATATTGGAATATTGAAATATTGAAATATTGAAATATTGAAATACTGAAATATTGAAATACTGAAATATTGAAATATTGGAATATTGAAATATTGAAATTGAAATTGAAACTTAAATTTTACATTTAATTTGGCATTGGAATTGACATGTTATATTTGTAGATAATAAGCGAGATTGTTAAGTTATCGAGGATTTTTTGGACGCAATTTACTAGCTAACCCGTTTACGTTCAGATCTATTGTTTTCTCATCTAGTCACGAGTTGTTATATTTGAATTCCGTTGTTCTTCTGTGTTCTGACACAATATCCAAAAATAAAATTTATCTCGAAATGACCTTCTTTTGATTCTTCTTCAAGTTCGTTATATTGTTTAATGTACTCGTCGTACGATTTTACATTTTTTTGCGGTTCAATATGGAATACTCTGATGTTTTTTTTTGAATAACTTTGGCCAATTTATGTAATTTAATCGTTTTGTTTGTATAGACTCGTCGACTTCCAATGGAATGGGTGGTGTTTGTTGCAGTGGCCTCATTGGTGGTCTATGATCTTGCTGCCGCTGTATGTTATATTTCACATTCTTCTGCTGAAGTGATAGTCTTGGGAGTGGATGTGGTACATCTTGCTGGATTCGTGATATGTTGATTTGGTTTACCGGAACGGTGATTGAGTTGCCGAAATTTAGATTGTGTATAGATATGTATGTTTCTAAAATTCAAATTTTTAATTTCTAAGCACGACGAATATGCTTCTGGAAGGACTCATGAAGGGTTTTGCTGAGTATGGTCATAGTGTCTTGACTGCAATTTTTTAACTTGATTGATTTTCATTGATAACTGATTTTTAAAATTGGCATAAAGCTCGTCCATACTCTTGCTTTCCTGTGTGAGGCTATTTAACTTGTGTTCCAACGTTCTCTGGTCTCTCTTATTGACGTAATTTATAGGTATAAGCGCTTTTTTAAGGCACTCCAGCTTATTTTTATCAAAAATCTTATAAGAAATGAGAGCTGAGTCCGCCCTGATTGGGCGTTAAACACCTCTAACATATTAACTCTGTTAATTGCATGAGTGAATTTTTTAATTATTCCGCTGTGGTCATTGTTAATCCGATTTAGTACGCCACGATTGATTTTATTATGTTTATTAATTTATTAGTTATTAACTGTTAATTGTTAACGAGAATTAAAACTTCACGGTTTATTTAATTTTGCTTATTATTTTAAATTCCACTTACAATAACGTCAGCTTCAATTTACTGGAATTTCTCATAGATATTTTATTGAAAATATACTTCTGGGACTCTTGTACATGGAAACAGTCGGTTTTTGTGGCGTCGGATGACTCGTAATATTCCTTTTTATTTATGAGCGTTGATAGTTGCAGACGGTTTATTCGTGGCACGATAATCAATCACTGTCACTTGTATACGATATATTTCCGCTCTCTGTCTAGCTGTCAGGATTAATGGTGGAACGCTGACAATAACGAAAGCTACCTCTTTGGAGACCGTCCTATAGCCACTGTAGACTCAGATATATCGTTCTTTGCATCCGATCGAGCTGATTGCAGGCTCTGGCTGTATCTAGGGCACTCGATCTGGTACAAGAGTTTCACCGTTACTCCCACAACGGAGAATTATAGTTTCGTGAAGACTCGTCTTTCCGCCATTATTACCGCTTCAGTCTTCTCCGGACCCAGCTCTAATCCATGTCTATGAGGCCATACGGAAACGCTTTCCACCGTTGCATTGACATGATCTACTAGTTCTTGCTCATTCGATATGACGAGAGCCATATCATCTACATATCCTACAAGTATTCCGGATAATCTGCCAATCTGCAAGATTCTTGGGATCACATTCGATGAAGATACGGGCTCACTTGCAGTTCCTTCAACCTTCGTTCAATTAGCTCTTTACCCGCCTTTTTCAATAAGACTAACCGGGCTTACTTCTAGATGGAAGGAAATTTTCCACTTTTCAAAATCCTGGTAAACCATTCCAGAATCCTTTCTGGGTGTATTTCTGCTAGAATACTAATGGCCTCGGGAGGAATATGAGAAGAACTGAATTGAAGAATTGAAGAACCCCAACGACTTACGTTGCAATGTCAAAACACTTCGGAGCTAAAACATCAATACAAAGATATGGCACAAGAAATCAAGATAATGGTAAAGGTGATCGTAGGCAATACACTGAAAACATTATCAATATAACAGAAGAGCCTACAGAGCTACCTATAACATGCGCGCACAACATCAAGTAAGCACACTTGAAGAGATATAGGGGATGTTGAAAGCTACTGACTATAATAATTCGCAAGGAAAGTGACCTGTGCGAATGCGAAAATTTGCGGGGTATATCCCTCCTCTACACAACCATATAGATATTAGTAATGACCATCCTGGATAGAATTTCATAATACACGCAATAGGAAATAGGAACGCAATATGGAAGACACTTTGTGAAATGGGCAAAGAAATGATTCGAGATTAAACAAGATATGTTCTAAGTAAATAAATGTAAGCAGAGGCTAACCCGTTTCAAATTGTAAGAGACAGCTGGTAGACCCTCTACCAATTGAGTCAGAGATGTTAGTATGATGGATGTTATTTTTGATGTTTCATACTAACCAAATAATTTATCTTATCCAATCTCAAATGGAACCAAACCAACGTTTTGTTTCTTCACTCATTCCTTGAAACCGCTTCCTCAGGATAACTCTCTATAAATTAAAATTCGATTTAGTGTAAAGTTCGAAATCATTGTAAAACATGTCAGCTGGTCAATATAACAAACGTAACCTAGTCCAATAGAATTTGTATTGTTCCGTGCTTTCATGTTTACAAAATAATAATAAATGTACAAGTATTTATGATGTTTTTTTAATTATTTTGTTAAACACACAATAATTATATTGTCTAGTCGTAATCAATCTCAACGGAAACCAAATAATTTAACATAACTCAAATATAAACAATAAAACATTGTCAATAAGTTGTACAACAATTAAACATAATTTTTTAAGATATTCCAAAACATTTTTTTGTATTTGTAAAACAAGTTGGTCACATGACTGAATATTTTCTATAATATAGAACGCCCCACATCTTGCTAACTGACCTACATGTATCACATGCGACATTGCTTACTGTGTCGAGCTGGAAAAAATTAAATTTCACACATTTTTCACTTTCGGTCCTCTAACCCTCTTTTTATATAAAATAAGAGCTACGTGTTACAAAATGTGAAAAATAAGGGGAATCGCATAATAAATTTGTTTGACTTGAAATTAAATCAATAAATTTCCAAACCAAATGGCAATCCCTAAATATCTGCTGTTTGCGTTTTCTCCCCGTTTTACAATAATATGGTGAACATCAAATAAAATAAATATTTGGGTTAGAAGGTTATCTCGTCTCATCTTCTAAATCGATTACAATTATTTTTTTTTTCATTGGATGTACTTTTAGCGGTTTTAAGGACATCCAAGCAAAAGGTGTAAATCGCATGCAAATTAGAGTTTTCGTTTACACACTGAGTTCCATAAACGTTATATTCTTTGCGTAATCCAATTTGCGATATACAAATATTTACAATTAGTTAAAATTTACCACAATAATTGAATTAAATTGCATGCAATATACAAAGAACCTCAAGTCTATTATATAGGTAATGTTTGCATATAAGTAAGTTTTTAATCGTCCAATTATAGGAACTATATTCCATAACTAGATGCCGCGTGCAATAACAAATTTATAATATGTATAATTTTGGAATGTACTAACACTAGAAATAATGTAAATATAATTTAGACAAATTTATTATTTAACATATTTTGATTGTTATACTCGTATTTATAAATTGCCAGTGTTACAAAATGTATCAGTTCTTTATTCCACGTCCATCGACACAATGGCACTCGGCTTTATTAGTAATAATTCAACGGTCGTTGGTGTCCTACTATCACAAATAAGTAAAGCAGTTCAAACTATTTCTAAAAATTGCACTTTTACAAATATTTATATTTTTAGTTGTTAAGTATTTGGCCCAAAATTCACACTCGACATGTGTATTACAAACAAATCCCGATAATTTCAACGTATTTAGTGAGAACATTACGCATCCATTGGTCTATGTAAAAATTATCCCGAACGAACAGCTCGTGAAAGAAATGTTAAAATCTCGTATCGATATAGGATGCCAATCGTTTATCGTGGCTGAAGATTTGTTTCCAGTGTTTTTGCAGGCCTATCAAAAAGTTAAAGATACGTGTGAACAAAGATTGACAGAAGTTTATGTGGTGACGCTGTGGGATGCACAGAATGAAAACGTGTTTAGGAATGTCTCGATGCGGCACTCATTAATACTAGGTATGTAACGGACACTTTATTATGTTTATATGATTAACGTGCAATTTGGTGAACAAATTATAAAGATTGTGCTTCATAGTATGTACCACTCGAAACTAAGACTGCACGATTACATAAGTATAACACTGTGCGAGAACGTTCAAACACCGGTATATTATGACATATAGCGAGAATCCCGTAGATAGACTCCGATTATGTAGGTTAGAAAAACATACCAAAAACTATCATATTGAGAGGGAGAAATCTTACAAGTGAAGTTAGCCCAAACAAAATGCACACGCTTTTGAAGTTAGAACTAAATTGCACCTTAACCAAAAATAATAAAATAAACTAACAATGACATTTAGGCGTATTTTTAAAATATTTTAATCCATTTTTATAGTGTTGAACTAATTTGGGAGGAGTTAATTAGTGCAACACGCATCACTAACCTTAACCTAAGGCGTTTATTAAAAAATTTAATATCTGATTTAATATCTTTAGTATTCTGAGAGATCTAGGTAAAGACTATGAAACTTCCAAACCATTTGAAAAGCTAATGTAATTCACATTGTCAAATAAATACAGGGTGGCTGAGACCAAATGTTACTGACTTCACTCTGCTGTCATTTGTGTAGTTGTCATTTTCGAGCGTCAATTTTTGTGTCCACTAAAAAATACGAAAGTGTTGATGCATTGAAGTCAGCTCTTGTTCGAGAATGGAATAAAATTCCGCAAGCTCACGTTCGGTCAGCATGCAATGCTTTCTATGGAAGACTGAATCAAATAATCAGAGCCAAAGGAGGTCATATCGAGCAGTAACATGTTTTTCATAAAATGTAATATGTTTTCAACATATTCCACGAAATTTCAATAAAAAATAATCAAAATTAAAAAAATTACAGCGTTTTCATTTGGTAACACTTGGTCTCAGACACCCGGTATAGGTTGTCCATCCAAAAGGTTTACAAATGTTTTTGCCGCCATTTAGACGAATATTAATATTGACAGTTCATACTTGGCAGTCGTGAAGTACACACATGGCAAATTAGTCATGGAAAAATATTCGTTTGAACAACGCGTTATAGTGAAAACCATTTACACAAGTCAATTACATTAACATTAAGAAGATTACGTAAAACTTTCGGAAGGAATATGGTACCTTCAAAGCCTACAATTCCGGAGGGCAAGTGGCAGAGATACATAAGACGACAACAACTTCATCACCGACATCAAGCAACCATTGCTTGGGTTAGTATAAATATGGGTTCCCGCTTGGAAACATCATAGTAGAAAAGTGAAAAATGGAATGGAACGAAACTTCCGCCCCGTTAGTTTACATGGCCTACTCAGCAGTCGTGGCAGCTGGCTGTAGGATTCATTGATCCAATCATTAATGAAACCGGCAAAATCAAATATCGAGGCCAATAGGGTCCGGCTTGATTATCGGACTGATTGTCGGACTGATTATCATCAGTACACGGGCAGAAATCGATAACTTGAAACATCAGCAGAATTCTGACAGAAAACATCCAGGAGAGAACTGCAAGAAATGAAACGTTATTATATCCCATCGACATTCTATGCATTTCAGTGTATTAGAGATGGAAAAAAACAGCGCCGAAATATATATAATAAATCAATGGAAATTATTTAGCAATGAGAATTATACATCTGGTGTTGTGTGTGTGCATGGAAAAAAGGAAAAAAGCATTGATGGAAATGAAAACCAACAAACAACAAACAACAAACAACAAACAACAAACAACAAACAACAAACAACAAACAACAAACAACAAACAACAAACAACAAACAACAAACAACAAACAACAAACAACAAACAACAAACAACAAACAACAAACAACAAACAACAAACAACAAACAACAAACAACAAACAACAAACAACAAACAACAAACAACAAACAACAAACAACAAACAACAAACAACAAACAACAAACAACAAACAACAAACAACAAACAACAAACAACAAACAACAAACAACAAACAACAAACAACAAACAACAAACAACAAACAACAAACAACAAACAACAAACAACAAACAACAAACAACAAACAACAAACAACAAACAACAAACAACAAACTTGTTGTTTGAGTTATTTAGGCGGCGGGCAGTATATATATACAGTATATTTTATTATACATAAAATACAAAATAACATGGACCACCCACCCACCGGGATATCATATTATTTAATTTTTTTTTAATTTTCTTAATTTGTTTAGTTAATCTATTTCCATTAAAATGAATTTAGTGTTCGAGTTTTATTTTTATTTAAACTATTTGTAGAATTTTCAATTGGTAATGGATCAACATCTTCGAAACCAAAACGTTGGCCTTGGACCACCTCTAATTTTTTACAGCAATTTCAAGCTCTCTAATAGTCCAGAAAAAAAACGCCCCAGCGACTGCAACCTAACCGGCTGCAAAATGCTGTGCTGGACCAACCGTTAGAGAGTCTCTGGCAAATTTCCAAAATTGTTATCTCGAAATTTGGTACAACCAGAAGAACAAAAATGATACCGAACAGAAGAGAAGCCTTACAACATCAAGACTGCTTCTTCTCGCGTCCTCACGGAAGTACACTCACTCGGAGTAAAACTTTTGATCTGCACATCTGTTCTTATTTCCACTTCCTCATTTATCTCCATCCATTGGTATTCTGAGTGGCCGCCAGGTCACTTGTGCCATATACTGATAGGTAATCAAGTCGTTCTTTCTAGTGAGTGCTGACTTATGGTACCAGACCAGAACTCACTACATTTTTGTAAGGAGAAAGTCCTGACTGTTAGTCAGAACATAAAATGTCAACCCTCAATCATTTAAGGTAAGTGGCAGTAAAAGCCTTCTAAATTTTCTTCCAACTATACAAGAACGCTAACAGATACGTAGCTACATAAACTTTAACTTGATTCTTGCGCGAATCGAATTTGATGCGCGTCCAAGATACCGATTATTAAATTACATACCTTTTTTCAGAGTTACCAAACATTTTGATCCTTCGGAAAACCAACCATTCTACGATCGACCTATTTACGATTGAAGTCCGTACCAAATACAATACACCAACCTTTATACTACTCGACGAATATCATACCGGCACCGAAACATTTCGCCGTAATTCCGATCTATTTCCCAAGCAAAAACTCCACAATTTAAACAAGCGAACAGTTAAACTGTCCACGTTTAATTATCAACCGTATGCCATATGGAAACCAGTCCCACCAGGGGAAGGCAATGCAAACTCTGTAAATTCAACGGATGAAAATGATATTTGGGTGGACGGGACCGAAATCATTTTATTTTTGGAATTCTGTAAAAAGTTTAATTGCACCTTAACCGTGTACACAGGCAAGTATTTTACGCCCTAATTATACTTCACTACTTAAAATTTATCTTATATTTCAAGATGATGTCGACGAATGGGGAGAAATATTTGAAAATGAAACAGGGAACGGTATAATCGGGGCGATATACGAAAATACGGTTGATGTTGGTGTTGGCGCATTATACACGTGGTATGCTGTGTACTTACATTTAGCTCTGTCGAAACCAATCTCACGAACCGGAATTACATGTTTTGTGTTAAAACCGAAATTAAAATCAAAATTTTTTATGCCGGCCTTTCCATTTGCGTATGATTTATGGATTGCAGTATTGGCATCATTGGTCAGCGGAGCAATTGTGTTAAAACTTGTGAAAAGGGCACAACTCAAGATATACAGGGTAAATAAAATTCCAGATAAAAAATTTACTGAATTCTTAATGGACGTGTATAAAATTTACGTACTGCAATCAATCGATTTGATGCCAAATCGCATGGCCACGGTACCTGTTTTCGGATGTATTTTATTAATCGGTTTAATGATTGGAAATTCGTATAGTGGTGGACTGGCTAGTGTAATGACAGTACCAATATATGAACAAGCGATCGAAACGGTTCAGCAGCTGGCGGATAGTAATTTGGATTGGGCCGCAACACATGATGCTTGGATATTTTCTATACAGTCAGCGACGAATCCTAAAATAGTTACGTTGGTGAACAAATTTCATACGTATCCTAAAGATGAATTGTTTCAACGAATGCAACAAGCGAATTTAGCATTTTCTATTGAGCGTCTCCCATACGGCCATTTTGCAATTGGTGAATATATAACCGAACAAGGATTGAACAATTACCAAATAATGCTGGAAGATATCTATTGGGAATTTTGTGTGGCCATGAGTTCTAAGACCTGGTCGCTGTTACCCCTACTCGACGATATGATACTACGAATAGCCGAAAGTGGTATCCAGAAATACTGGGAACTTGAAGTGGTGATCCGGCATGTAAATAATAAAATACAATCAATTGCGGCGTCAAATATAAAACACCACGACAATGAAGGTCCGATCAGTTTAAAAGTTTCACATGTTTTTGGGGTCTTTGGAATTTTAATGGTTGGACTCGCCATATCGACCGGAGTATTTATCGGTGAAGTTGTCTACAAAAAACATTTTAAATAAACATGTGTCTTATGTAAATTAACTTATTTATTTAGGGTAATCGTAAAATAGTTTATACAGTGGCTTAAAAATTATAACAGTCATTGTTCATATACTAGAATAAAGGAAAGTAATCATCAATATTATCATCATTAGCTTCATGTTGTCTATTATTGGTATTATCTTGCGTCAACCTACCCCGTCTATTTACTTCAAATGTTTCAACATCGGCATCTGGTCGACCTGAATTTGAAACATGTTCATAAGCCTATCGAAACAGAAGAAAAAAACGTGTTTAGTTAATATTTACCTAAAGTAAAATACCAGCAGCAACTCCGCCCACCTTTTTACCGGAGTCGATAACATATTCAACTCCATCCCCAACTTTCTCGCCAGCTTTGCGTACCACATTTCCAATATTTTGACTTGACAGTGTATTTGGATCAATCGCAATATTTAGACCATCGGCACCATCACGAGGACATCCCGATTGATTGATTATGCTCAAATCGAATGGGCTTACCGAGTACGAGGTTAGTCGTTGCCGAATTTTATCGAGATATACTTTATCTAGTGAACGTGTACGTGATAAAATAGTGGCGCTCAAGCGATGGGCAAACGCTAACCGTTGACATGTAAAAATTCCAGCGTACGTATTATAATCGGTCATGAAGATAGTATATTTTGCGGAACCAGCGACACCTTAAGAAATAAATCAAATATTTTAATAAATTACATATTTCCGATAAATAAAAGTCTACTCACTCAAAGGAAATCGAACTGTCATCGCGGCGGGTACAGTAGGCTCCTTTACAGTTAACTTCCCAGTATAACTATATTCATGTTTCAATGGCGTTAGGCCAAGGACAAAATGTTGTGACGTTTGCTCAATGCTGTATTCATTGGGTTCATCTTCCGATCGTGTGATATTGTAGATAACACATGTGGATGCTGTTGTCGTTTTTTGTATGGCGTACCAAACTCCAAGGAACTGAAATTAGTAATAAAATACAAAAATAAATTATTTCAATGTCTTTACAAAATATAAAAATAATAAGGAAGTGACGACTTAAGTATGTACGCATGAATCATTCTAAGAATATAATAAGAGCGGAAAAGATTGAGGTAATTGAGCTTAATTGATAAAAATTAGTAAGTATACGATTTACTTTATATTTGGATTTTGTGAAATCATTTATGTAGGTATATACTTAAATGGAAATCGAAAATAATTATAGATAAGGTGTGTCACGCGTCACTGGTTGAAAGAACTTTGAATTTAAAGTTTGAGGAATAAAGATTGAATTCAGCGATAAGTAATGGAGGCAAACCGGATGCAAATATAAAACACACTGCTAATTAAAGAATCGTTACCTATTCTTTTCATGTTGAGCTTGAGGTCAGAAGCTCTGAATGTCCCTTAATATTGCACTAAAAATAGCAGTAAAAGAAAAAAGACAGGAGATGGATAAGCACTCGTAGGTATCAAAAACTATTACGCCACTCTTACTTTGGACATCAAAAATGCCTTCAACTCGACTATAGATCATCATGAAGGCGCAGGATGAACTCGAGGTACCTTTCTGGATTTGGAAAATCGAGAGGAATTATTTCCAAACTGGAATCCTATATATAAAACGAATTTAGGTATACGGGGCTGCAAAATCACTTGGAGTGTCCACAAGCCCAGACCAAATCGCTGAAAGTTGTTGGGCGGAATCACTGAAAATGTATCTTATCTATCTGAATACCGGATCCAATATCGCAAGTATGCGGTACGAGTAATCTGAGTATAAGCGGATCTAAATCTAATTTGTATGAGGTAAATCTTGAAGTAAATTTTTAACGTTCGGTTGTATTTGGTTCCTTGTAAAGGGTGTTTTTTTAAGAGGTTGCCGATTTTTTTTTTGAATAAAACACATATAAAATTATGAAATGACCAAAATTTTTTTTTATTTGGTAGATAATTTTTTGGCATTTAACATTTAAACACAATTTCTGGCATATGGCTACCACGACTATTTTTCACAAATGTCATTCTGGAGGTCCAATTTTCCAGCACTTTTTCAAGCATTTGAGGGCGTATGTCAGCAATGACACGTTGAATATTGGTTTCCAAAGCGTCAATCGATTGAGGTTTATCCACATAAACCAATGACTTCACGTATCCCCACAAAAAGTAATCGAGTGGCGTCAAATCGCACGAACGCGGAGGCCAATTCACCGGACCATTTCTCGAACTAATGTTGTCGTTGAAAGTTTCTTTCAATAAGTCGATTGTTTCACGTGCTGTATGGCAAGTGGCACCATCTTGTTGAAACCACATTTCATTCATATCCATATCTTCAAGATTTGACAACAAAAACTCATTTAACATGGTTCTGTATCGATTTCCATTCACGGTAACGCGTCGTCCTTCCTCATTTTTAAAGAAATATGGACCGATGATCCCACCAGCCCATAGACCGCACCAAACAGTACATTTATCAGGATGCATTGGTAATTCTAGAACGGCGTGTGGATTATCATTGCTCAAAATGCGACAATTTTGTTTGTTGACGTATCCATTTAACCAAAAATGCGCCTCATCACTGAAGAGAATTTTACGGTAAAAAAAAATGGATCTTCGTTCAATTGATTTAACGACCAATCACTGAATTCACGGCGCAAACGATGGTCGTGTGGCTTTAATTCTTGCACCAATTGAATTTTGTATGGCACCAAACCCAAATCTTTACGTAAAATTTTCCATAAAGTCGATGGACAAAGTCCAATTTGCTGAGCACGACGACGAATCGATAAATTGTCGTTTTCTTCGACACTGGCCTCAACGACAGCAATATTTTCTTCTGTACGAACTCTTCTCATTCTTGTCGGTGGCTTGGCATCCAAAAGAGTGAATGTAGACCGAAATTTGGTAATTACGTTCTTTATGGTGGTCTCTGACGGACGATTATGTGCACCATAAAATTCACGAAGTGCTCTATAAACATTTTTAATTGAACACTGATTTTGAAAATAAATTTCCACGATTTGAAAACGTTGTTCTGGAGTTAACCTATTCATAATGATTTGCCAAACAATACTGAGTAGAAATGCCACTTTGAGCTGTCAAAACAACTGTCATAAAATAAAACGACATCTATCGGAAAAACAAACCTCCTAAAAAAACACCCGTTATTTATTAGAGATGATATCCACTATATCATTTCAAAATTTATCCCCGCTAAATTAAAATTTCAATCTCTTTTCGTTCCGTGATTCAAATTTGTCAGATACTGAATCACGAGTTCAATATATTATCGAGCTCCATAGATAAAATTTATTATATCTCCACCACTGCTCAGTCAACTCGTTGACAAACCGACGACGTATTTTGGAATGTCCGGGCAGTCCCAACATCTTTTAGCGAACGATTTTCATGAAAATTGATCTTGGTTTCTTTTTTCAAAATTTTGTTCTAAATTCGAACGAGTTTGATGAAAATTTATGAGAGTACCAGGTCATCCATCCGGTGGGACACGGGATCCGTGTTTTCAATTGCATCAATCGATTGCAATTGGTCCAAATTTTCCAGTGTTTTCCAGTACCAGAATCCAATCATGATAAATCTTGATTTCGGGAAAATTAATTTAGGGGGTCATCCGGGATTTTTTCGGCACTCTTGACTTTGACAAAAAATTGATGAAGAGGTGATTTCAAATACCAGGAATCGATTTCGGTCAATTTTAATTTTCTTCTCGGTTCGATTGATTTTAACAAAAATTCATTGAAAAGGGGTTCTAATGCCAGGAATGGATAGTGATGAGTCCTAACATCGGGAAAATTCGTTTAGTGGAGGGCTAGTCCCGATGTTGCAGAGCTTTCGAGTGCCAGAAGTCTTCCAGATGGGCATCATGTTGCGTTGCATAATGTTGCGTTATGTTGCACTATGTTGTGCAATGTTGCATTACGTTACCTCATGTTGCGCTATGTTGTTATATGTTGCATCTAATTGAGGGACGTCTAGTAATGTTTCACAATTTTGGCGTCTAGTTGAATGTGGTTGGGAATTTCATTTAGATGATCGGATGACATAATCATATATAATTTTGCGGGATAGTTTTGTCGGTTGCACGGGTCCGAAAAATTCATTTAGGAGTCGACAGTCGTCATGTTGCATGATGCTGCTTCATGTGGCACATTGCACTATGTTGTGATATGTCGCCCTTTGCTGCGTTGTATTGCGTTGAAAGATGTTGTGTGATGTTGCATCACGTTGTGAGATGTTACATCTTGTTGCATCATATACACCATGTTGTGCGATTTAGTATCATGTTGTTTTGTGCTGACTTTTGAGTTTTGCGTTAATTAGATATCCGGCGTTATGTTCCATCATATTGCAAAATGTAGCGCAACGTAACACCATCTTCTGTTGGTTGTGTTACGGTAACAAGTTGTTTGGTTGCGTTAATCGCGTCTTTTTGAAAATGTTAGTTGTGGTTAGTAACAATATTGATTTGTATCATTCGGTTTCTAATTAATGTTTGACCTTGGTAACTGGAGCGTGTTCGAGAACCAAAAACTGATTGTGGTGGATCTTGATTTCGGATTGCACAATTATGATAAAAATTGTTTAATGGGAAATTTTAAAAGGCCGGAATCGATTTCGATGAGTGCTACTTTCGGAAAAATCGTTTAAGAGGTCTTTCGATGGGGCAGATTGTCGATTGTAATCGGTACTAATTTCGGGAATATCCGGTGAGAAGATGGTCCGGTTCTCATTTACTTTTCAGCTAGCACGATTTTAAAAAATTGTGGAGCAGCATCGAGTACCAGAAATTGATTGCGATTGATCCTCATTTCGAGAAAACTCATTTAGGTGATCATCCTGTGGGGGCCGTGTTTTATTTTATTTTTGGCAAGCTAGGAAGATTTTGATAAAAATTGGTAAAGAGAAGATTTCAAATGATATGAATCGATTTCGATGGGTGATAATTTCGGACACATTCGTTTGGAGGTTCTTCGATGGAGACCGGGGCTCTTTTTTAATTTTTTTCTGCTCGAACTATTTTGATAAAATGTTGCAGTGATAAGGGTATCCTAGTGTTCGAAATGGATTGGGCGAGTCCTAGTTTGGGAAAATCCGTTCAGGAGGTCCACTAATAGAATTTATTTTTTGAGTGGGTTTTGGCATGGCAGAAATTGATTTCGATGTGTTTTTTTTTCATGGGGGTTCTTGGGGCTTGGGGCCTTGGTGACCAAGTTTTCGATTGCAAGGAAACGATTACAAATTCTGATTTCCGAAAAATTCACTTAGGAGTTCTTCGGACGGGATATCATGTTGTACGAGGTTGCGAAAAGTTGCTCGATTGCGTGATGTTGCTCGATATTGCATTGTGTAGTGTAATGTTCCACTATGTTGCGTTATGATGCACAATTTTACTGATGTTGCGCCATGTTGCGCGATTTTGTACAATGTTGCATCATGTTGCTTCCTGTTGGGACTTGTCTTTTGCGCTAATCAAATGTTTGGCGTTTCGATCTATCATATTGAGGAATGTTGCGTCATGTTGCACCATGTTGTGTTGGTTGCTTGACAATGACATTTTGTGTGGCTGCACGTTAACCGCCTCCTTTTAAAAAAGTTGATTGTTATAAGTAAAAATATTGATTTATAACATTCGGTATCTAATTAATGCTATGAGCTTGGTCTCTTTACTTCCGCCTTAAACGATTTTAATACATATTTTATAAGGGGGTTTCCGAGTGGAAAGAATCAAGGAAGTATGGTTAGCCGGGCGAAACTAGGAGGCCATTTGAAATTCAATATGAAATTGGTTATGGTTTGATTCTGAAGAAATTCTAAGATACGGCCAACTGGTTATTTGTAAAACTGTTGTGAAGAAATTCTAAGATACGTCCCTATCTAGTTATTTGTAAAACTGTTACTCTAATACTCTAAATAACTATAAGGTTTGTATTTTTTCAAAACCAATAACTCAAGCTAGTGTCATTCGGCTTAATAATTGTGCATAATGATTGCACGATTAATTATTTTAAACTCCTATAACCGTCCTGACCATCAGCTCTATTTATCAATCAAATCAAATTCAAATCAAACGCAATTTGTTTCTTTCAAGAGTGATTTAATGGATGACAACCGAGTTGCAGAGCAGGAGCCTATTCAGAGAAAACACAAACCAAAGCCTACTTCAGATCTTTAACTTAACTTTATCATTGCATTCTTAATAAAAATTAAATTTACTAAATATCGGGGTACGGTGAATTAAAAGAATGTTATTACGAGTAGCTTGTTAACAATCCTAATCCGCCACCTATGCAAGTCCCATTATCGAAAACATCAGACAATCATCCATTAAAAAAATATTGGTAAAATTTGGAAGCTTACACACGTCGTGGTTTCATAAATGGAGCAATAGGAATAATTTCTGAAATATTATGGCCACATATTCTCGTTGACTTTGGCGACAGTGGCTTGTACGGATTGGTCTGATGAAGGTGCAATTCCTCGGTAAATGCGCATATGGCATAGCAGGACAAGGATTCTAGCTATCATTTTATGCTGGTTCTCAACAGCCCACCGTTAGATATAGCTCTCTCAAAAGCGTTCATGTATAAGAATATTATCTGAATTTGCTCGATTGTATATTAGGTTTAAATGAAGTATTGAGTTGCCATTCGTTAATTATCCGACTTGTTAGTGATTTGAAATAATTTCTTGATTAAGAAATCCGGTGCAGGAATAATGAACCGAAATTTTAAGATAGGGTAATGCATGCCAGTGAACTCATTGAGCGGTTTACATCTTTAAGGAATAATTTGGCGGCAAGCCAGCTCTTATACCTAACTAGACCAAATCTATTTGGAACGAAGCGCAGAAACTCGCATTCACATGTAAACACAACACTTCGCGATGATAACGAGGAATGTGCTAAGAAAATTATTAAAAAATTACACAATTTTTAGAATATTCAGAATATAACGTTTCACATTATCTAGAAGATACTTTTTCAAGAATAAGAGCTTATATTTTCCTGTGAAATTTATTTCTGATTACCTATGACTGCTACGTCTTAACGAGGACGATTAGAGCTGGAACTGTCGATGATTTAGTTTGAGATAAATTTATATAAACATGTTTAACGTAAATTCCAGAAAGGTTAAGATTGTACGAGTAATCAGTTAGCAATTTGACACGTGAAGTACTCTGAAAGATAGGCTTCTCGCAGAGGTAGCCTCCCAAATTGGTTGAACTGTAGAACTGAAAAGGCACTTCAAGTTTGATTTGAAAGATGAGTTGAGTTGTTATAACTTATAAGAGATTTCAATAAACGATTCAAGTATATTTGTATTGCAACTATTATGATCGTGATTAATCTGTTGTTTATATTGGTTGTTGGAATATTAATTCCGATGACAGACAAGGTTAAATCAACATTTATGTGAAAGAATCTAACAAGATGTAAATATGGATCTTAAATTTGATTAAAATTCTTGGAAACATAAAAATTAAATTAATTATAGGGTAAACATTGTATCTCTATAAAACAATATTACTGTGACGTAAAGACGTTACGACCACTTCGCAAAATGAGTCTACATACACATTTTAGATGAATGCATTAATTAAAATAACTGTTCAACGGATACAAACATTCTTCAAACTCCTACATTAAAAACTTTTTAACTTTCTTCAATTCATCTTAATTCTGATGAGATATTCAAATTTGCAGATTTGTTACTTATAATTTAAATACGGCACTAATCACAAACTCCAGAACATACAAACGTAATTAAATTTCACTTGTACTACGCATTAAGCACGATAACCTTAATCTACTAAGTTCAGCTCGTTTTACAATTTACACTCAGCGACAGCGATAGACACACAAATCTTATACATAATTTACCTGATTCATGTCAAATCCATGCATTGGTTCCACTTGCGGACATTGGCCGGTGTGATAAGTATGTCCACTAGTTCCAATTATGTATAAGCATACAAGTAATAATTTTAATTTATTATACATATTGATGTTCTTAATTAATTAGCACTTAATTTAATTTAATAATTTATTTTTATTTTATGGCACCGCGGTCGTCTATTCACAAAATTCTGATCAAAACTACTTTGCTTAGGTCATTTGTTTGTCAATTTATGATATTTTGCCGTTGTTTTCTTTTGTTGACCAATACAAACGTTTGATCTTCTGTATGTATGTAGACATATTCGTATATGTAAACAATTCCAAGAAAAAATTATTATTATAAATTACGTCTAGGCGACATAGGCGCGCGCGGCTTTCACAACATAAAGTGTTTTATATAAATAGTGCATTTGGAGGTCTAGACTCTAAACTGTTTAAGTTATCCGGTCAATTTTTATGTTATGAAATTTCCATAATACCATTAGCATATAGAGCCTTTATTTCTTACCTGTCACTGGATCTTTCAAAATTGCTAAATACTCTTTCCAACACAAAGCAATAATCATATTAATGAGATTAAATTGATTTTTAAATTTTTATAGTCTTTCTCCTCTCACGTATGACCATCATTCACCAGCACCACCTGATTAAACCCGTATACCTACATATATATCGTAGATAGTAAACAAAGCTACGATGAATGAGTCATCCAATTCATTGAATTTATGAGCGCGTTATGTGATTATTTTAAAGTGGCTTTTAAATGCACATCACTGATTATGCGGTATGACGTTGTGTAACATAAATCTCAGTTTATCTATACATGAATAATTCTCAGAATGCCTGAAATTACGAAAAATTACGTTAATCTTTGTTTTGGTAAAATGTAAAGAATATGAAACGTCTTTTTATAGAATTGATTTAGTAAATATTAATAAGTTGTCCGCTCTCACAAATCAATCGTTCAGTTTCCGGGGTCAAGTGTAAATTTTATTTATAGGTATTTAGGCGGTAGTAAATTAGTAATTGGCGGTAGTAAATTGTTTGCGATTACAGACAGACTGTATATGGAATAATTTAGCACAAATAGCATTACAAATCTACATCGATTGCAAATGACAACATATGTATCTGTTTTTAATTCATAACAATTTGCGAAAAGATATGTGTGGTACAAAAGGTTATCTGTTCATATACGAGTAAGTCAATATTATAATATGGAGTAACAAGTGTGATGAATCGCTAATAAACTTCGCATTAGACCGTCACAAGTTACATCATGTGATGGCTCATTTGTTCTGATAGTTGAATCATTAAGTACCCAAACGCAACAAATTACAATTTACCATAACTAAACTAATTAAATTTTTAATGTACTGGAGCCCTTGACAACACTCGAATTTGTCAACTGTATCACAGTAAGATTCATTGAGGGTCATCAAACGATGTAACAACTAGTAATCGGAAGTAACGAAGATAGCCAAAAACTCCTCACTCAGCGTGCACCAACATTTGAAAAATGACCGAAAACGAAACAAATTATATTTGTTACGGAAACCGATATTTCAAAATTCGAATTACAACAAATGAACTCAAGAAGCGTTTTTGTTGTTAGGGCTTATTGTAGTTATTTTTAATTTCGAGGTACGTAAAATGTAATTACACGAACACGGGATTTTCAAGAAAGACCCAATGACAATGACAGTGAATAACTTTAATAAAAATTTCTAGGACACTTTGGTCAATGTTACCAAATATTCGGTAAAACTTAAAGATCCTACTGTAAAAGCTGTGGCTTCCGTTTAGTTAATTTAACCGGAAAACCTGAGATCTTTTAATTTTCCTAATTATCTATAACTGCTGTATACTTTAAAAATACTTGTAAAACACAAAAAGCTTATATTCGCTGTTAAACGAACTGTTTTGTGTCGATTATGGTTATCCCGTCTGACTTGTGCCAAGGATACAATCAAAGACAGACAAACAGAAACAAGCAGATGAAATTATCTAGCTTCGTCGGTGTCAACCTCCAAAATATTGTGGCCAAAAATATTCATTATTTACAGTGAATCTTGTGATCACTGCTTAATGACCAGCGGTGTGGTTTGTGGAGCTTCAGATGACGTTGATTGCGTAAACTAAAATCGAAACTGTTGTTAAATAAAGATGTTAATATCGGAACCGTACATTGATTTCGTTGTTCCGTAGAAATGTGTGGCTTAATGCTCACACGAATTTGGCGATAATCTGACCAATTAACATTTACAATGAACGATTGGTCCGGAAGCTTTTTTTGTATTTTTTCTTTGACCGCACAATTTATCTTCTGTTGGGTGTGTTTGTAGTTTGTACTACAATAGGCTGCCTCAATTCAAGTGGTGACAACTTACGTTCTTTCTTATCATAATGGTATTTATTTATTCTACGACATTTTATTAATCGATCCGAAACATTTGGTATAACTTTCGGCTGTAAATGTTTTATACTTGTTGGAATTCCTGTACATGTTTTTCTCGAAAATAAACGTTGAACCCGACTGGAACCTATTTTGTTTGGAATATTTCGGAAGAGTAATAAGACATACCATTCCTAATGAAGGTCTCCTCGTTTCGTTTGTTTTTTTTATAATTCGCTTTGCGATTTTAACAGCTTTTAATTTATGAAAACTTACACCTTTTAAAGTCTCCTCACGAATGTTCTTGAGACGTGCATTAGTGATATATAGGTTGAGGCCTCAGAAAGGTATCTTGCGATTTCCGATTCGGCATGAAATGTGTACCGCTCCAATTTGATGGTATAGAATTTTCATTGAAGTTAGCCAGTCCTTGTTGGGTTGGAAGTATCTCTGAATTATTGGGATGATTCATAAGCTCCGAAAATTGATGCCAATTCCAACATAGTAACTTTGCGTTTACTGGATGATGTCTTGATTTCATATATTTGTACAGCTTCGTTATCGGAGCTGGATTATCTTTCTTCTTGATCGCGAACAATTTGGTTGACTTTGGATTGATGGTTTTCCGATGTTTTATTAGAAATTAGTTATTTCGTCGTTTACAGCACGATTCACAGTGATGCTTTTATTCACAAATATTACATATAGGGCCCAGAACCGGACAACACCGTTCAAACTAAAACCAAACTACATCAAACTACAACCTAAAACTAAGTGCGTTTCCAGAATTATTGAATTTAATGGGTGAAGCAAAGTGCCATGAAATCCTTTGAAAAAAAACCGTAGGAACGAAAAAATAATAATTAGATTTTAACTGCCTCTCCAACTCACAAGACGTGCGTTAAAATATTATATAATCAAACGTAGTAAATTAAAATATAAAATAAACTATATAAATATAACAAGTTTATAAAAATATTTGTTGAATAATGAATTTATTGATTTTGATACTAATATTTACCCATAGTCAAAGCCGTCATCTTTTGTCCTCTTCTGGCAAACCAAAATCTATATACATATTTTCTCTGGCTTTTATCCCGATTACGGAAATCATAGTGCTAGCTTTGTGCTTATTTCTCTATGCTGGTCCGAGATTTGTACAGGTGGCAGTGGTATACTTGATTTGGTGTGGCTTGATTTGAATGATTGTAAGAATTGCTAATTCCGCGTCCTTGGGCTCGAGGGTTATTTTTTCAAAACGAATAATCATTTTCTCCATAATCTTCGCCTCTATTTTAATGAATTCCGTCAAATGTTTTTCTGTTTTAAATGTTCTAGCCTCAGTTAATGTTGTGTAAAATTTATAATTTAATTTATTTTTATTTTAAATTGTTGTTGGTTCTTTCTATTGAAAATATGCTATTCAACTAACTACGCGCTCCATGAAAAGTTGAAAATGAAAAGGTTTCTTCATTAGCATTCTAGTAGGTTTGATTTGCTTATAAGAAATATTGATTTGACACAGTGGAATTAAAAATTACGTTCGAATAATCAAACCTACGAGACCAGATTGTTAATGAAAAAAACAACGAGAATTTACCCCTGTTAAATCGCCCGTACTTTACAGCAGGTTTTTAGGGGTGAGTGGGGGCAAGAGGTTCTTATCTATTTTTAATCACGATTCATATTTGCATTAGATATTCCTTCTCTCTCTCTCTCTCATGCTTTCACAGCATGAAGCGATTTTCGCCTGCACTATGGTCCTCCATTGGAGATCTTGCAACGTCGCCGAGCCATCTAACTCGATTGGATTTGATGAATCCGATGATATCGCTACCTCCGAGAAGCTTTATTTCGTGGTTCATACGAATCCGATATTCGTTATTCGCAACTTTAATTGAACGGTCCGGCTTTCGCTCCCGAAATCCAACTCAAGTCTTATGAGTGCTTTATAAAGTGCAAGCTTGCACGACTGCGATAGATGTTTAGATCGCAATAATTTTGATCGTTGTCCGTAAGCGATTCGGGCTTTTGTTTCTGCCTTCATATCATACAATGAGGTTATAAATGACCCGAAGTATTTAAAGTCTTCCTTGGTGTTACTAAACATTTGGTTTTTCTACCGTTCACCTCCTCCAGATCAAGACTTCTTGTGCAACGATCGAGCGGTATGAAACTCTCTTTGATATTGCTACGCCTTCGGCCAAGAAGCACGATGTCATCTGCATTCCCAAGAATTTGTCCTGATTTATTAAATGTACAGCGAAAAGTTTGAATGTTGCTTATCCTCACTACGTACTCAAGTGCCAAATTGTTCAATTTTGCGCTTGAGTACGTAGTGAGGAAAGCAGGCGCGAGTGCATCTCGCTGTCGAACACCAGATGTTATTGGTTCATTGGTTCTCGCGGTTTATACTATCATATGCCTGTCGAAACCCTATATATAGTTAACATTATTATAGATTAATATTATTTTGATAAATATTTTTCAGAAAAGGTTGTACATTCGTGGAAATGTACGCCATTTTGATTTTTTGGTATAGCGCTCGGGTTGCCATCTCCCGACAAAACATGATCTATAAAAAGCAGAATTTATGTTATATAAACGTTACATTTGAATATAATTCGACTAATATTTAATATTAAATTCAACGTTAAATTATTATATACACAATTATTGTCAAAATTATTAAAATAGTAAATATTTCTAGTTATGTAAATGCCTAGAATAGCAGCTTTATTTAGCTAGGTGGCTTTGGCATTAATAAACACATACAATTAAAATTTTGACACTGTTTTAATTAAACCTCAACATTTTGATAACAATTAGGTTTCATTAATAACGTTGGAAGAAATTAGATAATATAATAAAATTCATACAAGTAATGAAGATTACATTTATAACGTTGTTTTCACCAAGCGTAACCTCAAGATAACAATATTGCAGATTAATTGTGGTTTCACAGACACTTTGCAGAATTTGTTTAGTGCTAATTATTGTGCCACATATTTTAAATCTATTAACGTTTCGGGAGAACCGCATCACTATAAATATTCATATTTTTTATATCAAATCAAATCAAACAAACGTAACAGTAAATTTAGAGTTTAGACACAAATAAATCTCCAAATCCTATTGGAATTCTCAAAAATAAAAAAATCTAGTACAATTTTATACTCGCAAGATATTTTGACAAACAGTTATCAAATTATTTTATTGCTACACGATGAGTGAAACGTCAATTTTTTCATAGTCATTCGTAAACAAACCTAGAACAAATCTTAATTTTATTTATTTATTGTTATAATTTAGCGATCTAAATATTTAAACTTAGAAAATAAAATGGTGAGCCCAACATCTATGCCCAACACCAATGGCAATATTGCGTTTAGTTCAGAATTGGAGAATAAACTCCAACATTCAATAGAGGTTAGCTGAAGAGGTTTCCATTTTTGTGTTTGAGTTTGATTTTATTATGCAACTAAATTTTTAGATTTTAAAAGGGGCTTTTTCAACTTATAATGATGGTGAAATTTTTTTATCGTTCAACGGTGGAAAAGATTGTACCGTTCTTCTGGATATTGTAAAGAAATTGGATGCTACGAAAAACATCAAAGTTGTATATGTTCAACCGGACGACTCATTTCCCGAGATTGAAGAGTTTGTAGATTCTTGTGAGAGAGAGTATGCGACAATAATCGATCGGCGGAGGGGCAAAATAAAAACTGTGATAGATGCTTTGTGCAATGAATACCCATTTAAATGTTGTATTATGGGAAACCGGCGAACTGATCCACACTGCAGTAATTTAGGTGCATTTCACGTAAGTTTATTTTGTTATATTGGATATGCAGTTTATTTTGTGACACTTAGAAATCGTTAAAATTGCAGGAAACCGATAGTGGTTGGCCGAAACTCATGCGCGTAAACCCACTTATTGATTGGACATACCAAGACGTGTGGGAATATCTTATTAAAAACCACGTCAACTATTGTAGTCTATACAATGAAGGTTATACCTCGATTGGTGATCGAACAAATACACGGAGAAATCCTAGTTTGCAATTATTAGATCCAATTACGGGAAATTTAACTTATCAGCATGCAAAGGAGTTGGAGGATGCTTCGCGGGAACGAGCTGGCCGAACCTAAAAATAAAACGATTTCAATCAATATATTAATGGTATATTATTGTATAAAAATTGTATTTCATTTATCGAACCACCGCTACATCTATTGACAATTATTAAAAGGAAGTAATGATTACCAACATAACCGACATAACAATCCAATATGACTAATTTTTGTGTCATTTTTCTCCAATTGTCTCTTGTGTGTACAGTAAATTTACAATGCGTATATTTTTATTAATTTTGACATCAAACATTTAATTAATTACACGAAAAATAGTGTATGTGATTATAAAATAAACTTTAGCAATGGTAAATATACAAAATTCATTCATTTATTTCCATATAGTATCGTAAAATAACAAAATTTATTGTTTTGACATTTTGTTTAAATTTATGGTATTTTTTTCCTTTAATGCAATTATTAGTACATTATAAAGTACAAAGAAAGGACTGCGATGAAAATTGCGCATGCTTTAATTGTATGTTTCGCGTGATTGTAGTTAATTAAAAATATATACATACATGAACACTGATTTATATAACTCATGGATATGGCATACATAAAAAACTGTATAAAAAAGAAAACTAAACATCGTACCTAATGTGCAATAGAGAAAGCAAAACTGTATCTTCCTTGTCTAGAATTTCGAATTTTCGGAAATCAAATTCGAATTAGTGTCAGTTAGACTACAAAAAACAGTTGACATACAAATGCATGATAAAATGCATTCAATGCGAGATTTCAACTTTATGTTTATTTACGTTTAACATTTATGTCGAATTTTCCATTTGTTTTTGGCTTTTGTATGTTGTTCATTACAGATATTATGTACTTCATATTTTAAGAGAAAAATACAAAAAAAATGATTTAAATATTTTTTGAAATTAGGCAGCAGTGTTTTATATATTAAATTATGATTTAAAAAATTAACAATTTTGAATATTTTTCTGTCTATCCTATGTTTATTAGGAAAAAGAAAATGATTTCAAATAATTTTCGGAATTACCTTGGTTCCAGTGCGGCTCTTACTTTACATTTTCGGTAATACGATTTTCGAGTAAGAGGTGTATATAATACAAGCGAGTGGAATATAAAAAAGTTATACCATATTTTGTTGTTGTTTTCTATGGTAATTTAGTTTTGTGCCGTATCCATGAGTTATATAAAGCGGTGTACATGAATAAGTTATATGGTAGAAATTATTGCCATTAAGTTAGCAACATTTTCTAGTTGAGAATAATACTCCATTTACAACCGACCAACATTTTTCTTCTGCAAAATAAAAGAGATATAACATTGACTTTTGCACATGACAGACAAGAAAAGAAATATATCCATACAAAATTTTGCAGAAGACTGAGCCATTCCACCTCCAAAACCACTATAAAAATGAAAATATTGCCATAAAATATATTCGATCCGAGTATTTTTATGGCAACAATTTTAAAATTAACAAAAACAAAACATTATTTTTGAAATTATATTTTTAAAAACAGAGACCATAGATAAAAATGTAAATTTCGCATTTGAATTAATTAAAATAAATTAATAATAATCCTATAAAAAATTATGGCATTAGATACAGTTGGGTGCAATATAATAGGTAATTTTATGAAACGTTCAAATAATACGTTTTTTTTTCAGAAAGTCATCAATATCAAAAATTGAAACATTGTTTTTTTAATTGTCAGTCTCTTGTAAAAAACAAAACATTTGGTGATGTACCCGTTAGTTTTAAGCACTGCATTACATCGCCGCCCCACAGAATCTACCAATGAGTGACATGTTTCAACGGATGTTCCACCAAGTGTTTTCCCAAATATCAATTTTATTTTTTGGCCCCGGCAATTTGCTTAAACCACTTTTTAACTCATCCATCAGGTATTCTGTTGGAATTAGATCGGGAGATTAAGCTGGCCATTACATTACATTAATATTATTTGCTGCAAACCAGTCTTTTAAAACCTTCGCCGTGTGCTTCAGATCATTGTTATGCTAAAACACCCAGCACAAAGGCAGATTTTCTTCGGCATACGCAAGCATGATATCCCTCTTAAATGTCCTCCGATTTTCGTGGACCCAGCATATAGGCCTACACCACTATGAGAGAAACACTCCCAAACCATTGTATATATATATATATAATAATTATAGCCGGTTTCGGGTATTGACTTTTTTTTTTTTTTATTAACTTTGCAATTTGTTCTGGGGCGTAAGCACTCCCAACACTTTCGCTCAATAAGCCCGATTTATGTAGAGTCATCAGACATAGAGAAGATGGGCCGACCCATGCAGTTCTGCACTCCGACAGAGGTCATAGTTGTGATCTCTTTCCAAATATTCACTCTCAACACTAACAGTGTTTCAAAAGTAAATGTTTCTGCTAAGCAATCACTACCTTACAGCCAAATTTCCCACTCTGCACTGATTTACTACTTCAGTGTTTGAGCTTCATTTTTTACACGATTAGAATTTTTGTGATTAAAAATATTCCTTAATTTTCAGAATTCGATCTTTTGGCTACTAATTTTTTTGTTTAATAATTCCGAAGCCACGAATTTCTTTAATATTTTCGGTTATATGCGTTCGCAATATACTAGCGAATTATTTTACAACTTAGAGGCTTTAGATCTGTTTAGAGGCTTTTTATTTACTATATCTTGTCATTAGAAATCCTGGCACCAGTGTCATTGCTAGATAAATTATGCATTGCCAAGAAGGATTTTTTGAGTTTTACATTTCACAAAAATCTTATTTCAAAAAGTCAAAAAGTATGATTAATTCGACACAGTTTTTTTTATTAAATTTGAATTGTTTGTGCTAAATGGAATTTGCGCGGTTTTTTCATTGTCACGATTTCGTCTATTGGGCGTTATTTAGTTCAGATGGTGTGATTACAAGTTACTTGTGGTTGTGTTTTAGTGTTTGTTGATAATAGCGGGAAAATATTGTATTATTGTAGGAGTAGTTCTGGTATTTTAGGGAATATTCCAGTAGCGATAAGTATTCAGTAAATATTAGGAAATTATTCGGGAATATTCCGGAAGTGGCGTAAATTACCAGGATTATTGGTGTGACTGTCAAAATTTATTACGGTGTTCACCTACTGTGTAGGCAGTTCCCGAGCTACCTGGAACTGTAGATAAGGTACGTTTATTGGCTGATCTAATTCGAGGGTTTGATCAACAAAAATTGCGTAGCGAGGCTCTCGGATGATATCGAAACAAATACAGGCCAAAACAAATTGAAACCAGTGCAATGGTCCACTTAGGATCTGATTGGAGTCCGTTGGCTGGTACCTTAAAAAGTATATGAAGGAGATTTTTACAGATTTATGCAGAAGTTGTAATAATCAGCAAGGGATATGCACGTTCTCAACGGAGAATTAACATGGTTTTTTTAATATTGGAGAGTACCGCCTGTTGGGAAATATGTGGAACAAATCTCCCTAGCTTGTTATATGAACTGGCAGAGAGCAGTGGTGAGTAAGAGTTGTGTGGAGGACCACATCGCGACAGCGATATTAAGTGGAAGAGGCTGAACTCTATGTCGTTAAAATTCGAGAGGGTCACGCGAAAGCGGAACAGATCATCGATGAGATTCTGGTCAAGGAGGGCATTGACAATGAGGATGAGGCCGTGGGAAAAATGGATCATAGATGTGCGTGCGAGGTTGAATAGCGTCAGGAGGCGAGAATAGAAAGATAGTTGAATTGGTTTGACCTGTATGAACTAAACTGCAGAGGCGGTAGTTTGGTTTCTGTTCTGAAAGGTGGTAATGTAATGATTTCGCTTATTGGGCATAATTTAACATAGATTGGTTACTTGGAAAACATAATTCGGCTTAAATTGGCTTAATAACATTTTTGTTAAAGTTAATGACATCTAGGTTTAAGTAGTAGAATTGGAAATAGTTTTATAACAGTTTGGTGGTATGGCAGATTCACAACGCAACCTTCTACGCGTACAATCTGGAATGTTTATCGCGGTATATAAATACACCTACGATGAACGCAAGAGTGAGTCTTAAGTTAGTTTTCGGAGAGTCTTGGTTAAGACGCAGTACGTAATAGAAGAAGTGAGTAGCGGGAAAACTATAAAAGATATGAAAGTGAAAATAGTGGTGTGATTAAAAATAAATGTAAATAGCGTTACGTGGATAAATAAATAATTGTGGAAATTGGTGTTGTGTGGAGGGGCGAAAGAAACGAAGCTTGATCCCGGAATCATGACTCCTCGTGTGGACGAACAGAATAAAAGTTATTTATTTTTAACTGCTTAATCAAAAGGTGCGCTCAAAAGTATAGGTTATAATTAAGAAAAAACATTTTTTGTCAATGTGTCCTAAACTAATGAGTCTCAGGGTCATTTAAGATTACCACTAAACGTTCCACTCTACACTGAACACATTATCTTGCACCGTTTCCGAGATAAAATAAAAGCCTGGCATTTATTATAAAACACCCTGTATACATGCTATGATTCTATAGTGTGAAACCCGCATTCAAGTCAGGAAAAACAGTAAACGCATAGGACGACGTAGTTATGCCTCCTGCGCCGTTTTTAAATATGTATACTATAAAATATTATTTTTCTTGATTTGAGTAATTCAACTATTACTTGAGAATATTTTTCATAAAATAAAGCATCACAGCGCATTCCCAATAGAAAACTTATGACTTTTGCCTTACAGTGAAAAATATTTTGAAAAAAAAAATTTGTTCGTTAAGTTGGTGGTTTCCTTATGAAAAAAGTTATCAAACTTTTAATGACCCATTTACATATAGAAAATTGTTTTCTTCTGCAAATTTTTGCAGGTAAATAAGAAGCATTCACTATATAAAAATATTCAATATGCGAGAATGAAATAAACATATAGTAATGCCATAACTTTTTTATAGGAAAATTATTAATTTATTTTTAATTAATTCAAATGTGAAATTTATATTTTTATCTATGGCGTCTGGTTTTACTATGAATCCTTAACATTTATAAATATAAAATATTTTTTTGTTTTTGTTAATTTTAAAAATGTTGTCATAAAAATATTCGGATCGAATATATTGAGGGCATTATTTGGTCGCCTGTAAATAGAGTATGACTTTTGCATTATGAGAAATACAATGAAGTTAGCTTCGTTTTGAATTTATGTCAATTGTTTATTATTATGATTCAAACGGAACGACATGCATATCAATACCTCTTAATACATATCAAAATATAAAATTCTGATTAACAACACCTTTTTGTTGCGTAATATAATTTTGTAATCTATATTTGAATATATGTATTTGAGTTTTAATGGATTTGGTGTTTTAATAATTAATTATCAGAAAACTTTGGAGGTTAAAAATTAATGATACTATTCCATAGAAAAATCACAACAATTTTTCTGAACAAATAACACAAGAACTAAAATTTACATTAGAGCGACTGACGCAGAACATTTTAATTTTATGGTACAAAAAGAGACATTTTGACATCAACAAACTGAAACCTATAAATTATTTAAAAAATCTTATTTTTAATGTTTAACAAATTGTATATCCCAAAAATTACTAAAAAATATAATATTATTTTTGAAATAAACCGAATTATGTGATTTTTAAAAACATGCCCTACCATAAATATGTAAGGAGAAGTTTTGGAATCAACAAATTTTAACCTACAAATTATACTTAAAAAATGATAAATCTTTATTTTCAATGTTTGACGATGAATTTCAAACCATAAAAATTACAATCATGATATTTCATTTCTTTATTTAATTTTCGAAAATATATAAAAAGTACTCTGCTATAAAGTATGTAATCTACAAAATAACATGTGCAATTGCTCATTAAATTAATTTTAGTAAAAAAAATTGCTCAACATAACAACAATTTGCTCAGCAAAATAAAATCAGATACACCATTCTCCCAAATAGTCGATCTATATTTTTGCCTCGTTCTAGTTTTACTGAGAAACATTTTTATTTCCATGGAATAGCGGGTGTATGTGAGATCATCTGTTTCATGGAGAAATAATAATAATTTAATAACCTTATTAATTTAAAAAGCGACGGTTAATAAATTTTACCTTCATTATCCGATGTCTGGCAATTAAAATTCGAAAAAAATGTTGTACAGACTGTTTAAGTTGCTTGTCGACTGGACAATGACGTTCTCCAGAACCACAACTGTTTTGTTATCTAAATTATAATAAAATAGTATTAGTAATATTGTGTATTATATTGTGTATTAATATTGTGTTTCGAAGTAGATACATTTTATTGGGAAATAAATTCTTCTGGACGACATGAAAACCGCTCTATATTTACTCGGTACCAAAATTTTACAATTTGCAATTTTTGCAATTATTTCACAATAACCGGATAAGTAGCTTCGATTGTTTTACAACTATCAAATAATTAATATTTGTTACGGTTTTTTTTAAATGTCAGTGCCGTATAATTACAGTAGGAACTATGATTTAATGTACTTTTCAAATTTCACTTTTCACAAACTTGAATATCAAATTACTAATAACTAATTAAATTTATTTTAACTAAATTTGCTGTATTTTCTTAAAATTTTATATTTATTATTTACCGCAGGAAAACTTTTAATTTCTTTTGCAAAAACTAACCACAACATAATTACAAACACAAACGTTTTTAATCTCTTCTCACACGCTTGATTGTACTTGATACTATAAAAATTTGTATAAAATAAAATTGAAAAGGAGTAGGGATTTTTTTTTTATGGTTGCTATAAAAGATACTTGAGTTGATATTTTTTTGAAAAATTTATGGTAACAACATAATTTGCTCAGTAAACTATAATCGGATAACCTTCTCTCGAATAGTCTCGTTTTAGTTTTGTTGACATAATATTTGTTTCTCATGGAATACGGCCATATTATGTCAAAATTTTGTAAACAAATAAATAATAATGAAGTATGGTTCAGTTCGAATTTTATTCTTTCTATAATAGCATATTCGTTTACTTTTACAACAACAATTTGCCCGAATTTTATGTAAACGAGTATGAAAGAAATTTGATCGACTTTTGTAGTATTATTTGTGAAAAGAAAGACAAAAAGTTGTTTATTATAAATGGCGGGTTTATCATTTCAGCTTGTTAGCATCGGTATAATAAAAAATTATAAAGCAAAGAATTAAAATGTTCAATATAGTGTCTCCCATTTCTCAATTTTATTAATTTATTTACCACTCAATATCAATAATTCTCAATTAAAAACACAAGAAATTATATAATTTCGCACATAAACACAACATTTTAGTACACAAGATATTTCGAAAATACGTCGCAGAAACAAAATTACAAATTATCCTTACAATTTTAATAAATTTATTAAAAGCAAAAATAAATTTAAAATTGAATTGTACAAATGGCGCGGGGTCTTTGTTTTGATGTTTATGTTTTGCATTTACTTTTGTATATATGTATGCGTAAAAATCTGACAAAATATCGAGATTTTTTAAAATTGATCCATGCAATGGATGGATCCTAGGACATTACAAATTTTTTTCACACAAAAATTTTGATCTAACAATCAAAATTATTGTGTGAAAAAAATTTGTAATGTCAAAAATGTTGATCTGACAGCTCAATCCGATCAAATCTTTTTGATCTGACAGTTCGAACGAATTTGGTGTAAGTTTATTGGGTATGCTCTTCATAAATTAAAAGGCAAAAGTCATAAGGGAAATTTTGGGGATGCGGTGTAAATCAAAAAGCAACGAAGTTATAAACGAAATCGAACAAAAATATATCGCGTCAACCTGCTTAACCTCCAATTCAATGATGAACCGTCATATAAACGCAGTTTTATTAAATACAAGAAGTACACACAGAAAAAAAAACAGCAAACAAAAAAGTAGGAAAAAAGATAAATATAATTATCTAATTACATAATACCGTATACATCAGAATGAGACAATCATATATCGAAGATTAATTATTTTATTATTGCGCGCGTCTTCCAATCCAACTTGAAATAAATAATGAAGCCATTTTGTTTTAATAACGTTAAAAATAAAAACGGGAATCATGAACTATGTTGTGGTTAAAAAATTTAAATTTAATAAAATTATAATTTAAATAATTGTAAATAATTTAAAAAAATGTGATTTAAATAAGATAATTATTAATAAAAATAATTGATTTAGTTAATAAATATTACAAACCTTCTAAAAAAAGGTTAATAAAAATTCGCCATTACGGAATATTTTTAGCTTTTTATATTCTTGCGAGAAAAAAAAACAACAAAAACTCCAAGTAGAAAGAAGAACGAAGAATTTTTTTTTATGTTTGTGCCGTCGGTAATTCATTTGGTATAGTTTTACTTGAATGTGAAAAGTGTTCGTCATATTTTTTTTATAATTAAATTTGTGTGCTATAAAACTAGTTTAAATAAATTATATTGTGTAATAAAACTATTAATTTGTACACAAGAAGTATACATTACATAACTTAAATTTGTTAATTAAAAAAATTGGATTAAAAACCGATACTTCGATCACAAAAAAATTAAAAGGTAATTTACATTTAAGTAGTGTGTATTAAAATAAGACAAGATGGCTACCACCATGTATTCAATCGCTTCGGTTTTTTACTTTATTTTCCGTTTCTTGTATGTTGATTTTTTCATCTACGTTAATTTTAATACGCCGCATTTTTATTTTTTTTAAATATGTTGCCATTTAATTTGTAATAAATCTCGTTAGATAATTAACCATATTAGCAAAATACAAATAAAATTTAATGGTTTCATATACACATTTTTTAGTTACTTACATATGAGCAGATGTGTCATAAATAGTTTCGTATATAATAATACCTATATACAACATTATACATAATACAAAAAGCGGTGTAGCGAGTATTTCATTGTTTTATATATTTATACATACATATGTGTATTATAAATGTACATATGTGATATGACGATGACTTCTTCAATCAGAGAGTCGAACCAATTTATATTCCATTTCAAACAAAAAATTGCATTCAATTTTTCAATTTGTGTTGTTATTCTGTGCCGATCAATTTTTTGAATGATTTGTAATGTATTCTAAATTCTACATAAGTAGAAATTGTGTTATGCAATCTCTCTCTCTAATGAATATGTGAATTTTGCTCTTTGTAGTCTATCAGAATTCATGTACAATTTTGCTATACATACACAATTCATTGAAAGGGGTTAGATTTTAATGTAGATTATTATTTCATATGCTGATGATGCAACAACCTGACAGCGCGGCACAATCTAATCTAAACTTATTTGTGATTCATTGAACTAGTGACGATATAGTTGGGAATTCCCGAAATATTTATTTTTAGTATAGATATTCTGAAGTTGGAATAATAACTTAGGTTAAATCGGCCAGTCAATAATAGCATAACGGCCAATGAAACAGTCCAGCGAAACGAATTTGTGGTCGGTGACTATTTTTCTCTGCTATAGCGTAATCAACTAGAGTGTACAAAAAGTTGTTTCTGAAATCCGTTATTATAATTCTGCACATTATTTTCTGAATGAAGTATTTCAAAAAATTATAAATTATCTGAGAGTTATTGATTCGATCGATCAGACATAAAGGCAGTTACGTCCATGACTCGCATTAATGGCTGATTTGAAAAATAAAATAAAAATCGGGATCGTAGTCGAATGCGTGGCGTACGCGGTCGGAGCTCATGAACTGGCCAAATCGATGTCTTGGGCGCACGAGTTTTGCATTCCAACAAAAGCAGCCTCACGTATTTCAACTTTACACTTTCATCTACCATAGTTGGCTTTCCTAAATTCTAAATGTTCATGATCGTTTGATATTAAAATTTAAATTGATAACAATAAATTAATATTTAACACGTTTACCACCATAGGGAAGAAAATGTATTATACAAATGTGGCTCAATAAATAACGGTTAAATGTAATTGTTTCTCCTAAATAAAACTTACAATAAGGCCAATGCGAGGATAATCCAGGGGCCCTATTCCTGAATACGATACGAATACGAAAATACAATATTCATAATTGAATCAGATTCGTACGATTATTATATAAAATTGAATAGGAATCTTGTACTTTTATGTTCGTATCGTATTCAGGAATAGGGCCCCAGCACGATGTTTAGAGTTGTTTGTGACCGACGGGTCATATGGTAGTAAACGTGTTAAGTAATAATTAATTTCACAGTTGAAATTCATACAATAGCACACTGTTACTTTTTCACTAATTTCGTTAAAATAATTTAATGACAAATTATATTTTTGAATTCTATTACCGCATGTTTTAAGTAGCTGCATTTCATGACGTTTGATCTGATCTGAATCAGTTCATGTCGCATGAAACAACACAAACCTAGTTTTTCTCCAGATGGCCTACCACAATTTCTTTTGATTTTATTCAAAATCACATCTTTTTCTGTAAATATGTATTAACAATTACTTTCACTTGAGAGATTCAGCGTATCCTAATTTAGATTGGCTTGTTAACCCTTTTAAAAATGTAAGCAATTTAACTCCGGGCCAACATACATGGCGACGATGAATGAAAACCAGTATTGAGATTACTACATTCTCCTTTGAGAGGTTGTATGAGGAATGTATTCTTCGATGCCCGTTGACTTATATGCAAAGGTAAATATTGAAATACTAAGTGTTTCAGGTTTAAATTCGCAAAATCTTCGCCAGGTATTGTTTAATGTCTTTCTTTATCTTGCCGGTGCTTTTGTCTTTCTTCAATTTTGCTTTGGTAATAATCCTTTATCTGCTTATTTTTTCTTCGAAACATTTCTCCTTTACCGTTTTTCTTTTAGGTAGTTAACTTTAGTATCACTTGTTCCATTTTCGGGTGATACTTAACGAACTGTAAATGTAGTCCCTTGTATACACGATAGTTGGGTGAAATTATGGCAGGAGTATCAGACTTTGATAAATTCGGATCAATTTGTGTATCATTGATAAAAATGTCTGTTCGATATGATGGTGTTTTTGCCGATGATTTCCTCCATTAAATCTTCAAACAGTGGAGTAGTGAAATTTTGTACTGTCCTTTTATTGGAATCGTTTGATGTTTTTTCGCGCTGAAGACCTAGCGATATCAAGGACAGTTTCATACCGGTCGATTGCTGCACAGTAAAACTAAATTTTTAGAAACATCCAGGAACATCTCCATGACAAATCTCGGAAATGGCGACCATAATTTTGATAGCGTCGAAAACTTTAAATACCTCGAGTCCGTTGAATGATATGCAGGCAGAAATAAAAGCCCGAATCGCAATCAAAATTATTGCGATCTAAACACCTATCGCAGTCGTGCTTAGCTCGCACTTTATTAAAGCACTCATAAGCCTTGTGCTGGCTTTCGGAAGCGAGAGCTGGGCCATGACCTTTAACGATTGTAGATTGTTATCTACCTTCGAAAAGGAAGGTCATTCGTGCAATCTTTGGTCCAATTAAAGTTGCGATTAACGAATATCGGATTCGTAAGAACCACGAAATAAAGCAACTTATCAGAGGTAGCGATATCATCGGATTCTTCAAATCCAATCGAGTTAGATGGCTCGGCCACATTTCACAACAACAGATGATCAATAAAGTGTTCCATCAACAACCAGTCGAAGTGCCTCGATTCCGACTGCGCTGGCGTGACGACGTCGAACAAGACCTACGCATATTAGGATGTCGAAACTGGAGAACGAGAGCGATAGACCGAGACGGATGGAGGACGATAGTGCAGGCGGCAAAATCCCTTCATGGGATGGGAAAGCTAGAGAGATAGAGAGTTTGAAGTTTTATAAACCCTCAGCAAATATTTAGTTTTACTGTTCAAATCATCTTATCTTTTCATGTGCATATGATACAAATAATATTTACGTTTTTTCATATTTGGAATTAAAAAATTGCACTGATGGCCCGTATCCCAAATACATATATACAGTTTTTACATCTCAATTTTTCCCATCATCAGTAATTTTTTTGTAGGCGTACCAATTTTTATATATTTTTTTTAAATAGAAAACAAAAAACAATCAAATAGTATTCGAGCATAAAAAAATGTAAAGAAATTGCAACCTCTTCCAAATGAGAAGCATCTCATTTTCAAATAGGAACTAATTTTTGGTCCAATAATTTTGAACCAGAAGTTTTTCTGATTCAAATGTTGCTTTGCATGTAAAATTTGAACTGATTTGGATCAATTGGTTTCATAAAATGCAGCTAGTATTATACGATTACTAATTTTGATTCAGCGCAGTAACGAAGAGTAAAGTTGATACATACTAGTTGGTAATCAAATTGCAAATCAAATATTTTAAATACAACCAGAAAAAAATGAAAAATACATAAAAGTGCACTCTAGTTTACGTTTTTTTTTTTGATCGTCTTATATTTTAGCATTGTCAACATTTCAGTAAGATGTTGTTTTCTATTTTTCACTGGCTAGTTTAGCCTATATTTGGCCGATAAATAACGAAGGAGACAGCCAAGTGTTCATTTTTCGTAGCATTGTTTCGTTGAGTTGAAACGTTTGATAAATATATCATTTTCCAACTTGCTTCAGTAAAACATCATGATTCCATGGAAATAGCGGTTATGCTCAAATTGATAATTCTAGCAGGTTATGGTTTCCATAGAAACTTTGCCTGTTTGTTTTCTGACTTGGACCGATTTTGAGAAAAACAGTTAAAAGTTAAAACTAATTTGTTAGAAAAATCATTAAACCATGTTTACTTCATATTTTAAGATCATTCTGAAATTCGCATTTGCGAAGCAAAGCAATGAGAATAATATCTAGGCGACAAGAAAGTGATTTTAGAAAGAATTCCTGAGCTTCAATTTTGGTCCAAAAATGTTAGAAATATGGTAGATGTACGTATGTGAAAAAAGGTCCTTACTTTTTAATGTAAATATTAAATTTTTACCGCTGTTTGTATCTAATAATGTTGTTTTACATCTATGTACGTACGTAAAACAGTAAAACTACTAACATATTTTTTGATCAAAATTGGGGGTTTGGGGAAAAAAGTATGCTTTTGGAGTCACATTCAAGAAAAGTAAGGTTGCTGTTTATTAATAAAACCAACTAAATTCATGACACTACAAATATTTTCTAGCTATTGTCGTCGACATATATACGCTGCGTAAATGAATAGATTGGTGTGGGTAATTTTGATGTTTACACCAATTTGTTCGACTCTCGATGGGGCTAAAGTTACTGGAGCATCCAGAGTTTAGAATGTACTGCTATCAGTACGTAAGTATGTAAGACTTAGGTTGCGGCTGATTGACCGGTGGTTGTGGCGACCCTGACGTGACTCCTGCGACACATTGATTTACCACCACTTCAAGTAGCAAATTGCACCATAAACCGACTGGACAAATTCACGTATCTGGGAGTAATATTCGACAAGCATACAACGTAGGGGGGCCATATCAATTCTATTTGTATTAAAGTTGGCTCATTTATTTGCTTGATTAGAAAATTTGGCTGATTTTGATCCAGTACATGCGTTAAAAAAATTTATTTTTCATTTATTCTTACCCGATTCTCATACGCTTCTTCTACTTTAGTTCAGCTGTTAAACACAAATTGAATAAATTAACGATTTTACAAAATAGGTGCTATAAAGCAATATATAAACTGCCTCAGCTATTTCCTACTGTGGAGCTCTATCAAATTGTTGCTATAGGTATTCTCCCAATTAAAGCAGTTTTTGAGATATATGTGTCGATATATAGTAAAGATTTGTTTAGTCTCGAATATTGTATCCAGCTGCCCTATTCCTGAATACGATACGAAAACTAAAATACAAGATACATATTTGAATGGAATCAGATTCGTACGATTCTCATTTAAAATTGAATAGGAATCTTGTAATTACTTTGGTTTTCGTATCGTATTCATGAATAGGGTCCAGTATTTCTAACTTTAATACTATATTTCATTCATGCGACAATAATATAATCTTAATGCAATTTAGAAAAAACCATTACTGGGATAAAATAATAAATTCCCCTATAAACTATGTTAGCTTCTGTTCAAGAAAAATGACAGCATTTATAAGTCAGCACTTCGAAATCAAACCTCTTTTCCGCAAAAATGACATTTGGGTAGCCTTTTGTTTATATTACGAGGGAAAAGCGAAGACAATTTTTTGTAGAATTTTCTTAGAACAGTGAAAATGTTACATAGTAATTATGTTCGATGTCCTAATTTAAAGCCACTGATACCACTACTTTTGATTAAATAAGTTCAACTAGACTCCAGCCCGCCTCCCTATTATTAATGATTCGTGTATACATAGAACGATGAATTCAATATCAAAAATATTGTATACAAATGATAATTTTTCATTTCTTGAGAAACAAAATAAAATAAAAAGATAAAGAAAAAACGTGTGTATATAGTGTAGTGTGTGATTCTGTTTTGTTTGTATTTTTGTTCTCTTTCAAATTGACGTTAATTTAGTAGAAGCGCGCGCGCGGAAAGGCTAAAGTAGTGAATCGTTTAGTGTATTAATAATGTCTTATATAAATTGTGTGTATATGTATTATTTTATTAATATTTTATTCAATACGTGCACAAAATAAAATATTATTTTTAATGATATAACGATTCGGAAATTTTCTTTTTAAATTCTATCAACTAATTTATTCGGTAAATTGCCATCACCTTTGTTAAGGTTATTAGGATTTACTGGTTTTTCACAAACTCGTGGAAAATGCAATAGTGTTGTACTTTATGATGCTAAAAATTATTTCGACACCAGAGAAAGGAAACAATTATGTTATGTATTGTCTGTCTGAAACCTTGATATACTCTTAAGACAAAATGAACAAAAAGATACAATTATAAGTATATCGCGTTCATTGATTTTTTATTTTATTTTAGGACATTCAATATTTGAAGGTCATATGGATGAATTAATTATATCTAGCTATGTTATAGAATAGAAATCTTCCAAGTTCGCGACTATTGCAGCAGGTATAACGCGCATACGTAGATTGTGTCACATCAAAATACATTTACAACGTATTATAAATCCGAACTTTCCAATGAATAATAAAAAATTTCTATTAAAAAAAATCAATAAATTTATGAACACATATTTACAAAACATATATTAATTGTTGAATGACAAATACCGTGTACTTTTGCATATTTTTCATGTCTAATTCCACACGAATATTTCTCTCATTGTAATTGTTTTGTGTACTTGTGTGATTGCAATATGCGATGCATGTCCATTACGTATAAACTATATGTTTAACCCAAGTTAATTCAATTTTATAAGATAGGGCGCTGCACTGGTTTAGTGTACGTAATACCGAATTAAATATTCGACAATGAATCCTTTGATTTAGAATTTAATGACTATTAAGAAAAAGTACATTAGCGTTATATTTTCAGTCAAGTTTGAATTACAGGTGAAAATCCCTTCTAGGTAGTGTTATTAGGTTCGCTTCTCCTTCAAATATTTGTTGAATATAACAACTGCTAACTACACTCAATTAACTAAATATGCGTGAAAAGTAACATTGTGTGTATGTAATTATTCGTGTAATAATGAAATTAATAATACAAGCACTATTTTATTATACGTTAAAATTGAAAGTAGTTCTGTTATGATAAATTTTATTTTATTATCGACGCAACGCACACAAACACACTACACATAAAATTATAAAAAATTAGTACTTCCATGCTATTTACGTAATTAAACAAATTAATTATAAGGTAATATTTATTAATGTATTTAGTAATTTTTTTTTCTAATTATTTTTGCTTTAGGCGGTAAATCGCGATATGCGAGAAACGTCCAATGAAGTAAGTGCACAGGTGTGGCGGGAATGGATTCTAGATGCTATAAGAAAAATACGTTTTCAAAAACAACGGCCGAGTGTACAAAGGATATGCCAGGCGTTACGAAGCCACCATGAATTTCATGAGAAGATTGTTGCGGAAAAATTAGAAGAGGCGGTGGAAGCCGGTGTTATAATAAAAGTGTATAATAAAGGTTTACACACGTATAAAGATCCGCGTCCGTTACAAAGGCGTCGTATTATTGTCGGTCGTGATACAGATTTATCGCGTGTGCTAGCGAAAGCCGTGCGTGAATTAGGTGAATGTGATGGTTCGACATTAAAATCAATAGAAAATTATGTGCAACAATCAAATAATATATCATTAGATGATGATGCTGATTATAAATTAGTGATAAAAAATTCGTTAAAAAATGCTGTGGACAGTGGTTTATTAATTCTTGAGAGTAAATTATATAAAGTTGGTAATTTATCGGTGACACCGAAAAAAAGGCGTTCCGGTTCGCCAAAGAAAAAGGTCGACCTGCAAACTGAGGATGTGGCGAATAAGGTAAGCGAAAAATGTATTATTTATTAAGTTAATTTAGAGTTCACCTCTATTTCGTTAGTACAACGTACAAATTATTGTTTGTTCTTCGTCTTTCACTCTGTTCTTAAATGAAATATGTATGTACATACACATGTATACATTATGCGTTTACAGTCGCGATAAAAAAATTTCCGGACCGTATATTAATTATTTAATTTTACCATGTGTTTGTTTTATATTAGTAGATAACATTTATTGTTGACCTTTTTAATGTAAATAATTCGGGCTGCATACATTTGGAAAAGGTGAGGCATATTGAGATAACAGAGTTGTTTGGGGATGACGATATAATATACTCGTCCGCGTTCATATTATTATTCCATTTATTAATATTATAATAATACTACACTTATATCATTTTAAGTTTAATAAAACTGAAAATTAAGCGAAATACCAATTTAAAAATATTCTCTTTATTGCAAGATTAAAGAAAAGAAAAACGACTTATGGACTTTCACGTTTTATTTATACATGTATCGATAAATAAATCCAAGTCTCAGGAAATAGCAGCAATAAAAAAGAAAATTATCAATATATATTTATTATAAAAAAAAAATTAAAAATTATACTTTCTCAAATCAAAATCTTATTTATATAAATTTCTATAAGAATTTTTTAATAATATACAAATTCTTTATATTTAAAATAATTGAATGGAAAGAACATACACACAGCAAAATAATACAGGCGAAATATACCGTGCAAACACACCACCAATTTGATGAAATTTGGTCGATGGAATTTAAATGATTTCTACGAAATAGTGATTCATGCCAAATATCACAGTAATTAAAGTAACAAAATTATAATGATACGTAATATTTGTGGTTGTGTAACTTTAAAATTTAGGCAAATCTTTATATTAATTATGCATGTGTATGAACGGAACAATAGCGATAGAAAAAAAAGATCCCGGATGTCTCTTCGCTTCGGATTAAAAATATTTTTTGGAAAACAGACTTCGCACCTACACGGTGGTTGTGGTCCAATCAAAAAAGACAAATGAGTAATGATTTATTTCTCTTGTTCATCACTCAATTAGTATAAAGTAAGAAGAATCATATTTTAAGTGGTGTCGCCTAATTTGATCCAAAGTTTAACCAAACTCTTACACCAAAGATATTGCTTTAAAAAATGTATGTAATTCTATCTGCGCGTCACGATTTTTTTTGTAGACTAGAAAATACTTTTGAACGTACAACTTAGAAGGACGTATGAGTCATTGTAATTAGATCGAAAGACCGGAGAAATTGGAAACATTCGATTGAAGCCAAGCCTACAGAAAAAAAGCGTTTGTGAATATTTCAAGTAATGTATATAAGGTCCGCTATTTGATTTTCATGCTTATCCTTAGGGCCTAATACAGACGGCACATTGTTCGACTTTTCTATTTGACAAAACTCAAACGACCTAATTCTGAAAGCAAGTAATGTTGCAGTGTGCTTTAAGAATTCTGTGAAATTTATTTTATTTGTGATGGCCCTATACAATGAGTTTTAATCATCATGTTGTGATGAGGGCTACCGATTATTATTGTATTGAAGGGTGAAAAAAGTCGCCGCACAGTAATCATCAATTTGTTATATTTTCAGTTATATTCTAATTTTTATTAAAATGATTCAGTATTCGATCGAGTAATAGAAACTAATTATTTAGTCGATTGTCGTGCGACCGATCAGACGAAATCAGATATTGGTAATATGGATAATTGTCTCGTTTGTTTATAGCCTCAATTTTATGTTTCTGTTTGACTAGCTGCTTTACCTTCACCTCTCCTATTTTAAGTCCTTGAAAAACTTTCCATACGCCTTTATCTGATCAAACGGTCAGGCCAATTGAATAAGAGGTAAAATTTATGATCATTTGATATCGGTAAAATGCAACGCCCTGTAATTGCAAAATGAGCACATCTCTTTTTCTCTATTCTCCATATTGGTCATTCTATATATAAATCAAACCGAGGTGATATCTCATCCTGCGCTGTGTCTGAGATTTGCATTCTATTAACAGCTTAAAGACTTTGATTGTTTGTATTTTTGAGGTTCATATTTAAAAGTATATATCTTACATGGTAGAACAATAATCGGTTTAAATCACCGACCACTCACGTTAATGCACTTATTACCCTTGTCAATTAATTTGTACAAACCATCATAATAAAATGATTTCTCCTAAATGAAAGTAAGAAAGTCACTTGGGACCAGATTTGGACTGTAAGGTGGATACGTTATTTCAATGGAACCGTCATTTCAATTTCATACTGCTTGTTATGCATTCGCCTAATGTATTAGCACATTATATTTTTATTTTTTGCAAAAATCCTGCTTAACAAGCCCCTGTTATTGTAGTCTTATGAGGCAAGTAGTTAATCATCAAAATTCCATCAGCATCCCAAAATATTATTGGCATTATTTTAGCCGCAAATGATTGAACATTAAAATCTTTCGGTTGTGGATTTCCCTCCGCTATTGCATGAATTTGTGTTTCGAATCTGAATCATTGTGATGAATCCACGTTTTATCATTCGTAATTATCTGGTTTATAAATTTTAGCGAATCGCCTTCACTCATTTCTAAAATTACCTTTGAACTTTCCAATTGATTTTATTTTTTGTTCCATAGTAAACGTTCGAGGAATCCATCTTGCACTAACTTTTGACAGCTGAAAACATAATTATATTTATAATATATAATATAATATAAGTTACTCGGTTAAACTGACCATTTAATAAGTATCAGCGTCTGTCGGTCTTCCGCTGTGTGGGCTATCTTTTAGTGATTCCAACTTGTTTGAATAGACACACTTCGTTATTATTTTATAAGAAGGACTTGATTCTGCTTAAACATTTTTCATTCGTCCTTCGGTATCCTTAGAAGTATTATTTTCCTTTATAAGGAATTTAATCATACACATTGTTCAATATTTTTATTTTTTTTTAATTTTCAAAGTACGAGTTTATTAAACCACTCACAGAAATTAAATTAAACTATTGATTCGCATGATTTTGTTTGTCTGTAGAATAACTAGAGTACTAAAAGAAACGAAGTAAAAAAATTCGAATAGTTATTCAATATAGATTTACCGAGTTATAGAACCCTCTCGTACATAGATTATAAATAAGAGCCTACATTCGACTATTTGTGCTTAATATTTCTTACATGAACCTTTAATCACTTGTTGGTGCTTTCCAGTAAGCTTTCCAGTATCCAACCTGGTCGTGTACATTATCTAAAATCAGTTATTTAAGCTTCTGCAGCAGATGTTTACTTTGTTATCGATGCTTTTCGGCTTAACAAAGATGTGTATCAACTGAGACATCATTCTAAATGTCAATTACCTGCTGATAATTGCTTTTACCACTTATAATTTCAAAAGAAATAAATTATAGCATACTGCCTTTTTAAAACTGTTTCTATAATCCAATTTTATGGTATTTATTTATTCGTTAATCTGACGTATTCCAAAGTATTTAGAATCTAATAAATTAATTGAAATAAATGTATGAAATAAAGCGTCCGGGAAACTGTTTTTCTTGGAGGTTGATCATTTCTAAATTTGGACCTGTACATTTTCTTTAGCCAAATATAACGATTGTCAAGTTTATTTATTAATTACACTCTAAGCCAGATGATAACCATCAAAGCAAGCACTATCCAAAACAAAATATGTACAGAGCAGTATTTTTAAGTCATTTATTTATAATCTATTAAGTTATTAGCAAGAATTGGAATTTCATATAGAAACTAAAGCTCCGCCGCAAATAAATCTGACTCGCGCTCGTCCGGATTTGTTGCCAATCAATACTCCTTATTTCCTCATACATGACCAGTTCTATAGTTTTATACCTTAAATTATAATTTATTCCAAAAAATCTAAGTTTAATGTAAATGTAACTTTAAAAAATTGTATCGTTCTAATGGTATTATGACACTGCTTTTTCCACGACCTCTTCAGCCGCTGAAAAATTCAAAATTAAGTGTACAAAAAGTTTGTTTACAAATATATTATACTTGACGTTTCGATTTACATATTGTACTTTTTTCAAACCAGTGTCATAATAACATTACGACATTTTTCGGTTATTATGGGATCTACACTACGCAAAATCCCTGAAATTTTCTCTCATGAGATCAAATTTATCAATGCATGCAGAAGTATGTTATACAAATCAGTAAATCATCAGGAGGGTTTTCCATGAAAAAATTATCATGAATTTTTTACAAACATATATTTAGCTTATTGACAACCGTATATTTTTAAATTGATATTTTTTAAATACATTTAACACTTAAATACAGAGTGTCCATGCAAAGGGCCGTACGTAGGCAAATAAGATGCCGTTGCTTCACCATGACAATCCGAATTTTTTTGAAAAATTAATTATGAGTGAAGCTCATTTTCACTTAGTGGACATGTAAACAAACAAAACAGCCGGTTTTGAGCAGTATAAAATCCAGAAATAATTCATCAATCACCATTACATCCCTTGAAAATGACAATATGGTGTACAATTTGGGCTGGAGGGGTCATATTTTTACGAAAATCCAAATGGTTCAGCTGTTTTAGTCACTGGCGAACGTTATCATGATATAAGAAGACCACAATCGCATACCAATGGTTTGGTGAACATCTAGTTCCAACAGGATGGTTTCACATACCATACTGCTAGAGAAATCATGGAATTGTTACGAGAAATGTTTCCACAACGGTTAATTTCGGAATCTGGTGATGTGGATCCACGATCACCCAATTTAATTGCTTCCGACTTCTTTTATTGGGGTTATCTTGAAAGTAGTAAAGTTTATGCAAATAAAAATAAACCAGATAATATTGAACAATTTAAAAGGAAGGTTTTTTTTTTTAGGTTTCAGTGGTTGCTTACTGCACACTTAGGCCAATTTTTAGGCCCATTGTGATACCACTCATTCACTCCACATCATTAACCCACCTACTTCACCTACTCACACAACTACAGTATACCACATGCACATTGCGAGCTCCATGTCAACCTGTACATTGACATGGAAAGTGGGTCGGCGCGTGACACGGAATTCTGCACTCCATCAGAGGGTCTTAGTTGTATTTATTAGCATCACCGATCATAATCGATGATGAAAATTCGATTTGCATCTATCCTCTGATGGGATTCGAACCCAGCACCTCCCGGTCCGAGTGCCGAAGCTTTAACCACTGCACCACTTGTCCGGTAATTTAAAAGGAAAATTAGAGAAGAAAACGTGATACAGGGTGAAATGTGTGAAAGTGTTGAAAAATATAATCAAAAGCACCCGCATGTGTAAGGCTAATAGAGGCGAAATTTGGCAGATATTGTTTTTCATACAAAAGTCCCACTTTCGATTTGCATGGTTTTCTGCGGAACTAATCTACCGTGTAAATCGGGGGATGGGTGTATTTAAAAAAATTATAGGCGAAAAAATAGTAAATCTTTCGTGTGGACACTCTGTATTTGGAAATTAACATGAGAATTTACTACTGACTAGTTATGATATTTTTATAATAAAAATTTGCCAATCCATTGAAAAAAACATGTACATAGATAAAATATCATAAGAGAAAATCTCAGCGATTTTACATAGTGTAGATTCCGTGTAAGGCACGATATCTTTGGCTTAAACTTTTTCTTATAATGTACTAAGAACAACTTTTCTATTCCAAAAATCGAATGCTGTCCAATCTCAACCTTCCGCTAAGCCTTTTTGAAATGACTTTAAAAGTACAGAAATGGCCATGGTAAAATGGTAAATGTTTGAGAATTTGATGAAATCGTTCATCGTTGATTCCACGTAGTATTTTTTTATGAGATTAGTGCTTTACTAATTCTCAAGGGCACGCGGGAGCTAATTGTGCTCCTCAAAACTAGGAGTATGTAAGGGGAAGGTCAACAAACATTTGGAAACCATCGTAGCTCTAGACAACCGATTTGTAATCGTGTTAATTTGGACATTTACCGATTTCGGACTTTAACCGTAACATGTACATTGTACACACATGTACAAGTACACAACTTCACTTTACGGTCTTTTAAAACGGGTTTGTCTCCTTTTTTTATAGTTCTGGAATAACAGCCGAGTTCCGGCGACCAGAGCGTTCAATATAATCGGTGTTCGTACGGCCACGTTTAAACTTAGCAAACCAACGTTCGACGATAGCTTTCGATGGAGCAGAGTTTCTATAAAATTTGTCAAGCCATTGCTTTGCTTTAACGATATTTTTTCCCATCAAAAAATAAACACTGTTTTGTCTGTTTTGTCTGTCAACATGAAATTAATATATTTCCATTGTTTTGAAAATAACAAAACTAGCTTTACTAAAACAACTATAACTTGTGTAAACTAATGGTCGATTGCACATTGTTTGAAGGTTGGTGTCAAGCAACCATTTCTATTGTTAATTCAAATTTGGGTGACCACATGGGATCGCAAAGAAGAATACAGAATGAAATCGACACACCTGCTCACCTTCTCTCCTTCCTCTCCTCGGCCCGCCAGTATTCCTCATCCAGTATTTCTAGGACCTGATTAGGATTCAATGGAAAAGTAAATCTCTAATCTGACGAAATAACTGATCATCGAAACATATGAGGCAGCGAAATGAAATGAAAGAATTTATCACTTTATCCTACTTATTACTTTTGAGTCGTTTCTTTGTTTATCATTGGAATATACGAGTATAGTCAAATATAATCTGTTTCCACAATTTCTTCATTATTGTCTTGCAATTTTTTCAAGAAGTTTTTTTTTCTTGGTACTTATTTGCCAATGACAAAAATATATCAGCATCCTTCAAGGTTCCGATTCATTGCATCGTACTTCAGTAATTCATATCCGATAAGACTAATTATACAGACTTAAATTCGTCTAGACATTAAAAAATTAATTCAATTGAACAAGATAAGTAGGAAATTGGTGTTGCCGGCCGTGTTCATTGTTACTTAACAGAACAAAGAAATCACAATACATATTTGGTAAATTCAACAATTAATATTGCTAGAATTCTGTTTAAGGTAATTAGTCTTCTTGGATGGTCATAACCAAAATGTTGAACTACAATGCATAGTTCATAAGTACATAGTATACTGAAGAAAAATGTTTGACAAACAAATTATGAAATACAACCAAAACAGGAGATTATCAGACTTTTTTAAATAATTGTTTTTATCGGAGGCGGGGACAAAATTCACTTTGTTTCTTGATATAAAACGAGAATTTAAAATATATTGAGCAAATTTCTTATTTCCCGTCCTAAATTTATTCTGCTTTCAATAAAGTAAGACGATCGTAAATTGTGATAATCTGCTGTTGATGGGCGCAAATAGTTAACAGAAAAAAACCTAAAGATTTGTCTTTTACTCAAAGTCGAAAATATAAATTGTTTGTTTGCTTCCAAATATTTTTTATGGCAATCATTATCAATGTTTAAACCACCTACATTTAAGGATAAATAAATGAAATTATAAATTTCCAATTACTCAATTACTATTTTCCCTATCCTACCTAGCTAGTTATAATTAATAGATAAATCAATCAATTAGTTTGTTATGTACATTTCAATTATTTATTTAATGTTAAATGGCATACTTTAAATACTTACATTAAAACAATCTGTTAACAAATTAAGTGAAAAAAGTCAATATAAGGAAGGATATTATATTCGAACCAAATCTCTTCAAGATAAATGTAAACTCAGCAAAATCTGTTAAGTGACCCACCATCATAACGGTCAACCTAAATAGTTTTGTATTATGTATTCTTCTAAACACAACTTACATCTTACCATAACTCCATAATATGAAATATAATTAGATGATTTTATTAATGAAATAATAAGAAAGCAGTTAAGAAAAACATCTGAACTTGTTTTGTGTATAACTAAATTTTATTTAATATAATCAACACAATTATTTATTATAATCTTCAATGCTACTATCCACTACCTTACATTTTACATGTGTAATAAATACGTTTATTTATTTAAATATAAAATGAAAACACTCATCATTTCTAGAAAAATTTTTAATTAAACGTGTTTATTACCACAACGATAGAGACGCACGAGAATATTGCTTTAGAATAAAATATTTCTATTTTTTTTTCTTACACGAAATATCAATATAAGAGATCGTTCATGTGTAAACTTTTTTGATCGAAAGTTCATTTAAATTATAATTTACAAGAATCATTTAAATTATTATTTATTTTATTAATTTGTATAATATGTACAATAATTACTAATCAAATAATAAATTAATTTACGTGCACTTGTTAATTTTCAACGTAATGACATTATTACTATAATTGTTGGTTAGCTATTAATAATGTTGATACTCTATACCTTTATATTACCCCCACTTATTAATTATACTGACGCACTAATCTTCATAAATGTTGAGCCTACACATCTTAATGTACTAAATATATACATATTGTGTGCAAAATATACTAAAGAACGGTATGCTTGTTCGGAGTTTTCAGGCTTATTTAACAAATCGAACTTATCACTTTACATTTGTGACTCAAATTAAGTTGTCTGCGAGTAACATGTAGGCGATTTAATATAATCTGGTAACAATCGAGACAGTTTACAAATATTTATATTGAGATAATACCATAATTATATTGCCATTAAAATTTATTAGTTTTTCATCGCAGCATTTTAGTCATTATGATAAATGTCTTTGCGACTATTTATATAAATAAACCAATTTCTTGTTTTGTCGTAAAGAAAAATGTACAAGATAGCTAACTAATTCTTGTTTTTTATTAATAATAATGTTCTGTATAATAAAGTTAACTAACTGCACATTTTCTTAATTTCAAACCAATTATTTATTTGTTGTAGGATTTATAACATAATTTGTACAATAATCTTTACGTTTTTAAAGATAGATACGCTTAATGACAGGTGAAATTTTCTAATTTTGATATAAATAAATCAAAAATATAGGCGAATACATGAATATGAATCTTAATAATATTTCTAAAAATGGTGTAGAACGACAGCTGTTAAGGGATAAAATAATTTTTGTTGTTTATGCAAGAACGATTTTATGATAAGAAGCATATTACAAAAACAATGAAAGCAATAACAGAATGATGGGTTCGTTCAAATATTTCATTATTAGTTTCAATCACTAATAAAGTTGGAAACATAATTTGAACAAAACAATAAAAAAATTATAAATTCGTGCTTTAAAGAAAATGTATAAATAAATCTCTTCCGCATTCAACTTCAATTCATCACGAATTTAATTTGATGGTTTGTGGAACTGAAGCATATGGGCTTTTTCATCTTTCAGGAATATGATTTGTACTTTGAATTAGTGGCCAACGCTAATTGTATAAATTTGTAATATCTTAACGATTATATTAGTTATTATAGTATCTAACATTCTATTATTTTCTCCGTCTCGTTATAGCCTCCAGCATCAGCTGTTTGTTCCGAATGCCTCGGCACACGTACAAAAGGTCCTAAAGGATCGCCCGAAGCTTTAACATCGTGTACTGGGTGTGGTGTATTTATGCATTCTACATGCGCCAACGGTGGTCTCGGTGAAAATGTAACAAGCGTCCCGCTTACGATTCTAGTATCCAAAGGAAGTAAATGGTTTTGTGAAGAATGTAAAAAGTGCGAAGGATGTAATGATACCGATAAAGGTGGCCCATGTTTAGGATGTGGTGGTTGTTCCAAAAATTATCATTTTGGTTGTCTGAATCCTGTGCCTGAAAAGAAACCGAAATGTCCGTGGAGGTAAATATTTATAGTTCGTAAATTATGTTGCCAAATTTTTTAAATAATAATTTGTTCGCAGGTGCCAGCATTGTTTGGAGCATCATGATAATGTTCTAAAGAAAACTACATCAAGGAAGTCATCAGAGGCATCCGTGAAAAAGAAAATATCCAAAGTTAGGGAAAAGACTATAGAAAAGAAGAAGCGAAAGTAGGTTGACTAATGTCAAATTTACGATTAAAGTATTTACGAATGTATTAATTACTTCTAGGTTATTGCAAGAAACACCTCAAAATACAGATCAAACCATCGGTGTCTCAGTGCCTGGCGGTAACCAATCTCAACCAGGTACACCCCAACAAATGTCAATAACAAATTACACAACCCCAATAACACCAGCGACAACACAACCTATAAAAACACCAGTGACTACAAAACAGCGACGTTCACGTGTACCGCCGACGCCGAACATCGACAGAGATACAGATGAAAATGATTCGGATCATGTAACCGGTAAACTAGCTGTACAAAAATTATCTAAAGCTTTAAATAAAACAAATAAAAATGATAATAGCTCTCCAACATCTTCAACAACGTGGAAATTAAAATCACAGCAAAATAGTTTAAATCTAAATAATAAAAAACTACTTAGTGCATCAAATAACAATAATATAAATAGTATCCCAATATTAAATTTAAAAGATGAATATAATTCTCAGCCCTCTTTTTCATCTTCTAATATTTCCCCCCATTCTAGCGGTCAGAGTCATTTAATTCTTCAGCAGCAACAATTAAGCCAGTCAGACCGAATGTCTAAAGAAAAACAAAAATTTTTCCGTCATTCCGTCTTTAATAGTGAGCGTAATGCAAAAACTTCACCAAATAAAACTATAAACAACACGAGCGCCAATATAAATAATAATAGTAACAATAATAATAATGCAACACTAGCAAGTGTTAAGTCTCCTTCTCTTCTTAATCCTTCTGAACGTAAGAAATTGCTAAGTTCAAAATTTTCCTATGAAAGTAGTAGCGAAAGTGATGTTGAAAAATATAGTAGTCTAATGAAATATAATAAATCATTGAATAATAATAATAGAAATATTAATAATAATAATTGTAATAAAAAATCAACAGCAAAAGCTCGAACATCTGATTCCTCGTCGACTTATTCGAGTAGCGACGATGATGATGATTCGAGTACATCATCATGTACTAGTAGTGAAAATTCAGATGATGAATCGGATGAGGAAACATCGAGCAGTAATAATTCATCATCGTCCGATGAGAATGGGGCACAGAAACTGAAAACAACAACCGCAGCTGATCCAAATTCTATACCATCACGTTCAGATTCGAGATTAAGTTGGCCATCTGTTGCCGGTTCAACAAGTGGCTTAAATCAAAATACCAAGACGGTAAAACTTAATAGTAATTCAAAATTATTTCAACCGCGTATTTTTGATTCAAACGTTGAGAATTATAATACGAATAGACATTGTACTAATAATAGTGACGATAACAGTACATGGGGTTTTGCTGCTGAAGCTAAAAAGAATATTGATGTGCTAAATCAAATAAAATCGTTGGTCCAACCGTATTCTCAAAGAATTTTTGGTAATTTTACCGGTGTTGATAAGGATGAACTAGTCAAAGTTGAAAGTAATTCGAATAGTACGAATCCTTCAACTAGTAAACAAAATAAAAATAGTCGTACTTCCACCGTAATGGACAAAACGAATTTATTTGATGGAAATTTTTATACAACATCCGCTCAGTCAAGTTCACGGCATTCGGGGGCTCTTTCAACGCTGGCCTCATCATCTATATCACTTACAAATGAGAAAGAGCCCCCAATAAATATATTTTTTAAAGAAACCCGAAGCACCTATAAAAATTATGAAAGAAGCCTAGAAAATAAAAAAAAGACTGATTTATTAACTAGTAATAATAACCATAATAATCACAACAGTCAATCATCTTGTTCGTCATCAAGTAATTATTTTACACAATCAGGCCGTTTGATTAGTTATCAATCGACAAGCGATGATGAAAGCGATAGTGTTTTACAACACTTATCACCAAGTAAATTAGTAAAAACTTCGGTTAATTCTCAAAAATTAGAATATTCAAATAAAAATCAAAAATATAATGAAATGTATAAAAAATTACTATTTGGATATAGTAAACAAACTGGGATGATGGATCCAGCCTCATCTAGCAGTAATCATAATACTATGCCATCGTTAAATACTAGTTGTTACAATAATAATTTATGTTCATCATTAAATCGAGATAACAGTAACAGCAGCTTGTTTACAACCAACTCTAGCGCCAACAGAATTCCTTCTATTTTTGGAAAGAGTGATTATACAAATCAGCCGCCGCCATACAGCTATGATCAATTAATCGGTAAGGTTTGAAACAAAATCAAAAAAAAACTTTAAGCATCATCGTGACATTAAAAAAAAGTTCAAGAAAATTTATATATAAAATAAAATCAAAACTAATATACAAAAACCCGGCGAGTAAATATTCAGAAATACCCACCACTTCCAATATTTGTTTCTAATTTTTATTTATTTTTAGTTAGTATATAATTTGCTTATTTTTTATTATTATTATTTGATTTGGATTTTTTTTATAGTTATATCCAGAAACATTTACTCTTACTACAATAAATGTGTTTTAAATACAATACCATGTGATTACATATACGAGTAATATTACATAGTGTGATAAAATAATGAGTGATTTTATAGAAAATAGTTTACATAAATGTGATTCTAGGAAGATTTATAAACAGCGACACAAACTAATTGTACATTAATGTGATATTTTTTATAATGTGTGATATCTCTGAATTTATAGCTGTGATTTTAGTTCTCCAAATACGCTTTCTGGATGAAGTTTCATGATAGATTTGTAATAATTTGTGTTCTTTAATATAGTGAGTGAATAGACTTAATAATGCATTAAGCATTACACTTAAAAAATTATTAATATAAATCTAATGAAATTAATATTTTTGTGTATATGTAAAAGTTGGTTGTTGATTTAATTCCCAACAAATTGAATTTGCTTTAAAAATTCCCAACCAATTGAATAGCGAAAATTTCGTTTCAAAAAATATTAGGGCCGAATTTATAGCCGTTAATACAACAATTCTTGCTACAGCAACCGATTTTGAGAGGATAAATCTCACTACAAGATTTTATAAATGCTGAAACATGGGCTTATATAGATCAAAATCTATTATTATATTTATTGTCAGTGGATATCGGGAAAAATCCTTCAAAATTTATTGATTGTCAAAATGGCTAATAATATAGCAATAATGCCTTTAGTGTATGTTTCAATTGGTTAAGAAATCGCATAAAAAATTAAATATTGAGGTAAATAAAAATGTCAAATTTTGTGTCTGCTTCAATCAAGAGCTGTTCAAATTTATCTGACCCAAAATATTTTTATGTTAACAAGTTTGTTTTAATCAGCTAGCAGAAACATGCTAGTAGTAGTTTCTATTTTAACATTCGTGTGACATCTATTTTCTTTAATTAGGGCACACATTTTTGCAATATCGGGTTCCTAAATTCTTTCAAATATTATAGACAATCGCGCAAGATCGGAAAAAATATATTTTTATTGATTGCTGTTAAAATTCAGGTTTAACTTTAATTAAATTGTGCATTGCTAGATGTCTCTCATGTTTTTAGGCCAACATATATATGCCAGGGATTTTAAAAAAAGTTTGACGTGAGACACTCAGTATAGAAATCTCTTGATCGGTGGTGGGTTATTTAAAGTTATGTAAATCATATTTTCGCACCCACATTATAAATAATAAATGATCGAAATCGAAAAAATTATTATTCAATTTATATTATAAATCAATTTTATAGAAATTGGCACGATTTTTTTGTGGTTAGGTTGCGCATCAATAGTCAGTTTTGACATTATTCGTACTAAAAATTTTGTATTGTTTGGAGTGCGTTTTAAAACAAAAATAGGTCAATTCGTTGCTCTTTTCACTTCAATTTAAAACTTGTTTGATTTGCTCTTTATTTATAACCCAGAATATTAAGTAACATAATTTGAAAGAAAGAAGTAAAAGTTTTATTTCTATCTACTTGGAGCTATTTTGCAGCAAGCACATGATCACGAAAATGGACATTGCAGTAGTCCATTCGGCGGTTGTTAAAATTCTATTTTTATTTCTGTTTGAAATTCGTTTAATTCATTACATTTCTCATTTTTTGTTTGTGCTGCGTAATATTTCTTGTAAGTTTTATGTGATTGCCCTGATTCTGCCGTGTTTTTTTGCAATATTCTTTTATGTGTCTGGGATCTTCCATTTCACAGTAAGTAGTCGTCCGCATTTTTTCGTTATGCACACTTTCTTCTAGAGTTTCTGGTATTCAATAGATATTATGTAAACTCGTACTTGCTTTTACTTTTCTAAAAATGTTCATAGCTCTCAAACTTGGAGAAATTATAAAGGTTCTATTGGAATATAAAACATCAATAGATCTAAATTGATTTCACAATAATACGCTTTAACCCATAATCTAATGCCAAGTTTTGTTTGTTTTTAAATATTTTGATTGAAAAAAGTTTAAATTAAACCAAAATGCAAAAATTGTAGTAGAGTTCTAACTGTTCTATAGTATGTAAATATTGAAATTGTCTAATAGGAAGGTGGGAATGATAAAGCAGAACTGTATAAATAGGCACTTGAAATAAATTTTCATGATACGAGGGTGGAGTGAGAAGTCTGGTAAAAATGAAACAAGGAATAATATTTTCGGCCAAAAAAAAATTTGTTAGTCGCCTTTTAGCTCGATAGACTTAGTCCAACGTTTTTCCAATTTTTCGATCCATTCCGAGTAATACGATTTCTCCAAACTTCAAAATAGGCGTTTGTTGCATCGATGATGTTCTCATTAGAGCCGGATCTCTTTCCGCCGAGCCATTTCTTCAAGTTCGGAAACAGGAAATAGTCGCAGGGGGCTAAGTTTGGAGAATATGGTGGATGTGGAAGCAATTCCAAGCGTAATTCATGGATTTTGACCATGGCAACTACACACGTGTGCATTCGTGCATTGTCTTGATGGAAAATAACTTTTTTCTTCGTCAAATGCGGTCGTTTTTCTTTCAAAATGTCGTTGAAGCGGTCCAATAAGTTGCAGTAATATTCGCCGTTGACTATTCTCTCCTTTTGAAGGTAATCTATGTGGATTATGCCACGTGCATCTAAAAATCTGGCCATTCCAAAAAATCACTTTAGCCTTCTTCGGCGCGGATTCGCCACTAGAAATACACTGTTTAGACTGTTCTTTGGTCTCCGATGTATAGTGATGGATCCATGTTTCATCAACAGTTATGAAACGATTAAAAAACTCCTTTTTATTTCGCTTGAACATCGCCAAACCTGCCTCTGAAGTTGTCACACGTGTGCATTTTTGGTCGATAACCAAACGCGACACGCAACGCGCGGATAGCTTTTTCATATTCAAATGTTCGTGTAATATATTGCGCACACGTTCATCTGAGATGCCTACTATCTCGCACACTTTCACTCTGCGGTCTTGCAATATCGTATAATGGATTTTGTCAACCATTTTGGTTTTTCCACGCAAAAAATTATGTTTAATTAACACACGAAATTCACTTTTTTCCATGTTTGCAAAAAAACAATGGGTTGTCTGTTTTCAATGGCTGTCAAAACTGAGCTAAATGACAGATTTGTCTGAATATTTTAATTTGGTCTAGTGACAGATGGTATTGACACATGACATCTGGGACTTGCAATTGTGGCACCCTCTGTAGCAATTTTACCAGACCTCTCACTACGCCCTCGTATTTAACGATTCAATAATAAATTTAATTTAATAATTGCTCTTGCTGCATCTTGTGATCTTTTTGATAGGAGCTCTGCAAATTTTTCTAGTAGCATCATGGCATGATATTTTAGAATTGTTTTAGTATTCCAACAAGTTTATGTTTTGTGTAGACTTGATTCACTTTCTACTGGCATTTGTTTACTCCTTATTTGTAACTATGTCATTTTGTACATGTGTTTTGCTACATATGTATCAATAGTTGAAGTTTTCTATTTTTAAGTTGATGAGCATGCCTCCGGCATCCTCCGCTGTTCTGGCACTTACTGGTGTGCTATATGTTAGGGCTATTATATAAGATCTGGTGTAGTCTGTTGTGAATTTTTATCGTCTGATATTGTAGGAAGTTTCTGGTAACATGTTTTGTTGACCCATTACTTTGCATATTCTTTATTTAATTAGTTCTTCAGTTATCTTAGCAATACAAAATTGAAGGAATTGCCTAATTTCTTCTCAGTTGAATCCAATATTTGTGGTTTTTGTGAAATATTAGTGGCTTCCTGAAGTCGACTGTTGATTGATTATGTTCTAAGATAAAAACCTTTAGACTTCTCAAATATTTACTACCATGCCGAATAATACTTCAGTAATACTCAAAATTTAGTTAGACTGAGAATTTTATTGTAGAATGCTAAATAGGCTTCTGATGCTGTCTTGTATAACAACGAGGCTCACTTTCAGTTGATCGTAGACAATATTTAGCTATTTTAATATTGACTCTTGGAGATTCCACATACAGAATTATTAGATTAACGGCGTAATTTAGGGATATTTCAATGTTCGAGTCAAAAACATGATGTTTTCAAATACACACGATAGAGAGGCGGGTTAGCAGCTATTTCGTCACACCTAATGTATGTACTAGCTTGTGAACACAGAGCTGATGAACAAACTTTAGGTCAATGATCGAGGGACACCATTTACTAGGTTGGCTTTAAATGATACTTGTGGTGACATGTTCTGCCACCACATTTTCAATACTTTATCTCGAAGTTTATGTCTCATTGCTCTAGAGCAATAAATTTGGACGCTTCCACTTTTTATATCATTTTAGATTAACACATTGTGATATTTCTACTTTATTTCTATCACAAAATAATTAATTTTCGATACTTGAAACAATCAAAGGAGAGTTTCATTTGAACTAAACAATTAATGATAATTCCAATGTCATCGTTGTATCTCGTTAAACTGCGTATACATCTAAATATTTTGAAATATGTTGGTTTTGTTCTGTGCGACTATTTGCAGAAAATGAACACGCAGTTTAAATTTTTACGTTTACAAAGGATGAAATATTTTTTTTAGGTTATCTCCGCTTCAAAGAAATTAGGGAAAGTGAAATTACTGAAATATATTCTACTCGTTAATTTCATTCAAGGAAAGAGACCCAAGCTTCGATAAAATATCAAAAACGTGATGGTAATGAGTTCATGTCACTGCGCGATATTTTGTTCCAGCAAACCTTGTGCTGAAGCTATATCCGTCTCGTTGAGATGTTTTTAGAGATATTCATGGCTGGGATTTAGATTTTTTAGAAACCATTAATCTAACACTTTTGTTTGGCGTTGAATTTTATTGTACCACTTTTATCTTTGTTTTATTTTAATAAAATTGTCACTCCTGGGTTAATTGTTGAGTTAGTTTCGTTTTACAGTTTTTTATTAGATGTATATTTTTGGTTTCCCATTGCTTAGCTAGAGATTGTTACATGATTAAAAAATTGACATCTGCATAGCTTGGTTGACAGTTACTGAATAGCTCTTCTAACTAAATTCCCGGCTGAAAATGATGTATAACTTAAATGCTCGTAAAGCTGAATAAATTTGTTTTTTCTTAAAAATTTAGATATATTTACTCCAGTAGTTTTATGAGAATATCGCACCTTGTAGTAATAAACGACAGGACTTTCGCAATACGGCCATATTTCTTATAAAATAACATAATGGTGACTCAATTATGTATCAAACAAAGAAATTTCGTACAAAGGCTTTCAAATTAAAACTTTTGAGACTATTACTTTGTATAAAGGTTGTTCAGCCCAATTTTCAGCATTTCAGTTACTGGTTTTTAACTCACAAAAATATTTTAGGCTGAAGTTCCTTATCAAAAGGAGTTTTTATCGTAAAATTTGTATATACAATTACAGGATCATAACCTTCCATTTTTTGACTAAAATGTTTTTAACCTGGTATTCTCGGTACCGTAAAAGTGCGTTCCTCGTATCTTTTTTGTTGATTATCGTGTTGATAATTTCTATTATCGTTCTATTGTCGAATCTCGAATCTGAATGCATAATTCTCTTGTCGCTTTTCTTTAATTTCATTCATTTCTTCCAGTTTTTGTAAAGTAAACATTTTTTGCAAAGTAAAGGTTTCGGAATGTAGTGTTATTCCTTTGTAGAGATTTTAACCCTATTTTACAACCGATAAAATTTAGTGCTTATCAATTTCTCTTTATTTGTAAATCTATCTCGCTCGATAGTTCAGTTCGGTCCTAGTTTTAGAATTTCTACATTATCCACTAATACTTAATGATTGGAGTTTTGGAAATTGGCTGACATAATAGGACGTATACTATATCTAAGTAAAATAAAAGTTGTCACTTTTATTTTACTTAGATATAGTATACATCCTTTTTATTTTAACCAATACATATTTTAATTTGATGACAACTTTTGTGACTACTAAATTTGAATCATTTGTTTTATTTTGTGATTTAATTCCCTGGCACCGTTTACAAGAATAGCAGTATAATTTTCTTGGCATTAATTTTTTAGATCCTCTGGGGTGTGGTATGGTACATAATATTCTTGGCATAAACACCTAAAACATTATGCCGATAGCGTCTTCCTTTCACATAACTTCAAAAATTTGGTGATTATTAACTAAAGCTAATAAAAAAGTTATAAAATTACAATTCTTACCTATGTTGTAAAAATTGAGTTATGTACAAGGAATTATAATGTGGTGTCAATTTGTGTTCCAAAACAACTATAGAAACTAAAAAAACAACAGTTGTTCTCGTTAAGATATTAAGAAATCCTTTATGAGTATCAACTATGCTGATACAGCACTCAGCTATGCTAACAAACTCAACTATATGCTTGCACGCGTGGTATTAAATTTATATTTTAAGTTGTATCATTTATCAATAATTGAATCTTTGAACAACCTTCGCCATCTTCTATTTAGAGAGAATAGTCCTTATAATTTTGATAGTCTTGAAATGGGTGGAGTTTCAGAGAAGCTAGTCTAGGAATCCATTTTAAATCATAACTTATTGTGGTCCTTATATAGATCTAACAGTTGTGCCTTTCTGGTCTTGCTGGTGTGTTTAAAATAATTTTGTACGCACTAACCAAACGTCCCATAAAATCAATTTATTTTTGATACTAAAGATCGACCCTGGCGTATCTCAATCCTATATGGGATGCAACACCCAATTGCAAGAAATTTAAGTTCTCCAAGACATAACTTTGAAAAATATGTTTTAGCTTACAACAACATAATACAGGCCTATCGCCGAGCTTGTGAATTTTGTCCTTTAGTTTTATTAAATAAAATTATAAATAAAACACACAAAACCTATTTCTCATTTACTAGACATTTACATTTGCCAGAAATAATACGACTCAGATTTTAGACCATACAGCTTCATTTAAATGAGTGTTCGCTATAATTGTAGTATTTTATAGATTGTTTATATTTCTATCATAAATGAGTAAATTATACATAACTAACTTTACATATGGTACATTTAATTTTGAGAAAAACAAGAAAAAATTATAACAATTGCGAACACTCGTGCGTGTTCAATATTAGTATGGAAAGGTTCATATTTTGATCAAAAGGAGCATAACAGAAGAATAAAACACCATAATAGCTTAAACAACATAACACAAGAACGCGAAAGCATATCAAACAAGAGAATCGCGACTTAAATATTAGGGTGACAGACACAAACACGATTTTATACTTGCGCAAATTAATAATAGAAATAAAACTATTTTAATTTGTATCTTCCGATTTTAGCTTTGATAATTGTGACCTATGTGAAAATGTTGCGATTCGTAAAATACGACTCGTCGTGGATATTTCTCATTATAAACCCAAATTTATTTTCGTAAACTCCGCTATACGAATCTAAAAAACGGAATATGTAAATGCTACTTTAGTGTTTTATAATGGGAATATTCGCTGTAATTCTCTATTAATCGGGAAAATTCATAATATACCCAATTCTGGTTTTCAAAAAGGTTATGTAACCATTTTTTCAAATTCCCTATCTAGTGCTGCAGTTTGTCACCTCATACAACCATTTTTTGCTCCACTGATATTCCAATTTTGCACACGTAATAGTTTTGTATTAATGAATATCGTGTAATGACAGGAAAATATCGGAATAAGAATTTGCGATTATCTAGTTTGTGTCTATCTACAATATAAAATTAGGCAAGAATCAATGTTTTGTGAGAATTCAACTTTCAAAATAAACGGGTCATTTATTATACCCTCAGACAAGAAATATTTGTCCCTCGCTCGTTAATTTGAGCTACGCTTAAGCTAATCATAGGTAAACCAAATTATGACAGACATATTATGTACATTACAATATCATTACACTAGTCCCGAATAGATTAAGTAGTATTACAGATACTGCTTGTTCTCTGATATCTATATCTAAAGGAAAAATTACCGGAGTAGTTTATTTGTTTGGCAGGATTCTTCATTTTGCGTTACAAGAGACTCTTAGGCATGAATTTGTATCGAACGCTAGAACAGTTGAAATTAATCGAGAAAAGATTTAATGTTATATTCTTGTTTGATTAGTTAATGTAAGGTATAACATTAAATAAATTATTGTTTATTTTAATTGGGCCTAAATTATTGTCTTAATTAATAAAATAAAAAATGTCTCCAAAATATTTTTATATGGACGAATGTGCATGTTTGTATGAAACACTCATTATTTTGCATCAATTTTATTATACATTTTTAGTTGTGCCGTTCAAGTTTAAGGGCAACTACGAAAACAAAAAATCCAAATCAATATAAAAATGATTCTAACTTTTCTTCTTAGCATGCAAATAAACAAATAAAATGGTTTGAAGGGATAAAAATTGAGAAAAAGTGGTGTGTGGTAGTCGTTTTTAAAATTAAGTTCGGAGCGAAACATACTTTGGTGATGTTGATAAATTTTGTTTAAATCCTAACATTTTTTTTTATATTTTATTTTCTTTGTAATAATTTGACAAATAATAATATATAATTTTTCGACAATATCATTTTTAATTTTATGGAAAAGTTGATGTCTGCCCAGCATTAAAATTAAAGGTGGTAATGTGTGAATTTTTTTTTTTTAATATGTACTAAATTATGTAAATTTTGGATAAGAGAAATTATCAAACACTAAAAATTTATATATAAACAAAATACTTCTGATTAATTGAATATTGTGTATGGCGGCTTTGGAGTTTAAATCAATCAAAATTAATTATTGTATAGTTTTCTATTTTTTATTTATTATTTTTTAATAATTAATTTTTTTTGCTTGTTTTAATTTTTAACTTTTTATTTCTATTTTAAAACAAAAAATATGTAGTATTTATTGAACATTATAAATATATTTACATGAAATATGAAGCATATTTAAAAAAAATTGATACAAATACGAGAAACAATAATTTCGGTCTGGCTAATCTCTAATTATTGTTGCTGAAAAATCATTAAACATTTTTTACCTTTTGTTTACTTATTTATATATATTTATATTATAATTAGTTTATTTCAAATTTAACTATTTATTTTTGGTGACTAAAATTTGTTGGACAAGTATAATGTAACGAATATTTTGTGCATGGTTGGTCCTAATCTACTATTTTATTTATGATATGGGAAATAATAGTTAATCAATCTACCTACTACTCTTATAGTATAAGATGTCTACATGTCAAATAATATCCACACACCACTTATTTATATTTATTTTAATTTATTTTATTTAATATATTATTTTTTTTTTTAATTTAATTTTTCTTTGCTTTGATTTTATTTTATAATAATTATCTAATCAAAATTCAATTATTGTACTTATATACACATAATTCGCTTATTATCATTTTTCCACTAATCAAATGAAAAATAAATTTATTTTAACGATGATGAAACCACAACACTCTATTTAGTGTTTATATAATAATAAATTACAATAATTTTTATTAATTTTCTGAATTAATTTAGAGAAACAACCTCTTCCTCCGGGAGTTACGCAAAAGGATGCCGATCTATATAAAGATATTCGGGAAAAGGTCGCTCAATGCGTAATCGAAATTACCAGTAATGCTGCACAAATATCACCGTCTGCGCTAATGGCGCAGCAAGAGCGTTGCCCAGCCGCTATTGAATTTGGAGCTTGGGAAATCGAAACTTGGTATTCTAGTCCATTTCCACAAGAATACGCTAGGTAAATTATATATTTGTATTATTTCATGTGTATGTACTTAATTATCAATTATTACATTCGTACAGGTTACCAAAATTATTTTTATGCGAATTTTGCCTCAAATACACAAAAAGTAAGGCCGTGCTGGAACGACATCAAGACAAATGTACTTGGCGTCACCCGCCTGGTACAGAAATATACCGGTGTAGTGATTTATCTGTATTCGAAGTAGATGGTAACGTGAATAAGTTATACTGTCAAAATTTATGCTTACTCGCAAAATTGTTTTTGGATCACAAAACACTTTACTACGATGTAGAACCATTTTTATTCTATGTACTAACCAAAAATGATCGTAAGGGGTGTCATTTAGTCGGCTACTTTAGTAAAGAGAAACATTGCGCTCAAAAATATAATGTTTCGTGTATCATGACGATGCCGCAATATCAGCGACAGGGATTTGGTCGATTTTTGATTGATTTTAGTTATTTGTTGAGTCGGGAGGAGGGCCAACCGGGCACACCAGAAAAGCCTTTGTCCGATTTGGGGCGCGTATCATACCATGCTTATTGGAAATCGGTTATATTAGAATATTTATATGAACATAAAAATAAACCTATATCGATTAAATCGATCGCCGATGAGACTGGAATGTTTGCCCCTGATGTAGCGCTCACGTTCCATTTACTAAATTTTGTTAAACTTGTCAAAAAAGACGATAAATATCATATTGTATTTTGTATCGATTGGACGCGGGTTGAGACACATTACGAAAGGGTGTGCAAATCTAAGACACGAATATCAATTGATCAAGAAAGTTTAAGATGGACTCCGCTATTGACGAACGTTATGCTAACGTCAAAAAGTGATTCAGAGACGGAACAATCAGATATTAATAATATTGCTGCTAAACCGGATGAAATCCTTAAAACGTTTCGGGAAGAGGAAGAGAAACATCATCCAATTTCGGTTGTAGCTGCTCTGCAAAATAATATCGATGAAATTGAAGTGGTGAAATATAAGAGAAGGCGAACTCAGAGTGGAATGAAATTGCCAAAAGCGGCGGCTTATACGCCGAAAAAGATAAAACAAGAACTTGAGGCAAAAGAAATTGAAACACCAAAGAATGCTGTGAAAGAAGTTATTGAGATGACCTCGTCGGGACGGCGGCGTACGAGGCCTAGTAAATATAATGAAACGACCTTCGGAGAAGAACGCAAATCATTATCAAAACCTCAAATAATGGAAGGTCAAACATTAACACCAAGCACTAGTAAGCCGGTCCAAATAAGCAGTGAAAGTAAACGAAGCAGCACGAAAACGGTGGGTGGTGATAGTGACGAGACAGTCACTCCAAATTTACGTAAACGCCGAAAATTGAGTAAAGATAATGATGTAAAAGTGGTTGCAGTTGAACCGCCATCAGAAACACCTGCACCTCAATTACGAACTAGTGGTCGTCGAAGTCAAGTGACTAAAGAAAAACCCGCCACACCGATTGTAATTTCTAGTATTGATTCGGATACCCAATCTGAACCTACTAAAGATGCTCGAATTTCTTCATCTCCATCGGTATCAGCGCGATCTTTAAGGCAATTAAATCGAAATACGCAAGGCCCGGCAGATAGTCCCGCCACAACTGTTTCAAGATTGCGGTCATCGATAAAAGCGGAGACAATCAACCAAAATAACAGTACCGAAAATTCCGAAATGATGACCGATGATGATGAAAAACCCGTGATAAAAACAAAAAAGAAAAATATTTTGATCGAAATGATGAAAAATAATCGAGATAAAGACGCATTAACTCCAAATTCAATAAAACGTAAACGAGTTACTCGTGGTAATAGTAATACACCAACGATTACTTCAAATGTTAGTAGTGATGAACAAAGTAGTAGCTCGGTTAATGTCCACCCGCACAAAAAGCAAATGACACTCCCTGAAATGATGAAAGTGAAACAAGAAAATACATCACAAACCAAACATAAGGATTTAAAAACGGTCGAGGCTACGAATTTGTCAGTGCCGCCTGCTAAAGAGGCAATGAGCAATAATATAATGACGTCAGTGCCGAAAAAGTCGAATGAAATTGCACGCATGTCTGAAAGCCAAAGCAGTAGTACTAAGGAAATTGAAAAAGTATCAGTAAATAAGTTGTCGCAAAATTTGATAGATGCTTTAAATTCATCAGAAGCGTGTAACACGGTAGCCTCAGTTATACCAGCCGCAGCTACCTTACCATGCGCCCCCGTTGTTGCGAAAATGAAACGACATACGAGTACTGCACCTAAACTTCGAAATAAGCGAAGCAATAAAATGAAACAAACTGAGAGTACAAATTCGGAGGATTCGTCTGCGGAAGCCGATGATGAAATGGAGGACGATGGAAATAAACCAAAATCAATAAAACAAGTGCCTATAAAGAAAATTAATTCAAATATAAATAACCCATATACTGCCACGAATACCCAGCCAATCGTTACTGCAGTCGCAAAAAATTCGTTAATCGCAATCACGAAAAATGATGACAATTTAACTGTTACTTCTTCTGCATCTGGCACAACAAGTACTAGTACATCATCTATACAATCAAGTGGGACACCTTCTATTTCGGACCACAAGGAAGAGATTGCGACAACTAAAAATGAAGAACCAACCAAAGCTATTGAATCTCGTGTAACTACAACTACAGTACTTACTCCCATGCCACCTACATCATCTTATGTTGACACAATGAATAAGAAAACGAAAAAACAAATAATTTCCGAAACTTTTAAAAATCAATCGAACATGAAAAATAATGCGTCGGCGGCTGTTTCGAGTGTTACAACCATGATTTCCAGTATATCTGCATCGAGTTCAAGTTGTATTACACCGATTGTTTCAGTCGAAGTAAAAGCTCCCGAAATTGTACCGCCATCCGCAAAGTCTGAAACAATTTTAGATAAGTCGGAAGTTCAATTAGACAAGGAATCGAAGCCCGAAAAAGAAATATGTTCAGAAACTATAGAAAAAAAATCCGTAATTACAGAGGTGACTAAATCGATTTCGCCGCCCATCAGTAATGATGAGGGTCCTAAGTCTAATAAACAAATTGAAAAGTTATCGGCACAACCACCAAGCGTATTAAAGCTGAACGAAAATTACAACAGTAAAATGATGCAAAATGTGGAAGCACAGCGACCGAATGTTATTGTTGATGCACAAAATAGTACACCAGTAGCTCCTTCAATGGTGACCACCCCACCAGTTACTAGCAATGTTAATACTACGTCTCCATTAAACAATTATGAGCCACCAAAGTCAATGAGTGTCGATGAGCCAGTTTCCAATAAAAGTAAAATTGAAATATCCGATTCGGAATCCGACACCGAAATGATCGCGAGAAGTGAAAAACTACAAAACTTGGCAAATAATAACGAGAAGATGGCAGCAGAGATATCACAACCGCCTAAACTACCCAATCCTACGAGTTCGAGTCAAACGTCGAGTCAAACCCCTCCTAGTGTAGCAGCGCCGATTGACGTTCCTAAAATTGATTTAACCAAATCACCTAGTGAACCAATCCGAGGAAGTAATATATCAATCATTTCAAAAAATGATGAAACGAAACAAGTAAGTCAACAACACGCTCCACCTCAAATTCAACAAATACCGGAAAAAATTGTTGAATCCAGGCGACCATCTAAAGAAAAGTCGGTTGGGCCGTCGAATCAATGTTTGCAAGCTACACCACCGCCTGCACTAGTGTCATCAAATTTATCGAATTCCAGTAATAATAATAGTAACACTAGTAGTAGTAATAGTAGTAGTAACACCAATAATAGTAATAGTAGTAGCAGTAGTAGTACTAGTAACAACATTGGTGGAAATGCTCACATAAGGAAATCTATCGAGCAAACGGTTGCTGCGAACAAAGCAGAACAACAAATTCCGGTGTCCACGATGAACACAACAACGTCACCGTCGAAAAAAGAATTTAAGCAGACATCGTCAACGCCCTCGGCATCTCAAACATCTACTTACTATTCGGTTTCATCCAAACAGTTGCATCATGAATATAATGCACCTAAGAGTATATCGGTTTCGTCCACTCAAACTGCCAATACAACGACCTCAAGTTGTACTGGTGGGGGCGGCGGCGGTAGCAGTAGTAGTATTGGCACAAATGCGAATCAATCATCAACTTCAAAGCATCATCAATCCACGAAAAGTACAATGCCACAAGTCTACGACTCGACCAAATGCTCATCGAATAAAATGTACGATACGTCAAAGTTGGATATCAATAAAATACCGCCCCAATTTGCGGCCATTAACCAGGTGCCAAATTATCAGACACCAGCTTTTTGGGACTACTATCCGTATAAATTCCCGACCGATGCCTCTAACAGTTTTCATAAAGATTTGACCACCTCGATGGGGTACCCGTCTGGATTGCCAACCACACTGTACCCCACGAATTCGTTAGCTTTGCAACAGCAACAACAACAAATATCACAGAATTATCATAAACAAGAAAAAATGACGAAAACTGAGAAAAAACTATCGACACATCAGGAACAAAAACAGCGGTATCGAAATAAAGAATCCAGTATGAATAACCAGTATTCGCTATCGAATAATACAATAATTCCGACGAGTTCGATCTATAGCAAGAATATATCATCTGGACATTACAGTACGGCGTCGACGGGGCATTCTCAAATTCAATCGGGGAATTCACACAACAATAATAAGAAAAATAATTCAAATAATAATAAAGTTGAGGATTCGGCTAAATCGCATCACGAAAAATCAAATAATGCAAATATGGCACAACAATTAGCAGCGGCACAACAAGCCATGTCAGCAAATAATTCGAATCAGCAGAATATTTCTGTTAGCAATTTGCAACAGACAAATTTAAATCAAAATAATTTTTTAGTGACATCCCACAATAAACAGAATAGTAATAGTAGTAATAATGATCAGAGCCATGATTTGTCTGGGAATACGACACCGAATCATAATACAAATTTATCAGTTGAATTGAAACAGCAGCATACACCGCCTGTGTCTGAAATTTCTTCTATGGGTGTCTATACACCTGATTCAACAACGAATTCGGTTCATAGTCTGCATCACTATGGACAGTGTGAAATGGATGTAAATCATATAAATATTGAGTCTCCGGCCAGTATTGCAAGTAGTGATATAGCATCACAGAATTCTGTTGAAAATGTTCGTCCGCCAAGTGTCGCGTCCCATGCGCAACAGGTCCAGCAGCAGTATTCGGATTGTCAGATGCATCAGCAACAACAACAGCAAATGCATATGGCGATTCAACAACAACAGCAGCAGCAACAACAACAACAGCATAACATGTCGATGGACACAAGTCCGCAGCATCAGTCGATCGGAATGTTGAATACCAACTCTAATTTAAATAATGCAAATCAAAATCGTAAATTAGCGTCACAGCAGCAGCAGCAGCAACAACAACAGCAAGGTGGAAATGGCCGAAGTAGTAGTGCTGGTAGTGGAACATCAAGCATCATAAATCGATCGACCACACCAAAAATTAGTAACCATCGTAATACGTCGACACCGCAAGGTGGGACTCATCGCCAGTCGCGCACAACGCCGCCTATGAATAATACAAATATTGTTTCACAGCAAATGACCAGTCCGAATCAACAGCAATTGCTTCAACAACAAATCAATCACCATCATCAACAAAATTTGCAATTGCAACAAATGCAACAGTCGTACGGTCATTTATCACCATCGATGTCGCACGGTCATCAAGTTATGCATCAAGGGAATTTTATTTCTGTTTCACAGATGAATCCACAATTTTCACAGTCTAATGGTTCTTATAGTTCTGTACCAATGACACCGGTAATACAGCACCGTATGCCTACGCAGACTCACAATCCATTGTCTAGTCCTCACCAACGATTGGGTCCATCGCCCTCATCATGCTCTGTATCGTCCTCGAATAATTTTTATATTCAATCGGGTAACGTACCGCATCATACGTCGCACACTCCGATTCCGGTTCCAACGCCGACCCCAACACCAAGCGGAACTCCAACGCCTCAGATGAATAGTAACATGTCAAGCGGACTTCAAGGGCAAAATAATTCATCATCAGTTGGTAATGCAAGTAGTTTATCAAAACTGCAACAATTGACAACGGGTCTAGAAATTCAAAATTGTCATACACCACCCGCAGGTACCGTGAATTTAACGCCACCACCAAACCATCATACGCATTCAACAATGACACCGTCTCCTTCACACCTTGTCAATAATTCACTGTACCAGAAATATTATCCAAGTAACATGAATGTCGCCTCGTCCATTGCACCGATAATTCAAAATTCTGGTCGAACATCGCGGAATACGCCATCGGCTCCAGTCCAGCATATGTCGAGTGGACCACCAGGCCGTGTCAGTCCGAATGTAATTAGTAATAATATATTTAGTTATCGTATGCCAGGTCCCCAGCCAGGTGGTAGCGGTTACCTATCAAACGCAACAACAACATTCATGAACAATCCGCCACAAATCAATATGGTTCAACCACAGTATCAAGATGCGGCCGCAATACAACGAGGTGCTCAACCAAATTCGATGTATCCAACATTCCCCTATTTTCAAATGAGAAAATGTTAAAAAATTTATTTTCTTATGAGTTTCGTTCTGTTATTGATTAATAATTTTAAGTTGATTTGTACTAGATGTAAAAAAAACCACAGGGCACATACAAAACCGATTTTTCCCATCATGTCTGGTTGTAAATAATTGAATTTAATCAAAAAAAAATTTAAATCTTGTATAAAATGTACTGCAGCACTGCTACTAACATACACTGGGGACCAGGGTGTTTCGTAAATAATTTTAGTTTGAAACAGGAAACTATAAATTCTCTACTAAAACATTAGTAATAATATATTAAACAAAACATTTTAAGTGTACTTATTTTTGTTATATTTTAAGTTTTTAAAGCATTATTTTCTATTTTTATTTTCTTAAATATTTAGTTTATAGAAAATAATTTCCCAGTCTATACACTGCATGTTTTTCTTTTCCCCTCGTATTATACTACTAAATAATATGAATAGTTATTATTATTTTATATTATATATTTTTGTAGTAAATAAGAAAGGTAATTTGTTGTTGTTTTATTATTACTTTTAATTATATGATTAACTGTACAAACGTTAAAAAATTATAGTTGAAAATACAAAAAACAAAAAAATATAAAAAAAAATTGAAGAAAAGAGTAAATTGTTATAATTTAATTTTAATGAGATATTAATATATTATTATTTTATTTTTTAATTATTATTACTATTAATCAAATATAATATTGCTTTTATTTTGTTTTTACATTTTTATTTTTAGTTTTATACTTTTAATTAAAATCAAAAACTAAACTGAAATCTATACTTCTATTATTTTATCAAATAGAAATCGTCTTGTATAAAAAATGAATTGAAATTCAGAAACAAAAAATAAAAATTAAAATTTAATAATTTTACAGTAATCATATATATTGTATATTTTAATAATTTTATTTAAATAAATAAATAAAATAAAAATTGAGTATATATAGAAATGAAAAACTATGATTATATTATATAAAAAATAGATGTGTTTTTATGTGTGGATGCTTGGGGAGTTTTCCTTTCATAAAAATGTGATTTTTTCATGGTGCAATTTATATTTGTGAATATGGTATTTAATTTGAATAGCCAAACTTGCAATTTTTGGTTTCAAACATACAATTCGAAAATCATTGACAGCTAAAATTATATAAATATTGAGACAAATATTGGTTATACGAAGAAAAATATCTCATGTTAACTCAGGAGTAAACGTCGATAGCAATAGTTTCAATAAGTTACCACTCTCTAATAATCTTCCGTTTAACGAATACGATTTTTATAATCTTTACTATCTTTTCAATGTTTTTCTTAATAATGATCGGTTGCAAAAAAAAACCGAGTTATCTTATCCCGATATTAATGAACATAACGTAAATTTGTTCATATGCAATTTTGTTTATTGCCGTAAAAGATTTACGGATTTACTAAAGATTTACTTTAGATGAATTTGTAATACCGAAAAATGTTTGATCTGTTATAATTCGACTCGCTAAATTTATTTGTTAAATGGTAAGTTTCAAACTAGCCTTTGAGCGTCGCCAATAAAATCTTAGCGTGGATTCCTGGAAAATACCCAAACAATCATCCCTCTGTTGATGAATAAATGAAATGCAATGAAATTTAATATGTGAGATACAGGTGCTTTTTAATTTAACGGTATAAAATTTAACTAGAAGTTATGCTTCAGAATTAATTACAATTTGACGCGAGCTCGGAAAAAATAGTTTACTTTGTTAACTGTGCTCAAACAACCTTAACTTCCATTCATATCGATTATGAATCCGTGGTACAAAAGATTTCCAAACAAATATGATTTTTCATCCGGTCCTGACGGCCTATCATCTATCGTCCTAAAAAAAACTAGTGATATTCTTGCTCAGTCGCTGACGGCACTGTTCCAAAAGTCGCTTTCGCTTGGAACGTTTCTATCTTTTGGAAAAGTTCCTTTATAGTTCCGATCCATAAGAAGGGTTGCAACTCAGACATCTGTAATTACAGACCAGTTTGCTCTTATCTTAAAAACCGTATATATCATGTGCTGTTCAGGTCATCAGTATCAAGGTAGCCATCTAGGCCGATTTTTTCATTCTATCAACGACCTTGAAAGTTTAAGTAAATATTCATCGATATCTATATACGCAGAAGACATGAAGATTTACAAACATGTTTCAAACACCACCGACAAAAGCCTATTACAATTCGACCTCAATAACTTTTCCACATGGTGTACAAAGAACCACCTTGAGTTGAACGTGAGCAAATATCTAACAATCACCTACTCTCGAACACGTGCACGCAGTCCATTCCTCGTGACTATTATATTAACAACGATACTGTTACCAGAGCCAGTTCTGTTCGTGATTTGGGTGTCATTTGTGACACCGAATTGAATTTCAGACATCACTGTGCTCGGTTTTATCAAGCTTTGGTCGAAAGAATTCGACGATCTTTATGTAACGAAGGCTCTTTATTCAACACTCCTTAGTTGTCTTTTTGAGTATGCTGGCCAGGTGTGGTCGCCTTATCATGAGGTTCACATAAGGAGGATTGAGCAGTTCAACATAAATTTCTTCGTTCTGCTAGCGAAGCGCTAGCCCGCGTACTCCCGCGCATGGACATGTTCTATCTGCCTACATACCAAAATCGTCTCAAACGGAAACTAATCGATTTACCACCACTTAGCAAGCGCCAAGTTGTTGCAGACGTGGTTTCCTCCTGTTCTATTAGAAAAGATCAATCTAAATGTAAATTCACGAGCTTTAAGAACGATACCTATTTTTCGAGTCGATCATCATAGAATTTATTACGGTAAGAATGAGCCTGTCCCTAGAATGTTGCACGAAGCTAATCAACACTGCCACTTTTTATATTTTACTTAACTGTTTTAATACAGGGTGTCCGCCGGAAAGGTATACTAATCTGATTTGCCGCCATTTAGGCGAATATTAGTATTGACAGTTCATACTTGACAGTCGTGAAGTAGACACGTGGCAAATTTATTATGGAAAAATATTCGATAAACCATCGTGTTTTAATCGTTAAAACATTTTATCAAAATCAATCATCGATTACTGTGACGATGAGAAAAGTACGTGAAATTTTTGGGAGAAACAACGTGCCAACAAACCGCACTCTTTATCGTGTAGTGAATGATTTCGAAGAAAGAGGGTCTGTAAGTGATAGGCCCAAGCATGGGCCACAACGTACTGCAAGATCGACTGAAAACATTACTGCTGTTCAAGACAATGTTCAAAAGTGACAGTGTTCAACAGACAGTGTTCAAAACAATCCATCAACCTCAATTCGACGCCGTGCTCAGGAGCTTCGTCTTCAAAGAACAAGTTTGGCCACAATTTTGCACAAGGATTTGCATTTGTTTCCATTTAAGATTCAGTTGACACAAGTGCTTCTTCCACAAGACCATTTACGCCGCCATACATATGCCAATAGGATGTTACAGCTCGCCCATGACAACCCCGATGTTCATGAAAAAATCATAATGAGTGACGAGGCACATTTTCATTTATGGCTCTGTGAATAAACAGAATAGTCGGTTCTGGGCAATGGAAAACCCTCACATTATTCATCAGTCGCCTTTACATCCATTAAAAGTGACAGTCTGGTGTGCAATTTGGTCAGGAGGAATCATTGGACCTTACTTCTTTGAAAATGAAAACGGCGTAACGGTACTTACCCATACTTTGGGCTTGATTAACATGTGGTATCAACAAGACGGTGCCACATCGCATACAGCCAGGATTACAATGGAATTACTGCGAGAACTCTTTCCACAACAAGTTATTTCAAAAAATGGTGATGTTGATTGGCCTCCACGGTCGCCTGATTTGACTGCTCCGGACTACTTTTTGTGGGGATATCTAAAAAGCAAGGCTTATGCAAACAAACCAGAAACGCTTGAGCAACTCAAACAAAATATTCGTGATGAAATTAATGAAATACCGCGTGCAATGTGTGAGAATGTAATGAAAAATGTGCTCAAAAGGGCTCGCATTTGTGAGGCTAACAGAGGCGGACATTTATCTGATATTGTATTCCATACATAATTGCCGACATTAAATAAAACATCTATCAATATAAGATCCATTCTCTTTCATTTAATCAAAAATCATAAACAAACAAAGTAGTATACCTTCCAGGCGGACACCCTGTATTTTGTTTAAGAATTTTTGTTTGTTTTTTTTTGTTTTATCTATTAACATTTTTTTTAAGCTGTTTGTAAAGGGTGGTTAAATTTTAAGGGCCGATGTTGATTTTGAATAAAACACAAATTATTTAGGAAATTATTGTCAATTCTTTTTATTATGATAATATGGTATGGTTCAATTATGTATGGAATAAAATATCGGCCAAATGGCCGCCGTTATCTCGGCCGCACACCTCCATCCGATCGTCCAAATTTTCGATGACGCTTAGGCATAATTGAGGTTCTATGCCGTTAATGTGCCGAATTATCTCATCCTTTAGCTCTTGAATTGTTGCTGGCTTATCGACGTACACCTTTTCTTTCAAATAACCCCAAAGAAAGAAGTCCAACGGTGTCAAATCACATGATCTTGGCGGCCAATTGACATCGCCATCACGTGAGATAACACGGCCATTGAATTTGTCGCGCAAAAGAGCCATTGTTTCGATAGCTGTGTGGCAAGTGGCACCGTCCTGTTGAAACCACATATCGTCCACATCCATATCTTCCAATTCGGGCCATAAAAAGTTCGTTATCATCTCACGATAGCGAACACCATTCACAGTAACTGCCTGACCGGCCTCATTTTGGAAAAAATACGACCCGTTGATGCCGCCAGCCATAAACCGCACCAAACAGTCACTCTTTGTTAGTGCATTGGTTTTTCAACAATCACTCTTGGATTATGATTCGCCCAAATGCGGCAATTCTTCTTATTGACGAATCCACTGAGGTGAAAATGTGCCTCATCACTGAAGATGATTTTCTTCGAAAACTGATCATCCAATGTTGCCACCATTCTGACCATTGACGACGTTTGGAATGGTCAAGAGGCTTTAGTTCTTGAGTCAATTGCACCTTATAAGCGTGTAAATGCAAGTCTTGAAGAGTGGACGGCTCTTCAGCCACACTATCGCGAACAGCAGCAATATTTTCTGCTGTACGAGCTGTACGAGCATGCACTGGTGTTTTAAAATTTCCTACAGACCCGGTTTGCTCAAATTTTTGCACGATTTTTCCGATTGTACGCACATTTGGACGATTAAATTGACCGAAAAATCACGAAGTGCACGATATGCATTTTGATTTGAACGCCCATTTTCATAATATGTCTGAATAACTTTAACACGTTGCTCGATTGTGTATCTTTCCATGGTTCAAATTGAGTTAGTCTGAAATTGAGAAATGTCAAATTAAATGCAGAAAAAAACTTGACGTTTAGGCGTGGTTCACATTCAACGTCGGCCCTTAAAATTTAACCACCCTTTACTAATCCGACTCAACTTTCGTTACCTTTCCTAATTCACATTTTGCCGCTAATTGAGAGCTAATTGTAGAGTTTGAGTATTCTCTGGTTAAGCAGTTCGATAGCCATGTTTATAATTCACTTGAATTATACTCAAGCAAATAATAATAATACAGATGGAGAATCCCCGCGCGCGGTTAGTAAGGGTAACAGGTCGTTGGTAAATTATTATTATTTAATGAACTTTTCCCACACGTAGTTGAGAATTTTAATGTGTTCTAATTTTTACAATACGTTTTCGGTAAAACTATTTCCCAGTTTGAAATTTTATTCGATCTTAACAGTTTTAGTAAATGTGTTCGATGCAACAGTTTTCTGAGGCCAAGAGGATCGGTTACGTTAGATATTACGTCCATATTAGCCATCGACAATATACAGTCTACGTTAGTGGTCGATCAAGTCATTGTTAATGCCAGTTAAAAGCCGAAAGTAAAAATTAGCGAAAAATTGTTGCTGCTTCAAAATCGGTTAGAGGAAGACTTAGTGAAATAGAACAAATGGTATTGCAATTTAGCAATGAAATAGCTAGGTTAAAGAAAGAAAATGGGGAACTGAAGAAGACCAGCCGGAAAGAAGTTTCGGAAACCCCTATTGTCTATACTAACGCTGAGTTCCATAAAGAAGATGAGGAATTTGCAAGAGAAACTGATTCGATGCACAAACAAAACAGAGTAAACAGGGAAAAACGAAGAGCAAATTTCTCGCCAGAAGTTGGGAAACATTTGCAAGCAAAAGATAATCAAACTACCGAACCAGTGCCTGTACCTCAACAACACCAGCGACAAGAACAACGCAAGGTTACAATGAAGTCAAAGCCGTCACTACCAATTAATGTGGTAGGTATTACAGTTTGCGAATATCGAAATGGAATCGGTGTTCGCAAATAACTATAGAGTAGTGGCACAAAACAATAATGTTTGAAAGATAAATACAAAAGATCCCAATGCACTTTAGCCACAAAGCACAAAGTTCATTGAAGAAGGTATATCTACGAAGAATAAAATAACCGAGAAATTAAGACTGTGGCCAAAGGTTTTCATCCCGCTTGCAAGAAGGAGGATATTATAGAAAACCTCAAGATGAAAGAATTGCAAATTGAAGACGCATTTAACATCTTTAAACGGGAGAAAATTCAAAATAGTCAAGGAGCCAAGATCATTAAAAGAAGGCCCACGCTAAAAAAATGAAAATATACAGGGTGGGCTATCTGTTGGTCCTTTTTCAATCGATGAATTTTAGTACTTAATGTTCTAATGAAGTGAAAATATGAAAAGTCATCAAAAATATGCCATTTATCATCATGGAATCACTAACAACACAACAACGCATTTTGATTGTCCTAATTTTTAACAACATTTCGTAAATTACGTAAGAGTTTTGGTCGAGATGGACGTCGAGCGTGCAATTGGTAAAATTATTGATCGTTTTGAAGAAACTGGTTCAGTGAAGTGTTCGTACCCGTGATGCAGTGGCAGCTGTTAGTGAAAGTGTTCGTAATGAACCAAGCACATCAACCAGGCATCGTTCACAATAACTAAACATCTCAAAAATTGAAGCCATCAGACCATTTAAGTCGTCGTCGTTTTGTTAATAGGATGTTTAAACAAAATGAAGGTTTTTCATCAAAAATCAGCTTTAGCGATGAAGCTCATTTTCATCTTAATGGGTACGTCAATAAACAAAATTGTCGAATTTGGGAAGCGGAGAATCCTCATGTTATTCACGAAGCAGAAGTTCATCCTCCAACAGTCACTGTTTGGTGTGGTTTATAGGCTGTTTTTCTTTGAAAACGAACAGGAAAATGTCCTTACAATGAATGGGGACCGTTATCGCAACATGTTAATTGGTTTTTATGGCCCAAATTTAATAAATTACGTGTCAACGACCTTTGGTTTCAACAACACGGAGCGACACGCTACGCAAGTCGTGCAACAATACATTTATTGTCAACAAAATTTGCTGGTCGCATAATTTCAAAAAATTATGAAGTTCCTTGGTCACTAACACCAGTTCATTATTCATTTTTTGTGGGGTTATTTGAAAGGTAAGGTATATGCTAATCATCCACAAACAATTCAATAACTTGAAAACAACCTTCGGGCTTAAATTGAGGTCATTGATCCTTTTATTGGAAAAGTCATTGAAAATTTAGATGTTCGGATGCAGGTCTGTAGACGAAGCCGCGGTAGGCATATGAACGATATTGTTTTTCATGCATAAATGGCATAGAACCACCTTTATCAATAAAAAATATTGACTTTTCATCTCAAAATGTGTGTTTTATTTACAAATGTAAAAAGGACTAAAAGATGACCCACTGTTTATCTAGGGACTAGTGCGCTTACCACGGGTGGGGCTTCACCACTATTTCTAAATAAATGTGAAAGTGGAAACAAAAGTAACTTGGTTTGGTATACTAACACTGTGGGCCCAACAACAGAATCCAAACTACTGCCTCGGTAGTGTAGTCCGTATAGCGCGAACCAATTCAACTTCTTTTCTGTCGTCTTTTAACGCCATCCAACCTAGCAATCATCACCCAAAGTTTATTATTATACTCCAGCTTCATCCTCGATTACAATTTTCTAGATTATTCCATTAAATACCGCTGCCCTCCACACAACTTTTGCTCGCCACTATTTTGCGCCAGTTCCTCCAACAGCCTTAAGGACACGTTCAACGTATTTCTCTTCTGGCGGTACTCTGCTATATTAAAAAACCAAATAAACCAGATAATTATGGAGAATCCGTTTCTGATGTTTGCAACTTCTGTACAAATCACCCCGCGGTGTTCACGAGCTGTTGCAGTACATATATCGGCCCCGCTGAACAGCCTTCTTGTGAATTTTCAATCATCAATCACTGCTTCCGATTACTTTTGCTGCCTTAGAAATCATGGCTGTTGGACCATATATGCAACAGCAATTCGCATTGGCCGATATACCCTCGAGGCACATCTCGCAATGTCCTGTCCAACGGATGTCCATCCGATCCTTAATGTACCTCTATACTACCTGAATTAGTTCTGCTCCGCTTACTTTTTGTTATGTTTCAATATCCTGTTATTGCTCTTTGGCATCATCTGAGAGCATCGCTGCACCTACAACCATTTTCTCAATTTATATTTAGCCATACTTTCTTCAAGTTTATTTCCTAACACTGGTTCACTATTGCGCGCACGGTGTAAAACTTCCATTTTAAGTTGTGTCATTTATCAATAATTACATCTTTGATTATTAAAAACGAGGAAATTTTTTGATCCAAATAAAAAGCAGCTTAGAAAAAAAATTCTTTCATAATAAAAAAAGTCATTTAAAGCTACTCGCTTTCTCCGTTACATAAAGCACCCTTGCACTAAAATCGTCGAAACCATCTTCAACCAACAAATGGCTCACTATGAGACAACGAATCCGCATATGGCTGAGCATCCAAAATCTCGTGTAGTTCATCTCATTTTTCCCTGAACTGTGACAACATCCCGCAATTTATCATCATTGTCGATCTTGTTCAGCAGAGTTCCCATATCTGCTGTCTCCTCACCACCACTTGACTCCACAAAGTGTATTGGTTCCTCCCGACCAATTTCATCCACTTTATGACTCTCATCATATCCGACCTTTTGCTCCATATCGAATACATTACCATTTCTTTTGCTGAATATTTCGCCTCTCGACTGGTACAGTCTCTGCACGATGTTTTGAATTGACTGCATGAGTTCCTCCACACCCTGCTCTAACTTCGAGCTTCATTGATTCATTTGTTGAGTTAAATCTTGCTTCATTTGCAACATCATTTGTTGAAAAGCAGCCAAAAATTGTGCCCAATCCGTTTTCCACATGGTTCTCGAATTATTTTTATGTTAACAGCTTGACATATATTCGTCAAATTTTCTAGACTTAAACCTTCTGATATTCACAATCCCACCACTGTCACCAATTGTTATCAATTTTCCCTGCCATATCCTGTTCGTATCACTGGATTGTGAATACCACTATAAATTTGACGGTTTACATCAGCAACTATCTTACTTTACAACACTACCGGAATATTTCTCAAAATACCGAAAATAATCCGAGAATAATTTCCTACCTAATCCCTACTTAAAGCTTAAAATACAACAACAATAAGTATAAAAATTATTAATTATTAATTCACTTTGCACAATTTCACTTTATTGTATTACACAATTTATTTCTCTTTAAACACCGAATCGCGTATCGAAACTCTTGAATGACTGACTAAATTTCAGATACCGCAGACTAAAACCGGATATACCCCAATGCACCACTACTGTCTACACCTAGATTGTCACCAATTTTATAAATGTCATTAATTTCATAACCCTTAACTGTCCAATTTACGCAGAATTAATGCCCAGCTCATGTAACTAATCCACGCTAAAATGACCTCTACCTACACAATAGGCAATATCGTAGCAATATACAGGGCGAACATTTTATATTTCGCTGGATTTGTATGCAAGCAAATGTTCTCGATACACCTAGGTGGTTTTGTGATTAATTTCCGTTATGTTCTCCAATAGGTGAAGTCGTAACAATACTGTTACGATTTCACCTATTGGGCATCAATCAAAATCCATCTGTCAGTTTTTAGTTCCGAAATTTATTGTTCAGCTCCGTTAGAATCTTTGAAGGTTTTAGAATTGGAACCACAACAAAAACTAGGCCTTAGTAGTTATTTGTTCGATATCAAAGAACCATTTAAAAAGGATCTTCATTTCTTTATTCCAGGTTACTTGAACAGAGCGTGCTCTTCGGGCACCCCATAGAAGTTTCTACTTGTAGTCTGGACACGTTTAAGTGCACGCCGTTTTCGTTTCTTTCTTTCTTCTTCAGATGGCATATATTTTCTCGTTCTCATATTACTATCTTGCCCCTCCAATTGCTATACGCTGGCATTTGATGAGAACAGATCTTCTCCACAGATGTCGACATTAGCAAACACATTAGTCATTTTCGAAAGCAGCCTACGTAGTGTAGCGGCGCAACCCAAATAGATTTTGTCTTAGATTCACGAGTTTTTACGGATTTATTCTCATGTAGCGATTATTCAGTAAACGCATGGTCACCTCAGAAAGTAGAGGTACACCACCTACAAAGGTTTACTTTCTGGTGTAGTTTTATTCCAGGTTCACGACAGAGATCAAACTTGATAATCGATGTACGTGTAATCAGTTTCAGCTATCCATCTGTATTTATGAATATGATCGTGTTTTGGACAGAGATGCAGAGAAATTAAAAATAATGATTTATTTTAGTGTGTAATATTTTCTATTTACATTGATATCGTTTTTACGCAAATTTGTTTACTACAAATAAATTTGAATTTGAATTGATAAAATAAATATTTGATTAGTTTCTGATAATCCTCCGTGTAAACTCTTCCACGCAGTTCTTGCTTGTGGCCCAAAAAATACTTATCATTAAATCGTACACGTCAACAATTTGGTACATGGTAGAATGTCTTTGGCTTCGAACTAGGCCCAGTAATAATCATAACCGATCTTACTAGGGGAGTACGTAAACCAGAAACAGTTGATCCAGTTGGCTTTGATGCAGTAAGTGAATGTCTTTCAGGTACTGCAATAGCATCAGTTCTCTGTGGTGTAGGAGAACAGGAAGATCCCGGAGGTTTTGGAATCTCAGGAGCAACAGTTCGTTGCGACATGCTAGCGCCTCTTTGCAGTGTCCGAGGTTGCTTTGATGGCACGGGCATAGTTTTCTGTGGCGGGCAAACTTTAGTTCGAGTTACGGGCATAGTTTTCTGCGGCGGACAAAGTTTAGTTCGAGTTACGGGCATATTTCTTTGCGGTGTCTTTGAAGCAGCAGTGTACCCTTGAGGTCCATAGGTCCCTGTACGAGAAGAGGAGGTAACCATTCTACTTGCGCCTGTTGCACAAAGTGAGGTTCGAGGCGTCAGCGTATTTCTTTGCGTTCCAGCACGAGGAGCGGGAGCAACCGTCCTGCTTGCTCCTGCTACTGCACGACCAGAAGAGGAGGTAACCATTCTACTTGCGCCTGTTGCACTAAGTGAAGTTCGAGGTGTAAGCGTATTTCTTTGCGTTCCAGCACGAGGAGCGGGAGCAACCGTCCTGCTTGCTCCTGCTACACCACGATCAGAAGAGAAGGTAACCATTCTACTTGCGCCTGTTGCACAAAGTGAAGCTCGAGGCGTAAGCGTATTTCTTTGCGTTCCAGCACGAGGAGCGGAAGCAACCGTCCTGCTTGCTCCTGCTACAGCACGACAAGAAGAGGAGGTAACCATTCTACTTGCGCCTGTTGCACTAAGTGAAGTTCGAGGTGTAAGCGTATTTCTTTGCGTTCCAGCACGAGGAGCGGGAGCAACCGTCCTGCTTGCTCCTGCTACAGCACGACCAGAAGAGGAGGTAACCATTCTACTTGTGCCTGTTGCACAAAGTGAAGCTCGAGGTGCAAGCGTATTTCTTTGCGTTCCAGCACGCGGAGCGGGAGCAACCGTCCTGCTTGCTCCTGCTACAGCACGACAAGAAGAGGTGCTAACCATTCTACTTGCGCCTGTTGCACAAAGTGAAGTTCGAGGTGTAAGCGTATTTCTTTGCGTCCCAGCACGAGGAGTGGATGCAACCGTCTTGCTTGCTTGACAAGAAGAGGAGGTAACCATTCTACTTGCGCTTGTTGCACTAAGTGAAGTTCGAGGTGTAAGCGTATTTCTTTGCGTCCCAGCACGAGGAGTGGAAGCAAGCGTCTTACTTGCTCCTGCTACAGCACGACAAGAAGTTGAAGGTGCGCGAATATTTTTCTGAGGCACTCTCGGAGTAGCTGTCTGTTTTTGAGCTCCATAGGTCCCAGGACGAGTAGAGGAAGGAACTGTTCTGCTTGATCCTGCTGCAACAGCAGAAGTTTGAGATGTCAACAATCGCTTCGTTCTCGAAGATGCAGTCTCACCTGCATAGTTCCCAACGCGAGCGAGTGAAGTGATCCTTCCTTTTGCTGCTGATGCAGCGACAGAACCGATTTTTGCCTTAACTTTCTGTTCTTGTGCTCTAGGCGCTAGCTTTTTTGGACTCTGTCTTGACCCACTAACCCGTTTAGGAGAGCAGCTAACCTCATTTTCTGAGATAAATGTCGTATTCATCGGCTCTTGTTCATTGGTGAATGTCGTATTCATTGAACACTCTTTTTCTTTTGTGAAGGTTGTTTCTAATGGGGACTCCTTTCGTACTGTGTATGTTGTATTCAATGGTGGTGTATCATCACATGTTGATGAATTCGATATAACATCTTCTATATTTTCATCACACGATGTATCATCTGTATCTTCATCCATTACTGGAGATGATGTAACTATATTATCGGCGTGGCTAACTGCACACTGGGAAAAATCTTCCCATCCTGTGTCACACGATTGGTTCATGGTATTCTCCTTATATTTACTCATTGCACAAATAATTTTTTATAAACTAAATACAAATAAAAATTTTTAATAAATAATATAAAATTAAAATCCACAATACATAATTTAGAGTTTGTTCCAAATTCAAATAAAAGTCAATTTAAATGTTTTAATTTGTTTCATAAAATAAAATAAAAAATGTCAAGGATGTTGTTGTTTGTTGAAAATTTTACAATTCGATGAACATCACAACCTGAAAAACTGTATTCGGTTGCGTAAGTTTTGTGAATGGACACGTCTGCATGCAAGGGCCTCATCATCTCGCAACTATACTTTTGTGTCGATATTATATATTCGCCGACCGTCTTCGACGACAAATTTTTGGTATTTTTGATTCTCGTAAACATTTTTCAAAAGTGCGCATCTGCTCATCATCTTCCAAATCTTCTTCGCCAAACACGTAACCATCTTTAGGCACCCAATAATATATTGCTTTGATAAAATTAACTTTTCGTTCGCGAGACTGTCGCCCTTGCATCAATCGTTCTTGAAATTTTCGACGGGCTAGTATCGATTTATTAGTGCGCGGTTTAAACTCTGAAATAACATTTATATTTTCACTAGTATCAGAATTCTTCTTTTCTGGCGAAAAATAACAAAAGGCAATGTTTAAACGTGGCCTGGCACATCGGTTTAGTAATTTTTGTGGTAATTCATTATCATTCACTGTATTACGATCGCGATCCTGTTGAATTCTGTTTGGTAATTTCCGAGATGCATTTTGGAAATATCTTCTCGCAACCATTTGGCACTCTCTCTTAAGCTCCGATTCGGTGAAAGGAGTCAATTCAAACGGAAGTTTATATTTAATTATTTCTTCCTCGAATTCGGCACGTTCTTGTAACACAATGTCGATGTAAAATCTCCAGTTTTCTTGTCGGTTTGAGTTTCTATATTCTGACATTATAACACGGTTTTGCAACAAATAACAATTTAATCACAAACAATTTAATTAATATTTTAGAAGACGGTTGTATATCGAATGATTCCAGTCCTAAGTTTGTGTAAAAAGTTTTGATTTATTGTTAGTTGTCTACGGTACGGCATATCATAACTTGATTTTTGTTGACGAAGAGAAAATGCTTTCATCATAATCTAACATGACACAACACAGAGTCGTATTGCACGGTTTACTCATCACTACCAACGCAATAAGTAGCGTTGTTTGGCTAACTAGCGTCGTTTGGCTAACAAAGAAGAAGGGGGTTAAAGTTGAGGTAATTTTTAAAATTTCAACGAATTGTGGCAAAAACTAGCTCAATCTTTCGATATCATGGCTTACCTTTTGTCAAAAATTTAGAACCGAATACTTGATTATGCTTCATGATGCCTTATTGGTACAGATTTTGGAGTCCCATACGGATGTCACAAAACAGTACACTAAAGAGCGAGATTATTGAAATATTTTCTGCAACTGTTAAGTAAAGGATAATTTGTCAATTAAAATTATTTTATAATATTGTACGATAACTGAAGACAAATGTCTACTATGGCGAGTTTCAGAATTCTTGGAAATCAAAATCGTGTCCAAATTGTCTTCGAATATTTTAATTGAGAGCGACATCTCTAATTTCAAATCACAATTTATCTTTTTCATCAACGAATTCCGCCTCACACGTGGAGAGGTAACTAAACCTTGTTTTTTCATTCATTTTTGATTCATCAGTGCATACAAAATTTAAGGATATGCTTTTTCCGATGAAGCCAAAGGACCCTACATTCGATGAGGTTAAACAAAAGCTAAAAGATACGTTCGGAAGAATGGAACCAGACGGGAGGATTTTCTAAATCAAAAATCAATTTAAGTGTCTTATTTTCGTGTATGGGCTTAACTCATCTCGCCTTGCTGAAATCCGCTCGCGTTTACTGTTAAAGCGTAACGGCTACACTACGGATTAGCGCTGCTTGGTGAAACTACACAAGAAACGCCATCAACCATTGGCAACACAAAATGAACAATAAGAAGGAACCATTTTCACACTTCGTCTGCACTAATCACAAACCCATTACAGTCACAAAGACGGATTCCATCGACACCATGTTGAGTCTGTGGTAGCATTTACGGTTCGTATAACTATTAGCTGCGCACGCACAGGTGTACGCAATGTCACACAATCGGACACAAGAAAGGTTGCTGCAATTTCGCCAATAAACCTTGATAATTGACGGAAAAAAGCACCGAGGCGGCAATTCAAAACAAGTATAATCCGTAATATCAATGACGGTAATAATCAAGGTGAGACAAATAGTGACCGAAAATATGTCACTATGAAGATAAATGGATATGAAACCAGTGTATCGATTTTGTGCCAAAATGTGTGATGAGTGTAACCGGAAAGATATAGTAGTAGTATTTATGTTTATGTTACTGACGCCCTTGATGAGATTTTTGATTCCTTATTGAAGAGCGCGATTGCGCTCCTTGGCACTTAAAGGGTTAACCATTGTAAACGCCATATCAAAAACCAAATATTATGATATATGGTTTTTGGCCATATTTTTGTGTTGTTTGAAAAAATGAAGAAAAATTCGTCATTTTGGAACAATATGATTGGTCGAAAAAATTCTTTAAACGAATGAAAAGACAAACTAGCGCAACACTGAATCCGCCTTTACAAGATAGTGTTACTTTTTAAATATTTATGTATTTTTGATTTTTTTTTATAATTAATATTTTGTTTTTAAAATTTATGAAATTTAAATTAAATTTATTTAGAAAATTTAAACATATAAAATTAATTTATTATAAAAAAAAAATTAAATATAAAATATATTAGCATGTTAAATAATGACACTCCACAGCACCATAACAATAAAACCGATTCACCCGGATCGCGGTATTTTGGTACTGTCCATCATAAAAATGACACAAATACGAGCAAAAGAAAAATACAAATACAAAGACATAATTGCGTATTATAAAGTGTATACGGATTCGATATTTTTGCTCTCTCATTATAAATGAGTAACTCACGGGACAAAATCGATATACAGATTGCAGATTGACACAGGTGGATATTTCACATTGATCTCCGACAGATGTGGCAAGGGCCTCCTACAACCAGCTCGATTGGACCCTGTCGCTATTGACTCAAAAGTGTGCAGTTTAAATTGAAGCCCTTGGAGTCAAACTTTGTCAAGTGCATCCAAGTGCATATTCTCAAGTGCATCCTCAATGACATCCGTTATTATGTGAGCTTGTTCAACTGTAGGGTGATTTCTCTAAACCCAAATTGGTGTGGTGGAATTAAATATCTCTCTTCTATTATAGGTTTGAGTCTCTTCAGCAACAGTTTTTGAAATATTTTTGATATGACCGAAAGTAGTGATATAGGTCGATATGTTTTTTTTATCGTTTGCTGGTTTACCTGGTTTAGGAATCATATTGTAATTAATGCAGCCACCTTCTATTGACGTGGAATACTTATCAGTCCGATTATTTGAACTAATTTACGCAAACCTTTCTCGGGAATGGCTTTCACAATTTGCCCAGTAATTAAGTCATAACCTTCAGTTTTACTGATACTTAAATTATTATTGATTTCATTTTTTAGTTTTAATAGGGCGCCTGGCCTTATGTAAAGATCATCTTCTTTGTTTACGACAGTTCTACTTTTATTTGCTGTTTGTCTCGGCAACAGCAGAAAACTCTCTTCCAAATGGGGAGGAAATAGAGAGAGTTTCTTCTTGTCAGCTTTAGCCCAGGATCTTACTACGTTTTTGATAGGTGGCACATGCATTTTGGTTCTTTTAACCCCTTCGTCGCTTTTCAAAGTAAGTAATCGAAATCTTTTAGTTCGGGAAGACTTCCAAGTCGCTTATTTATGCGTTCATTCTTTATTTCCTTTATTAGTTGTATTAATTTGTTGTACAGGAAATGTTTTTGTGTTGCGGCGCACCAGACCACCTGCTGCGAGACTTTACGAGCTTTCCGTAATATGTATATTGTACAAATTACCAAAAATATGGATTGAGTTTTAGCTAAGCAATTCTATAAACAACCGCTAAAAATTTTTTTCCATTTGTAACGACATTGAGAATTTGATTTAACAATGAATTTTCCTTTCGTTTAGGTCTCTGATAGTGATTTCTCTGTGATTTAACACTTCTAACGCTGTGCCTGACATCTGGTGGAATATTTTGATACTAAAGCCAATGGTGGTTAAATTCTTGTAATAAACTTTATATTATTAATTTTATGTTCACTTTACTTTATGCTCTTTGTAATGCGTTTATTCTTCGACACGCTAAACACTTCTTTGATTATCCGATTATAATCCGATTAAATATTATTTATAAAGTAAAATTAGTATTTAACTTATATGAAAAGAAATGAAATCATGATAAAATATTATGAGGCTTTTTCTCGTATAACTGAATACAACCATTGGCTCGCGTAGAAAGTTACGCTAACAGGCACATTTTTCGAAATTATAGAATTAATGAAATTTTAAAAAAATTTAACAGGCTGATGAGCCTTTAATTATGTGTGCATAAATACATCTTGTTTAGATGTCCCGTTGTATTGTTCAATTTGGGTCTACTGCCATAAAAACGACAAAAAAACCAATACCCAAAAACTAGTTCAGCCCAAAAAATGTGTATTTTTGATTCGCCTTTAGAGAGTCTATAATTATTCACATAAAACTAGATCAATATTTTTTTTAATTCGGTTTTGGTCAGATTTTCGATTTGAGTTCTGCCACCGTCAAAATGGGAAACGCTGTTTTATCAAAAATGTGTGGGGCCCAAAATTTTGGGGCATAGTCTTCTCTGGCAATGTCGATGGATTCGAAGAAATATCGAGAGTATCTTAAATTGGTATTATTTTCCTCCGCAGAGCAACGACATCCGCTATCGAGCGATGCAATTCCAAATTTTATGAATAAAATGAAACCAAATTTTGTGTTCAATAAAATCATTTTTTTAATAAAATCTTTTTTGTTTTTGTTTAGTTTACAATTTTCCAATTGTTTAAATATACAACATATATAAATTCTAATAAAAAATAAAAAGTATATATTTGATATATAAAGAGATTGAACAATAATTTACAAAACAAAAATTAATTCAGCACCTTTAACCTTTTAAGTGTTTTCACATAAATTTTCATATTTTTTTATTTTACAAACAAACAATCAAATTGTAATGTTAATAATGTTTTTAGTACTGTTTTAATTTAATTTATACATTTTGTGTGTTATTTAGAATTTTTAAATTACCCTGAGGCTAATATTAAGTAGTAGGAGTTTAATTAATTTGATTATTATTTTTTTTTCAATATAAATGGACAACAATTTTTTATAAATTTTTAACAAAATAACAAATTATTTTTAACAGTAGTACAGTGCAACATTCATGTAATAGTTGTTAATACGACGATATTCTGTTTTTTTTTGTTTTATATAAAAAAAACAATTGTTTAGGGGAAGGCGGGACGTTTCGTACAAAAAATATTATGTAGGTTTATATAAAATAGTTTCCATCTCGCAGAAAATTAAATTAAAAAAAATATTGGATACTCGTGTAAACAAACAACTATTTGGTTGGGGGCATATCAAATACCCGACAATAGAAAATAGTTCAAAAATACCCATTTGATTTATCATTATCAAAGGGTCAATCAATCGTTTTCCTTGTGTAGTGCCGAAGTGATGGCAAGAGCACCGCCTGGAATGAAACGAACAAAATTATCCGATACTAATGGTCCCATTGCGTATAGTCCTTTGACTGGCGTGCGCTGCACTTCATGCGTAAACTTATCAATCAGTATTGGATTGGATTTACAGTCGATTGGTTTGTACGGATTTTCACCGAGCCCAATACCCAACAGCGATATCATGCATTGTTTACATTCTTCATTGTCCGAAATCAATTTAACTAGTTCTTCGTCGTTCTGTATCAAGTTTTTAGTATTCACACGATTGTTATGGCCACAATTTCGACGGCTTTCAGTTAGCCGCCGTGATCGCTCACATATATTTATCTGTCTGCATTTTGCACAAAGACTTTTTAACCACTCGAGTTTCTTATTACATTTCTGTTGTATATCAAACGGCTCGCTCATTACTGCTGCCTGATGCGTTTGATGGTATGCCGATAAAAATGTAAAATCTGGTCGAGAACCAATCAAAATAGCACAATAACTAACATCAAGCTCCACCAAATCTTTACTTTTAAGATTTTTTAACGTCACCAAATGGCTACCTCCCGTAGATGAATATTGATGGTCTAGTTGCGAAATTGTATATCCCGGATAAGCCGTATAAAAATCATGATGTTTCGTATGATTTTGCATCATTTTATGAATTTCATGGTACTCCGGGTAAATATTTTCTGGTAACATTTTATCTAAACCTGTATTGTGGTTTCGGTACACATGAAGTACATGCAATTTTAGAGAACGGCACTTTTGGATTGCATCAGCAGCACTTAAACCAGCACCCACGATAATTATAGGCTTTAAATCTGAAATTATAAAATAAATTTATAAAAGGTTTGAATCTCGGATGAATGTATTTTATATATAAAATCTAGTACAATTTTATTTTGGTAAATCGACGTAGGCAAAACTGTAAACCGCCTTGTTAGGTGTAATTGAGGAGTACGGCCAGTTCGTTGAAATGAAATGAAGACGAAAATTTACCAACGCAAAACTATATTTTATTCGTTAAGCACCTAATTTTTCTTCAGCACTCAAATTTTCCAGTGTACTCTCCAATTCAGGCAGCTCGTGTTTAACCCAAGTATTGGCGTGAGTTTCGCCGCGCACTCCTAGCCGATTTGCAAAATCTGAACTTCCATTGGCCAGCACAATATTTTTGCATATATAGCTAAACGGTTTTTTGGTCAGTTGGTGATATCTGCAATTACATAAATATTGATTAGGACACAAAACAGAAATAGAAATTTAGTATTCAAATACTAACCCAGTTACAATCCATCGTGCAGATTTATAGTTGCATTCTGCCGCATCTTGCTTACATAAAGGCAGCACCGATGTAACCACAGCATTGTTTTGGAAATACTTTCGCAAATTCATTTTGGTCACATAATTCTTATAGTACTCCGCTATATCTGAAGTAAGTGCTCGTGTTTCTTCATTCGACGATTTCTTTGGCGTCGTCTTGTCAATTTGTATCTCACTATTATTATTATTACTATTATTATTATTACTATATTGCTTTTGATTTTTATTATCACATTTACATAATAAAAATTTCGTCTTAGACATTAATAAATTATCCTGAATACTATTATTATTCAGTTGATTCCTTTTGCAAATGGTGCATGATTTGTTTATTTTAATTTGTTGTTGATGCTCTTGCCATGTTTTAAAATCATATCCAGGCAATGACATCCACGCGGACAACGATAACGTTCTTATATTTGGATCCATACGATGCCAGGCACCGCCGGGTTCATCCTTTCCTAATACTATATGACTTATTTCCTTATCGGGATGATACTTATATTTTAACATTGATGGCAAATGATAGCCTAGATCGGCACACGGATGCTGTAAATTATCTAGTAATAGCGATACAGGATTCGTGCTGCGCCCTTCTAATCCCTCGGCCAATTGATACAAGTCATGTAAAACCAGACTCTCATTATTGTCTAGATATTCGAGCCGGGCACGTAATAATTCGTCAGGATGCCTTCCAATTAGTTCCTTTGCCCAGTATGGCCAATGACCAGATAACATGAATGATAATGATATTCCGCTTGGTCCATTTCCTAGAAAACAAAAAAAAACGTAAAATTAATAATTATTCAAGTCGAACACTTGTCGTGCATATTTCGTTTCAACAGTTTTTGGTGCGAAGGTTAAATAAATACATTAAACTTTGCTAAGCATAATTAAACACAAATATGCACATAAAATAACGTACATGATTTGAGGTCATATTTTATTTTCAAATCATATCGCAATTGCAGGCTTTTGAAATTCTAATCAACCGTTTAAATTAGAAATTACATAGTTTCGAATTACTAAATGAGGTTCGCAGCAGTATTTAATTATTGTTCTGGAATTGGTTTGTATTTTATCGTTAACTATTCCTCATTAAATATTAGAACTCGTTTGATTGGGAAAATAGCAAATAATTCTTTAGAGATCTCACCCTGACTTCCACTGCGCATAAGTATATGGCGGTTTTTGTATACTGACTTTAAATTTAGTTTCACTTTATAACGAACACTTTATGGTCGATCAGACCAGAATCATAAAAACCAAGTCGTCTTAACCCCGTTATTCAAAAAAAAACTCTCTTTTAATTCTTTCGAGCCACTAGACTATGGTTAGATCACTGGCAATTTGGTGGTGGATAGTTCATTACTTTAAACAGCATAATCTTTTGGTAGAAATTATTGTATTAGAAGGAAAATTGTAAAATAATCTAGTTGTAAACAAAAATGTCATCGACAAGAAAAAATAGTGAATTTATAGTTTTATAGTCGATATCCCCACGACAACCATAATTGGGGGAATTAATATCTGTCATCTGAGTCACGATGGCACAATGCACTAAAATTATTCAAGCCTATTATGAAACTGGGCGTTAAACGCAATTTTTTGGTGTTAATCTAAAAAATGATTTTAGCTAGCGATGGTAGTATGGTTTGGTCTTAAACTCGATAGTTAATTTTCAATCTAGTATAGCCAATTTTGCAATCCAGTACTGTATATCCATACCAAATGTATTGAAAAATTTCATAAAACAAGAAATGTTTGTTCAATGAATATTTAATTTTGTTTGGTTTCATGCAAACAAATTTCATTGAAAGTCTACTAAATATTTATAATTTCAACGAATTTTGTATTCTCATAGAATTGATGGTTTCTTTGAATTGTTTTTCTCTGGATTGTCGTAGAATCCCTCGATTTAAGTGAATACCTGAAGGTTATCAATGTATTTTATCACAAAAAATAAATTTTAAATTAATATCTTTTATAAATAAATACCATTAATTTAAAGTTTAAACCATTGATAGTTTAAAATTATAATAGAACTATTTTCAGCTAAACTCCATATATAAACAAATCAAATTGGCAATTTAGGCAAAATATTAATGCTAAGTAACGAATATCATGATCGACGATAAAAATATTCGTTGGGACTGAGTGGCACATCAGAACTTTATGGTAATAAAAGGACAAGATTAATACACGCTAAGATAGAAATGAGTGGAAAAAGATCGGAATACTAGGGATCAATGAAATCAAATGAAACAATTGTGGAGGCCTAATAATGAACACGGGGCAAAACTCTGATGTATTCTGGTAGGCAAGACATACACAACCAAAACGTATATATGGTAGATTTATGATTTCTACATAGAGCACGAGGTATATTATTTGTCGATGTACAGCGTGACTCTCAGGTAAGTATAATAAATTCGATTTACTCTCCCTGTAACTGTTATAGAGATAATCCAGGTAAATTGATAATAAGTACACTTCACACTAGAAAAGTTGTGAAAATTTTAAATCTTTTTAATATTTCTTTAAAAAACTGATTGACGTAATCTGTTTTGCATATTTTCAAAATATTTGGAAAATTTACCGCAATTTTGAGGTATTAGTCATACTGATTAGTTATATATTTACCGAACAAATGCAATTATAACATCAAGCGTCAATAGTTTTATACTATGTAAAGTGTAATAAAAACGAGAAAAATTTTATTATTCCAGTAAAATTGATTCGTACTTATTTATTCGTGTACTTACGAGTATTACCAACTTACCTTATTATTGGCAATGTGTTTGATAAACTAATTAATTTGCGATAAGTAAACGTTTATTTGAGTTTTTAAGTTATGAGTGAAATTCAAAATGAGTAATTTTTTGCTCAGACTAGTGTCCTCCATCCCCCCGAATTTATTGTACTTACTTAAGTCACGCTGTGTAGTCGTCCATTCAAGTAATCGGGATTGATATCACAAATTAAAATCTTGAACTGTTATTAATTTCCTTATCTGGTTTGTTGTACAATAAATAACCAGTTTAAGAATTTACCTTTAATTTGCAATTTCTAGTTCGTGCAATATTTTATATTGACGCATACGTTTCTACAGTATAATGCTTCAAATAAGATCCGGGCACAGAGATTAAAATCACGAGTGTACATTAAATGTTATCTCTGGATTAGTAAGCGTATTTGTTCAGTGATGAAAATATAATAATTTTGTATTACGATTAATTTGTTTTATAAAAATAAACGTTATCAGTATGATACAATAAAATTTTACTAATCCAGAACAGGGCAAACACAATTAATGCAATTTTTTTGTTCAACATCATAAAATATTTCCCAATACAGAATCACATAATTCACAATACCTTAACGATTGTATTGGAGTCATTATAAGCCAATCAACTATTTCACAGGGTCAATCACCGATTTATAACTATTTCCTACAAAAAATTCTAGTCTTAAACTATTTCAAGGTGTTTCCTTTAAGACGACTGCGTGGGATTTCAATATATCAATTTATAGTAAAAACCACATTTACTCGTATTTGTATATTAAAATTATTTTTTGCCTTTACATGAAAGCTTTTTTCCATACTTATTCGTTATAAAGTTATGAATTAATTATTATTCAGAATAATTATTTTTCATTTGACCTTATATGAATATGTATAAACATGCATAGCAATCAATGCGAATGAACGGATGATAAATTAAAGATTTCACTATAAGCCGATCACTTGTTTTATGGCCTAAATATTATTAGTTTAGGTTAAGCACCAGTAAAACGTGTTCAATTTTACAAAGCTGAGGTAACTCCCATGAAATTAATTTATTAAGAGATTTAGTAATTGTACCCCACTAGATTAGCAGCAGTGGGTTTGAATTTTTGACCCCATAGTACTTCAAACGCGACAATCGTATTTTCTATATGCGACCAAAATTATATGCCAATCAAATTTGGTATTTCGAAATTGATTCCATTTCAAGTTGGCAACGAGTGTGTTAAAAAATATTTGGAGTAAATATTAAATTTGACATTTTGTTATCGTTTCTAGCCTGACTATGTTATTTCAACTGCCACTTGCCCTTGCAACTTGATATTCCTCAAACAAATAAACATTCGAATACAACATTCATTACCCTAATCTATCGTATGACTTAGAAATCATATACGAGTAAGTATGTATATTTTTTTAAACTCTTTAAGTATTGCTCATCTAATTTATTTTAGATGTGAACTCAATTTTGCGGATATTATTGGAACTAGCGGAATTGTAAGAGCTAACGGTAAGTGTTACGAAAGTGTGAGGGGTTGCTGCGCTTCACCTTGCTTATCTCTTCGAGGAGATTTAGAACAAAAATAACCGAAGGAGTATGAGCAAAGTTTCTTTAAACATGTCTGGTATTTAGGAGCCTGAATCACTAGTAGTAAACGAACGGTGAGCGATGACTCTGCAGTTATCTCAACAATTTTTAAAGGAGTATAAGAAATAATTTAAAATTGGAGATCGATAAGCGATTTCACACCTTTATCCGGATGTAAAATTCGGAAAAATGAAGGATATTTTCCAGGAATCTACAAAAACTCCGGTACGAAGACTTTAATCAAAAATAATAATCAATGAGAGGGGTTGCCAAAGTTTCAGCACGATTTTTAATTAGAGTTGCTGGAAAGCCATCGTAACCATATATTATCATGGAGTTCTTCACAAGTCATCAAAAACCTGAGGTTTTGCGAAATTTAAAATGTTAAATTCATAACTGCCATGAACAATTTGAGATGAAATGTTGATAATACAGATAATGCAGATAATAAACCAAAACAAAATAATAAGCAAACAAGTTAGAAATATGAGAAGATTTGAAAGTCAATCGGCGTGATTTCACAAAACTCTTAGCGTCGGAAATCCAAAGAATTTCTTTTCACAATTTCTATAAGTCCACATTGTTTTAGATTAGAAGTCAACGCCTCTTCAATCTGTAAAATATAATTATTGTATAGAAACCAATATGATGTTTTAATTTCTTTCGAGCTAAATCCAATCTCGAGTTTCACGAGTCGCGGTTTCTTGTGGCACCTTGGCTTGCGAAAACCTTTCCACAGCATCAGTTTAGCTCGTTGTACGTTAGAACAGTTTCGATTTGATTGTCTCGTCATTCTATAAAACACTAATTACGCCAGTTGATAAAAATTTCTTTTAGCGAAATATAGTTTGCAAATCTAAATGAAAGGAATTAGTCGAAGAAATGTAGATACTTGTTTTGTTCATAAAAAATATTTAATATTATTGGAGTATGGTAAATACTTGAACGTCGAATAAAGTGCATAACAAAAAAAAACTAAATCAAAAATTTTCTTAACTATTGCTAATGCGGTTTAACTGCGTCATTGCTATGCTCGTAGAGTTATCAGTTCCAGTCAATACCTTTTGGCCTACAGAAGAGAATATGAAAATCACATCAACGAAATTTAAGTTGGCGGCATCTTGAACTATAAACAACAAAGCGGTATGTCAAAACTTATCTTTTAATTTAATGTGCCGTGCAGATATATTTGATGCGAGAACCGTGAACTCATTATACTGCTGCCACATTTAGATTAGAATCCGTAAACTGAATTTTTAATAGTGGAGCAGCATACCGATCAGCAAAATCATGAGCTAAATATTTTTGGCTTGCTAAATTTTATGTCAAATTTGTATGGAAAATTTAGCTTAGCTCGAGCTGTATATTGACCTTAAATGATTCCTATAATTTTCATATTTGAAATTTCTACCTAGTAGCCTTAAATATTATAAAATATTCCGCAACAGTCGAATTCCTATGGCGTTAGCAAACCACTCGTAAGTATTTGTAGCTATTCACACTAAATCAAAAATTTTCTCTTCTTTTGTTTTGCTGATGACCCGGATCCCCTCCCAAATAAAACAAAAGTATTCTGTTGAGAATGTTGCAACGGAAAAATGTAGAAACCTGTACTAAATCCCTACTCACACAAGTAGTCACAAATACTTTGGGGCAATAAATACCCAATGGAAACTCGGCTAAATTGTTATATTCAACAATTAAATTGAAACGTCAAAATCGTTCAAAATATCAAAAATCGAAACTGATAGTTTACCGAAAATGATAATTAACCGATAACCAGTTTATTGAAAATGATAAATCACCCAAAGACAACATTTCTCCTAAAACGACAGTTTTGATAAATATTCGCGAGGGAAGTGTGAGTGTTCAAATGTCACTAATTTCTAGAAAAAATCGTTTAAATAAGTGAAATTAAGGATTCTGATTTCACTGTCATGGTTTTTATTGTTTTATGATTGAGGATTAAGACATTTCTCAACCAATTGAGATGAAAAGGTGATTTAACTACGGGTTTCCTGCATGAGTTCCAAAATTGATTCTAAAAATTGCGAATTGGAATGGGACTAAGCTATTTACAGCCGATTGTGATGGAATTCGGTTTGTCTGATAAAATTGGGATCCAAACCATTAAAATGGTATTCAGCTATTTAACGTCTTAATAGGACGAAACTAGTTTTGTAAAATGAAAATGGGATTCCAATATGGTTGGTGGTGTGGTTCTGGAAATGGATAATTTAACTGGAACTAAGCCAGTTACTCTGTGTATCAGGTCATTAATTACGCAGTTAGGGAATCTGGATTGTTTGTTTTCTTGCTTTTAGGTATTTCTTAAAGTTGTAGATGATGTGTTGAATAACAACTACTTCAGCAAAATAATGGCTTACTTCTATAGGAATTAGTCATTTTCGAGAAAATATCGAATTTGAACGCAACCGGTCATTTTTGTTATTTTCGGTGAATTAATTTTTCGGCGAACTGTCAATTTAAAGTGTAGTGGAAATCGAAATATTTTGGCACACCAGTGATAATATATCTTATCAAATATTTTGTCGATTAGTTTAAAGTAGTATCAAATTCTGCTTAAACTGTTGTTGTTATGTCAGCATACAAAAACCACCCACTTTATTTCTATCCGGTTAGATTGTGGTACACACAGACAGTCTCATATGTAGATATTTAATATTTATTCGGTCCTTGCATTATGGTACAAATCCAGATTAATATATGAATCATCTTAATATCAATGCTACATATGCTTTTAATAATTTCCTTTAAATTTTTTAATCGTACGTACGGTTTTGAAAATAAAACGGCTAATATACGGTTTAAGTTTGCAAACAGTATTTCTTACAGGCCTTGGCAAAGATTTCAATTTAATTGATTATAAATTATAGGGAAGTAAATCGTGGAGGCGCAGACAAGCAAAACATTAAATATCATATGCATCTATACTAAACCGGCTACGGGCTAAAAATAAAACAAACAACTGACGTTAACTAGTGTGTTGTGTATACACATCAAAAATTTAATGACAGTAAATAATATGGTCAGAAGCAGTCTACAGTAGCTTAGTCATATACAGTAGCTTAGTCACTGAAATTTAAGACATGAAAATGCGGTGTGAATTTACGTCATACAGTTTTCAATTTGAACGTAGAAATTGTAAGGTAGAAATGATTAATAGAATTTGTTTTATGTATCAATTTATAGACTATTTGATTATCGTTAGTGCTACATTTAATTATCAATTTACCCTACAGATGAGTGGTAATTTTGAATATCAATATTCCCCGGAAACTTTGAACAGCGTACGAACCATTTTTAAAAATTTTAAATTGTCGGTGTTTACATATTATTATAATAAGCACTAACTATGTATGGCTAATGTTTATATGAAACACGCGAAATAAATGTCCGGCGTATATAGATTATAAATTAAGGTATAGCACACACACACGAATTGAATGACAAAGCACAAAAATCTTATCTGTAAAACAACGGCGACCTCAAATAATCTAGAACAAAATTCTTTATCAAAAATGCCTTGTCTATAATAAATTGCTATCTCTTTTAAAACCTCATTACCTCATTCAAAAAAGGGGGGATTGGCGACATTATGAAATTACGACCAAATTTGAATAATAATTAAAATTCTAAAAATTAATTTGCATCAATTAATTGATTACGCTTGAACGAGTAAGAATAATATTATAAATGAATGGCACGCTAGCAACGATTTTCGCACATGAAAAAATTAAATGTCGCAAAATATTGTGAATGAATTGTGGCGACTAGACTCGTGTCTTATGTATATAAACTATGTATTATAAAACGTGATTGTATAACGTTTTGTAAGACGAGTGACTGACTATATACTACGTACTATCTATCGCTTGTGTATTCGCAAAAAAGTATGTGATGTGATCTGTTTCTTAAACATTTCTTGTCTGATTGCCAACTTTTTTGTTATATAGATATCTTAAATAATATTCAAAGGATTTATGTGCCATTCATTTATGTGCACGGTAGTCGTAGGTCAAGGTTGCTCGTAATGATTGTTTTTAGGACTCATTTCCATTGTCATTTTATTATAAAAAAAAATAAATAATCAATTATTTCAAAATGTCAGATAAAATATGAACCTTCATAATGATTCATGTGATTGTGTTACTTGTTTCTATATTTAAATATTTTAATAGCATTTGAACTTTTGATTATCATAATTATATTTTTTTAGGGAGTACTTAGTTACTGCTACACATAGTTAAATGTCATGTTGACTCATATGCGTGTGTCAAAAATTAATTAATTATTTAATTTAAGATAAACAATCACCTTATGTTATTCCTAACTATTTTATTATTTAGATATCTAATAAAATTATCGATTTGATAATTAATTGGTTCTAAACTAAGTATAAACTGCGATTGGTTTCAAATTACTGTCAAATCAGATGTGGATTGTTACGAGTATATAAACAAACCAAACTATTGTTATTTTTTAACGTTCTAATTATTTTTGAAGTAAACGATAATATTTACAAAAAATATTTTTTAACACAATTTTCATGAGGAAAATGTGCAAATATTGTGTAAACAGTATAATGAGAAGGTTAACAGATTTATTGTATTTGTTGGACACATGGTTGGCATAATGTTGAAATTACTAAATTTTATGGATTTACTGCATGTACGATTATGAACTTGATCAGAGTCTGCAACTGTGTGAGTGCCCAAGTTTCTATAAATATATTAATAAAATTAGAATCTGTTATAATGTATAATGTAATCTGTTATAATGTAATGTAATATTAGCTTACTGTAACAATATACACAATATGCCTTTATGCCCGTTTTTTTTGACTAAATTGCCGACTATCTAATTTGATGTCATCAGTTCATACCAGTCGTAAAGGCAGTTTTTAGTAAATACCTGGTTTCAAATATGGTTGTCAGATTTATTGAATTCGCGCTCAAAAAATGGTATAGCAGGGTCGGGTAAATTACACTCTCGTCAAAACATTCCGGACACTAGTTTTTCAGTAAATATTTGTGTTTGTGGTAACTACTCGCATTATTCGAGTTATGGTTGTACGAAATAATATAGGTAATATAAGTCAAAAGGCATTACCGGAACCAGTTTTTGTTTAATAAATGTAACCACAGGATCAAAAAGGATACTGTTATACTCGTATTTTTATCTTTATTTAAATTAAAATCAACAATCAATCTAAGCGGTCGGCACTCTAATATCGAGTATTTCCTCCATGAGCTCTGATCACATCTAACATTGTTTTTGCCATACTGTGCACCAGGTTTGCAATGTACTCCTGAGGTATCGGGCCAAACAATTCCCACCTCATCCAAATAATTATTGACAACGTTTGCAACGTGGGGTCTGGCGTTGTCATGCATTAATAATTCAAGTGTCCGGAACTTTTTGACGAACAGTGTATCTTTTGGCAAAGTTTTAGTATCGATCATGCATACTACTGGCATCGCCCAGTCATATACTCCCAACGTGCATATAGGGTGTCCCGCAACAGAATGACACGAATGGTACGGTTTAATTCCTTAATGAAAGTAAATTTACTTGTATCATTTCGCACGTTGATATCTGACGAGTTATAAGCGTTTAAAAAAAGATTGTCCATCGAAGTACCATGTGTTGAAAAAACTGGTCTCTTAAGTAAGTACTCCCAAACGTAAATCATTTTTATCAAGACGATACGTTTTGTAATAAAAATTAATTTTTTCGTTGACATTTTTATTAATTTTAAACAACGTTTCAATCATAACGGTGACGAATTATAGCTTTTCTAAAAACACTAAGAAAGGGCTTCATTTTTATTTAGAAACACTTCTAGCCGTAAGGAAATTTTAAAGTTAAAACGCTTGGGAAACGAAAAAATGGTTTTGAACAAATTTGAAATTACTGATTTCGCTTTAAATTTCAGATTTAACAACTGGTTTAAGAGTTATATCATTTTGTTCAACACGGGATACTTTATAAAACCTTTATAACTTGACAGAGTGGCATCCATGTCCGAATTGGAATAAGTAAAGTCACCTTCGCTTTCATCCGTACCATTGGTATCAGTCACTTGCGGATCACCTGTATAGAACCCCGTTCCCACACCCTCAGGGATTTTTACAAATTACCTCAGAATGATAAGCAGGGAAGGCAAGTGAGTTTACTCGCCTGATTCTGTGAGAGAAACATAATCCATTAGTATGGGTTCCGTACCCATACTGGGTCCGAAATCGAAAAAATTTCATAATAGGCCTCTGAAAAACTTGTTAAACACTTAGTATCGCTCGATTTTGCAGTGCGGCTTGGTGTTTCTCTGTCAATCACATTCCTTAGAAGAATTTTGTCGCCTGCACTTTTCATTTCCATATTGCTATCTGACGCACACACTGCCTTCTTGTTGCTAGAACAATATTTATCAGTTACTTAGATAGAGGTTACTTTGGACTTGCATTTCTGGAAGTCCTACTCATTATTGTACATCTAATGGACCACATTTATCCACTTTGTTCAATTGAAATACTTCATAAATTGGAAAGGAATGTCTTTAACGATTATTGTAAACTCAACTGAAGCCACAGAGATTATGGCATCAGATTATATAATGCTGCCTCAGCACTTCACTTCAAAAACATATTTAGACGCGGTAAAATTAAACATATTACAACCTAAATATTCTAATACAGGTCATCGACCAGTTCCATGGTGGCCTATAGAAATTCGAAATTTTATAAAGGAATACAAATCAATTATACTCGAATTATAGAATAACTACATCAAAAAAATGTACAAGTGAAAGTGATGGTCATCTTCAAATCTAAGTAAGTAACAGTTTAAGTTGAACTAAACTAATCTAATTTTTAGCTTAAGCTATTACGAACTGACTAGTTCCGACTTTAGCATTTCCCGAAATTTTGAAAAGCAGTTATGCTTCCAATTTATATAAGCAAGATATTGAAAATAGCATACAATTTCCTGTAAAATAATTTGTCTATACGGAATGATCTTGCCACATTTCGTAGGGGTAAAATTTGTTGGTGCCTTGGTGTAACACAACCGGCTTAAAATGTTCAACAACCAAAAGTTACTAAATAAAAATTCGGAAGTTGAAATACACACTATAAGCCCAAATCTGATATTAAAATATTACATAGTTCTAACCTAAAATACAATAATTCCTTTAAATAACTTAGAGAAAACATTGGGCAGAAAACTGAACCTTGCGCTGCAAGTTCATTAAATAAAATCATCCTGCATACAAAGAATAAACAACCTCTAATATGAAACTCATTATATTTGGAGAGCAGATAAATGATCACTTATGAATATCTACAAAGGTCTAATCCGCATAAAATTATAATGCGGCGTGAGAATGAAAAATGATAAATCCAGCATACAACAGCAGCATAAGAACAGTAATCGGGGCTTACCACACTTCACTATTACTAAGCATATTCGTCAAGCTAGGTGAACTCTCTTCCGGAAGAATACTCACATGAACTCAAACAACATGCCAAACCTCACAACATGAGAGCAGCAAAGTGCTATCCTGTTTTTGATTTTGATAGTAACCATCTCTAAACCGAAACAAATCGAGAGTTAGATCTCTAAACCGAAACAAATATTCCCCTTGGCTATTTAATGCAACGTCGATTGAAATATTTTTATCGTTACATAACAAGCAAAACACTATTAATAATTTCGATTGCGGTTACAACAGTGCACTCCACTGTTCGTAATTTAAAAATAATTCCATATTGAACTTAATTCTTTAAATTTTATTTTGTACAAAATAGCGCAGACGGACCGTAAGGATCTGTAAGGATCTTACAGAGTAAAAAACTACTATACGATAATATTTGTGTTAAGTATTTCAAAAATACACACTACAATAACAAATGTTATCGAAATTGATAAAGCATTTTCTAATCTACCTTGGGAGGTTTGGTGAAATTATGTCAACGACGTGTAATTAGTAAACCGCGATCAGGGGAATTTTTGTAATTTAAATTTTAAATAATTTTTCAGAACTACTAAAAATAAAATAAATGCATCACATTTTTTAATTCGAAGGCTATTGATCTGCATAAATATTTTTTATTGATATTTCGCGGAATTTTTTATGTGATACTCTATCGATATTCGTATTAACATTTACGTAATATAAAAAAAGATATATACATAATTAATTATTGTTATAAATAATTTTTTACTGGAACACCACACCATAGGGTACGGTTAACTTTTATATTAATTGGAATAGGCAAACATTGATTTACGGGTGACTAAAATAACAGTTTCTGTCCAATGAAAATATTTCTTTGATCTTTTATAAAGTGAACACATTAACATTTTTTCGTTTGACGAATAAACAGATTAAAGAAGCAGGGGATACATAAACACCATTAGATAAAAGGCCAACATATAGAGCCAATGATAAAAGGGGGACATGGAAATTTCCATACTCTCAACAATTGCAACTTGAAAAATTTATACAGGCGTAATCACTTGAAATGATGGCGCGTATCAAATGCCGCAGTCTTATCTTAAGATTTCTAGATACAGAAATCAGACACGTCAACAAAGTCAAGATATTTTAATATTGATACAATCTTTAAGATAATTATTATTATTAAAAAAAAATTGGCAATTGCATTTCGCGTTGCAAATTAAATTTCGCATTGCATTTGTTAATTAGTATAAAGTCAACAGGTGTCATGTATATATAAATTCTAAAATTAATTACTAAATTACATATTGGTTGCTGCATATCGCTCGATGAATTCATGCATATCACTTTAAGCGAGGCGCGCAACATGTAGTCAGTATATGCCCCTATATGTACAAAGTATAAACCCGTTATCAAACGTGCCTCACACAAAGGCAGCAAGCAAATCATTCCCGTTCCACACCATTACCCAAAGGTGATTGATAATAAATTGAAAATATTGATTAAGAACATTACAAACAGATATGCGAGAGTATGTCAATATATATTGAATATTCAATTAGTGATATGAATAAGTGGGCTGACAATCTAAATTATGGGCATAAAAAATGTCATTTATTGTATTTAGAATTTTAGATAAGCCTTGCGCGTCGCGTGACGACAACGATAAGAACAATCAAAAACGCACACTTTTATAAGGAGAAGCGGAAAATTTTCCATTCAGCACAATGCCCCACTCATTATGTTTCGAGTTCGAATATAATTTTGAGTTTCTGACAAATCATTGTGCATCAGCTATTTTTATAGTACACAACCTTTAGCAATTTGTTAAGGTTGTATTACAAATCGAATTTAGCGAAACATTAAACTATAATTTGGTAATTTAAATACCATGAAAGGTGAATTTTTATAAAGTGGATAAAGGCTTCATAGAGGTCAAAAGTACGCACGAAATACTTAATAAATCAACTAACCAAATCACGATATCTGTCTACTGTAGTCAAAATTGATACGGTGTTTTTAACAGATAATTAATCGTCACAGACAGACAATTCGACAGTTAATTAATCGACAGATAATTAATCAATTAAACAAGCAAGAATCCGGATATTGAAATTTTAATTCTAACATCACGCCAAGTTTCCTTAAAATTTCGAAAGCTGAGTTAAGCTGTAGGTGTTATAAGTGTATCATAATATAACTTGAGTGTGCCCATTTAATGTAAAACAAATCTCAATTATTTATTGTTATTTCTATTGATGGATAAACAAATTTAAATAATATTTTTCAAAAATTATCAAGTTATGAAAACCCGTCAAGATTTCTAGATTTATTATTTTATCAAATTATAAATGAAAATTAAATTAGTAAGTGAATCAAATTTTGGAATATTTTCAAATTTTTTTTGATTTCCTATCTAATCATCAAATAGAATTATAAAAAATGTAATCAGATTTATAACAGATGATTTTAATTTGTAATAATAATGACATCAATTCTTTTAAATCATTATGATAAAACTATTTATGTAAATTTTTGGATACATCAAAGGTATTATCATTATTTAATGAATTTTTCGATTTAGCGTAAGAATGCCTGAAAGGCTAGTCATGTTGGGTTTGAATGAGATGATTAATCAAATTGTCACACAGAAAAATCGAATCGCAAATAATGCGGCTTATTTGCGATTCGATTTATCTTTGACTGGTTTGCATGGTACGGTATTTAGTTAGTGTAGTAATGATTTTCACTATATGTACATTTAAAACAATTTCGGATAACCGCGAAGTTAAGAGATACACTGCCAAAATGATGTAGCTGACTGACATGTTCGTTGAATTTGTTCAATCAATCTATAGACCAAGCATTGCTAATGAATGATTAGAATAGTTAAGTAATAACATCATATATCAATATTACTACTATTATTTATTGAGGACAATCTTTTATCGGCCGTGTAATGTTTTATAGACGACGTGGTTCTGGCAATATATCCTCATCTATGTTGAAGGAGTTTGCAAATATTTTAGCAACTTCATTTTGTTATATCTTCAATCAATTTTTAACCTCTGGTGTGTTTACCATGAAATTTAAAATTTAACTACCTAGTTACATGTAATTATTTCTATCACAATAAAACATTCAGCAAATCTCAGGAAGATATGTATAGATGTGTGAGTAATGTGATTGAAACTCATCATACTTACGAATAAAAGTTTTATTTGACGAAAACGCTATAGTTTCAATAGGCGCACTCACATTCTACTTAATTATGGTCGATCTAAATGCTGTAACAGTTGTGCATAAAAAGAATTGAAAGCACCCAAAAGAAGTGTTTGATCAATTTGTTACTGAACAAAGTTTGTCATTCTATAAAAATGTCCCTTGCCTACAACCTTCAGTCATTCACCTTTTGATTACCGATCATCATTTTATTGAAATTTTGTTTAAAATTTCAAAAGCCCTGTAGAAATAAACTCATTCGCAAACTGGTCGCAACGAGAAAGCCAACCTAATACTTTATCACGATATTATTTAGCATACGTAGTGGCAGAGAACCTCTATGGAATCTACGCGCATTATATCAATCGAAAAATAATTTTAAGTCATAATCTGGGACCTAACCTAACCATAAAATCCAACGCCTGTTAGTTAAAAATGATTTTGTTGGATGTTGAAACTTTTCTAAGCTGCAACTATGATATTTATAACGAAGTAAATTGCCATCCTATTTGATCCTAACCCGTGAATCAGGCAGTGCGGCAGAGGGAATGCGGTAAAATTATGTTTATAAAGGGTGATTTTTTTGTGGTTAGGATTTTCATGCATTAGTATTTGACAGATCACGCGGGATTTCAGACAAGGTGTCAAAGAGAAAGATGCTCAGTATGCTTTGACATTTCATAATGAATAGACTTACTAACGAGCAACGCTTGCAAATAATTGAATTATATTACAAAAATCAGTGTTCGGTTCGAAAAGTGTTTCGCGATTTACGTCCGATTTATGGTCTACATAATCGACCAAGTGAGCAAACAATTAATGCGATTGTGACCAAGTTTCGCACTCAGTTTACTTTATTGGACATTAAACCAACCACACGAATGCGTACAGTGCGTACAGAAGAGAATATTGCGTCTGTTTCTGAGAGTGTTGCTGAAGACCGTGAAATGTCGATTCGTCGCCGTTCGCAGCAATTGGGTTTGTGTTATTCGACGACATGGAAGATTTTACGCAAAGATCTTGGTGTAAAACCGTATAAAATACAGCTCCTGCAAGAACTGAAGCCGAACGATCTGCCACAACGTCGAATTTTCAGTGAATGGGCCCTAGAAAAGTTGGCAGAAAATCCGCTTTTTTATCGACAAATTTTGTTCAGCGATGAGGCTCATTTCTGGTTGAATGGCTACGTAAATAAGCAAAATTGCCGCATTTGGAGTGAAGAGCAACCAGAAGCCGTTCAAGAACTGCCCATGCATCCCGAAAAATGCACTGTTTGGTGTGGTTTGTACGCTGGTGGAATCATTGGACCGTATTTTTTCAAAGATGCTGTTGGACGCAACGTTACGGTGAATGGCGATCGCTATCGTTCGATGCTAACAAACTTTTTGTTGCCAAAAATGGAAGAACTGAACTTAGTTGACATGTGGTTTCAACAAGATGGCGCTACATGCCACACAGCTCGCGATTCTATGGCCATTTTGAGGGAAAACTTCGGAGAACAATTCATCTCAAGAAATGGCCCGGTAAGTTGGGCACCAAGATCATGCGATTTGACGCCTTTAGACTATTTTTTGTGGGGCTACGTCAAGTCTAAAGTCTACAGAAATAAGCCAGCAACTATTCCAGTTTTGGAAGACAACATTTCCGAAGAAATTCGGGCTATTCCGGCCGAAATGCTCGAAAAAGTTGCCCAAAATTGGACTTTCCGAATGGACCACCTAAGACGCAGCCGCGGTCAACATTTAAATGAAATTATCTTCAAAAAGTAAATGTCATGGACCAATCTAACGTTTCAAATAAAGAACCGATGAGATTTTGCAAATTTTATGCGTTTTTTTTTAAAAAAAAGTTCTCAAGCTCTTAAAAAATCACCCGTTACTTAAAGTAGAGGCGAGGATTGGCGTCTTATAGCCAATAAAATATGAAGATTACATCATCAGCACGGTGATCGTTATCGATAAAACCTCTTGTTTTCACACTAAAACAAAGATTAGAAAATGAAAAGTTCGAACCCTATAAGCTATTAGGAAGCTTGCACAGGCTTGTAAACAAATGGATCAATACCACCTCGAAATAGTAAATCTCGGCGAGATAAGAAGGTTGGGACTTCCTAACAGTTGGCAAAATCTTATGTTTTGCGACAATAACATTAATCGCCTATATGGTGTGTGAATCTACAGGATGTTCCAAAATTAATCACCCCATTTGCTTTTGATACATTTTGATTTTCTTTAAATTTATTTTTAAATTCCTTTCAGATTATTATTCATTACCTGAAAAAGTTTTAAATAAAATGAATCGATTCACACTTCTGCAATGTGGCTCAATGGTTTAGTGTACGCCCGAAACAATAACTCAATATTGCTAAACGCAACGAGAATTCAGAAGGCTCGACGTGATGTGATTCATTGCACCTTACACCTTCAATAGGTAACAATTTCGGTGTGGCGTGCCCGGATCTCCTTAAGGAAACATTTGAGCTGAAATAGCAGCAAGAAATTTTAGCGAGTCATGGAAAATGCTCTAGAAAGAGCTAGTGTTTGTTAGAGGTCTAACAGTAGACACTTATTAGATACAATTTTTCGAAATTGAAGATATGTATTAAAATAATTGAAATAAAATACTATTTGATATTAAAAATATTGTGTAAACAAATTAATTTTAGAACACTTAGTAGAAAACATCTCTACCAAAAAAATCTTTGATGGAATTCAAAAATGGTTTCCCGAACCTACTTGGAGACAAGTTAATGAAAGGATGCTACTTAAGACCAAAGGGCACAAGCAAAACAGTAGTAGATAAACATCGCTTAAAGGAAAAATAAAACCAAGGCGAGCTCTACATTAAGCAAATGAGTAGACAAGTGTTATTTCTACAATTAAATCGCGAGTGAAACCGATGACACTTCGGATATCGAAAGCATATGAGATGCCTATTATGAAGTGTGTAATATATTGAAAAGACGACAATATGATTATCATCCCAAAAAAAGGTAGACCTTAGGGGTTGTAACAAATGGAAATTAATAATTCTCCTCAACACATTTCAAAAACACTCGGTCTAACCTTATTTGACCATAGCTCATCATCTAGACTCTATATTCTAGAGAGCATAGAGAAACTGCTAAGACGTGAGCAAGATGGTGTCAAATCGAATTGTACCTGAATTGGCCACCTTCACAGTGCGTTTTAAATGCAAAAAAGGGCTAAATTTCACCTCTTTCAAAGAAGAGCTCGACAAGGGTGTATCTTATCACGACTACTCTCGTTCTGGTCGTTCTCATTATAGTGTACACTAACCCCGGGGCACATAACAGGGAACCTATCAAAGGCTAGACGCGGCTAACTAAAGAGGACTAAGAGGTAAAGATCAACGTCCACAATACCAAATCAATGCAGATCGGCACCATTATGGACAACGTGAATTACGAATATATCTAAGATCAAGCTCAAGTTGCGGTTCAGTAAACACTTGGCATTTAATTTGGCTCTAATTCAAAGACGAATGAATATTTTTCAAAGCGGTGGTTTTGTTAGAAAGATTATACATTGCCATTAAGTATGGAACATAATTTCATTCAAATGACTTCCACGACTAGCTTTACAGTACCCCATTCTGTCAAACCAATTTTTCAGAACATTTTCGATCGTATTTGCTTCTATTCATCAATGGCAACTTCGATTTGATCTTTCAAGCATTGGATAGTCTTTGGATGGTTAGCGTAACACTTATCCTTAACGGCTCACAAAAAAAAGTCTAACGGAGTCAAAACGCAGCTGCGAGGGGGGCCAATTTATTGCGGCTGATTATTCGATCCCCGAAGACAGTGTACAAAAGACCGATTGTTGTGTTTGCTGCGTGGCAAGCTGCGCCGACATGTTGAAATTGAATGTCGTGTGTGCCTTCTTGAATTCTGTGGGGGCTCCCTGCTCATTTTCGAAAAAATGGATCAATGATTTACTCGTTGTGTATGCATCGGCTTCTCGATAGTTACGTGTGGATTTTGGGAAGCCCCGAATGCGACAATTTTGCTTGTTGACGTAGCCTCCGAGGAGAAATAGAGCTTCGTCGGAAAAGATGATTTTTCGGTAAAAATGCTCATTTTCTTCCAAGCATTCCACAGCCCAATTAGCGAACCGAAAACGTTTCGGATAGTCATTTTGCTTCAGCTCCGGCCCTAATTGAACTTTGTACTCCTCTATATCGAGGTCTTTATACAAAATTCTCATCACAGAAATGCGTGAAATGTTCAATTCTTGAGTACGTAACGAGTTGATGTTGATGACAACAGCTGCAATGTTCTCGGTTGTACGCTGTAAATGCACGTGTACATGTTGGTTTATCCAATACCAATCCAGTTTCACGAACTCGCTTCACAAATTGACCCACAAATTGCCTTGTAGACATTTCATTTCTACTGAATTCTCCACGTAAATTTCTTACAGTTTGGGTAGAAGACTCACCACTTTGAAAGTAAGTTTTCAATATTTCCCAATTTTATGCAAGCGTAACGCCACCCATTTCGTAAATTTCAAACATTAAACAAATTTTCTGTCATAACACGAATGACGTAAGTCTTGCACGCGCTAAATAACCGGTAGTTAAAATTGCAAACGCTAGATAGGCCATCCGTTAGTTTTGTTGAAATACATCACACCATAAAAATGTATCTACCTTTTTACACTCGTGTTATTTTTTATTCCTTATACTTGATATTCAAAACGTCTATCTAAAGATAAATACACGAAAATCTTAATTATATTATTTCGATATCTTAATTGTACATACTCTTAATGCACGTGATATAATTATTCAGTATACGAAGTAAACGTCTAAAAGAATTTATTTAATAAGCAAGTGTTTGTACAAGGTTACTAATTATCATATATCATGATGATGGCAGTCTTATCATTTTAATTAATTTTAATTAAATCCCTTCTCTAACAAACTATTTATACATCCCACCGTATTTAGGTTGATGACTCAAATGAAAATGCAGTGATACGTAACTCTGTATCGTACGTCATAAATATTACGAAATTCAATACCTAAGTGTGTTAATTACGTTTAGCTTTTCGTTTCATTTTTCCATACAACAATATATATATTATACGATCTACGTCACGAATAAAATTTAAGGTTTACTGTCTAAAAATACTTTGTGAATTTATTTATCGGGAAAAGTATAAATAAATACAGCAGTTTAACAAAATCGATTTATATACTCGTATCTTAATAGATGGGATGAAAACTGATTGAACACGTGATAAAACCATATAAATTATGTAAATTTGCTAATAAAATTTTCGAATCTTGCTTCTTCGAGTTCATTCATGTTCTAAACGCAAACAAACATGTTCCAAAAAATTTGTCGTTTTGATATTTACTTAGTCGTCATCGTGTCACTTGTTTAAATATAGAAAGCAAATACAAATGTGAAAATGTATTAATTATTTATATTTAAATATTTGTTAATAAATATTTAGTCGTTGATAGTTTGATTTAAGTGTTTAAGACACCAAAAAAAAAATTATATTTTGCTAAATCATGCTTAATTTTAAATTCATCGTTTTAGTTTTGTGCTAATTTGTTTAACGTTTTTATAGTAATATGAAACTGGTCGGCGCCAAAATGTGATGCTTTAGAAATTGCTTTAGCTTAAATTACATTCAAACGTATCATATTCGACTTGCAAACTATTTAAGATAAACGTTTATATAAGGACCCGAAACATATTTTTGTCTAGGATAATTATCGTAGCAAACAAACAGCTTTCCTCTCCTTGGTATGTTTTGCTTAATGCCATGACTAATTTTTTTCCTAATTTTATTAAACTTGTTAATATTTTGTCAATTCATACCCAATTAAACATTTGTATTGATATTAAAAAAAATTGGCCGATCATTCTTTGAGAGCATGCCAATTGAACTTATGGACCGTATGAGATCATTATTCTTGATGCCGCTGAAGACGATTTTATTAAGTGTCAACTAAACTAATGCTTTTAAATAAATTCGAATCCAAGGATCACGAAAAGCTTTTTTAATTACGGCTATGGCTATAGCCGTCTTTTAACCAACCATAATAATGCTGTAATTTATGTTTCAAAGCTATCATAATAAATAAGCATAATAACAAAAATAGCTAAAGGTTTTTCTATAAGCGGTGCGCAACCTTTCATTCCTGATTCTAGCCGTTGCTATTAATTAGTGATTCTTAAATTAATTTCGAATCAGGATGCACATGGTAATACAAAAAAAATTATTTTGATTGAACCACCTTAAGATAAAAATGAAAACTATGCCCAGAAGACCAAATGATAGCACAAATTTTGTAGGACCATTGACCAAACCGAGAGACGACTTGGATTGAAAGTAAACATTAGATAGTTCTAATATCTAGACAATAGATCTCGCACACAAACTGTTAAATCGCATAAATTTTGTCCACAAAATAATTCATCCAATAAATATATATCATAAAGATCAAACATTTTTCCGGAACGTTATTGTATGAATACAAGGTATATAATCTAACGTTGAGATGCAAATATAGTTTGTGGCTCGAACATTCATTTAGCAATACAATTCATCCAAAAAATGGATTCTAAAAATCGTTTAATTTTGGAACAAAATTTGTGATGTCAAGATTCATACAACAAGATACAAACACAATTCATGCAGAAAGTATTTCAACACAATTCATAATTCATGCAGAAACTATACAGTACTATGTTATGGTCTACGAGTAAATGTTTACGGTGACATGATCGGATATCAATAAATTACACTAGTTTTATAGCTTTGTATTAATCCTACTACCATCCATCATACTCAATATCATCATGATCGGTTAAAAAATGATTACTGTTTCTGTGTCTAAATGAAATTTCGGTTTTTTAGACATACGATGATGTTGTGTAACTTTATAATTGTCCTTATGATTAAATGTCCTTACGGTTAAATGTTCTTACGATTAACTGGTCTACCGATTAAATGTTTATACGATGAAGCGACCATACAGTTAAATGTTCTTATGATTGACTATGTAGTCTAACGATTGAATGTTTATACGATAAAATAACCAGAAGGTTAAATATTTATGATGATTGGTCATTTTAAAACTCCGTTTCCATCCACTATACCCAAATTTCATCAGGATCGGTTAAGAAATGGTTTAGTTCATCTTAGTTCGCCATAATCTAGAACACCTTCTAAAACTTATTTCAGAATCCAATTTCCAACAAAACTTTGAAATGTTAATGTCCGAAATGCTTCTTTTCCATACACTAGATTTCATTATATTCGGTTATGAAATGGCTTAGTTTCGTCGAAATTGCCACAATATAGCTTTTCTAAAAATCATTTTAGAATCCCATTTCCATCCATCATACCCAATTAAAAATCGGCTTACGATTAACTGTCCATTTACGAAAATATGATCATGTGTCCATAAGATGAGGTTATGTCATATGTGATTATGTCTTTATTAGTATTTGGAATACTAATAAAATAACATATGCGGGAAAGATAAATGTACAATTTTTTAAGGTGATAGCTTATATACATTATTACTTATTTAAATAAATTAGAAATATTATTCTTCATTTAAATATAATGTTTTTTTAGTATGCCCATATACATACATAAATTTATTTCAGATATATCACATACAATTTCATCTCAGACATGCGACATACAATTCGTCTATGATTTCTCCCTCACGACTCATTATAAACGAATTATCTCAGACTTGTCACAAACGAAAATTAGTTTCATTAGATTAGTTGATAAATGTCTATGTATTTGTCATGCTCGACTGTCACTAATGAGCCATTAGTGTGTCGTCAATTTTTGTCCTGGGTAAGTGTCTTTAAATGTTCATATACGATAAACTGGTTTCTCGATATAATGTCACGTAAACCTATTCTATCTAGCTTTTAACAAAAACGAGGGGTGGATGGGGGGGGGGGGGCTGGTCCACTCTACTACAATCATAAATCTTGTAGTCTGACAATTTCTGTTCTATTCCAGCGTGACCTATTACAAATAATCTATATATTATAAACATATATGTCAATAACATTTAACTAATTTTCAAATGTAGGTAAGAATGAAATCGACTTGTTTTGGTAAAATTACGACTAAAGCACATGCGAAATCACTGCTGTTAAATAGGTTAAATCAAGGTTTAACGGGACTATTTACATATTTCACGCAAACAACTTCAGTAAAACAATGGTCGTAAAATATAAGAAATTGCATACCGCTGACACACAAAAAATCATTTCCTGTATCCCCAATTCAAGGAAGGATTTATCACTGCTACGAGTGACACGAAATTTAAGTATCAAAGGTAAAATGGGGTTTGGAAAAATCATAGAATTAATTAAATCGTTGATAGTTCGAATGAAGTTAATATACACAACTAATCTTAAACCCCGAAAATGCAAAAACTAAAATCCGGAGGTCTAAAGTCCCGAATCGAATACGAATATCGAGATTCCACAGGTTCAATATTGATTTCAACGTGATTTTGGTTCCAACTATTAACGATTTTGACCACAAAACTATAATCTGAAGACTAATGTCCTTAGATTTCGGAATTGCCATAAAGGCTGGAATGTCGAGATTTCTAGAATATATCGGGTCGGTTTAATTAGAATTTTTCATCGAGATTAGTTAAACCGAATTACAAAAGTTTGAGGAACTTCACACTTCTAAATACAAATGGGAGCAAATCGATAAAAATTCGCTTACCTATTACTACGACATCCTTGTACACCGAATCCTTTGGTATTTTCCTTAATTTCATATTTTTCATTTTTATTCCTGTATGTGTATATGTTTATATTATTATTATTCTTATTATTATTATTGATATTTAATTAATCCACTTTCTCACAATACTATGTATGTATAATACATTTACTAGTACAAAACATTCGATGAAAATTATAAATTATTCAAAACCGAAAATTACTTAGAAAATTACGTGAAACACACACAAAAATTATAAAAATCGATTTTAATATTTACTTTAGATTATTATTTTTATAAATAATTATTATAATTTTTTTTCTGCTTCTCAATATAACCAAATTTCAGCACTCCGTAACAAGTTTATGTTATGTATGTAGATATAATTTTGAGATACAATGAAAATCACTTTTAATTATTTATGATTGTTATTATTTTTTATGTAAAATAAACATTTTTTATAAAATGTAGATATTTGACGTAATTTCATGTCAACGTTCTAACAGCGAATAACAAAACGTTCAATTTTTTATTTTGCTTCAAGATTTCTAACGCTCTCGTAATTATTATACACGATTTGTCTGCAAATAAAATTTAAATTAAATTAAAATTTATGTAAAACACTGTAATTAGAAAAAAAATATTAAATGAATTTACTTAAACAAAAATAATAAATATACACACGAAATAATTTTAATTTTGATGTTTTATTTAAAAAAATGGGTCTTTAAACAATTACAAACAACACAAAACCTGACATAAACAAAATAATTTCGATTACTTTGGCGGGTCGCCTTTGCTTGCTTTGAGTTATTTTAAAAGGAAATTACAAAAAAAGCGAGTTTAATGCAAACTAATTATAAATTTATTTTTAAATAATTAAAGAAATAAAACAGAATATTGATCACCAACATATTACGATCAATGTCTAATTCAAAATATACTCGGCATGTGCGGCTTAAAATTATTCGTATTTTATAATGAACATTTTTGGGCGGAAATTGATTGGTTCTATTTGTTTACGTTGCTTCCTTACGTAAAATTAAAATATCCGTGTGTAATACTTGTTTGTTTGATTGATTCAGAATACACACAACTCAAGTCATTGTGCTGCGATTCTGCGAAGAAACAATATTTTCGTAAAATTAAAATATAAACACTTTGTAGTGAGTTGTACGGAATGCAGAATAGAATAAATAAACTTTAAAAAGAACTAAACTAAATTATAACCGAGAAATTAGCGTAGGTTTGAATATTAGCACCAAAATTTATAGGTAAGTTATACTAAAAGATAAACTTCCCAATCCAGCGCTGATATGTGATGCATTCGCAACAAATATTTCTGTCGTCGCAATATATTTCAAAAAATAAAAGTTGTTACAGTCAAAATATTTTTAACGTACATTTAGTGATTAAATTTTCTTTTAATAAAGAACTGCTGCCGTCCAAAAAGGAAGATTTTTGCGTTAGAAACACTTGACTGTATGCATTATATGCATTACATGCTGATCAACCCATATGCAAATTATTTGAATCAAAATTTTTGGATTGAAAAACATTTTTGAATGGTTTGTTTTTGACGGAAACCTACCGCTGGTGTATTTACGGATTCTTGACACGCCTAAATTTTTAGTGCCCAATATGATTTACATAATTCTTTTGTTTAACCGGTAATGATTGGTTTATATAGCATCATGTTTCAGCATCATGTTTTTAGTTTAAATGCACTACTTAAAATTTTCGAAAATTACGGATCCTTGATTAGCACACCTCATATCTCATTCAGCTGGAAGTATGTCAGCAGGATTGGATATAAAAGTTTATGTTAAATAGGTCATAGGAGTCCGATACCAGAAAGCTGATAGACAGCACGCCCAAAAGAGTTACTGCAGTTTTGCAAACCAAATAATATACTAATTATAAAATTAAGATTGTAGGCTAGTCACAAAATTGATCACACATCATATAAAAACGTGATCATTTATGAGTCAATATAATTGGTTTTAATGTTCAGACTCCCCAGGGGCCTCACTGTGCATTGAATTCATATTTCACATATTTGCTAAATTAAAGAGTCCACTTATCCTTGGAAGCAATATCCACATTTTACAGACACGATTCATTGATGACAGAACTAAATGGGCGTTGGTCTCCAGCTAATAAATAAAAGCTAATAAATTAATTTCATGTTGAAATTTCAATTGATCAAAAGAAACTATCCCGGTTAACTATCTCCCATCCTCAATGGCAAAGCTCATTTCCGTTCGTAGATTTTAAGTAATTTATGGTGCTTACATGGACGTTCAGGATTGTATTATTATCTTATACATACATCTGATCCTCCACGTAAGTATATATAAAACTACGACTAAAATAACGTAACTAAACTACAATTGAACTTTTTAGCCGTACAAACGTAAATTTAATTATCGCCAGTCATTCTTGGATATTTGTCTAGTACAATTATGATTATTATTAGTTCACAGATTTATTACTAACCTGTTTGCCTATTAATTATCATACAATTAGCGTTATATTTGTGTAGAAATCGACGCAGGAAGGTACATTTTTATTAATTTGATGCGCCATTATAATATTCACCACTATTCTAAAAGTAGTTCAATCAATTTATATTTAAACAATAAGACCACACTTTCAATCTTTTATAATAGAGGTTAATGGTTAGTCTTTTGAAGTCAATACAATAAAATTACTTCTTACGAATATATTTTATGGTTAAACCATAAAGTTTAAGTAATTTTAACCAAAACCAAATAATTACCATAAATACAAAATAATCCAAGGCAATTTCCGAGAAATTGATGGTGGTAGACTACACATCGCTTATATGCCATAATAACACAACACCCAAACCCAACCACAAAAATAATAATTAATCAATTAAAACAAAATATAAATAAATTAAATTTAAAATAAAATACAAAAATCTTCTTTTCACCAGAATCTCAGACATAAAATCAAAATATAAATATTTACTTTTTGTAATTATGTATACGTGAAATTTTTTCAGGGGCCAATGATGAACGGTGACTAATCACTGCTTTATAATCGACATAAACAAGCGACATATGTCTGCCTGGTTTTATACGATTTTGATATAAACAAACGTAGAAAATAACATTAAATGTTATGGCAAAAATGGTGGAATTTAATTACTTCAAGTAAATTAAATGAAGAAAAAACATAATTAACAATCAAGTGGGATTGTTTCAAAGCTTTGAGTTGGAATGTTGTACTCGAACGTGAATAATTTGTTTGTGTTAAATGTCTGCATATAAATCTCACGTAGGTCTGGACCAAAATCAACATATTTTATTTAAATATATTATTTGATACTAATTACCTATGGTTCGCCATAGTATCCTTTTTTGTCGAAAGATGTGCCCAAAATATTATTTGCTAACCACAGCCGCAAAAACTGCAACACTTAGAAATAAAATTTAAAATAAGCACGTCGTTTGGGTCATAAGGTACATCACATTCATTGTTGCATACCGTCAGATTAACAGTAACTGATTAAATAATCTATATTCCTTTAGACCTTATATGAACAAAAAGTTTAAATTAAGCCAGTAAGGAGTATTCTAAATTGATTTAAAAATGCTAAGGAAACTGACAAATTCAAAATTTGAGGATATTCTACATCTCCGATGTTCCGTTACAAACTCGGGTTTGAATCCTTCTGTTCGTGGCTGTTAATGTACGGCGAAATTTTCTCCTTAGGAATATCTAGCTCGTTTGTAAATTTGGGGCTGAATCTCTGAATCAAGAAATCAAGGAACTTATCCTGATCTCATTCAATCAAGAGGATATTACTTATGTATTATTTGATTCTGTAAGGTTCGAATCTACGTCGGATCACGAACCAAATATTGGGATGAATGTGCTGTTATGTCTAAAGCTGTGGATAGGGATCACAGTTCTACTGATGAGTAAGTCTTTAATCCACTTCGTTGTCGAATCCAGACCCCATTCTAAGACAAGTTTATAAATCAAAATTCCAATATCAAAAGTATCATTGCAAAGGCTTTTCCATAGAATTCGAAAACAAGCTTCCATCTATCGAGTCAGATGTCATGAGATCGGTTGAAAGTGGATTTTTATGAAAGCCTTTCTTTCTGAAATAATTTTTTTAAAGTTGATTCATGCTAACTGATAGTTTAAGCAAACACTTTTATCGCTACTACGCATTGTAACTGGTTGCACAACAGCACTCTTTCAGGCATTCGGGTATTTGTGATAATACTTCAGAGTGACTGGCAAATTCCCTCAATATCCGCACTGGAATGCAGTTGCAGCCGATGGCCTCATTTACGTTCATTGACTCCAAGATAGTGAAGACAATTTCTTTCGCGATGAATAAACCATTAAAATTATCAATGTTTATATTGAGGACACCTTACTTTCAAGATTCCAGGTGTGTTTTCACAAATATTTCAACTAATTCCTGTTGACTTATGAGCTGAAGGAAGAAATAAGAGAACCCAATGAATAACAAACAATTCATGTATTTATTTCAAATCGGCAAAATCGGGACCAAGTCTAATGTTTGATATTTTGTGCTTTTGATCATGAACAGGTAAAAATTTTACAACTAATTATCATCAAATAATAACATAATTGGACGACCAATGAGCTAATAAGGCACAAAATAATGAATTGTTTTCTCTACTAGATTAGTCAGGTTCACGGGAGTTCTTTATAATTTGAACCCTTAACCGGACGGCTTGCATAAGGTAATCCATTCGCAGGCAATTAACCAACCGAAAAAAATATTTAATCCAGGTTTAAAGATCTTTGTCTTGAAAATTTAAAAATAAATCGAATAATTTTGCCTTACTATCAGAGGTAAAAAAAACAGTAAATGTTGTATATTGGGCTCTTTTACATTTCTTCCAGTTTTTAAAATCTTCTAACCAACTGATTTCTTGAAATACGTTCGGATTAACATTATGAAAAGTACCGTTATATACTGTACTGTCGTCCAATTAATTCATGACTTTTATGGCTGGAAACTAACTATTTGAAAGTCTACTATACGCCTCTTGAGTAGAATTCTTAAATAAGTAAAAGCAGACTACAATAAGACAAGGACACAAAAGTCATGAATTTGTCCAGGCGTAGTGACTAGGTAGGCTTAGCAACTTTGAACCTTTTTCGTTTTTTTTTTGTTTGACTATTGACATATTTCGAAACAATCAATTTTCTCTTTCGGATTTCGCCACCTCGTGGGTTAAAACCACCACTAACTCGTAATTTAAAATAGTGGTACAGAATCAGAATATTTTATTGTACCTCTTATTATGGACCCCGACAACTTGAGGGTTTATAAACACAATGACATTTTTCTAATTAGGCACATGAGCTGTTGGTATATGGGTACGGCCTTTGCGTAACACATGCTAGGAAATAACCAATCACAAGAAAAGTGCTGAAAGAAAGCTTGCTTAAATAGCCCAATGGTTGTATTACCTTAGTATCACCAACAGAATAAACTCCAGAACTAAAAGCATTACGCTACCGAAGTACGATAAGATAACATTAATTTATCAATTAAAATCAAATTGTTGATTTTATAATTGAAAAGTGGTACTTCAACTTAAGTGTGCATACCTTCTATTTGATTATTCAAATACATACGAGTAGTTAATTTTTAAAATTATAATTAGCAATTGAATAGGTAACAGAAATTAAAGAAAATGCGACTAAGGTCAGATTGGTCTTTACAAACTAGGCATATTCAAATTAGAAATATGATGTCATACTATTCACGGCCAATTTTAAATAAATGAGTTGGAAATAAATATTAAGGAATCCAATAAGAGAATTAAAATTTAAAGGCTCTGTATTTACTTATCGGATACCGGTTTTGCGCCGGTTTTTGGAGTGATATGCCAAACAACCGCCACTGCTGATATTTATATTAAGTACATTGCTCCAAGATACTAATTAGCATAATATTTTATGATACACAGCACTTCAAAGAAGTTCACACCCACACTAAAGCCCGAGTAATGTACAGCGTATATTGTAAATTATATACAAATGATTTTTAGATTTTCAATTAATTAGGGTAACACGAGTGCTAGACAATGCAAGAAAACTAAAAAGAAACCAGTGGTCAATTTTTTCTTCTATTTTAATTATACTACTTCAATTTAATTAATTACAAAAGAGAAAAAATCTATTTTTATATTATTTCACTATCATACCCCAACAATAAAATAATGTAACATCATACAACATAAATAAAAATATGTACACAGAGACGATTCTTAAAATAAAATGTTTTCTGCTGATATTATAACTTATGCACCCGTAATATAATTAGAATTCAGTTTTTGTTACATAAACAACACAACATAATTATATTTTGAAGTGTCAATATTGCAAAAACTTGGTATTTCATTATGTATTTTGCATGCAAAAATCCATACACAAAAAAATTCTCTTACCTCTTATGATTTACAATTTCGAAATTACCAGAAATTATTAATTTCCACACAATATTATTTTCTATTATCACTCACTAAATTAATTATATATATACTGATTATTTAATTTTGTATACAACACAGAACTTATTCCATTAACATAAAATATTTTCTTGGAATAATTTTTTTTAATTAAAAAACACAATTAAAATGTACTTTTAAAAACCAATTTCTGTACATGTGTTATATGTCAAACAGTTCAATTTGAAATGTGCTTGACAATTATTTTTTGTGCTATATAGTTTTGGTCGATATATAAATACAAATCCTGTATATTCAGTTACACTTACAGCATGTGCACTCAAATTTTAAATTTTATTATATTGTTGTTTCAGTCGGCGGGCAAAAATATTTTTATATCAACATCGGGCAGATAAAAAAAAATTATATATGCGCACACTGTCACATTCCTATATTTTACTAAGTACGCACACAAACAGATTGTTATCAGCAATATGAATAACGTTGAACGTTCGTTTAGTTTGAACGGGCAAAAATTGTGTAATGATGAAATTGCAATTTGAGTCGTTATATTCTATATCGCAATTTTTTTTAATAAACTCAACAATAAATAAACAAAGTATTTATATATGTATGTACCTATGTACATTAGAATCCGGTTTAAGAATATACAACTAAATGTTCTTAATGTATATTTTGTTATCAATTGATTGAATCATTGAATCGAAGGTTATTCGCAATCAGTAAAAATTTGAATTCCTGTGAATGGACATAGCGAATCGTGCCGAATGGTGCGTTGATTGTTATCGTTTCGGTGATATCTTATCCGGTTCGTAATATGTATGATGACTTACATGAGGTAGTTTTCCCATGGTTTGTAAAATTTTATCGATTTTCACAAAAAAAAAGTTGGACGAAGGCGAAGGTCCCACTAATTCAATATTTATTATTTATATTATTATAAAATTCTAATGTTAGCTGCGTGAAGGGACATTATTGATCTTTTACTAATTTACGTACATATAACAAATAAAGCGATGGGGACCGCTTCTTACCGTAACATTCCGGATTTAGATTACCTACTCCTTCCTCGTATAATACTCTAAAATATAGTTAAAAGTTTGACTCATGTTTAGTGTATTTGTCTAAAAAAAAATTGTCTTGTCATGCTGTTGGTGCTTTATTTGAATAAAAATTTGAATTATATTGGAAAAGTAATTTCGGTATGATACTAGATTATTTTAATGTGGTTTCCATAGACAATAAAATAGTTTATAGAAGTTGATATTGTGCGAATAGTTCTTTTATTTTAATAAATTGGTTGGTTCAAACCAGTGTAATCCGATCACTTAATAATTGCAAAACGCATTAGGTGTGAGACTACTTGGGGTGTATTATTTAAGCATTGCGACTTCGACCTTCGACAAATGACGTCAAAAGGCTTTTTTATTTAAAGCAGTTTGGCCCAGCAGGAAAATGATTGATAACACACTAATGGTTCATCAGGGATAATCATGAATGACAGGAATATAGACATTTATCAGCAAATGGTACCAATTTTCATTTGTGATGACTGATTATGTCGTTGGTGAGAAGTCTTAGACGAACCGCATATTACATGTCTGAGATATGATATTTCTGAAATAAATTTATGTATGTACATGGGCATATGTAATAAAAACATTTTATTTCAATCTCTCGGTCAATGTGTTAAAATTTCAAATGGCTGAACTTGCATATCTGTCGAATATAAATAAAAATAAACATTATTGGTTATGTTAAAATTGCCCGAATAAAACCATTACAAAGTGTTTACTTACCACTTCGAAGAACAAAATATTAACATCGTATAGAAAATCTAAAAATAATATTGACATCATCGTCACAACGAGAGTACATGAAATGAAATGCAGATTTTTTTATCTCACTCGATTGTTTACCTACGCCATAAAAGTGAGGGACATGATAAGAAACATCGAAGACTTGTCATACATGTTTCTTACGATACTGTCATGAAAGAAGAAATGTATATGTGTCTCACATTTGTCATCGAACGTGGGCAGTCATTGGACAAATAGGGCAGTCATTAGTCATTCAGTCAAAATGTTATTCGCATGCATGTTAACAAATTCCCATCTGAGTGGTTACCGTAATTGTAACTTTTTGTTGTTGATTTAGTCGTACACATTTATAAATTCGAGACACAAGTCGTAATGATTTTTTTTGTTTTTATTGAAAATTTGTCAAAATTAGTTTGGTTCGTAAGTCGTAATTGTAATGCTTACATAATCAGCCGCCTTGACTGTAACCCGGTTAATATTTCCTAGTCAATTAAGCAAGTCATTTTGTTCCATTAATTGAGGATGCCGTTACAGTTGGCGCAACGCTTTCAACAGTGTTTTTCAAAGTACTCTAGTGTTTCTCTAAACGCAGATCCAAGGCCGTTACAAGATCTCTCAGAATATAAGATTTTAATGATTCGGAATTGTATCCGATAAATTCGAGATACCCACAAATCTCTCGAAGGGAAAACCAACGAGAATAATTGAAGGAAGCTGCTCTGGAAATATGGTTTATCATTAACCATACCTACTTTTATCTGGTATCAATGATTTTTAAATTTTGACAATTTGTTGATGCCGTCTTCTAGTACTCACTTCAAAGAATAGGTTAAAAGTGTTGTTCCTAAAAAGATTTCTTATACTGTGCCGATCTTTGCTGTTTTTGAGATCTGCTATATTAATTGGATCTGCCGCAACTGTTCGGTAAGATATGGGAGTTCTTTAAGACGGCACTGAACTCCCAAGGTTTACCAATCTTAATCCGACAGTGTCAAAAATATGAAATGTAATATATAAGAGACGGAAAAATAAAACACGTGCCAGTTTTTGAGAGATCCATTGAACAAGGGCCGTGAGTAAAAATATATTATAGGTACATACTTCAATACAAATAATTTCATATTAATAAGGTTTTACTGTTTCAACGTTTTCACTAAAAACCAATATTTTTCTTAAGCTATATAAATTTCATTCACATTGTGATACAAGTGAAATGGTCCGTTAAGAGCCTTCGTCAGCACGTCTGCCGACATTTCATTCGTTGAGGCCTGCTTCATCCCTACCAGATTCCATATTTGCTATATGTTTTGCTCTGGCATGAAAAACGTTTGATGATGAATTTAAATTTTGTTGTCCCAATACATGGCAGTTATGGGATCTGGACTCATCAAAAGCTTCTTTGGAGTAATTTAAGCCAGATTGCTTCCTGAATCGTAGAAGACACCGTCATGTATTCTGCTTCTATTGTAGATAATGCGACTGCTGCTTGTTTTTAGAATTCCAACATATCGCTTCATTTTGAAGCATGAAAACATATAACCGGTGATGGATTTGCGTTCGTCTTCATCACTGTCCCATTGGCATCGCAGTTATCAGTGATACTTGAAATTGTTAATTTAGGGAACTCTCTTAATTAGTGTCTGGCCGAGAAACTTGAGACGCGAACAGAATGTTCCCACTGCTTGCTGATTTGGCACAATCCTCATTTGGTGACGTTCGAGTTCCACATTTTAATTATGGACGTTTCACAAGGATTGCGATCACTCATATTAGCTCACTCTAATATTTCATTTATATACTGCTCCTGATCGATTCATGTGTTTTTTCTGCATGATCTCGTGCGTACTCTGTTTTCCGAGGTTACCATTATCTTGTTTCTCCAATATTTTTCATCTTAAAATTGTCCATTAATTTGGTTTTGACCGATGACTGGTGATATTGGTCACTTGGCAATAATAAGAAATCGTCGACATATACTGACAAAAAGAGCATGTCCCCTTATATTTTGCATAGTATACGCAAGGATTTATTAACTTTAGATTGTAAATAATAGACCAAGTTGCTTTAATATTTGTTGTAAATTGTTTTCTTCATTCTTGCAAATTGTTGATTCCAAACACGACTAGACTGTATGCATGCTTTATCGCCAATGATGAACTTATCGGGTTGAAGTAATGTAAATTTCTTTTTTAAGTTCACCATGAAGATAAACGTTTACATCGCCCACCTGTTCATTGTCCAAACTGTTTTTTACCTCAAGTGGTACTTTATCTCGTTTACTTTTGCGAAACAAAAAACAAGTGATTATAAACATATGTTTCTTAAGTGTTAGTGTGTTTCGCCAAGTGCCTTCGGTAAAGAGTGTTAAAGAAGCCCTTCACAAAGCTTCTTCGGGTTGGTTGGTGGTTGTTGAATCATTTAATTTACTGCGTGATTAGACATATTAGAAACAAAATCTTCCATTTGTTTCGGTTTATACTGTGGCGATGGTTTTCCCGGTATTGTTTCCATAGGTATTTCTTCTTTCGATGTTGCTTGAAGCTATTCGAAATCCGACGTCATTTGATGTATATCTTCTATATTACTTGAAACGATTGTATTGTCTGAATATACATCACTGGTTTCATTTGATGGATCGCTACCTTCTAGTGCATAGTTCTATAACATTGTTGCATCCGGGAACAAAGTAAAGTGACTATTCGGGTTACTCTGTGTAAGAATATAGTTTTCACAGCAACCAACAAGATTTCTTTCGTTTTACTTGATTGTTGGTAATTCTAATTATCATTATAAGGAATTGCACTATCGAGTCGAAGTCATAATAAGGAATTGCACTATCGGGTTTAATGTAAACGATTTTATTGCCACTTTTATTCATTTCGATAAGGTTATCAACACTTAAATGAAAATGCAGTTGTTATATTTTTATTACACACTCTAACAAGATTTTTGCTCTATCAATAAACGTTATCGATACATTATTTTGGAAATACATGATTGATTGCCACAAAAGAGGGTTTGTATATGATAAAAAGAATGACGTTGGAGGTTCGAATACTTTCCATAAAGTCATTTGGTAATTGAACTTTGTCTAAAATTTTACAGAGTGGGTTATTTTTTGTCAATCAGAATAACATCCTGGTTTATGTTGAAAAACGGCCAATTGCCCCGTTGTTTTGCTGGGTTTTCTAGTTAAGCTTCGAATCAAGCACATTGTCATAACAAACCGATCTCTGAAGGAAAAATGAACAAAAAATTGTTCACACTAGAATAACATAACCCATAATGCTGTCTCATCATTGACATTAAAGTTTGTTTCGATAAAACTCGATAAATTGTTGTTGCCATACTATATAGATCAACTATACACCTACAGGTTTCGTAATATTGAAGCTATTATTCTCAATTCAAAGGAGCGGGTTCTAACTTTTCCAAATTACTATCTTATGTTCTTAAAACATTTCTGGATCTTGATCCTAATCAATTTTAACCAAGCATTTGTCAACCCTTATTCACCCTCAAAATTATGATTTGTTTATAGTTAACTACCTCTACATCCTTACGATTGAGAAATCCGAGTCGGTTCTACTCGCCTTCGGATAGTCGAATAAGTTGAATTTTCTAATACAATGGATTTATGTGCAGGCCCTAGTAAACAACATCTGTGCCAAAAGTAGTGTTATATTTGTGTTAGGTGGTACAATTAATTTTATCTGACTATTTCTTTAATGCTTGAGAAATAAGCCAAATTTTATAATTCCTGTTCACATCGCTTTAATTTGGCTTTAAAGCTGAGTGATACTCAACTTGTCAAAAACGATGTGTACTAAGGGTGTTTTTTTAAGAGGTTGCCGATTTTTTTTTTGAATAAAACACATATAAAATTATGAAATGACCAAAATTTTTTTTTATTTGGTAGATAATTTTTTGGCATTTAACATTTAAACACAATTTCTGGCATATGGCTACCACGACTATTTTTCACAAATATCATTCTGGAGGTCCAATTTTCCAGCACTTTTTCAAGCATTTGAGGGCGTATGTCAGCAATGACACGTTGAATATTGGTTTCCAAAGCGTCAATCGATTGAGGTTTATCCACATAAACCAATGACTTCACGTATCCCCACAAAAAGTAATCGAGTGGCGTCAAATCGCACGAACGCGGAGGCCAATTCACCGGACCATTTCTCGAAATAATGTTGTCGTTGAAAGTTTCTTTCAATAAGTCGATTGTTTCACGTGCTGTATGGCAAGTGGCACCATCTTGTTGAAACCACATTTCATTCATATCCATATCTTCAAGATTTGACAACAAAAACTCATTTAACATGGTTCTGTATCGATTTCCATTCACGGTAACGCGTCGTCCTTCCTCATTTTTAAAGAAATATGGACCGATGATCCCACCAGCCCATAGACCGCACCAAACAGTACATTTATCAGGATGCATTGGTAATTCTAGAACGGCGTGTGGATTATCTTTGCTCCAAATGCGACAATTTTGTTTGTTGACGTATCCATTTAACCAAAAATGCGCCTCATCACTGAAGAGAATTTTACGGTAAAAAAATGGATCTTCGTTCAATTGATTTAACGACCAATCACTGAATTCACGGCACAAACGATGGTCGTGTGGCTTTAATTCTTGCACCAATTGAATTTTGTATGGCACCAAACCCAAATCTTTACGTAAAATTTTCCATAAAGTCGATGGACAAAGTCCAATTTGCTGAGCACGACGACGAATCGATAAATTGTCGTTTTCTTCGACACTGGCCTCAACGACAGCAATATTTTCTTCTGTACGAACTCTTCTCATTCTTGTCGGTGGCTTGGCATCCAAAAGAGTGAATGTAGACCGAAATTTGGTAATTACGTTCTTTATGGTGGTCTCTGACGGACGATTATGTGCACCATAAAATTCACGAAGTGCTCTATAAACATTTTTAATTGAACACTGATTTTGAAAATAAATTTCCACGATTTGAAAACGTTGTTCTGGAGTTAACCTATTCATAATGATTTGCCAAACAATACTGAGTAGAAATGCCACTTTGAGCTGTCAAAACAACTGTCATAAAATAAAACGACATCTATCGGAAAAACAAACCTCCTAAAAAAACACCCGTTAGAAATCAGTTTTTGATCACTACATTACCAATTGATCTAATTATTTTTTAAGGCTGAAGTTAAATGTATAATTGACGTATTAATCATGTTTATCTAAATAAAATGTTTAGTCTGTCTGAATGGGCTCCAAAGTTGAGCATTTTTCAGAAACCTAATCTTAATATTTTTCCTCTAAACCGCGGAAGGTTTTTGCATCATGGTTTTAAGGAACGCAAAATTAAGGTATTAATATACGAGTTCAAAAAATTTTAAAATTTTATTTCTGATCGATTGAAAAATTATGTCAAACTACTGTTTTTACGCCGCAATGGCGATTTAATTCGAACATAATTTATTGTCCCTAGATGGTAAATTAATAAATAATGAACGAATCCCAGATAAGTGTTAACTAATTTATTAAATATGCGATGGTTAGAAGCAAAAATAATGAAAATTAAGAAATTAGTTTATTAATTTTACACAAAAATAACAATAACATTAAAGCAAATTAAATGAATTGAATGAAATTTGGATATTCTAATTTATTAAAGATACAAACCAGTTTGGACACATTAGTGAATCATTTAAGTATTGGCAATGAAAAGAAAATTGTTTTTCTGAGGATAATACAACCTTAAGGCTGTATGGTACTGAAGAACAAATTTAGTTTTAGTGTCGATATTTAAATGCATTTGTTTCTTTAATAAATTTGATTACTAAACTTTACTTATACTATGTTAAATATTCAATTTTTCAATTTTCATTATTTTTGATCTAAACATTGCATATAATTATACATTAATGACCATATATATTGCATTTATTATTAAGTGATTTGCCATCTAGGAAAGTATAAAAAACAAATTCACATTAACGGCGTAAAAACTAAAAAACTTATCTCTTGTGGATTTTTTCGAGAGAAAAAACGAAATTTTTAATATTTTTGAAATAAATTTTACATTTTTACGTCATTACAAGACAATCTTGATTCATGTAGTAATACCTCGATTTTATGTTAAATAGCACCTTGATGCAAGAATTGTTCACTGTTCAGAGATAAAATATTGAAAATTTGATTTATACGTTAAAAAAACGACAATCTTTGAAACAATAGAATTAGGAGAAACAATTAGGTCAATTGTTATTTTTTGTGGTCAAAAATTGATTTTTAGTAATCATAAAATTAATTACTAAATATTTAATTTTCATTATTTCTGATCTGCATGTCATAGTAAATAAATGAATTATCTTGGACACAATAAATTTTTTTTTTTTTTTTTAAATCCATGCAATCTTTTCTGGGGCCGAAGCACTCCCTGCTCTTTCGCGGTTGATTTTCCCGTCTTACTTTACGCATCCCTGCCAAATCGAAGACGTACGGCTATAGGACCGATTTAAGTTACCATTTGCGTATTGCATAGCTCCATGCCAGCCTATAGTACTGGACATGGAAGATGGGTCGGCCCATGAGTTTTGCACGCCGATAGGGGGTCGTAGTTGTGTTCCTTTTAATCACAGATTACAATCTGTTGAAGAAAATTTCCTTTTGCATCCTGCCCCTATCGGGATTTGAACCCGGTACCTCCCGATCCAAACGCCAAAGCTTTAACCACTGTGCCATTTGGTCGGTGGACACAATAAATATTATGTGATTTGCCTGTCATCTAGAGACAGTAAAAATTACCAAATTAACGTCGTCATTGAAGCGTGAAAACAAAAAACAACTAACCGAAATTTTTAATATTTTTAAACTAAAATTTATATTTTGTATGTCATTTCAAGACTATATACCTAACCATAGACAAACTATATATTTTATTTCGATAATGTTATACTAATACCTCAATAATAAAGAAAGGACGAATTAGAACAATTGGCAGCTTTTTGGGTTCATTTGATTTTTATTATTGCCCATCGTTTTTGACAGTCTTAGTACCCTTAAGGCTGTATGGTACTCAGAAAACCCAATTTCTTGACCAATTTCATTGACAAACTCGTATTTAAAGGTAAACTTCATTTAGTTAATATAAAGTCCTTAAAACGAGTTGGTAGTTTTACTTCCCTTCTTGGACTACTTACAGATGAATATTTTCATCTATAGTTTTTTCCTCCGCGCTTCGACTAAAATTAAAACTGTTGTTAGATAAACAACATCTTCAAGTCGATATCGGAACTGTTCATTGATTTCATTGTTCCATAGAAATGTGTGGTTTAATGTTCACATGGTCTCGGCGATAAGCTGACCCATTAACATTAACAAAGAAAGATCGGTCCGAAAGCTTTTGTTGTATTGCTCCTTTTGATCACAACTTATTTTCTGTTGGCTATATTTGTACTACAACATGATGCTCTACTTTAAAAAGTGACAACTTTCATGATTTCTTATCACAATGATATTTATTTATTCTACGACGTTTTATTATTTGATCCGAAACGCTTGGTATAACTTCCGGCTGTACATTTTTTATGGGGATTGGAATTCTAGTACGTGTTTTTCTCGAAAATAAATACTTATATTTATATTTTATTTAATTACATGGAACATGCATGTTTTCTTCTATCTAGCGGGCTGACGTGTATACTCTCTCAATTCCGTATGTACATGCATAATACAGCGTACTCAATAAGTTTATATAGTCCATATGTGTAAAATTAATTAATTAATTTTCATTATTTCTGCTGTTAAACATTGCATATTATAATAAATTAATGACCACTAACCATATATTAATTTTTAATTTATGTGCCATCTAGAGACAGTAAATGAAACTCCTATTGAATCGTCATTGTGGCGTAAAAACAAAAAACATCGTTTGACGTAATTTTTCGATCGATTAAGATCGAAATTTTAAAATTAATAATACTAAATTTTCCATTTATTATGTCATTTCAATACCTAACCATAGATCAACTAAACATATTATTTCAATAATCATCATATCCTCAATTAAATAAATATGCGCAATTTACATAAAGAAAGAGCGAAATGAATGATTCAATTGCTTAAATATTGACACTGAAACCTGAGACACAAACCATACAATCGACATCTGCAAGAAGAAAAGAAGTTGACTTTCATCTTTTTGTAATAAGAGATGTCGAAAATTAAATCAAATTAATGCAGCACACAATATTACGGCATTGTTGATTGATTATCATAATTGTTTCCATTTTATTAGTTTGTTTGCAAAATATTGGATATTTTTGAGGTTATCTGCATCTGCAGAATATCGTTAAAACCGGAACACCGTTTTTGATAAGCTGAGTAACATACAGTCTAAAGAATTTCGTTAGTTTGGTCGATTTCAGGATTACAATTTTTATTATTTATAAATATTTTTATGTTATTTTTTTTTTAATACAAATTCCAATAAGAAGCGGGAAAATAAAATAACATAATCCGCGCTTCACCACTTGAGTCCAATTTCAAATAGACAGCTTCTTAAAGCGATAAATTAGTACATCAACATGAGCTTGTAAAACTTCTAGAAATACCGTTCGGCAGATTTTTTCGTAGTTTAATGATTTCAAATAATTGGGCCGATTCTCGGCTTCATAATTGCTATTATGTTATTTTATTTTCCAGCTTTATATTAGAATTTGTGTTGAAAAACAAAATAACATAAATTACAGATCCCGCAATCGGGCCCAACATGCTGTATAAAAAATAAACTAATAAAAGATGCATTTTTTCTTCTCAAATGTCGAATTAAGTTTTTTAATGAGCTTGGACATAATTTGTAATAACGAAATTGGATTGCAAGAGATATTAAGTGAGATAGATTCTCATTTTTCAAAATTATGATTACTTCCGTAATTGTCCGCGAGTTGAGTTTGATTCTTAAGATAGCCTTTACAAGATGGATGTGCCTGGCTAAAGATATCCATGCTGCTCTTTTAAAATGTCGACGACAGTAATTGGATCACAACCACAGGAAGTTTCGTTTGCTCTACCAGATAGTATTATTTTTTACATTCTGGTACAAATTCTTCAGTTAGTTAGCTGTTCCGCAAATATTTTAAATTTGTTTTTGTTATTTCTGATTCATTTTCTATTTGCTGTTTTTATTGGAGGAATCTGCATGGCTGGTCATTTGATTTTTTTTAGTTATTAGTCAGCGAGAATGTGTGTTGGGAGTTGTTTAATATTGTGTCATAATGACACTCTCATGAGACTCTAGTTTGTGGCCAAGTTGTTCCCTTAAACTGCGACGACTGAGCAAATTATTAGTTTATTGTAGAATATTTACGTGTTATATAATTGTTAGTCTTGAAAATGTCGAAAAATCCATCTCGTTATGAAAAATTTGGTTTTAATTCCAAAACTACGTGTAAACTTAAACAATTACATTTCATTTCATTGATTTTTATGAAATTTGTTAATATTGATGAAAAATACTATTAAAATAATATTTCACTTTCGAGCTGACTCTGAAACCTCATATAAATGTGGATTAGAAATGATAAAATCAAAGTTTGACAAAAACTAGTGTGCTGATCAGCATGTTTTCAGAGTCGTTTTACCGACCTTCTTCGTCGATTTTCTTAGTTGAATAGGAAAGACAGATATTTTGATTACTTGATATAACACCACTTTCATATAGGGTTATTTGGGGTGGAGCTTAGGTTAAAGGAGTTGCATTGCATATTTTTTTCCGTTGTCGTAATATCTGTAATTCCATTTTCAAGAGTCTTTATACAGTCCTCCAACCAAGGTGTCGCTTAATTGCCACATTATCTTGTTGAGTTCCTTCAATGCTTGAAGTATTGATCAGTTGTAGAACGATTATAATTCGGGCGGAAAAATATTAAGGGTGACCGTACTAACTGCTCTCAAAAGAGACTTCTGTAGACTCCTCCTACCTTATAAGAGGTGCTAGTTTTCCGACCGATAGATTACTAATTTTCCGACAGACTTTCGAAAAAGATAAATTTTCCTTAGTATTATAGCAGCCACCTGGGGTATATGCATTCCGCTCGTTGGTTCTATTGCTTACCAATTCATTGGTTTTTTAATGGCATATTTAGCTGATATTTATTATTATCATCCTGGTGTTACCACTTGAAGGCAGTTTATACAAATGTTCAACGTTGGGCTGACTTTGATAATAATGTTGCTAAATAAGAAAATATTTTTGAATACTAATTTAGTTTGAGGGTCTTATTCCTGCCATTTAAGGTGAAATTAACTTTTGTATCATATCAAATTGAAAGTTACTAGTTAATTGTATTTGTTCAGTTGCAATTTTCCATTATGTTCGTTTTATCGTGGTTTAAAATCAGGTAGCTGATATCAAATCACATGAAGCAAATTGGGGTCTTGTTGCGTTTTATAGTATAAGTTATAGAGTGATTCAAGGCGCTGGCATTTTCTTTCAAATTGTAAAACTAACAAATATAATCTTTGCTTTAGAAATCAAGAACTGTTTACGTTCGATGAATAATTTATTGCTATTGATTGATGAATCAGTATTGAATAGTACTTGCAGAAATGAACAAAAGTATTTAGCATTTTAGTGAATATTTAGCTGTGAATCATTGTGACACCGCTTAGCCTACAGGCGAAATTGATTTAGATGCTGTTTTTCCTGGTTTATATTAAATGGTAATCGTACGATGATTTTTCTCTAATATCATATATGCATAGTCATTAACCTTTTACTCTGGTTTTATTTGTACATATTTTCTTGATGCGTGTTTCTAGTCAAAATTGATCGCCCGTCAATTCAATTTATTTTTATATTTTGCTGGTGCTACATCCCAGGGGTATAGCGCCCTCATTTTTGAGGCTACATAATCAGATACCTTTTGGATTATTGTGATTAGTTAATTGAATTCTAGCCACAGGGCTGTTGGAAGGCGTATACTGTTGCTGTAGAAGATAAACTGGCATGCGGTGGGGATGACGTTTTACTTCCACTTTTACAATTACTTTATATGGTGTTCGTATGCAGTCACCCTAATTGTACTAATTCAAGCAACAGTCGCTTGACATCGATGGATTCAGTTCATGTTTCATAAAACAACACAAAGGCGCTTTAAAATCAAAATTTGTGATCTAAAACGAAATTTGAATCAGGTTTTCCATAAAAAATTTGAACTGATCCGGATCAATGGTTTCGGAATGGGACGTTTTCAAGTTATATAATATTCACCGAGGGAAGCTTCCTTTGGTTTAAAACTTTTTTAGTCGAAAAGTATATCCATCGACAGCGTGAATATGCAAACGATACTAAATCTTAAAAAACCGCTTATTCTGAGGGTCCCATAGCAATACCTATCTACAGTATTTATTGCTCTATTCAAATCTTTCTTAAACTAATTTCCACCCCGCTACTGTATTATTTAATTTTAGATATAACTAATCACCTGAACACGCAGCTTCACGTGTTTAATATTACGGAATGCAGGTTGCAATGAAATTATTTGAGTACATTCCAAAATCGATTTAAAGTTTTCATATAAAATTTATTTTTGTGTATACATTTTATAACTTAATCAAAATAATAATAGAAATTTTAACTATAGACTTAACGATTTGCACAGCAATTAATTTGCTGTTGCTAATGGATGCCTTTCAAGTACCATGGCAACACCTTGACCACCGGCGGCACAAGCCGCAACAACTGATAATCCCCCATCTTCTCTGACCATTCGATTAGCCTAAAAAATTTAGATTAAAATTTATTAAACAGTACCGTTCCTGTATATAAAATATTCTTACAGCGTGCATGCAGAGACGAACACCTGTCGCACCGAAAGGATGTCCAATTGAGAGGGAACCTCCCCAGCTGTTCCATTTACTTAGGTCTGGAGTTCCAAATTTATCTGAAAGGCCTAAATAATTTTGACTAAAATAAGTTGAATCAAGTGCTTTAAGATTAGCGCAAATTTGCCCAGCAAAAGCTTCGTGAATTTCCCAACAGTCGATATCTTTTAGAGTTAAACCAGTCTTCTTGAGAATTTTTGGAATTCCATATGCCGGACCAAGTAATAATTGGTCACATGGATCTTGTGATACATAAATAAAGTCTCGTAAATAGGCTTTTGGTTTTAATCCTAATTGTTTGGCTTTAGCTTCAGTCATGATAAGGCACGCGGATGCACCATCAGTTAAGAACGAGGCATTAGCAGCTGTGATGGTTCCGTGTGGCTTGACGAACGCTGGCTTTAACTTGGCAAGAGATTCGGGTGATGATACCCGAATCCCATTATCTTTTGCGACAGTTTTCGGTACTCCGCGAACCTTGTATGGTACCAAATCGGTGAAATATCCCTTTTCCTGAGCTTGATGTGCTAAAGTATGCGATTTTAGGGCGTAATCATCTTGTTCTTGTCTTGTAACTTCGAAAGCGGAAGCCAAACGATCAGCTGAGTGCCCCATTGTTTCACCTGATGAAAATTCCGCAATGCTGGGTAGTTCAGGAATAAAAAAATCTGGACGAATTGACGCGAGGAGCTGTAATTTTTGAATTGGTGTTTTTGCTCGATTTGCACGCAACATAAGTGATCTCATTTTGCGGCTGTGCCTGATAGGAACATCAGACATGCATTCAACACCACCAGCTACAATCGTTTCGTATGTTCCAGTTGCAATTAAACCAATTGCACTGGTGATAGCTTGGTTCGAACTAATGCAAGCCATGGTTACAGTATGCGCTGGAGTTTTATTACTGAATCCAGCGGCCAATGCAGCTTCACGCCCTATATTTGATGTCTTAACCTCTTGTATAACAGTACCATACACAATGTAGTCTATAAGCTCTTTATCAATACCAGTTTTCCTTAGAAGACTCCTACAAGTATACCAAAAGATAATGTATAATCCGCCGTATATTATGATTATAAAGATTAGTATTAAATGATAAAACTAAGGTCTTACAAAAGTGACTGACGCGCTAATTCATAAGGCTGGATATTTGCATATGAAGTTCCGGACATTAAAAATGGAGTTCTTACGCCATCGACAAGGACGACATTTTTGCCTGTATTATCCGGTAACACTTTCCCTTTTATCGATAGTGGTGCAGTTATACCAAAATTACGAATTCCTGTTTGTAAAATAGATAATATTGAAAAAATGACAAAATCAAAACAAATTAAATGGATTTTGGACTTTGGTCGTAGTGTAATTCTCTTTGGGTTACACACATTAGGCAATCTCCATTAGGCAAACACAATTCCATTTTTAACTTACCCGTTCTTGTAAATGCTGCCAGTGGTAATGTATATTTGGACGCGTGGAATATTGTATTCGCCATTTTCGAATTATAAAAACTTGTAAAATTTTCTCAATAATAAATTAAATATAAAAATAAATTTTTACTCCAATTGATACGACTACAAAAATGAAAAAATTGAATGATAATGACATATGAATGAAATGTTTACACTGTAATTTTGTTTATAGCATCTCCGCTATCTATAAATATATTTGCATCTGGCAATACTAATGTTAATTTAATAATTTAAAAAAGGCAAAATTAAATTAAAATTAGACCAATTTATTAATTAAACCTAGGTTTATACAAAATATTGTTGTTTCTACAGAAATTATTAAAGTGCTACTTTTGTGTTTCTCTCGGTTTAAACGGGTCCGACCAAACTTTCATATCTAAAATTAAATAGTACATTCGTATACATAAATCGAATATTGTGATAATGAATATTTTAACTTACTACCCGGTTGAATTTCTTCCTGATTCACGTTGGCACGATTTTTTTTCTGTATTTTTTCTAAAATAATATGCTTAAATTATTATTCTAGACATTAACCAAAAATAATAATGACGTACTGTATTCATCGGTATTTAGCATTGGATAAATTATTATTGGATATAGAGCTGCACCGATTATACCTACGATACTTCCAACGAATAATGTGTATCGCCACCCTTTTAACACAACCATTTTTCTATTGTAAATTATTTATAAAATTTCGTAATCTTGTGTTTTCTATACTGCCGATGGATTTTTATTTTGATTTTGCAATCTGTCATAATGTCAAATGAAAAGGTCTTTTATTATATGTTTATAGCATATTTTAAATATGGCGGACAGGCTTTTATCAGAAGAAAAACTGTCAAACGTGCTGAATACATATAAAAGATAGCAATTTTCCGTTAAAATTACAAATGAGATTACTGTACACGACAGATTATGGGGCATCAATTAAGGGCGTTGTTCATACTAATTTTTAGGCTTGGTAGTCCTACTAGAGTAATATTAATTTAAATTAACCGCGATGTTTGTTGGATGTGACTCACTTATTACGGGGTAGCTTGAATACGAACAATAAGGGTTCTTCTCTGTTTGACTAATGAAAACACTTCTGAGCTTGAAATTCTCAACAAAGAATGTGTGATAATATTATTTTCTTCTGGGCTCGAATTATAATAATAATAATACGTTCAGTTGAAAATATTGAATTATTATTATTATTATTATCTTTATTTCATTCAAAATCATAAATGTAAAATTACAAAATACAGTAAAATACATAGTAGAAATATAAAGTAAAGCTCCCTACGTAAGGAAATACCAGTGTTGGAGCACAATTAAATTGAAGCAAGTAATACAAATTAATCCTTATTCTCTAGTATCTATTACTAAACAAAAGAAAAGGAGTTATTGACAATTATTAAAACATTAATACTACAAGTTAGGGCACTAATAAACTAAAGTTTATTATTTTATTGTATGTTTAAAAGGTAATATTAGCTTTACAAGCTTAAATAATATTTAAAAAAAAATATGCGGAGCTATAGTTAAAAATATTGCTCAATATAATTTATATTAGACAGCAAAATTCCTAATTACGTTCAAATTAGTATTTGCGCTCTATTGTGAGAAGTTTTAAATGCTGTGGTAACATATGAAACCAATAACGTGCCATAAAGAGTTTACACGGTCGTGAAAACTATGGCTATGAATAAAAAAACATTTTCAACAATTTGCTATACCTTCATCATTGTTAAAGCAGTCAAATAAGCGTTAGAAGTCCTGTCCTTTTATTAGCAAACTTTACTAACAAACAAAGGAGTTGGAACAAGCTTCTTGGTGCACTGATCTCGAAAGTTTAAGAAAAACTGCTTTAACAGCTATTCAAGAATAGAGTCGAAGGATTTATAACATTCATTTTGATTGACATACGTTTTTTAATTACAAAAACATAGACTAAAAGACTATCATCCGGTCAAAGGACTGCTTGGGATAATTTATATGAAGAAACTAATAGTCTATTAGGAATCGCCGGGCTTAGCAGGTCTTTCAAGTCTTGCAACTTCTCAAATACTTAACTACTTTCCCCGTTTTTTCATTCCTTCAATTACAAAAATTAGGGAGTACTACTTTCTGTAAATTCTCCTAGTTGAGATATTATATAGACTCTGATTTTGATTTTTGCTTTTGTGCAATCAACAATACTCACTCAGGTGGGAATTAGCCCATAGGCAAATCGCTCACAATGTCGCGTTGAGTTTTATTCTCGTTGAGTAGATAGGTGATATTGATGTGGTTTTCCTGATGTTTTTCAATGGAACAGGAGTGTACTAGTATTTATTTCTTAAAGATGTTAAATTCGGATTACACTGATTCAATGCGTTTCCTCGTCTTCCCTTAACTGTGCATCTCGCTTATAGTGTACATATCGTTAGGAGCTGCTCTACTCACTTTTTACACGGATAGCTTGCTATATAGTAACGAGGTTCTCGTGAATACTTCCCTGAGTATTGTAGATGAGTTTCTTAGTACAAAATTTACTGTCATCGTTTAGGTGTGCTCAAAGTTTGGTATTGACAAACGCTCGATACGTGTATTCAACATCACATTGTTGAGGAGTTTAAAGTATTAGACAATTTCTCTTTGTTTTCAGGGACGTGTTTTGTTACCTCTTTTATGGGTGTTGGGTATTAATTAAATACGGGAAACAGCAGCAATCCGGGTTGATTGCTCCGAGCTAGGCGAATACCTTAGTCGTTGCGGTTTCACTAAAACATTTAAATACAAGTTGTGGATACGTGGTTGCATGAAAAGGTTTGTATGTATATCCATCTAAAACTACTTTGCTAGAGGAAGAAATATTTTCAATTGTCTATGTTTGTAAACTTTATGGAAAATGAAAACAAAATGGCTTAATGATGTTAAATGTTTATTGTTGGGAATAACGTATGGAAAACAATGTCAACTAAATGTTTGCCATGTCCACCTTTGTTAGTCATAAAAATGCGGATTTCTTTTATAACATTTTCTGACATTTTCCATCACACTTTTACAGGTTTTGTTTAAGATTCTCGATTGTTTCTGGACCCAAGACCATAAATTAAAAGAAGTACTGGACTGGTGGTCACGGATGCCAATCGACCTCACCACTGCTTAGATAATTTGTTGTAAAAACAGTTCTGTTAGTAATTCGTTGTGATAAACACATGTTAACAAGTCCAAACCATAAAATCCTGGTATCAAAAAGAAAGGGCCAATAATTGTTTCAGTCAAGAGACTTTTCGGAATCTTTATAATCAGTTTTTATCTCGATTTAAAAAGGTTACATTTTGCATTAAATCAAAAATATAAAACCTAATTCTCAAACATATTCACCAAACATTCTCGTTTAGTTACGAGTTCTGCACTCAATGCCACACAGGACTCATGCTGAAAACAAGGAACTCTATTCTAACCAGTCGTCAACTGTGATCTGCTGCCCCAGCAAATTAAATGAGTTAATCTAAGGTAATTTCGGCTGCTATACCGTAAGAATTTTGATTTCAACATTAACAATCTTGCATCGTAAAAGCGGAACAACTGAATGATACTTCGTGAGTATAGTCTATCCTTATGTAGTTTGCCTCTCTCAAATCCAGGGTATTATTACTCAATTTTAGGTTCGGTTCAATAATAAAATAACTTTTCCTTGCGGCAGGTGTAACTATCATGACTGTAACTCTATTGTCGGAAAAGCAGCTTAAAAATGGTCTGAGCAGAAAATAATATTCAAACATATCATCGTAAGTATGTGCGCCACGCTATGAATTAAGCCTGAAAAGCAGTACAATGTACTCTCAAACTATTAGACGATCTAAGATCTCGAATGAACTATAACTCGGAACGACAACATCAAAGTTTGTATAATCTCGCATCCAGAAAAGTGTACATAAAGTAGAAGCCCTTCCATTTCACGTACTTATAGTCCATCAGGACGTCGTAAGACATGCGTTGTTTTTCTCTAGCATTCTACTAATTTTGACGATCCCACAACAAGGTTAGTTAGGTTATCGTTAGCTGCCTACAGGACCGGGACAGGCACAGTTTAGTTTGTAGCCATTCCACATAGTCTCTTACCTACTATTGCAACCATCCAGAGCTTTCAACGAAGCATACACTTGCATTGACGTTTACTCCGCAGAGATCCATCAGGTCATTTAAGAGGCGGACTTGCATGTTCCTTTACTTTATCTTCGCAGCTACTAAACTAATTACCTGAGGTCACACCTAATATGATTAAGTGTCCATCTGACTAAGACAATCTCCTGTACGAAGGGCTGATTTTAGTGCTTTAATCAAAGCCGACTATTTGTTAAAATTCTAATATTCCTTTCAGATGTTACATTAAACACCAGCTGACAGCCTTTCTTATCGCAATTACTTCAGATAAGAACCCACTATAGCGAACGGGGAGAGGGAAAGAGAGGTTTAATTTCAGTACATTATAGAACACTCCACCCCAGCCTCACCGTTCATTTTGAATTATCAGAAAATAGGTAACATCTTCTCTCACCCAGCTCTCTTTGGTGGGAATATCATTTTTAAACCTCTAAGGGATGGCGACACAATAGAAATGTTTTGTGTTTATGGAGGTCCAATAAAGATAGATTTGTTTCTCACAGCTAGCTCGAAGCCATATGTTTAAGAGATGAAAAGGAACGTTCCGTGTTTGAATATGTGTGCTATCGAATGTTACACTGATGTACATAATCAGAGAACAGCTATCCTTTCATCAAATATTTTTGGTTCGTCAGAACATTTAGAGCAAACAGTAATCCTATATTATAAAATGGGATGAAACCCCATATTTTCCCGATGCCACATCACTTGTCAGAGTAAAACGCTATAATGAATTTCTTTATTGGAATTCATGTTGAATTTGTAATTTTCTCTTGATTCACTCGATTATCTTTAAGAATTTTTTTTGCCCTCTCTAATACATTTGGTTTCCAGTTTAGTTTGCTATCTTGTGCTACTTCTACAATTTTTGGAGCCAATTCTGTTAAGCTAATCATTTATTTGAAATTGTTTATATTTCCAATAGTTTTGTCTATTGATTGGTACAGCAGATGGAACAACTCATCAAATTGCGTGATATGCAAACGTTCCATGTTCTTATGATGCTGAAACGCCAATAGTTCCTACTTTTATAGTTGCTTCCATTGTTATAACAATCATTTTAAATAAGAGCTTTGGGAAGCTTTTTAATAAAGGACTATTGAGGGTATTCTTGCTCATTTAGTGTTGGATATATAAATTTGCGAAATATAGCATACGTTATTAAGCTTACAAAACTAAGTTTTGCTAACTCCGAGTTCGAGTTCGCAGATATATACAATTAGCATTGGAGACAATTAGCAGATAGATACAATTAGCATTGAATACAGATGTCAGCCAAATGATTATTTCGCACAAGGATTTGAATTAGTTTCCATATACAATTCATCTTAGCTAGCAAGTAGCTTGTATTGAATCCAGAAGATCCACCAATCCGACTAGAGTTCTGCCGAAAGTTGTTGTGTTTTGTTGAGAGCGATGTAAACTTCATAAACTGCTTATTAATTATGTCTGACGAGGCACACTTTGATTTAAACGGAGAACTTAAAATGGTCGTATATGGGCTAATGAAAATCCTCAAAACATCCACCTAGTGAGGTTGCATTCAGAATGTATGACTGTGTAGTGTGCTGTGTCTGCCAACTGTATTGTCGACCCCTTTGTTTTAATAAAACGATGTAATGTGTAAACGATGTGCCCTGCGTGAACAATTTGGTAAAAAATCAATCTCACGCAACTCCGAACATAGTGAGCCCAAGGTCATATGTCCTGTTCCAGATTTTTTTTAATAGGGATATTGTAAGCAAAAGGTGTAAAACAAAGCCACGCAATAAAAACGACTTAAAATTATACATAAGAGATGTTATTGAAACAATATCTCAGGCAACATTAACAGCGGCAATGAACAACGTTTTGGTCAGATGCATTAATGGATTGCATTAACGAACATCAAAAAGCCCCACTCTGTATTTCAATGATTCCCATCTTGATTTACAATTTAAAATTGAAATAGAACAAATATCTTCCAAAATTTTTGAATAATATTGAATTTTTATAATCATTTATAAATAAGTTTTAGTTGCATGCCAACTAATTTTTAATTTGTACTAATGCGGTTGATGTTCATTGTTGTTCTGAGGAGTAATTTATACCTAACCTCAATTTTATGTTAGCTGTTTTTCGCGTTCAGTCGTTGTTTGCTATGTTCCATTGTGGGCGGGCACATCTCCACGTCGAATGCTCTTCGGTCCACTGGTTGCTCTTACTCTAGCCTACTTGGCAACTTTATCATTAACAGATCGTGGCAATAAGCAAACAGCATTTACTACTCGTAGACTTACCACATATTGTCGTAATACAAACGACCTGGCATTCTGAGAATTTAGTTTTAAATCATATGTTGCAAGTTAATTCTGTGACTCGCGTAAACCAAAGAAAAGCACACTGAATAATGTGTCCAATACCAAAGTGTTGGAGCTACACAAGACGGACATCACGGAATTCTATTCGAACATATTCTTTCTAATTTCATACCCTATAATCGCATTAGTTATCGATGCTTCTTAGCTTAGGCGGTAACATATTGGAGTTCTTTATTTCAAGAATTGAGTGCCTTAGCAGCAGTCAGCTGCTACATTTGATAAGTTTGGTTTTTTCCATCGAAAATACGTATGACATTAATTCAATTGCTTTCCACAAGATCTAACTGAAAGTTAAGGAAGTATGCACTAAAGTTGTACGTCAATATTTTGGATAGCGACATACTATCGTGCGGCAAACTCAAGAAGTCTTCTAGCACGACTAGAGTCCAGCTTGCAAGTATTGTAACCCGCGTTAAAATTATGAAGGAATACTTCATCCGGTACGGGGCAATATTATCTCCTGAATTTATCTAAATAAAACCTCCCACCGCAAACAGGATGAGCTGCTAAAGGTTGCTGTGTTCAACGGACGGATGAACATATTAAACGGAATGGGACGAAACTCTTCGCTAGATTATTAGATGAAATTCATTTGTTTCTAGGAGATGAACCAATTTTAGTAAAGTATATTTTCCAGTGTTTTCTCCTCGTTTGCTCACCTATCAATTTCGGTAACATCAACGAGTAGTGTGATGGTATTTATGTAATTAATTTTTATTTTGTTTAATGTTACTTCCATGTGGTTAATGGCAATTCGATTCTAACGGAGATATTAAATAATAGAAGTTGTGCTTTCAATATGAACCATTTCAACGCCCAAGAATATGCTGATGACGTCTTGTCAGATAAAAGCTTACATTGTGTTGTCGTGTCTGAAACATGGCTTAAATTTTCTATTTCTAGCCAGATGGTGACACCACTTCTGCTTCTACCGAAACAGTTTCACCTCTCTCATCAGGTTCTCTTACAGGAAGTTTGAGGTTCATCCTAGATGTGAACCAACACCGTAAACACCTTTGAGCAAAATCAAACCGATCTAAGCCGCGTGACCTTGACATAGCTCTCGAGACCCATGCATCATTCTATAACGTGTAATTCAGTTAGCTTTGAACACATCCCCATCCATAAGAATTGTGAACTTGGTCTTTCTATTTCTGCCGAGAAACCTCTTGGTTTTCATTTTGAAGCAGGCATTCGTTAGAAAGATGTGTGGGCACCTTATCAACGACCAAATCGTGTCTTTTATGGACATCGGTGCATGCCTGCATATTAATCAGAGTGGCTTTTGAATGTTTTACAGTACAACCTCGACCATCTTGAGCATTACTGAGGTCGCCCGGATAATCATGAACCAGAAGATGGTCAATGTCTTGGTCATTCTTGAATTCTCAAGGGTTTCGGATCAGATCAGATCTTACACGCCAAATGATTAATTTTCGTTTGTCTAATTCAGCCACAAATCTAATCCGTTTGTATAAGTTTAGGTGCAAAAAGTGTTTCTAATGACGATACTCCTCGGATTTCAATATTCGCCAATGCTTCTCTATTTATAGCCACTCAATTTAGAAAGTTCTTTCATGAGAAAGAAGCTGGTAAAATGAAGTCGTATTGGAAAAATGAATTGATGTTACAACCATCGACAATCTGGAAATGGGCGATTCAAGAAGATAATGATACATAAAAATGCAAGCTCTAGGTTCAACATCATAACTTGAATAAAAGATTCTACCTTTATTTAACAGAATTTAATCGAAAAACAGTACTTTAACCTGAGTACGGGTTTTGAATTAGACATCTGTCTAAACGCCGGTTTATTTCATGCAAGGGCGCACCAGCTATAAAATAATAATAATCGGACTATTGCCTTGAATAGCACTAGCAGCGAGCTTTGGCAAGACACCCTCATAGAGTTAACAGAATTAACTTTGTTAGATTTAGAAAAAAAGGCTAAGGTTAATTGCGATAATATCAAACGAGCAATGAACGTAAGTGTGAAACCCCTTTAAATTATTTAGAATATCGAATATTTTAACTATTATTACTGTTTAGCTATCTATCGTGCAACGGAAACGATGGATCTGACGTATATTTTTTTATCTATATTTTAGATAAAATTTTATATACTCTACCTCTAAAAGAATTAAATCGTTTTAATATTAAAACCATAAAATTCTATTGAATTGATCTTAACACAAGAGTGCCACTATGTAGACTTCTAAAATTCTGGATCAAATTTCACCCACGACTTCCCTCGTACATATATGTGTACATCTAAAATGATAACGAAAAACAAAAAGTCTTATATAATTTGTGAGTGTTCGATTTATATACCCAAACCTCTAGCGGCCTAACAGAGACGTATATAAACACATTTTTAAAAAAATAATAATGAACTGATTACATTTTTTCGAAAAATTTATTTGAAGAGGGTGATATTTTATCTTAAATACGTTTTATACTCTAAAAGGAGTAATAATTTTACATTGATTAGGAGGGTGGTATAATATTGGGTTTCCCATTTCAAAATAGAATTTAACTTCAAAAACTATATTTCAATTTAATTTTCCAACCATTTTCATATACACAATCCGAATATAATTGAACAAAATACAATTGTCATCCTTTTACTTATCATCGTAATAACGGGGCCGTATATGCATATGGGGTAAAAATATTACAATTGGATTAAATCCATAGACCGCATTTATATACAGGATTTAATCAGCTTTCAAATCAATCAATTTTCTTCGGCTGGTGTTTGTGTATATAATCATGAAGTGCGTCGTAAACAATTAATTTTACATCGTACTCAATTAATTTTTATTAAATGTAGCTTAAAGCAAAATTACATAACCTAAAAAAATATTAATTATATTAATTACATTTTAAGCATTTTTTTTGATATGTCTGTATATAATAACATTGAAGTTAGATTTAAAATTACATCCATTATTATCACAGTAGTTAGAAAACAATGATTGTTTTATATCAATATGTACTAATTATTATTTAACGCTGAATATGATTCATACTCTCGAATTTGCTGAACTAACCAATGAACACCATCTTGTAGACCTTCGCCTGTGACCGCATTGCTTGAACTTATGTGCCACGGTTTATCTTTTATCTTCTCTAGTGATAGTGCTATAAATAGCAAAAAAAAAAAATAATATTATGGATTTTATGTTTAATAACCTTGAACTTTCGCGATTTTGATTTATTTACCTGCAGCGATTTTTACGCTAGACAAAGCATCGACGCAGTCCATTTTATTGGCGAAAAATACAATTGGTATTTTGCGATTTACAATATCAGGATGTTGCATCAATATGTCCAATTCATCTTTAACCACAACCAAACGCATTCGATCACTCGAGTCAATAACAAAAACAATACCTTGGCATGATTTGAAATGATGTTCCCACAGGCTTCGATACCGCCCAGCGCCTGACATATCAAACGCAGTAAACGCTACACCATTATCTAGTTAATAGCACAAAATAAAAATGAAATCAATTAAATTTAATTGCACACTTTACCAAAGTACTTGTAACGGACTTTGGAATTTTTCAACATTAAAACCAACAGTTGGAACGGTTATTGCGGGTTTCTCTTCAGGATTTTTAAAATGGTTTACAATAGTTGATTTACCACTATTATTTAATCCAACCACTAAAATGTTTACTTGTTCCTTTTTAAATTTTAATATACTTGCTATTTTATCAAAAATACCCATTTTTTAATTAATTTTTAAGCTCTTTGTTGTAATTCTTTTTTATTAATATTACAAAAAATAAAAAATGAAAATATGTTTTATAATTAAACACTTGAAAATGAAAAATAAAAACTTATGAAAATATTATCCAATTCATTCTTGTTTAGTCCTTTGTAACTACAACTACAATACTAATTTATTTTATATCAAGTACTGAAATTAAATCAATAAAATAATATTACAAAAAAAAGGAAAACAAAACAACAAATACTAAACGACATATAAACAAAATAGAAGGGGGGTAGTTAGGTTGATTATAGTTTTGATATTCAAACCTATTTTTGTTATTTTGTTATAATCGATAAATTTATTCGTTTTAATTATAATTTTTTGAAATTTATGCAGCAATAAAGTGGTAAGCATAATGTAGATGTAAAAATAGTATTACCATATGTAAAATTACTTTACTTATCAGTAATTTGATTAATGGGGTTTTATTAAGGCAAAGCGTTATGCATTCCAACGAAAATATAGAAAAATATCAACAAATGATAGTTGCAGTGTCAATCAACAGATGGATTTTACAAATTCATTTTTAATGTAATGAAAACGTAATGGCGCCTGCTTGTAGTTAAAATATTTAAGAGAATTATGCGGACATTTTAAAAACACAAACGTATAAAATCATTTTTGATGAAATGAATATTTTGTGTAAATTAAAATTATTATCATACTGTTACGAATTTGTCTTGTCAAATCCGGCTCGTACAACACCGACCCTCGTAATTTATACCGCTTTCGGCATATTCGTGAGAATACCGGAAATAATATCTGAATAATTTCCAAATATTTACGAAATACACACCGTTTACAATTTTTAATTACATCACTATTTTTACCTAACACGACTTATTATTTTCCCGCTATTCATTTTCGCTTTTAACCTTTCGCGTACCGAATTTCCCAAATAACTTACCAAACTGACAAGTTGTTTTCATTGCATTCATATTTATACACCGATCGAATATTCTAGGCTTGCCTGGATATATGCTAAGTAATATTCTCAACTCAACGGTTTTGTTGCAGTAACGCTACTACATTAACTTAGATGTCACTATTCTCACAAACATATTAGTAATGTTCTAAACTAATAGGCGATATCGTAACATTACTCCCACCTAAGCCTGTTCACCCCGAACAGGTTCCAAACTACCCTCTCTGCAGGTTAGATTATATAACGTAAAGGAATTCAACTTCAGCTTCGTCCTCGTCTCCCGAGGCCATATAACCTGCAACCACTCTCCATGGTCCATGCTATCCCAACTACATCATTGACGACAATCCATTCCTTCACTGCTAGCATGCTATGCGTCTCTTTCATACTCGCCACCACGTGTTGATACATCCTTGCATCCATACTGTTATCTTTAGACATAGTCAACACCTCCATTACCATTTTATTCAGCACTTCCTCGATGGCTATTCCCGCCGTCACTTGACGCTTTCGAAATTAGCAACATAGAGTATAGCCCGTCCAATCTATGGTTTGTGCACCTCTTCCATAGACCGTCTTTCATGCCGATCGCCCTCCATATGGCTCTTGCTCGCTCTTCCTTTCCACCAGTTCCTACAACCACTTTGGCAGATAGGTTCCACACATTTCTCTTTCACCTAAGGGCCATTGCAAAACTCATACGGCCCACGCTGACTACCTTCATGTGCATTATCAATCAAAAATCACTGCTTCCGAGGGCCCTTGCTGGGTATCTTTTTTAGATACATTTCTATGTTCTATTCAACGGAACTTCATTCGATTCAAAAATTACGGCTCTAATAATCCGAAATCGATCTGGACAACATTCGTTCAAGTTATATCTGTCTATCCCGTCCGCCGTCAACCCCATTCACCATGGACTCCAACTCTCCTGGTTCTTGCTGACTAATAAATGGCTCACTATGAGACGTCGTTTCTGAATCCGGTTGAGCATCCGAAATTCCGATCAAGTTTTTGTTCCAATTTTTGGTTTAGTACATCAAATTTTTGTGTAAAACAGCCAATAATTGCGCCATATCGAGGGTGCCAGGTATCCCAGGAACTGCCTCTAAACCTCATCGAACTAATAATTATCCCGGTGTAGTTCTTGCTTCTCCTTGCTACTCACGTAGTCGCAATATTAAATTATTTTTGCAACCACTCGCCGTAACCGTTAAATCTTTAACACCCATATTCTAATATTCACAATCCCACCGCTGTCACCTATTGTTCGGAATTTGTCATATCAAATCCGTTTAATCTTTCGCGTACCGAATCTCTCAAATGACTCACCAGACCTGACACATTGTGTTAGTTGCACTCGTATTTATGCACTGATCGAGTATTCTACGCTCGCCTGGATTTATACTAAGTAATATTCTCGACGGTTCTGTTCCAGACTTGTATAATCTGCTACACAACATAACTGTTATTAAACTATCTCTAACGCTACTACTTTCACATAGATGTCACTAATCTCGCAAAAAAAAAAAAAATGTTAGTAATGTTCTACATCTTAAATGAGCAATTTTTGATGAATAAATATCTCGCCCAATCAATTGTTCATTAAGCCAATAGAGATGATATCAATATGTAATTTCTTTTTGGCCAATGTATGTGTGGCCTTTTAAACATTAAGTTTTTATTCAATTCTTAAAGTAGCCATATGTATTGAAAATTTATAATCAGTGTTTGGGAATAACTCCTTCTTTATCTTTGACAACTAGCTTTAATCTTCTTTCACTGGAATTGCACACACTTTTTCATTGGCATTTTCTTCAAAATTGTAATTTATTCTAAAGCTTGTAAAATAAATTTTAGTAAATTTTTTTAATTGAAAATCGCCGTTTCCAGTAATGGCGCAACCAATCAGTCAATAATAGCTGAACTTGCTCTCTATTGTACTTAACCAATCAAACTATTGTTACAATCAGTGATGCGGAACCCAAGTTCCTGGACTAACCTCGAAAGCTTCTATAGTTAATCCTCGTCAGTGACGAACTTGTGGCTGATGTATTTGATTATTTATGATACGTATGGAACAGGGGTGCCCTCTTAGTCTGATGAAACTTGTCGGTGGAAATAAGGGCATAAAGGAAGCATTTAGAAGAAGTGGCTAGCAAAAAATACGGTCGTTATTTAATCTCTTGACATGCGTATAGATGACATGCACTGAGCAAAGAAAACTTGGTTTACACGGCATATTTAACATTAGGTGAAAGTGCAGAATAGACTCTTAGTACACATAATTACTGGATGGAGGAACTCAGTAAGCGCCGTGCAATCCAAGCCACCGAAGCCAGCTGCACTGATGATGAAATCACTAGTCCTTCTTCCTTCGAAGAGGATTTAAAAGGAATCAATACATATCCTGCTTTGGATAGTGAGGGGTACTTACGAAAAATAAAGTCTTCTTGTTGGCAAACAATAGTACCAACCTTGATTCGATGCGCGATATGATTGAGACATACCTCCAGAGTAACTAATGGTTACGACTTTTACCGATCCCTATACTTGAGTATTACGAAGATTTGGGATATGGTTATAACAAAGAAAGTTAACGCAAGAGCTATAAAAACTTTGAACAAGGGAAAATCTCGATAATAAAATATTGTGACCAGTCGTAAATTTGTGTACAGAGGCGTGCAGACAGCGGTTGGTAAAGGACCAGCGGTCTCTTGTTCTGCTTCGCTCACATGAGATAAAGCTCATGAACGGATTTGGTCATCTCACAAAGCTCTCCCAAGAAGAGTGCTTCAGACCATTTACTCAAGTGTTTAAAGGTTCCGTGCAGAGTTGTTCATTCATCGAATAGGGGACCTCTCGCGAGGTCTGACATTATAAAATATTTTAGAAATGAACTCTGCACCTGCAGTAAATATAATTTTTTATTAATTTTAAATTTTAATTTCTTTATCAAATAAACTAAAATTTATATTTTTTTTTTTTGATTTTGTTTTTCTATTGTAATGGTTTTTATTGTGATTGTTCCTTACATTGGTTTATCTTCAGTGCTCTCGAATTAAAGACACAATCATAGGAAATTCATCCATTTAGCGTCAAATCTAAGTGACAACGACTATGATAATCGACACCTACTTATACACAATCAACTTCCCAACCACCCCATACTTTTTCGTCCATTATCGCTAGACCGCGGATAAATTTGAATTTTTGACTCAAATTTTTCATCTATGAGTCAAAAATTCAAATACAATTTCTAATTAGAGAAACCAAGATCGAATTCATTAATAAATGCCGAGTATTCCTTTTGAAAAACGACATAAGATTAAAACGACTTAACCTTCAAATGCAAATGACGATGAAACGTGGACTATAAGTTTTTTCGTTTGCAACCCATCTCGAGAACATGATCCAGCCTCTACTTAGACTTTAGCAGACCTCTGCAGTTGAAAACATACCACTAGTAAATAAAGCGAATAACTAAAATATGTGTCCTGTCATATTAAATGAATTAATCAAATGAAATCTTCAGAATATTACTTAATTACAGGAGAAATAATAAAAGCCCTTCTTAACCAAAAGGAGTATGTAAACGCCTCCAAATAATTAATGCAGTATTCAAACTTAAACATGTTACAAATAAATGTAAAGTTAATGGAACAAACCACTAAATGACAAAAATTCGTACAGTCCCATGTCCGTACTTCCAGCAATTTAACAAATGATCGAGAAACTACTGTTTAAGAGGCCCAAATCAATAATAGAAGAAAGAAATCTTATTTCTCCACATCAAAGAATAACGACATTGCATTACAAACATAATGGATGTAACTGAAAATACTCTAGAACTTCGTAATAAGAAAAGGCCGAGGTCTTGAGTTCCATGTTTTGGAATTTGGGCGTGCTGCATCTTATGACCATTAAAGGGTAATGGCGGGGTAATCCGGAGAGGGGGTAATGGGAGTAATGTTTTGGGTGGTAATGGCTGGGTGGTAATGAACCGGGGTGTTAATTTGGCGGGGGCTAATGGCGGAGATATTGTCCGAGGGTAATATTCGGGGGTCTTAGACCCCCTTCGGTGCATAGAATTAAGTTATTGAAATTCCAACCTAAATGGCAGAAAGTGACGTAGGTTCGAGGAACCAAAAACAAAATGATTGTCCGTTTGAATGTTAGTCTTAGTCATGTTAACGTTACTGTTTCATCTTGAAAATGGCTTGTGTGGTTTGATTTTTGTTTTCCCCAGTCTTCTTCTAGTTTTCATTCGGAGAATTGAAAAATTGCTTTTGGAATCAGTACTTCAAGGGATTCAAAACCACGATGAGGCTTTACAGCTTTTTTATTATACCAATACAATCTTGTTCTATACCTTTTGAAAGATCTTTAACTCATGTCATTGCGCGTTATGTACGAATAATTAATTTTTATTCTAAATGTGGTCCACATTTACAAAACGTTGTGCCGAACGCATTCGGCAAAAATATTTTCGCCGCAAATATTTAACCGACAAGTGCTGGATCGTGTGCGTTGAATGTGGCATACATTTTTGTGTCATTTTCGTACGCCGCACATGTCCACACTTCCTAATTTACGGCGAAAATGTTTTCGCCGAACGCATTCGACACAAATTTTTGTAAATGTGGACCCACCTTTTAACAATTTTATTAATATACGAGTATTTTATTAATATATGCTACAACACCCTCCCGCAGTTAAAAAATCCTATAGGATGAAGTGAAAAGGTAAATATGTGGTTTTTAAATGTTGGTGCGGAGTTGATCGATGACTGCGACTGTGTTATAGTTTGTCTGTAATCCAGTTCAACTGGTGAATACTTTAGATCTTTTTTCACTGTTGCTCGGATACCAAGTAGAACGATTGGAACTTCGAAGTTCCAGTGAATGGTATCGTCTTGAGCTCTGAGGGTAGTTGTGAGCTGTCGATGGTGTACACATGCGATCCCAACGTTCCTTGGTCAGTCGTAGTGTTTTGTTACCAAAGCGAGGTAGGTAATTATGAACAAAAGTTGTGTACGCTTTGATCCATCATGTGAATCGACACAGTTTTAACGATAAGTATTTATATTGGTTGGTGGAAGAGGACTATCTATTCCTAAGTCTTGGAACTAGCGTGATTCCAAGATTTGGAACTCTTAAGCGTTTTTAGGTGACGTTCGTGCGATGTCACAAGATTGTCGTCAATATATACGAAAAAGAAATCTAGATCGCGGATAACTTCGTTCATAAGTTGATGAAGCCTTTGCGTGGCTTTCTATAATCCAAATGGCATTCCGATGAACTCGAAAAATAGAGTTGTGATTGCCCTTTTGTGAATGTGTTGAGAAATTTGGACATTTTGGACATGCAAGTAAGTGTATGGAGAAATTTTGTATATATGAGGTATCGGGTAGCGATCCGGTATCCGACAGTTTTGAGCCGCTGATAGTCCTGAGCCGCTAATATCCTACGGTACATTGTAGTTTGGCTCTGATGTTAAAGAAAAACACTCCTTTAGCAGAGAACCAAAACTGTTTTGATCGCTTGGTAGAATTGATAGGCAACTTTGTCTCTGAGGCAACCAGCCGTTTTCGTCTAAGGATCGGATGATCCACTTCTGCTAAAACGAAAGCGTGAGTGGCGTTTAAGTCCGAGATCAACCTCGAGTAATTTTGTTCCGTAGGTATTTATTGTCGAGCCATTGCCAGCCGATAAGGTCGATGTTGCCACTGACTTGTGTGAGCTTCTTGTTTTATTGTAATGGCTGGAACTCACAGTGGTGCCACAGGTATTTCATCAAAGTGCGCACATGTGCACCGCATGCTTGGTAAACTCTCTGATGACTTAGGGTTACTCAAAGCATTAAGTACCGCCTTACAATCAGTGCATAAGACTATATTGAGGGTTTCAACTTCGCAACTTAGCGCTTCAAATACACAATGAGCCAGAGCAACGGTGTAACGATGTGAACCAGACTCCCTGATGCCTTAAATTTTTGCTTTGGGTAGTAGGCAATGAAGCCTTCACCAAAGATTTCACGCGAATCGTCTGAGTAGTAGTGCACTGTGAGTGGGCTACTTCAATCGATAACTAGCGCAGCAAGCTGTGCTCAAAATAGAGATCTATAGCCGAGGAAGGAAAATAATGGCTTCCATGGTAATGAGTGGAATAGACGACAAAGCACCAGTAATAGCCTATATGCATTATTTTTTAGGCCTTTAAATTTCACAATAGAACACTTTGTGTGCCTTGCTTTCACAATAGTTCGATAAGTTAGCATAGCAGTTGGTAATGGTGTTGCGGATACCAAATCTGATACCCGAATTTATATTGTAGCAACAGACGTGCTATCAAGTGCTCCCGGAATATCTAGAAACGTATCCATGAGAAATTCTTTGTTATTCAGGGATCATTCAATCATAGTGCGAAGCTCTTATTGCATAGATTTATTTTCCATTTGTTATTTAAATATGCCAACCTTTGAACTGCAAAATTTATATAGACCGCCGGTTTCTAGTAATATGGACATTTACTACGAATTCAGACGCCTGATGATTTACATACTTTGCCGGGATGGCATTGAAAAATAACGCGATATTTGTACTTTAGTGTTGCCATCGCATTTTTGTGCACTGGTTTCCGGGTTAAAATCACAGTCATGTGTCGATGCACTTTCTGATTTATTTGTGTATGCACCAGACGGCAAAACAATATTTTGTATCCAACAGTAGTTCAATAAATAAAATTAAAACACAAACACTTCCTTTCTTTGAGTGACATTGCAACGCATGCCGGGTACTCGTACTAAATGTATTATTGAATTAAATTCAAAACAACGCGAATGAAGTCGCGGGCAATAGTTACTAGCTATATTATTTTTAATATTTGGGGTTATCAGATTTATATCGGGTGCGCAACTAAATTTCCGGGTTTCACACATAGATGATGCTAGCGACACATCTAGTTGTCATTTACGTTAGAAGCTGTGTTTTGTTCATAGCGTGAGCACATATCGCAACGCAAAAATATTTTTTCTAATAACGAGTTTTGTGCCAAACAAACAGCATTTTCAAGCTTTACTTTTCTGCTTCAACTTAAAAAAAATGCAGCTAGAGCACGTCATTTGCTTGAGGAGGCCTACGGCGAACATGCATCTTCGAAAACTTCCAGTGAAGATTGGTTTAAATGCTTATGAAGTGGCGGTTTCAATATTGAGGACAAGAAGCGCTCCGGAAGACCAAAACATTTGAAGACACAGAGCTGCAAGCGTTATTGGATGAAGATGAAACGCAAACATCAGCTTGCGGAGACATTAAACAAAACTCGCCAATGTATTTCCAAACGTTTATATGCTATGGGAAAAATTCAAAAGGAGGGAAAATGGGTGCTGCGTGAGTTGACTGAGAGACAGATGGAAAATCGAAGAGCCACTTGCGAAATTTTGCTTTCACGGCATGAAAGAGAAAGAGAAGTGGATCTTTTTTAAGAATCCTAAACGCAAAAAGTCGTGGCTTTCACCTAGCGAAGCATCAACGAAGACACGGCCAAATCGCTTCGGAAAGAAGACAATGCTCTGCGTTTGGTGGGACCAAAAAAGTAAGTAACTAATCTGAACCATATAATGCTCGAAAAATGGCCAGAATGGGACACGAGACACGAACGAGTGATATTGCAACACGACAACGGCTCTGAACATCAAAATGCTGAGATGGGATTTGCTACCGCACCCGCCTTATTCGCCAGACCTGGCCTCCTCGGATTATCACTTGTTCGTTTCGATGGAGACACTTGGCCAGTTTCGAAGAAGTGCAAAATTGGTTGGATGAATGGTTTCGGATCAATGAAGCGTCGTTTTGTTGTAGTGGTATTCATGTATTGCCAGGGAGATGGCAACAATATCCAGATAGCGAAGGAAAATATTTTGAATAAACGATTTTTTATATTTCTATTGAAATTTTCCATTTTTCATGCGCACCTAGTATGTTTCATCTTATGCTTCTGACTTATTATTAGTTTCTTAATCATATTGATTATTACATTAAATGACCGTCCAATGACCCTCCAGTCCAAATTGCACATCATACCGTCACTTTCAAGGGATGTAATGGCGCTTGTTGAAGCATTTGTGCGGATTCTCTCCTGCTCAGAACCGGCTGTTTTGTTTGTTTTACATGTCTACTAAAGTGAAAATGAGCTTCGTCACTCATAAATTATTTTTCAAAACAATCCGCATTGCCATTAGTCAAGCAATAGCATATTATTTGCATGCGTACGGTGCCGTAAATGATCTCGTGGTAGCAGCTCTTGTATTAAATGAATTTTATAAGGGAATAAATCCAAGTATTTATGCAAAATATTGGTTAGTGTTGATGTTCGAAGTAAAAGTTCTTGCTCAAGGTGTCTGATTGATGTCGTTTCACTATCTCCTACACTTTCACGTACAACAGCAATATTTTCTGGTGTTCTACGTTGTTGAACACACTTTGGCTTATTTGTCACAGTCGCTCTTTCTTCAAGTTCATTGTTAATCCGGTAAGTTGGAGGCTTTGAAGGCGCCATATTAATTCCGAAACTTAAGTTTCTAGCAAAAGGTTTTCACTATTAAAACGCGTTGTTCAATCGAATATTTTTCCATGATTAATGTGCCACGTGTGTACTTCACGACTCTCAGGTACGAACTGTTAATACTAATACTCGCCTAAATGTTGGCAAATAAAAATAAACCTTTCGGATGGATATCCTGTATATATCCTGTATATTATAGATTTATATATTTCACTGCACTAAGCATTGAAAGATGTTTTTATTTCTAGTTTAAAATTTAATTTTAAATAGAGCCTGAGTAGCTTGGAAGCAGTTTATACATTTTCATATGAGCTGTAACTAACATTTTACTAAGTATTGGCTACTACTTGTTATATGTAAAGTGTGTAGGGTAGTTCCAGCGCATCCATAATTCTTCTTTAGCGTTGGCCATACATTTTAATCTATCAATTAGTTTTCTTAGTGCAAATTCGCGATGCTCACAAATTTTTCGTGATTTTTTCGATTTGTCAATTATTGGACGGGAGTCATGATTTCCTCGTGATGTTTCAGCTCCTAATACTTTAAAATTAAATTAAAGATACATGACTTTTACGGAAAACTCTAATCTCTCGTTGACGCTAACCACGTGGTATACGCAATATAGAAAAAAACAGTTACGTTTTATTTTTTTACACATTCCTTAAGCTTTTTAAATATATTTTAGCTGAGCTCTATTTAACAGTATCAAAGTTTACCATACCATACTAGTATCTAAAGAAATTCGCTTAAAAGGTGCATGGTAAATAGAACAAGGGGTAACACAAGACACGCAAATGAATAAACCGTATATTTTCTTAGGCGTTCCACATTTAGGGATGGGCACTATAGAGGGGTTACAAAACAGCTTGATTTTATAAAGCGTATGCTTATATTACTTCTAATATCTACGACCTACCCATCACACCTTTACACACACACGATGTCAATCAAAGGGTTAACAACTTAAAACGAAAATTTATTTTTTCTGCAATAATATAATTACGTAATTTGCTTTTCATTTTTCATCTACACATATTCTCCGTATATACATATCTATGTATGTTTGGTAAGTAATTTTTTGGTGATCGTTAAAGGAAAAACTTTTATCCTTTTTCACACTGTTCCTTTATTTTTTACTTTTTTTTATTTTGGTTAATACATTTTATTATTTTTCTGACTCATTAAAAATATACAAATTTTCTTTTCATTTTCCCAACAACATAATATTTTTGTTATAAAACTTTATTTTTAATCAGAATGTTATATATTTTTACACGTACATATATAATATTTGAGAGAAGTGTAAAATGAAAATGAAAGGAAAAGTGGAAAATGAAAATATCTAAAATAAAAAAAAAAAAATTAAATTTCGGAAAAAATTTATTCAAAATAAAAAAAAATAAAAAACGGAAAGAAAATAGGGTGTGAATAGCAACGCTGTTTGATCAGTATTCATTCCTTATTTTTTTTGTCTTCATTTACTTTTCTTTTAAGAAGAAGCAATCAAATTTATATTATTTTCATTTTCCACTCTCGTGTCTTTTCACCTTTTTTTTGCCAGCGTTCTTTAAAAATTTTCCACCGTGCTTTTCATTTTTTACTTAGCTCTTCGTCTTATTATTATATTATTGTATGTAGAGAGGATATAGGTGTACTACATATGTACACGAGTATATAGAGTGAAGACGAACTGAACACAAAAAAAATTTATTGTATGTATATTAAAATTAAAAGCAATTTTCTTATCTATAAAGCAAATAAATTGGATATATTCGAGAGAGTAACGTTGTACAATGAAAAACGAATTCATGTTTCAATTATATGCAAATGTGAGGTTTTGCCCCTTTATTTCTGCCTGTCGTATAGGTATTTTTCACAGTACATTTTCCACACTCGTTTTTTGGGTTCAAATGTGCCAGGTAGGTAACAAAAACTAAAAATGAATTATGTTGCAATTTTAATTTTCCGAATTTTTTATTTTGCTGATCTTTTTATTTTTCTATATATAAATATTTTTTGGTTAGATTGTATTATTGCTAGATTAATTTTTGTTACCACATAAATTTTTTTTTTCTATTCTACCCATTCGAGAAATGATAATTTGAATATAATGTGTTTTTCCTTATGGGTAGGTTTTTGTGGAGAGCAAATATACATGGACTTAGAAATTAAAATTTTCCATTTGAATTGGCTAATAAAAATAATTTTTTATTTTATAACAAGCATAGAAATAATCATAATATTATACATTTGTGATCTATTTATAACTCGGCAGTTTATGTATGAAGGAAACTTTTGCCTATAATCATTTGTAGTGTAGTTTAAGCATAATGGGTAATTTATGGGTAATGGCTTAGCGGTCATCAAATTTACGAGATGTAATTTTATTGTTATATGTTCATTTAACATGTTGTGGTAACCAATCCAATGGGTTGAGGGAAAATTTCATTTTAAATTTGCTGTAAACACGACATCAACAAAAAATATCGAGAAAATCACATTTTCCGACCCATTAGTGCATAATGTTTGTTTATCAATGGTTGGAGCAATCCACTTGCCGAGTGTTTCTTTTATTATTTATTCAATATTACAACTGATTCAGACTTCCTAGTAATTTATCTATCTTATATTAGTTTCTCGATTTAAGATAAGTAACCTGTTGGTTACGCATTTTACAATAATTTCTTATTCTAATTAGAACTGTCCCATCTCCAGCGGTGGTGTCCAACATACGACGGATATCTGCATTTTGATGTCGAAATAATCGTTGTACCATCTTTAAGTACCTATGAAGTTTGTTGTTCCTAATGTACTATAGGGTATTCACAATCCCTCGCAGCACTTCATTTTGGAAGCATTGTATCACTTGTAAGAAAGATAAATTTGGATACCATAGGTCCACACTGGTTTTAACATTATTGCCTGCACAAAAGCAATTTGTTTGAATTGTCAGCTCAGAATATCACTGGTAGATATTCTACCCAGTACGTTTTTCTATATTTGATGTTCAACTTTACCTTTTTTTCATGATGTGCTCTTTTCATCTAGCTGTATTTGCATATGGATTTTGGTTTGATTTAAGAACTGCGGGAATCCAGTTTAAATTTTGGTTTGTTGACATACACTCTGTCGAGTTATATTTGGAAAAAAGAATGACAACTCTAAAGACGATTTATAACGACTACGTCGATAATGATGAGAAAATCTTGGCCAAGACCCCACCTCTAGAAAAGGGCCATGCATATATGGAAAGAAGGAAGAAAGTCACAGACGTATACCACAAATTAATATCGGATATTCGTGAACGCCTAAATACCGCATCAACGAGTTCAATAAGGGGAACTAAACAGCAAAAAACCAGATGAAAAAGCAACGACAACCGAAGATATCAACAACAAAAAGCTATTCAAACGTCAAGATGTCCTCATGTGCCAAATGTAACGAGAATTGGCGTCAATCAATTATTCATTGGAAACTTACAACATATCCAAAGAATATATAAATATAAAATTAAAACAACTAAAGGGTTTTCCAATAGGAATGATATGAATTTTAAGTGACGTTTCGGCCATTTGTAATATATCATGATCTGTCATGTTTTGTTTCATGTTTCATTGTATTCTGTAATGTTTACAATTTCATCATGGTGAGATATACGCAAGAGGAACGTTTACAAATTATTCAGTTTTATTATCAAAATAATCGTTCTCCAATTGAAACTTTTCGTACGCTTTTGCCATTTTATAGTCGTAATAATCGTCCAAGTGTGCTCGCTCGTCGAATTGTTGAAAATTTTGAGCGTACATTTTCCTTACATAATGTTGAAGTGCCAATAAGACAAAGATTCGCTCGAAGTAATGCAAATATTGCTGCCGTTCAGGCAAGTGTTGCTGAAGACCGCAATTTGTCGATTCCAAGACGTTCTCAAGAATTGGGACTACCTCAAACCACAACCTGGCGGATTTTGTGAAAGGATTTGGGTTTGCATCCATATAAAATTGTTCTCACTCAAGAACTGAAGCCATTGGACCACCGTAAACGTCGTGAATTTGCTGATTTTGCATTGGAACAACTTAAAAACGATAACGATTTTTTTAAGAAAATCATCTTCTCCGATGAGGCTCACTTTCATCTGAGTGAATTATTCATGAAAAAACATTACATTCACCACCTAAGTTGACAGTTTGGTGTGGCTTTTGGTCTGGTGGAATCATCGGTCCGTATTTTTTTCGAAATGAAGCTGGTAACTCCGTTACTGTCAATGGAGATCGGTATAGATCGATGATAACCAACTTTTTATGGCCGAAATTGGAAGAAGTCGATCTTGACAACATTTGGTTCCAACAAGACGGGGCTACGTGCCACACAGCAAGTGCAACAATTGAATTATTGCGAATCATATCACTCTTATTGGAAAACGCTATAGATAAAGACATCCAAGAAGTAGCAAACCAAGCAGCTACAAGAAAAAGTAGAAAGCACAATGATCGAGTTACAACGATTTCACGGCGATAATACAACTACGTCAGAATCAGTCCAGATGAAACTGCCAAAAATAGAACTACCAAACTTTTACGGTGAATATGACCGATGGGAAACATGTAACGATACTACTGCGGGCAAAAAGTAGTAAGAATTTTTAATTTAAATTTTGCGCAGAAAACCATTCGTCGAAATATTTGTTTTTCTATGTTGGTATGACTGTCAGTGACATCTGTGCCGAATGTCACATCAAAATAATCATTAGTGTTTAGTATACGCTTGACTTTCTGAAGTACAACAAGTGCATTCGGCGATTTTTTACAATGAGTGAAATTATTCAACAAAGAAGTTCCATTAAATTTTGTGTGCGGAATCAATTTTGTGGTGCCGAAACGTTCAGAATGTTGCAAAAGGCCTTCGGTAATAATTGTATGTCGCGAGCAAGTGTTTTGATTGGTACAAATTGTTCAAAGAGGGTCGAGAACGTGTTGATGACGAACCACGTCTAGGACGGCCATCAATATCAACTGTTGATCAACACGTTAATAAAATCAAGGAAATGGTGCTCGAGAATCGACGATTAACAGTCAGGGACCTTACTGGCGTCGTTGAAATATCGGAAGGATCAGTGAAAACCATTTTGAAAGATGATTTGGGCCTAAGAAAAGTGAAAGCACGATTGGTTCCAAAATCACTTAATTTTTTGGAAAAAACAGTGTCGCGTTGGCGTCTGTGAAACAATGCTTTTCGATTACCAGGATGTCATGAATTGGATCTATGCTTACGACCCGGAAACAGACGATCAATTGGCCGAATATCGTGTCAAAGGTGAGCCGAAGCCGAAAAAACCACGTCAAAGCAAGTCAAAAATCAAGGTGATGTTGACAGTTTTCTTCGATTATCGAGGTGTGGTGCACTCCGAATTCCTTCCGGCCGGCCAAACTGTCAACAAGAAATACTATTTGAATGTTATGCGTCGTTTGCGCGAAGCTATTCGTAAAAAGAAGCTGGAATTATGGGTCGACAACTCTTGGTTCTTGCATCACGATAATGCACATTCTCATACTGCATTGGTTTTACGTGATTTTTTCGCCAAAAGCTCCACCCATATCGTTCCGCGACAACCGTATTCGCCTGATTTAGCTCGGTGTGACTTCTGGCTATTCAGCAAACTCAAACGACCGCTCCGGGGAAACCGTTTTGAGTCAATTGAAGACATTAAACGTGAATCGCTACGCGCATTGGAGACTATTCCGGAAATTGACTTTAACAACTGTTTCGAGGATTGAAAAAAACGTTGGCACAAGTATATTGAGGCCGGGGGGATTACTTTGAGGGGAAGAAATAGATTTGGAGAAATAAATAAAGAATTTTAAAATTTTGAACATAGCTCCAATGTTTTATGTAAAAATCATCTACTCTGAATAAGACAGTAGTATTTTTATTTGCTATTTGTCTCGACAACGGTTGAAAAGTCTCTACCAAATGAGTAACAAATAGAGAAACTTTCTGCTTGTCACTATAGTGGCCCAGGATCCGTCATCGTTTTTGATAGATGGTATAAGCATGTTGGTTCTTTTTAACCCCTTCGTTGCTTTACAAAGTGAATAATCGTCATCCTTTAGTTCAGAAACTCCTCGAAGTCGCTTATTTATGGTTGTTTTAATTTGTTGCACAGACATTTGAGGATATTTTTGTATTGTGGAACAAGAGTCGGCTAGTTCTCTGACCTCAAGAGGGTAGTTATGTTTCCTTATAGAGTGGGTATGAGGAATAGGTGAAGTTTCCCAACCTGCTTGTTGGACAGTATTATTGAATGATTCGGTTCATCTTTCAACTCTATTCTAATTGGTTCGTTCTTCCACTAACTTCTTAAATAAATTCCAATTGGTTTTATAATTTGTTAGTTTAGGCAAGTTATTTTTTTCTATTATCACTGTACAAGATGTTAATTAAGGGTTAATTCTTGGGTGAAATCTTCGATGGACTTAAGCAGGTTATTCCGTTGTCCTTCCGATATTGTTTGCGCAGTTGTCGAGAATTTGATTGTCATTTTCTTAGTTGGAATCCATGCTTGCTTAACAAACCGGTGATGTGATCTTATTCAGCTATTCAGCTTCAATGTAATTCTCAGCACCTGTCATACGATCATCCACATACATATCTTCCTTAATAGTGCGTGCAGCAAATAGAGAAGTGTTAGCTATTTCAGAAACGCCCGAGTTGCTAGAAAAGGTCCTGATGCTAAATCGTAATTGGTTTTGCAATTAGTGTCATCGTTAGATTTCTTGATCTGACGATACATCTTTTCTATGTCTGCCGAAAAGGTAATACGATTTTTTCGAAATCGAAGGACAATTAAGATCAATGTTGATTGCATTGTAAGGCCAACGGTTAATCATTCATTTAATGTAGGACGGTTGTTGTCTTTGCCAATCCACCAAAAACTACTCTGAGTTTAGTGGCCAAACTAGCCTTTGGTAATATGTCATGTTGTGGCAAATATAAACCGTACATTATCAATTTCGTCTTGTATACCCTAGAAAACTCTAAATCATGAGCAAGTGACGTTCCATATTACGTTGTCTTGCAATGGCCATATTTACTAATTGGCCTAGCTGGCACAGTGAAAGTTTGAATGGTAGGCTGACTACGAAACATCCATCCTCCATGAGTTAATGTAGTATTTTTGGAAAAATGCTGTTCAAAAAATGTTTCTTCCGGAGTTAATATAGTTTGTGGTTGGTTAGTTGACTCCAATTCCAAAAATTTCTTCAAGGTTTTGTCAATATCACCGACTTCGGCGGAGTAACTCGAACGTTTACATTACCTGAACTTTTTTGCATTACTTGGTTTTCCTAACTTGCCAGTAACAACCCATCTCAAGATTGTTTTTATAACTTCGGCTGATTTGAACTGTCTTTGATCTGATCTGCATCTAGAATATAAAAAAGTTATCAGCTCCTATCAAAATGTCCATATTACCCGGCTTATAAAATTGAGAATCTTGAAAGTTGAATCTGAGTGAATTGGCGTAATTTGTGGAGTTATTATGCCTTTTGTAATGTCAGCAGTTGATTAGTCTACCCCGTTAATTGATATTTGGGCATGACCTCTTTTGAGCTGCAGTGGTTGAATGCATGTTTTGGTGAGAAAGCTGGCCTGTGAAGCAGAATCTAATAGGGTTCGACACTTTAAAGTCTTTCAGTGGCATCGAATACGTTCACCTCCGCCGTTGGCAAAATTGAGTGTCGAGCTCCGGTTCGCCGTGGGATTTCTGTTCCATCTAGTAGTGTGTGGTGTTTACATATATAGCAGCGATATTTCGAATGACCTTTGAAAACGATTGTACAATTGCATCTATAATTGATTTAATCCAATCTCTGCTGTGATTTACATCGAGCTGGTTAAATTCCTAACACTGAAATGAGGAATGTCCGTTATTTTAGCACATAGCACAATTCAGTTAAGCTTTCGTGAGCGATGGAGGAGCAGTAGCTGTCGATTCAATAGTATCAGTTCTCCTAGTAAGAAAGCAAAATAAATTTGCTATAGTTTGAGGTTTTCTAAGTCAGTAGCAGTTTGTGCTAATTGAGATTTAGAATTTTCGTCTATTTTATTCCTTTTCCATGTGCCGCGTGATTCCACATTTTCTCTAAGAGCCTTCAGTACACGGGTGATTTTACCTGAGGTATCTATTAATTTCGTAATCCTTGATACGTTAAAGCATGATCTTGGAACGTTTGCTAGAGAGTGCCATGCCTTTCACCTCAATTTCATTACCTACAAGTCCATCTGTGATTTTATTTGCTGATGTAGTTTCTCAGGTGAATTGTCGTTTTCTGTGAATTGCCTATAAAGTATTTGAACGATTCATAATTAGTTTTGGTTTTAATATTCGCTTTTTTAACACGTTAAAAATAAAAATTCAGCTGATATTAAATAAAACGCAAAAATTTGAAACATTATTTAAATCAAAATTCCGTCAAATATTAAAAATTTTAAATCATTTAGATTCTGTTAAAAGGAAAATATCTCGGTAAGGCTCTATAGACATAGATAAACTTCTAATATGTTAGTGCCTTTGGTATTCGATGTCTGTCTGTTTTGCAAATATGGCAGGCGCGCCATCGAGAGTGACTGATAATGAACCTGATTATTTGAGTTATCCAACTGAGCTTAAAATTGCAACATGGATACTGTAATCGATTGAGTTCAACAGTATCGGTTTAAATGATTGTCCTTCTGATCACTAAGGAGTCAAAAGCTATTTAAGCATTTGAAAATATTTGCTGGTTGTTTTCCTTTTCTTCCCCACACCTTACGTAAATATCGACAGCTCTGCAGATCATTAATTGGTGGCCGTTTGCAATTTGTTTTGAACCTTCAAAGTTCTCAATTACGCGGATTCTACACTGGGCAAGTTGACGTGATCATTGTAGCTGAATGTTTCACAAAATGTCCTTTACTTTTCAAGTGTCTCTTCCCTTGTTGTGATAATAAATCTGAGTCATACTATTCTATATATTTGCTTAGTTCGCGATGGGGGCATTTATGGTAAGCGATAAATTTGTAAATTTTAAATCAAAATAGTAATTAATTATTGTGTTTATGATTTTTATTTTTAGTCATTAAACTGCTATATATAGTTTTATTGTTTGTAGGTATACGAGTAGAAAATCATACCATATAAACTCATAAACTTTATCGAAATTTTGCATTAGCAGCAAAATACTCGAATATAATAACAATAATTAAAATTAAAAATAATGTTGATTTTATATATGGATTAAGTCAAGGCAAGTCACGCGAATTTTGTCCATTGCATACCTACCTACCTACCTACTCGTATATGGAGGTTAGTCAGTTGCAATAAAAACATAAATCCTTACTGCATATCCTGTTTTCGCGAAAAGTTCATGGTAAATACCTTTTTCAAACTTTTATTTTATTTTAAGTGCACAAAGGTGTTAATTGGTGAATGGCATTCAATAAACTTTCAATTAAATATTAACTTTTTACTACTTGCACTGGCATTTTCTAAACATTTGTATATTGGCAGGTATAATTGCTGTTTCGTGTGTAATTCAACATTTTTACGTTTGAATGTAAAGACGTTTTAATGTAACTTTTCGTATGCCATAATGCGTAAGCTTAAATGGAAATTATGACAAATTTCGTGTATCAATTAGAAAACTAATTTAGCCGATTATGTTGGTTTCGGTGTATCCATGGTGTGTATTATGAATTTTACATCTTTTACTTTCGTTTACATAGTAAAATACGTTCACTTTCGGCGGACGAAAGTCGTCCATAAGTCACAAGGGCCCCCTCATTCCAATCAATCAATCCATATGAGCTGGACTGTACCGGGGCCGAAATTTTGCTGAAAAATAGTTTTTGTGTAAGGCAATGCAGGCTGCCATTGCCAGTGAACCGATTCTATCCAAAAATCATTGGGATCTACTAATTTATGAGAAAAGCTTAAGTTTCATCCTGATCAGTCAATCCGTCTGGGGGCTGTAGAGAAGCTACAGTCATTTAGTCGACATGGCACCACACATGGATGCACAGATAGATATTTAAAAAAAACTCCTTTCTTTGATATGGTAAATCTGCAAAAATCCCGAGGTAAAATTTTCTCATGATTACTATACTTTAGTTTACTACGTACAAGAAAGTAAAACAGTTTTTATCAAAAATCTCTGTGTGTGCGTGTGATCGGGATGAATCTTCATACTTTAACTTTCCAAATAAATTTGGAGACCCAATGATGTTTGGCTTAAATCGGTTCAACGGAAGCCTCAAAACGAGGCTATTTTGAAAAGTATATCATTTACAAGAAAAGCAACTAAGCACTAAAAGATTCTAAACTAATGTTGTGACAATATCAGCCCATACCAGTTTCACAAAATTTAAGCGGAAATGACGATTAATGAAAAAAAATAAATCTTTTTCAACAAAAATTGTCTAGACAGATTCATTGATCGAGATGAAACTTCATACTTAAGCTTTCACCATAAATTGTGAGGTACCAGTGATGTTTGACCGAAATCGGTCAACCGGAAGCCACAGCTTCCATAGGAGCTTTTTCGTTTTTTGCAAATATTTTGAAAAGTGTATCATTTATGAGAAAAACGACTATGAACTAAGATATTGCAAATTAAATTTCAAACAAACCTAGTTCAGACCATTTTTTAAATTGTCCCAGAAATGACTTGTTCTAACTACAAAAAAAGTATTTCACCAAAATTCTCAGTATCTCTACAGCCCAGACGAATTGACTATTCGGATAAAAGTTCATCCGTATAGCAATCACCACTTTAATCACTTGTGATTTATTTAATTATCGAATCAATAGTAAAACAGAAATTTTGCTTCTGTTGAATATACAGTGCTGGGAAAAAAAATTGGGCAAACATATTTTATTGCAAATTACGAGTATTTTTTTGCTAAAATTACAAAACTTTTGAAAGCAATTGGCTTATTGTTTCTTTTTAAATACATGCATGACGTAATTTTTGAAAAAAAAAATTTACCTGCAATTTAGGGGGAAAACCCCGAAAAATGCCAAAATATTCAAAATACGTTGATTGGAGATTTATTGAAGTTCTATCTTTAATATTAATATTTTGTTGGACCGCCTTTTGTTTTTATTACACCGGTTCAACCCCGCAACTGATGTGAAAAAAAAATTGGTGAAGCAATTATTTTATTTTACGCCTACCGTTCTTGGCCGTCATTAGGGCGCGAATATTTATTGCCCGTTTTTTTTTGAGTATAAATAGTGCATATTTTGTAAGATTATAAGTTATTCTGTAAGTGATCCTAGTCAAATAAAGAATAAATTGCAATTTTAGTTAAAAAAATGGGAAAAGTTAGTGAGCAGTGTAAACGCAATATGTTGATTTTGGCGCGAGAAAATTTAACCACGCGTGAAGTAGCAGAAAGAAAGCAGAAGCACTCCTAAAAGTACTGTCGCGTGGAATATTAAAAAAATGCTTGAGATGGGCAGTATACACAAAGAAAGAAAGGCTCTGGAAGGCCCAGAAAGACAACGCCAGTGGAAGCTCGTTTCATAATACTACAATGTCGTTGGAACCATTTTAAAACTTCATCGGACATAAGACGGGATGTTGAGCGAGCAACGGGAAAACAAATTTCAGCCAGGCTTAAAAGTCTTGGACTCCAGAGATGTGGGATGATGTGATTTTCTCCGATGAATCAAAATTCAAGCTACACGTTGGAGATGGAAGCATTCTCGTAAGAAGAAAACCGGGCGAGAGGCTTAGCAACGAATGTCTTTTAAGATTTCCACCGAACAATGAAGGAGTTATGGTCTGGGGATGCTTTTATGGAAATGAAACCGGTCGATTGTGCTTCCTTAGTTCCAGCATTACAGCAGCAGTTTATCTGCAGGTCCTACACAACGAATTTGAGCCTTCTGTGTTAAAGATTTTTGGTGAGACTTGCAAATTTGTTTTTCAACAGGACAACGTTCCGTGCCATACCGCCAAAGTTGCGAGTTATTAATTTTGAATTGTAGATAGAAAAATTGCCTTTCAGATAAACATAAATAATTTGTTAAAAACTTGGTTTTTTTATCTCCTCATTTAAAGGTAAAAAAGTACTTCGAAGAGAAAAGTATCCTTGTGTTGAGCTGGCCCCCGTATAGCTCCAGAACTAAATCCTATTGAAAATATTTGGTAGCTAGAAGTAGCAAGAAAGCGCCCAGAATCGATTCAAGCTTTAAAAAGTTTGTTGATGACGATTTGGGAATCCATACTTCCTACGACTTTGAAAAATTTATCAAATTCAATGAATCGGACGTGTATCGCTGTAATAAAAGCAAATGGCGGTCCAACAAAATATTAATATTAAATGCTGATTAATTAAATGCTAGGGGCGGCACCTCGAAAAAGAATCCATCATGAGATCAGTTAAGGAGAGTTTGGTTACGGTGCAGGGAGTAGGAAACCCAGTACCGGCTGAAAGGAGTGAGCAAGCAGGCTCCAACAGTCGAGATTCAGCGACTGCAATGTTACAACGGTGGCGACCTTGGCCGATGTAACAGATATTTCGACAAGCGAAGAGAGAGGAAGCACTACATCCGCGCATGGGAATAGAACCCCTGGTAACCCGTTTGGTAAGAGTGCGTTAATGCAGAGGCCGCCTAAGAAGGGAGCGATGACCAGTACATTGGAGAGATGTTTTTCATCGCCTTCTTTGGGGAGTTACAATGAGGAAACCCAAGAAATAAGGCTAGCCAGGTTTGAGAAAAAAATTGAGGAATTGGTGGAGTTCGTAAGACCTCGAAATAATGTTCATAGCGAGATTAAAAAGATGATAAGCACCGTTAGCACGCTTTATGGCTCAGCTATAGGTAACAGGAGTGCTTCGGAAAAGCAGTGCCAAACTTCACCGATCAATAATGACGGGAAGGAGAATTTAGGTCGTCTACGAACTGTGAGCGATATCTCATTTGCCGATCTACTGCGGAAAGTTAATGTGGACCCGACGCTAAATACTCTGGGTGAAAGGGTATCAAACATACGCCAAACTTATAGTGGAGACCTATTGTTGGAGCTACAAACTACAGGAGACCAGCCGAAGACCGCAATATTTCGAGTGCAATTAGCGAAAGCGATCGGGGGCAATGCGGCGGTTAAAACTTTGACTCAGGAGGCGTTACTGGTAACCAAAGACATGGACAAGGTTACCACGTCTGAAGAGGTGATAGAGGCTCTGGAAGCACAGTTTGAAAGGGTGAAAGGTGTCTGTATTGTTAAGTCACTCACAAAGGCCTACCGAGGAACGCAGACAGCGGTTGTTAGCCTCCCTAACACTATGGTTGGGAAAGTGCCAGAAGTGCGTAAAGTTAGAATCGGCTGGATTTCTTGCCGAAAAATAGAGCTGACCAGATGCTTTACATGCCACGGTTATGGGCATCGGTCATGGAACTGTAGAAGCGAAGCGGATAGAACAAAGCTCTGCAGGAGATGTGGTGAAGAAGGGCACTTTGCTGAGACATGCCAAAAATATTCAAAATGCATGCTATGCGACGAAACGGCCAAAGGCTGTAGCAAACTCGTAACTGGTAGTGGTCGATGTCCAGTATGCCAGAAAGCGCTGCAAAAAGAGCGTTGGAAATGAAAGTCATCCAAGTCAATCTTAACCACTGTGAGGCTGCCCAGGACCTGCTGCAGCAATCCATACAGGAAGTGAAAGCAGCCATAGTAATTGTGTGTGAGCAATATAGGAACCTTGATAGACGGCGTTGAGCTTCAGATAGATCGTATCGAGCTGCTGTATGGGTTTGTGGTACCTACCCCCTACAGGAAGTTGGTGTGAGTTCTGTATTCGGGTTTGTCAGAGCCAAAGTGAACGGCGTTAATATTTATAGTTGCTACGCACCTCCTAGTGCATCGATTGAAGAATTTAAAACATTTATCGATTAATTAACGGATGATGCACGGAGCCACAACTCGGTGCATGGGTCGTACAGTGGGGAAGTAGAGAAACCAGTAGCAGAGGAACCACATTGTTAGAAGCCCTTGCATCATTGTCGGTCGTATTAATGAATACAGGAAATACACCTACTTTCTGTAGAGGAAGTGTAACCTCGATAGTTTACCTAACGTTTGTGAGCCATTGTCTTGCCGATAGAGGAGTAGCGTGGAGAGTGAGCGATCTATATACGCATAGTGATCATGAACTATTGTGTATGAACTGGCGGATAGTAAACTCCAAAGGACTATAGTTAGACAGAGGAAGATAATAGGATGGAAGTCCGCAGCGTTCGATGAGAACATTTTCCGTCTCATGATGGAGGATCTTACCCTATCTGGTACCGCAAATAACAAAGCCGTCCAGCTTAAGAGATATGTTACAAGAGCCTGTGATGCAGCAATGCCAAGAAGGATGGTGGATAATCGTAGATAACCAGTCTTCTGGTGGAACGACGAGGTTTCTGAAAAGGTGCCTGAACGCAAGCAGGCGATACCAGCGTGCTAGACACGTCGAAAACTCTCCCCATCAACAACAATACTCGAAAGTTTGATCGGAGCTTAAGCATGCCATTAAAGCAAGTAAGCGTAAGTGCTTTCGCGAACTGTGCGAGGAGGTCGACCGCGATCCCTGGGGTAGACCCTACCGATTGGTGATGAAAAAACTCAGAAGCAATTACGCCACTGCTCCTACATGCCCGGCAATGCTGTCTGACATAGTGAGTCACCTGTTCCCGCAGCAACCCGATTGTGTGTTAGAAGTATTAGGCAACGAGGAGGATGATATATCACCAGTTACTGAGGAGGAGGTTCTGAAGGCATGTGTCAAAATGGGTAACAATAACGCTCCTGGCCCGGATAACATTCCGAATATTGCATTGAAGTCGGCGGTTAAAGCATACCCAAACTACTGCATGCTTAGTTGAGGGGATGTTCCCTAGTAAATGGAAGGAACAGAGACTAGTATTGTTGCCAAAAGGAGACAAACCACAAGGTGAGCCGTCGTCCTGGCGTCAAGTCTGTCTGTTGGATACGGCAGGCAAAACCCTAGAGAGAGTTATATGTGACCGGTAACAAGAGGCTATAGTTATAGCAGGAAACCTGGCAGAGCAGCAGTATGGCTTTTGAAAGGCGCGCTCAACAGCGGATGCGATTAAAGAGGTTATAGATACGGCACACCAGGCGATATCCAGTTCTCGATGGCTACGTGGTAGTAAAAAATACTGTGCCATAGTTACATTGGACGTGAAAAACTTCTTGATGTATCTTGATGTATGATACGGAGGAAGGAAAGAAAACTTACGAGGTGACTGGTGGAGTTTCTCAAGGATCAGTGTTAGGTCCTACACTCTGGAATGTGATGTATGATGGTGTACTTCGACTGCCCATACCAAGTGATGCACAGGTGATTGGATTTGCGGACGACATCGCGATTGTAGTTGTCGCAAAACACAGAGAGGAGATTGTGGACATCTGTAATAGGACGGTCAGACTTATTCAACAGTGGTTAACATCTGCTGGGCTGCAACTAGCAGAACATAAAACAGAAGCTGTCCTTATTACTAGCCAAAAAGTAATGGAGAACGTAACCTTAGAGATTGGAGCTCAACAAATTGTTAGTCAACTATCCATTAGGTACCTAAGAGTAATGATCGATGCCAGTTTGTCATATAAGACACATCTCATTACCACCAGCGAGCGAGCAAGGAGAGTTAATGCGGCACTAGCACGAATAATGCCGAATACAAGAGGGGCACGGATGATCAGCAGAGTTCTGCTCGCCAACGTCGTTACATCTATAATGATGTATGGGGCACAAATTTGGGTCAACTCGTTGCAGAAGAATACTTATAGACAAAGAGTAGCAACAGTTCAGAGGCTAAGCACCCTGAGAATATTGTGCGCATTTAGGTACGGTGTCAGAAGACGCAGCCTTTATTCTTGTGGGAATGCTCCCAATAGATCTACTGGCCAAGGAGCGCCAAACCACGTATCTGCATCTTGGTCAAGGAACAAAAGCAGAGAACCACCGATTAGCACGGGCTGAGACGATCACTGTATGGCAGAGAAGAAGGAGTGAGTCGACGAAAGGTAGATGGGCCCATTGCTTGATCACTTACATCGAGACGTGGCTAAACAGGCCACACAGAAAAGTGGATTATCATTTCACGCAGTTTCTGACGGGTCATGGTTGCTTTAGACTATACCTGTTCAGATTCAAACACGAAGAGTCACCAGATTGCTCTTTGTGCATCGGAGTAACGGATAATAGAGAGCACGTAGTATTCGAGTGTAGACGATTTACTGAGGAGAGAGGCAGTATCTGTGCACGTGGGGTCCAACTAACACCGGAAAATATACTGGAGCCTATGCTGGCATCCGAAGTCTCACGGATAATGGGAGAGTTGAGACATCTCGAAAGAAGCAGGAATTCAGTAAGGAGTTAATTCTAGCCGATTAGGGGCAGTGTAAGCTGAGCCTGCCTCGCTAGGTAATACCTAACGGTAGTTCCACGGAGCCGAACGGCATGGTTTATCGGGGGTGGTGGTTTCCGACACTCAGATATATGGGTTCATACGTGAAGCCTATAGAAGATTCTTCTCCTCCGCCCTAATAAAACAAAACATACCCACATACATACATACATACACGCATGAACATTTCATACATTGCAAGAAGAACGACAATCGCTATAAGCGATCGAGTTGCCTAAAATATTTTGGCAATAAAATAAATTGTTAACCTGCACATTATTGGAAAAATCTATTTTAATTTGGAAAATATCTGGCTATCATCAAACATCATCAGCGGTTCAAACCAAGGACATAATTCTTATCATTCGAATTCGACGGGACGTCAAACGCTTCGTCCTCATTATCATTGGTGTCAGAAGTGGGATCGGTCATTGCATTTTATACGGTATCATCATACATTATTTTACCGCTGCTCATTCAGGATTATTTGGCGTGTTAAACTACTGCAGTCAGCTAAATATCGATTTATTTACAAGTTTTAACTTATTTATTTAAGTGTTTGTTGTGCAATTTATATACTCGCACATTATTTAAGTGATTTCGAAGTCGCGTGATTAGTCAGATAACGGTCTCATTGTGTAACGGTCCAAGTGTCAGTTATACCTCGTGGTTGTGTTAGTTGTTTTGAGTTGTTTCCTGTTTCATTATGGCGACTGAAACCCAATTAAAACGGTGCAAGAAGTGTAAGGCAAATCTCGATGAGTTTCTTTCCGAATTATCCGACTTTGTTGAAACTAAATTGGAAACTGCACCCAGGTCTCAGGTTCAACTTCGACTTAAAGTTATATTCGAAGGTCCGAACCGAGGTAGATCGATTATATTATGGATTGCGACCAGCATTATAAGATAGAATACCAGATCTCGCGAAGAAGAAGGGAATTGCGGTTTCCAACACTGCGGAGGAGCTCTCATTTATTCCGAAATTACCAGAAACCATGCTGGATTCATTTACTGGATTTAGAGATTACCAAATGGAAGGGATTTATCGAAGCTTTCGATAACCATGTGCATAACAATCCCAAATTAAACGATTTAACTAGATTTCAATATTTGAAAAATTCAGTTAAAGGTTTCGCGGGCAAATGTTTCGAAAATTTAGATTTTATAGCGGCGAATTATGTTGAAGCTCGACGTTTATTAGTTAAACCCGATAAACCCAATCAAATTGCTGAAAAACATATAAAAGCGTTGTGTGCTATTAAACCGATTGATAAGCCAACTTCCCAAAAATTGTTCAACTTGTTGGATGACTTCAATTCTCACGTTTGTTCTCTAAAAACTTTAGGTCGTCCAGTACAATATTAGGACGATTTTCTAGTGTACTTGATTACTTCTAAGTTCGATTCACATACAAAAGCTAAATGGAAAACAGCGTCTTTACCGAATGTGCTTTCATCATTCGATGACATTTCAAAGTTTATTCAAGTTCGAAGTCACAAAATAACTGGACATAAATCGGAACTGCCATCTACATCAAACAGTGTAAATGATTCAAAAGTTCAACAATATCAATTGAAACCATTTAAACGAACAGCATTTTCAGTATAAACGGGATATAATTGCGTCATTTGTAACAAATTCGGGCATTCTATTATTCGATTACACGAAAAAAAGTGGCAATCGAGCTTAAATTGTGTACACATTGTTTGAGGTCATCACATTTAGTTGAACAATGTAATACTACTAATGTATGTGGAGTTTGTAAGACAAAACATCACTGCACCAAACTTAACAACATTGGTTGGGACATCCATTCCAAAATTTGTTTTCATTGCTACAGCACTTGTTGAAATTATTGATAAGGATGGTCGGTTAATTACAGCACGTGCATTACTCGATTCAGATTCGCAACTGAATTTTATCACAGAGTCGTTGGTAAAGGTTTTAGGAGTTAAAACTCATAAGTCGTTGGTCAATATCAAGGGTATTGCTTCTGCTTCTACTTCTTCGTCTAAAAGTTCCACAATTACTATCCATTCGCGAATAAACCAGTTTTCTGCCAAAATTAAGTGCACTACTTATTGAATAAAATTTCTGATAGACAACCGTCACTTCGAATTGACCCGTCTAGATGGTCAATTCCCACAAATATCAAATTAGCTGATCCATCATTCTATGAGCCACATGAATTAGATTTACTTCTCGGAGCACAGCGTCTATTCTTCAGAATACGGTACTAGGTTTGGTAGTAGCAGGTGGAACTTCAGTTTCTTTACAACAACATAGTAATTGCCATCTAGTTGCCCCTGAATCAAATCAGTTAGATGAATTATTGGAACGGTTCTGGAACGTCGAGGAATGCCACACGGATGAACCTTCATTATTTAGCTCGGACTGCGACAACCACATTCGAGATAATTTCAGTCGAGATACAGATGGTAAATTTACAGTTAAACTTCCGTTCTCTAAAAGTCCGTCATTGTTGCTATGAAATAGACGATCAATCGGCCGAATATCGTGCCAAAGGTGAGCCGAAGCCGAAAAAATCACGTCAAAGCAAGTCAAAAATCAAGGTGATGTTGACAGTTTTCTTCGATTATCGAGGTGTGGTGCACTTCGAATTCCGCCAAAAAGAGTCCGGAATTATGGGTCGACAACACTAGATTTTTGCACCACGATAATGCACCTTCTCATACTGCATTGGTTTTACGTGATTTTTTCGCCAAAAATTCCACCCATATCGTTCCGCAACCACCGTATTCGCCTGATTTAGCTCCGCGTGACTTCTGGCTGTTCAGCAAACTCAAACGACCGCTCCGGGGAAACCGTTTTGAGTCAATTGAAGACATTAAACGTGAATCGCTACGCGCATTGGAGGCTATTCCGGAAATTGACTTTAACAAATGTTTCGAGGATTGGAAAAAACGTTTTCACAAGTGTATTGAGGCCGGTGGAGATTACTTTGGAGGGTGGGGGGGGGGGGACGAACTAGATTTGGAGAATTAAATAAAGAATTTTAAAATTATGAACAAAGTCTTGCTATTTTTTGCCCACAGTATTACATGTTCTATTGATATACAATTCCCTTAATTTAAATATAACGAATTTAATTTTTGTATTTAACGTGATTTTTAATAAATTCTGGGCTGGGCTAACTTCACACAAGAGCAAATGGGGTTTTTATTGATTAGTGTTGCCTGATGATTTTTTTTTTCTGGGATAGAAACGTGGGATAACTTCACATCCGTACTTCCGCAACAGTATAAATAATTTGTTTTATTATAATTTTAAGTAACTTCCACGACAGACTATTTCTCTTCTACTAACTATAAACTATTTAAATTATCCAACGGATCGTCTTAGCGATATAAGAAGTAATAAGTCTAGTATGTACATCAATGCTTGCAATTTGTTTCCAAAAGGATTACGACTAAATATACAAAGTTATTATTTACGAGAATTTTGTAGTATTAGGGAAGGACTTCCCTAAGGTTAAAAAAATAACAAATATCTTATTACTCGTATAACATTTTTTAATTTTTGTGCACTTAAATTTCACATTAATAAAAATTAAAATTACTTTTGAAGTTAAAATACAATGTAGGTCTATATGTGATTGCTTGATAATGATCTTGATTGTAGCGCACAGCAAAAAAACAAAATAATTAATTGTTAACAATAAAATAGTTTTTTGGTGTCAGAAGCAAGAAACTTATGTATAATGGGTTGCATGTGGTATACAGCTATGTACTGATATACCGACCCGGGTAGGAGTATATTGGGGATCATAATACGATAAACGCTTAGTTTTATATATTATGTGGGTAGACACTCCATACTTGAGGTGTAGTTTATACTCATATACGAGTACACAGGGGTGAATTATTTTCTATTTTTTTACGTTTAATTAAAATTGTGTCACCCAAAAATTTTCAACACAGGAAAATGTGGAATATAAATTAAAGGATAATTCGTTATGTTGCTATAATTGTTGTTGTTATTGTGTTCCTCCTTGTTACAAAATTACGACGCTTTCATATATATTTATTGCTTTATTTATAGTTTTTTTTTTTCGTTCGTCTTAAAAATTTGTTAACTGTTTTTAATAAGATAATTATTTACATAATTTAAAAGGTAAAAGGTGTTTGCTATTACCATTGCCGCCGCGTCATTGTAATGTGAACGTGCATAAAATGCCCGGGTGGATTTAATTTAAGCACATAAACATAGTTAAGGAAAAATAAAAGTTTTTTCTTTTTATTAGGAAAGGAAGTCGTCGGCCATACTTGCTTGCTTTTATTATTTTTATTTAATTTATTTTTTTTAATTTTCATTTCCAAATAATAAAATTTATCGTCGTTAACTTATGAATGTACCTTGTTTGTGTATTGTATGCTTGTTATGGAATTCCTAAAAACAAGAATCGTTAATTTACTACTGTACACGATAAATTATACAGTAATTTTTAGTATTCTAAGAGTAATAAAATTAATGCAATTAAATATGGTGTAATGAATTATAGTCGGTTTTTGAACTAGAACACTGGTTTAATTTTGCGTAAACTAAATACTGCTTATGCAGCAACCCCCCATTGACATTTTTATACGGTCACTGACTGCTTAAAAATTAAGAGCATGTAAAAATTTATGATACAGACGAAAAACATTATTGAGTAATGACTGAGTTATATTTGTTTTGAAATATACCAACATCCGCTAATAATGCCATGGGCTAAGTTTCAAAATAAAATGTTGAGGGGGAAAGCGAAGTTGATGTAAACGTCAGGAGATTTTAGCCTTGAATTCAATTCGGCTTGCCAGCTTTAATTAATTGTTTGGGATACCAATACAATTACTGTGAAAATATCTTTAAAAAATCATCACCAATCTTCTTTATAAGTTTCATTTTCTTTTCCACCTGAGTTATTTAATTGTAGACCACATCATCGTATAAACACTTAACCGTAAGGTTAGATAAACGTAAGACTATAGTTAATCGTTAGAACAGTTAATGGTCTTTCACAGTAATCGTAAGACCACTTAATCGTATCGATGATTTTACTGGTTCCCAAACGATTTTCTTACGCAGATTTTACCGTTCATCGAAATAAAATTATGTCGATATTAAGTAGATTTTGTAACGGGTTATTGTCACCTCATCATAATTTATTTGAATCAAATTGCTATAATAATTAGGACATTTCGGGAACTTGGGTGCAAGGGTTGGTCCCACTCCCAAGTATCCAAATATTTGAAAATATGAATATTATATTTGAGAAAATTAGATTATTGATTATCGATACCTTCCAAAAAATTTAAAAAAAAATGTCAAATACGAGAAAGTTAGCAAAAAATTTACTGATTATATCAGAATGTACCATTTTGTCAGGAGCAAAATTTTTATTATGGCGGATTCGAGTTTTGCTTGAAAAGCTAAATCTAATACTACTATGCAACATCGTACGTCGCAAAAAATTGGTCACATGTCGGTTCGATCACCCCGTTTTAAACAATCAGTGTAAATTCCAGGTACCTCCAGGTACCATGGAATGGAAAACATCATTCCCTTTCTATTTTACTATTTCTAAGTTTACAAGATTGATTGATTTTAATTAACACTAAATAATTTTTTGATGATACGTTTATCGAAATCTTGAAAGAAACCACAATTATATCAACAGGTTGAAATCACGATGTAATACGCGTAATTGTTTACTAGAAATGGAATATTCATTTATTCCTGCAAAATGAGACATAATCAAAGACTAAAGTTGAAAATAGTGATGACACAACAACCCAGCCCAGGCTACTTTGAGTGCCTTAGTGTCAGATGTCCTTGCCTTTTCAAAAATTAGTTTAGCATACATGGTAGCTTGATTTTCCGTTTCACTAGTCACCAAACGGGTGCGCCATTTTTTATGCCGGTCTGTAAACATTGAATAACTTTGAAAATAAAAACAACCGACTTCTATATATGATATAATTAAATGGCCGCCTTTATTGGCCTACGCAGAATGTGCCCTTTTTGCTTCGTTTTCCATTACCTTGCCTTGAGCTCGTCTATGGTCTGGAGGGGCCAAATCTGGAGATCTGGGTGGCCAGTCAATGTCGCCTCATTTTGACATCAGACGTCCAGCGAATTTTCGTTGCAGAAACTGAATTGTTTGATTTGCATTGCGGCATGTCGCATCGTCTTGTTGAAACCAGTAACCGTCAAGATCTTTTTCATGCATTTGCGGGCAGACATATAATGAGAGAACATCCACCGATATCTATTTCCATTGACTGTTTCATTCTCGCTGAAAAAATATGGCCCAATGATGGTTTTGGTGTAAACGGTGGCCAAAACAGTCACTTGTTGGTCATGCAATGATATTTCATGGATCTTGGTGGATTCTGCGTTCCCCAAATGCGATCAGGTTCAGTGTCAACCATTCGAGCGACTGTTTGGTCGTATTCCAAGCGACGTGGACGGTCTGTCGGCAATATTCTGTGTGTTAACTGCACTTTGTACGGGAACAAATGCAAGTCATCCTTCAAAATGCGCCGCAAGGTGGTTCCACTGACGCTAAAATGCTGAGCGCGGCGACGATACGACTCTTTTGCGTTCTGGGCAACGCTCTCCTTGACCGCTTGAACCAGTTCATTGGAACGTCTTGATCGTTGATGAGCGGTATGTTGACGATCTCTCACTGTCCCGTGCTGAACAAAATTCGATAAAAAACGACGAATAGTGTTGTCAGATGTGCCTGTTGGCCACAATATTTTCGATGATATACCCGTTGAGTTAACAGAACTGGACGAATATTTTCACTGTACATTGAAAATATTCGTCACTATTTCTACGCGTTGTTTCGGTGTGAAGCATTGTTTACATATCGACATAATAGAGGCGCACCCTGAACTTACATATACAGTGCTGGGGGAAAAAAATTGGGCAAACATATTTTATTGCAAATTGGAGCCTTTTTTGCTAAAATTAGAAAACTTTTGAAAGCAATTGGCTTATTGTTCCATTTCAAATACATGTATGACGTAATGTTTTGAAAAAAAAAATTAACCTGCAATTTAGGGGCAAAACCCCGAAAAATGCCAAAATATTCAAAATGCGTTGATTGGAGTTAAAGTAATGGAATAAATTAAACACTAGTTCTATCTTTGATATTAATATTTTGTTGGACCGTCATTTGCTTTTATTGAATTTGATAAATTTTTCAAAGTCGTAGGAGGTATGGATTTCCAAATCGTCATCAACAAACTTTTTAAAGCATGAATCGATTCTGGGCGCTTTCTTGTTACTTCTAGCTTCATTATAGACCAAATATTTTCAATGGGGTTTAGGTCGGGACTATTCGGGGGCCAGCTCAATACATCGATACTTCTTTCTTCGAAGTAATTTTATCTTTAAATGAAGAGATAAGAAGAAAAACAAGTTTTTTATGTTTATCTGAAAGACAATTTTTCTATCTACAATTCAAAATTAATACTCACAACTTTGGCGGTATGGCACGGAGCGTTGTCCTGTTGAAAAATAAATTTGCAAGTCTCACCAAAAAGCTTTAACACAGAAGGCTCAAATTCGTTGTGTAGGACCTGCAGATATACAGCTGCTGTAATGCTGGAACTAAGGAAGCACAATCGACCGGTTTCATTTCCAGAAAAGCATTCCCAGACCATAGGTCCTTAATTTTTCGGTGGAAGTCTTAAACGACATTCGTTGCTAAGTCTCTCGCCCGGTTTTATTTTTACGAGAATTCTTCCATCTCCAACATGCAGCTTGAATTTCGATTTATCGGAGAAAATCACATCATTCCACATCTCTGGAGTCCAAGAAACATGCTCCTGGGCCCATAGCAAACGTTTTTTTTTTCACTAGTAATGTGAACTCAGGCTTCTGGACTGGTTTAAGTGCTCTCAAACCAGCTTTAACAAGTCTTTTTCTCACTTTAATTTGCAATAAAATATGTTTGCCCAATTTTTTTTTCCAGCACTGTAAGTGCTTGCAAGTACAAAAAACATGCCTAAATAGACGTAATGTACCAGATTTTCCGAGTTTTTCAATATATTTAAAAGGCGCTAATTTCAACGGACAACTTTTTGAATTGAGCCAGATCCGCTCTATAAAAATCGAAGAAAAGTTTCAGTTTTCCGACATTTCTAAGCCTCGCAACACAAACCATTTTCATGTATCTTTGTGTCTTCGGTTTATCCTATTTTTTGTAAGGCATTTTACTTTACTGCCTGCACGGTTAAAAACGGCAATTTCCCTAGATTTACCTTAGATATGATCAGCAGCCCATAAAGTGATTTCTGAGAAAAGCTAAACACTGCATGTTACAGATCATTTTTTTACATTTGGTCTCGTTACGTCGTCAATAGTTACTTAGAACAATTACTCAGATTGTACCTACTTAAGCAAGCAGCTGATTCCATTGCATGTTTGAAATTCTCCTTTTAAGATATTTTAGGGACCTTGAAGAGTACCGGGTAGAGAGCCCTCGGTTGGTCTTTTTCGAGAACTTCTTCCAAAAATCATTTAATAATCCATCATTTTAGAATAAATGGCTTAGTTCCGCCTAGTTTCAGTAATGTTAATTTTTGATGGCAAACTTAAGTGGAATTAAGCCGTTTAACAACCAATTAGGTTCTGAATTTCTAGAGAATTCTCAATTTGAATGGAACTAAACCATTTAACAACTATTTGGAATAAAACTCGGGTTGAAAAATTTTTGGGAGTCAACAACGAATTCCGGATGTGTTCAACTGATTAGTACACTCTTCATTGGGTTATAACTTAGTATGTATAATGAGAATAGAATACCATATCGTTTTCGAATGTACTGAAGAAAAATTACGCAATTTTTTAACCGATTACCATTGGAAATGGTCACTTTAGATGCAGTAAGCACTTTCTGTATAAAGTACCCAATCTGCCGAAGAAAGTGCACTGTGTTATGGTTATTAGTTTTTATAATTTTTTAAATAACTGAAAATTCTTTGTCCCTAACGAAATATCCTCGTTCCGTCCTAGATGGTCATATTCCAGAACTACTTCCAAACAACATTTTAGAATCAAATTTATATTTATCCTTTTTATCATTGTGATCGGTTTTTATTAGACGATTTCCAGAACTATATTTGAAAATGATATTCCCTTTTCACTACATAAGCCCACTTTGATCATGAAAATAAAAATTGCAAAATCATTCACGAAAAGATAGGAAATTGCACAAGCGGGAGAGGAATTTTGAAGAGAAATTTAACACAAAATGCAAACCATTTCAGTAACTCATTCAGTTGTCATATTTCGGTGAATTGTCGGCAAAACGAATATAATTCTTTCTAGTATTTTATAACGTTCTGTTAGCTTTAGGGACGTGAATTTTAGTTGGCTGGATTTTCTTTGAAAAGTGGGCATATTTTTTAATGCTTTTGAAAATGCCTGATTTCGTTTTCACCGTAAAGACTCTGGCAAAGCAATCGTCATCGCAAGTGGCATTCGTGATCAGACTAAGAATCCACTTTGCTGGCAAACTTCGTTCGAGATGGACGAGGTGGTTCCTAACATTGCAAGTCTTGACTATTTTGATTGGTTTTACAGTAAATCGATGTAGTGCTGCTATGTATTCATCCGTTGTGCGGTCACTGTCAATCTCAAGATAGATTACCTTGGTATTGAAACACACAAATATCTAAATCTAGGACTCTGTCTCTGACTATCGTGAATGATTTGTAAGGCACACTTGATGAGCTGGTAGCTGATCCATATCTGGATCTTGATGAGCTGGTAGCTGTTGAGATGGCGTTAGATTCTATTAAGTGCGACAGCTCAACTTGAATGCTTCATCTGGTTTACTCCATACTTTCGGTTTCCCGTTGGATGCCGGGAAACGGATGCGGAAGTTGACTTACACTCAATTGGTTTTTAGAGCTCGGTATAATAAATTCTGGGGGAGTAACATATTTTATTTAGTCAAAAATGTAATAAAATAAATTAATTAATGATAATATATAAAAAAAAATATGTATGTACGGGGTGGGCGTGTAGTGGCCAGCTCTGGATAGGTAACATATATAGGGATGATGGAGAAGGTGCAAAGAACAGCCTGCATGATTATAATCGGAGCGCTTAGGGCAACACCTACACGCGCTTTAGAGGTTATGTTCCACCTTATTCCAATCGAATTTTTTGGTAAGCAGATGGCAGCCAATATGGCTACAAGACTCTCCGCTGTCTCTCAGTGGAAGTCGCTTTAGGCGGGGCACTCGACGATAGTTAGATAGCTAAGGGAAAAACTGGCGAATCTAGTGGTTTGATAAAGGTTCCTGTCCTTCGAGGGAATCCTGGAGGAACGGATCAATACTGGAAAACGAGGCAGTGAAATTTTTCACGGACGGCTCTAATCTAGACGACAGAGTAGGAGCCGAAGTATTCTGTGAGAAGCTTAATGTTAATATATCTGTTCGTCTCCCTGACTACTGCAGCGTGTACAAGGCTGACGTAGTGGCGATCGGGGCAGTCGTGACATGGTTGAAGCATAACGTGGTATCCGTGAGAGATATCGCAATTGTCCACATACAATCAGGTGGTGGTCAGATCACCAGAGGCGGTTTGTCTGAACAGAGAAATGAACAGAGACGTGCTCATATCCAGCTTAGGTCCGACAAAACGTAACTCGACGAAAAAGTGCGGTGGACGTCGACTTGAATCGCGCTGCTTTCATTTATGACTGTACAATCGCCTACAAAGATCTTCGCTGCGTTGATATTGGCGCATTGTCTGCCGTGTGCCGTCATTGTCAAGCATTGAAGTTCCAAACAGAAACACCAGAGCTATGCTGTGCCGATGGCAAAGTTAAATTGTCGGTTTTGACTTCGCCACCGATGCCATTACTTTAACTTGACGTCATTTGGAACCGATGCTGTTGTCCGTCAACCCGGCTACAATTCCACCTATAATGTAATGACGTCACCACGTCTTCATCATTTCGATAATGTTGAACGATTGTACTCATTATATTCAAAATTGCCCTCTATTTTATAGATTCAAGGTCAAATTTATTATCGAAGTGGAGCGTTGATGCCACCAGCAAATGAAGAACCCTAGTCCTTTCAAATTTATTTCGTTGGAAATTCCGAATAAGAATTGAGCTATCGTCTTGCGCTTTTCAATGCGTCAAAACGAGAGATAATCGGAGAACTCCAATGTCTTTTTCATGAACACAATGCGCTGGTTCAGTTGTTTAAAACTGCTTTGGAGACAATGTCTCCCGATGATCACAAAATAATCATTAGAGCAGACAAAAGACCAACCGGAGGCCAGGTACGTCAGTACAATGCTCCCACTATTGACGAACTCGCAGTTGTGATTGTTGGCGAAAATGTGGAGTCGCGCGATATTGTGATCAAGCGGCGTGATGACGGACGAGTGCAGCGCGTATTTGAAACTCATCGGTCATATGATGCACTTCAATATCCATTAATGTTTTGTGATGGAGAGGATGGCTACCACTTCCAGTTAAAGATGGTCAATCCGCTGACCGATTAGTTATTGAGCTGTCGATTGTACTTGCATTGCTATACAAATAACATATTCATTTTACAGGTGAAGAAACGAATAAGAAGGTCAGTTCCATACAATTTTATACTTATCGGTTGATGATGCGACAAGGCGAGGACAATCATCTTTTGAGATATCGTCGATTGTTTCATCGTGAAGGTGGAAACGGAACGTTTTAATTTCATCCGCTTCAATCAATCAAATCTACGTTCCGAGCAGTACATTCATCTGCGCGATGGCATCGTTTCAGACGGAGATGCAACCAACGTCAGTCTCCCAGCAACATATATGTTGGCAGCCCACGGCATATACATGAATATGCGCAGGATGCTATGAAGTATGTGCGACATTACAGACGTTCAGATTTGTTCATCTCGTTCAAGCATGCAATCCGAAATTGCCTGAGATTACCGGTAATCTACTGCCAGGGCAAACTTCCAGAGATCGCCAGAACATCACCGCACGTGTGTTTAAACAAAAACTCAGGACGCTAATGGACTTCATCGTTAAGCAGATGGTTTTCGGACAGCCACGTTGTTGGTTGTACTCAGTAGAGTGGCAGAAACGTAGTTTACCACATGCACACATTCTGCTGTGGTTAATTGAGAAAATCAGACCAGACCAAACCGACTCAATCATCAGCGCCGAAATACCAGATTCAGAAGCCAACCCGGAGTTGTTTGCGGTAGTCGCAACATACATGATGCACGGTCCGTGCGGAGATCGCAATCCAGATTCACCGTGTATGGCCGATGGGTAATGTACAAACAATATTCGCGTCCATTGCTGCCATACACAATTGGTGGAAACGACGGTTATCCATTATATCGGCGTCGTTCATCCGAAGATGGTGGCAGAACAGTCACGATGACGGTGAAAGGAAAAGTTGTCGTGGTCGATAATCGCTGGGTCGTTCCGTATTGCAAGCTTCTATAGAAAACATTCGCAACACACTGCAATGTTGAGTACTGTAACTCCATTAAGTACATTAAATATGTCTGCAAATACGTGAACAAAGGTAGCAACCTGGCAGTGTTCGGCATTGCTGCTCCGGATGCAAATTACGAAGTGTCAAGATTCCAATTGGGCCGTTATGTCAGTTGCAACGAGGCGATTTGGCGTATTTTTTCATTTGTATTACACGAACGTTATCCCACTGTTCAACATTTGTGGGTGCACTTGGAGAATGGACAACGTGTCTATTTCACGGAAGCTAATGCAGCACATAGAGCAGAACGACCACCAGCTACAACACTCACGAATTTCTTCGAAATTTGCCAAAGCGATCCATTTGCACGAACATTGCAGTAAGCGAAATGCCACGCTATTATATTAAATGCTCCATATTCTTAAATGGTAGAATGTCAACTAAATAAATGACAGCGTACTTGACGTTTATCTTTGACAGATGTCGGTATACAGATTTCTACTTTATCAACCTCGAATTGGATAACCCTGTACTTGGAACCAGTCGACGAAGAAGTTTCAACGACGAAAGAAAGGTCAACCTGTTGCAGGACATCCACGACAAGACGAATGCTTCTATCTTCGTTTGCTTTTGTTCCATGTTCGTGGTCCTACTTCGTTCGAATCGCTTCGTACTATAGATGGTGTGTTGTGCGCCACTTATCGAGAAGCTTGCCAGCGTCTGAATTTGCTAGAAAACAACTCGCATTGGGACTCAACACTTGCCGATGCCACTGTTTCTGGGCCGGCAAATCAAATTCGTGCATTGTTTGCGATCATCATAGCGATGTGTCATCCATCGAACGCATTGGAACTGTGGAATAAATACAAGGACGAGATGGCTGACGACATTTTGTTCGCACTGCAACATCGAATTATGAGCTTGAAATGAACGACGATAGTCAACGAAGCTTTGATCATGATCGAAGACATGTGCGTGCTTATGTGCGGTAGCTATTTGTCGAAATTTTAATTTCATTTAATCGTGAATTGCAACGAGACCAAGTGTACGATCGGGATCCAATGAGCCAAATAGTGCGAACAAAAGTCTCGTTTTTGAATGCACAGCAAAAGAACGTGTACGATGCATTGATGAAGGCAGTTGACGAAGGAAACGGCGGAATATTCTTCCTTGATGCTCCCGGTGGAACAGGCAAAACCTCTCTGATTTTATTGCTTTTGGCCAAAATTCGCTCGAGATCTGAAATAGCGTTAGCCGTTGCATCATCGAGAATTGCAGCCACATTGCTAGACGGTGGCCGGACGGCACATTCTGTGTTGTCGATGGATATCTACACAAATGGCAGCGAAGAACAAGGATGTTGACACTCTGAATTACTTCATTCAAAACCAAATCGCTGGGGAAATGCATTGTTACAAATCCGTTGACTGTGTTACCAATCAAGACGAAGCAACCAACTATCCGACCGAGTTTTTCAATGCGCTTGATTTGCCGGGAATACCACCGCATAACTTCATGCTCAAAGTAGGATCTGTGATAATCATGCTGCGTAATCTGAACCATCCGAGATTGTGTAAAATAACACGATTGACTGTGAAAAAAACTGATGAACAACGTGATTCGAGCGACGATCATCAAGGGAAAATTTAAAGGAGAATATGTTTTAATTCCAAGAATTCCTCTGATTCCAACTGACATTCCGTTCGACTTCAAGCTCATTCAGTTCCCCGTTCGTTTGGCGTTCGCTATGACGTTAACAAATCGTAAGGTCAATCGTTGGAAGTGTGAGGAATAAATCTGGAATTTCCGTGTTTTTCTCATGGTCAGTTGTACGTCGCGTGTTCAAGAGTTGGCAAACCATCATCGTTGTTCATTTACACGCTGGACAACAGAACGAATAATATTATTTCCACTCGAATAAAATACATTGAATTCAGAGAGCACAAATCCAAAAAACAACTCAATTTTCGATAGATGCCTGAGTTTCAATCAAAATTTCATTCTCTTTCAATACTTTAGTGTTGAATTCGATGAAAAAGATAATGGAATGGCCACCCAACTCAATCGTCTATTAAGAATTGAGTTGAGTTGTTTAATTTTTTCTCTCATCAAAATCAATTTTCGTGAAGGACAAAAGTATTTGCTCGGAACGAAGTAATTTGGGGCGGAACGAGGTTCGCCGGGTCAGCTAGTACTCAATATAATTCTTACATCGCACACTGAAGAATGTTAAAGGAAACGACAGACTTCTCGGCGGTGCTTTGGTTATATTGTCAGACAATTTTAGATAGACAATGCCAGTAATTCCCAGATCAAAATATGCAGTCGAAATAAGTGCATGTAGTGCAAATTTAAATGACAACAAATATAAAAGTGGAAATTTTAACAGATCCATCTGCTGCATGATTTTCTACTCAATTGCTCGAAATTGGCAATGGAATCATGGCAATCAAACTTATAAGTCAAACTCTAAAATTTTATTGCCAATGTTTTCCCAAATTTTTGTGACAACGATAAAAACCATCATTGGTTAAGCGAAAGAGCAAAATTGACAGCCAACACGCTGGACAGATTTTTATTTAAATCCGTAGATGCAGTTGCGTCAACGAATATGAAACTGTTAGTTTTCTCACTGAGTTTTTAAATTAATTGGATCTAACAGGACTAGCGCCACATTTTTGCACCTAAAAATTGGCTCACCAATCATTTTATTACGGAACATGCACACGCCGAAACTTTGCAATGGAACTAGGCTAGTTTTCATAAAAATATATGGGTAACATCATCAACCATTCAGTGGAAAATTTAAAGGGGATCACGCTCTTCTGCCAGGAATACCAATGATACCGAAAGATGCTCCGATTCAATTTAAACGTTTATAACTCCTCGCTTTGGACTTAGAAAATCCATGACAATGTACGAACTACAGTATTATTTGTAGTATATTACTGCTTTATGTTTTTTTATAATTGAAGTCATATTTGTAGACTTCTCCCAATACAATTAAACAAATAAATATACACCCATTTCCAAAAGCTAACGTATTAGCATAAATACGAATGTGTAATATTTAAACCTGCACTGGAGCCATTTTACTTGGCTATGTAACACCCGGTTGTTTTGGTAGTTCAGTTCCAAAATTTCGATCATGAAGAATGTGAATTTATGTTCTTTTCTACTTTAAATTCTTTAAAACCAAAGTATCACAATGACTTAAAATACTCGTAATGTAAAAACATTTTGAATTTTAAGAATAAATTATCTCGACATCAGCACCAACATTTTACTAAAAATTAATCTAAACGACTCAAATTCGAAACGTCTAAACCACTTATACACGAATATTTTACAGAATCAAGACGTTTGATAAATTAAAAAAAAAATTTTCAGTTTTTTTTCTTAATTTATTCTCATTAATTAAATATTACGGAAAAAAAACAATATTTGCGCCAAGAAAAGGGTTAAGGTTTTTAATATTTTCGTTTACAATCTAAATATATTTTAGAAATTTCATTTAACGTTTTTAAAAAGTTTGTGTGTACTAAATGGGGTTGTGTATCTGTAAGTTCATTTCATTTACACAAATATGAGGCGAAAACGAAAATATTCTAACAAGTTATCTAATTGTTTGGTATTTACGTAAATTTTAACATTTTTAATTGGTTTTTTTATTTTATATACCATATATATACATTAATTGTATTTTGTATCATGTTAATTAAATTTAAAGAGTTTTAATTTTATTTTTGTTAGAAAATTTCGGTTTACTTTAAGCAATAATAAAATTAAGCCGGGAAATGTTGAATAACAATCAAAAGATTTGCTCAACTGAAGGGATGCGTTTGAACCGTAATTCTGCGCAAAAATTAAATAAATTATTTCATTTTATCAAATAATAATGTTTAAATCTCATAAGATAGATTTTATGTGTAGTAATTAAGCTGTATATAAAGTAATTTTCACGATTATGTATTAACTTTTATGTTTTGTACTATAAACATGTTATTTAAAGTGTTAATGCTGTAAATGTAACCCCTTTTTTGTTTGAAAGGTAAATTATTGTAAAACAATTCCTTTATTACCCGTTTTGAACACATAACATATATACATAAATATAAAGTATGCCCGAAGGAATTCCTCTTCCGCATATCAATTCGTTTATGAGCCCCAAATGAGCTGCGTAATTACAATGTACTCGTATATAGAAAATTTGATATGGAAGGGCTTCCGTACAGCAAGTGCAGAATTATAAAACAAGTTAAGTGCCTTGCCGAACAAAATGGTATAAAATATTCTGCCATGCATATGGACAATTCACATAACATCAATTTTACACTCAGTTACATGTGAAACTGGCGACCAAAATAAAAATGGAGGGGTGAATATGTTGTGGCCAATACTCGACTTTGTTTTGCCACGAATCCGAGATCTATGAATACAACACAATGAATCATAAATGTAAAAACCCAACATTGAAAATTTAATTTTTAAATATAAAAACTTTTAATTCTTTGTCGTTTTTTGTAAATGATAAACTTTTTAAAATCATTGCAAAAATTGAAAAAGCTCCCATTGAAGCTGCCATTTCAGGTTTACAGATTTCCTCAAAATTTTACAAGGATCTCCCAATAAATGGAAAAAGTATAGACTAGAGACGTCCAATTTTGATGAAACAAAGTTTCGTCATTTCCGGATATTTAACAAATCTGAACTAATTTTGTTTAATATTTAATTTGCAATCTTTTTTTATAATCATTTTTCGTATTATTTGTGAAGTTTCATGCCGACCCATCAATCGTCTAGGCTGTACAGAGGTCGAATTTTTGTTAAAAATGTTTTTGTCAAAAATTGTAGTTTCCGTTTAAAATTTGAAAAACTGGCCTGAGCCGTTAATGATATATTTTTCAAAATATTTGCAAAAAACAAAAAAGCTCCTATGGAAGTTGTCACTTCCGGTGTACAAATTTCGGTCAAAATTCACTAGGATGTCCCAATTTATGGAAAAAGCTTAATTATGAATCCATCCCAAGCATTCAATTCATCTGGGCTGTACTGAGCTGAATTTTTGTTGAGAAACAAGTTTTTTTATTAAAAAAACGTCATATCCGCTTAAATTTTAGAAACATGACCTGGACCGGTAATATTGCAAATTTAATTTAGAATCGTTTAATTCATAACTATTTTTCTCGTAAATGATGTACTTTCCAAAATATTTGCATAAAACATAGCCCAGAAATTTCGTAATGGATTTAGGGCGCATTGACTCGCTGTGACATTTAATCTTAATGACTGAAAACAAAATGTCTTAAGCTTTTACATTTTCTGTAAATTAGGAGACGCGAGTGAAATCGGTTCATCGAAAGTGGCACCTTCCATTAAAGCTTCCTCGTTTTTATGCAAACATGTTGAAAAGTATAAATCATTTACAAGAAAATCGATTATAAACTAAAAGATTCTAAATTAATTTTGAAACAATATCGGCTCAAATCAGTTTTCCAAAATTTAAGCGGAAATGACGATTTTTGACGAAAAACTAATTTTCAACAAAAATTTGAGCCCCTACAGTCTATAGACGAATTGATTGATCGGGATGAAACTTCATACTTAAGCTTTTATCAGAAAATTAGAGGCCTAGCGAGGTTTGGTCAAAATCGGTCCACCGGAAATGGCCGCGTTTTCGGGGAGGGCGAGCTTTTTTGTTTTTTACAAATATTTTGAAAAGTACGAGTATATCACTAACAAGAGGCCTTGAAAAATCGCCGGCCTTGAATTATCGCGTTGAGAAATATGTGCAAATCATCAAATTTAATTTTCAAAAATAGTGCTTCGTTCGAGAAACCTTCCGCCCAAATTTCACCAAAAAAAATCATCTTAAGCGACGAGGCCCATTTTTGGATGAATGGATATGTGAACAAGCAAAATTGTCGAATTTCGGGCGACACCAATCTACTAGAAAGTCTCTGTTTGGAGTGGATTTTGGTCTTGCGGAACTATCGGTTGGTACTTATTCCAAAATGAAACTGATATTGCCAAACGGTCAATGGTAAGCAACTTTTTGCAGCCTAAACTAGATAACTTGGATACCGACGACATATGGTTGCAATAGGAGGGCGCTATTGATCCGTTATGTTTTAACAAATTTCCAAAAAATGTTGTTTTGTTATATTTTAGTACTAGCCGATATTAAGGACCCACCATACCGTCTCGCTTAAAATAATTGAAGGTTTAAAATTTGAAATCACCTATAGAGGAGTAGCACTAAAATAGCATTAGAAGCATAGCATTAAAAGACCCGAAAAGTAAATTGTCTAGTTTTAGTATGTCTCTCGATTTGGCCATCGAATGCCATAACTATGTAATTTACTATTCGGTAAAATACAACCAAATGGAATACGTCCACGAAGTTCGATCGTATGATTTGGCCCAAAATTATATACAGACACAGACATTATACTATACATCGTTCGTGCTATCACAAGTTAGTCGATTTAATTCAAGTAGATGTACGTACCCGTGACTTTTTTGATATACTTAGTTATGCTTGCTATTCGATTTCTTCGACAAGTACCAGGATAAACATTATAAATCAGCGCCCCAAATTTTTGCAGAAATAAAATTGGTTCCGCTCAATGTTTCTGAATTGGATATGTGTATACAGAATTTTAACCGCATGGGCAAAGAGGTAACGAAAGTATATCCAGATTTAATAATTGCCACCAAGAACGAGAAACAACAATTATCTTTTTACGGGATCATACTACCGTATCGAATATCGGGCGACACAAAGAATCGTTGGCACAAACTGAAATTTTAATGCATTAATTATATAAAATAAATGTTTTATTTTTTAAAAGTAAATTTATTTATGTGTTTCCTATCCCTACATTGGATGTGCTAGTGTATCATGATTTCCCACATGCTGAGACGATTTGGAAATACCACCTCGCACCAACAAATTATATAATCCTCCCTTTCAAATTGAATACATTAGTGACTTAATAAAAGTGATGTAGATAAACACTATTTGCCCTATCTTTTGAAACCACAAATGTGTACTCTCTGGGAGTTTGGTAAAAGCTTACCATTCAAAAACTAGGAACACGGGCAACCCTCAGTGCGGTTATCTATTGCTGGAGCGTTAATTTGTGGTCGTGTCAGATTATAGGCTGCCATCAAACTATTACGGTAGTGTTTCAGATGATGGAGTTCGAGCGATAACAAATAAGCAGCCTCCAGCCCCCAGGCACGAGTAATTGTGCTTATTTTATTTGTTCCTCTCGGTTTTTTAGTTTTTGCTCAAACGGCAATGTTTCGATCACTCGACATTGTATCCTCATCTACGGACTAAAATATAATTATAATTATAAAACATACATAATTTGTAATTTAAACATTTATTCACCTTCCGCGAGCAGAAAATTAGCGTTCTCACTAAGATTGCTAGAATTAAGGACGCTTAATGAGCCGGCATCACGAAACTTTAGACCGAGAGATCGAGGGATTTACGCCTAATAAACCACTTCCGGCCTTTTGCCCGTTCGCATTCAAATTGGGACCCCCTATCAAACGGATTTGCACAATTGTTCCGATTACATTTAAAAGTTTTGTCTGTATCCATCAACGATCGAATGTTGCGTTTCTTCAGTTATAATCTCGTTTATACATGATTTATGTTCCGCTTGCATTCGTAAGTAAAGGTTTAATACGATCATTAATTGATCTATCGAATGTTGTTTTATTTGGCCATTGCCAGAAAATTCTGTGTCAACGAAACCCTTAAAACATTCTATTATTTATATAAAATTATAAATAATTTAAAATAAAAATGGATTTAATTAAGTAAAAAATAATTAATATAAATTATAATTTTTACAATAATGAAACAAATATTTTTATGTAATAATTTGGAAGTTGGAAGTTAACTCGAAAAAATGACCAGAGTGACACCTATGCCAGAAAATCTAATTACGGAAAATGAAAAAGAAACCGTCTATCCTATATAAGCAGTATATAGGATGCTTAGTAAGTTTTGTCGATAAACACGATGTTATGGTTTGAAATATGATCATTTTATTATTCAATATAATCTCCCTGAACTTCAATACACTTGCTCCAGCGATCTTCTAATTTGTAGATTCCATCCCTCAAGTGGGGTCTGGAAGACTGTCGAAATACGCTTCCGGCTGCGTTTACCTCTTTTTTTGATGAAAATCGATGTGAGTCCAGGGGGAGCTAAACCTTGCAAATCGGGTGGATATTGCAACAATCACTGATTTTCGCGATTTTTTGAGCTGTGTGAGAGGCTGCGCTGTTTTGATGAACAAATATTTTTTTCTTCTGTAAACCAGATCTTCTCTCTCGAATTTTTACATCCAGTCCAAAGGTTACAATAATAATCTGAGTTTATTGTTTTACCAGCTTGGAGATAATCCATGAACAAAATTCGTTTTGCATCCCTTTCTCGAAACCCATGAAACGACGCACAAAACCAGTTCTATCCTATCTAAGACGCTTCAAATGTTGTTCCATTGTTAGCGAATGCGGCATCCATTGTGCACACAGCTTTCTGAAACCCAAAACTTCAGTTAAAATATTGCTCACACTGACTAATGTGATCCCTAGCTCTTCTACTAAATCTCTCTCGGTTAATCGACGATCTGCAAACACCATACGCAGTATTTTTGTTATACGATTTGTGGTGTTGATGCACTTTTTGGACGTCCTTCACGTCGTCTTCAAGACTTGTACGACCACGTATAAATTCGGTAACCCATCTTTCTTCTCTTCTAGTTGAAGATGGACAGTCCTTATACACTTTCAACAATCGTTCATAAACTTGTTTTGGTGCTACACCTTATTAGAACAGTCGAATTTTATCACTGCACGATATCCAATTTTTTCCATTGTAAAAAAATACTGCGACACGTCAACTTTGGACAACTGTTAATATAGGATTGAGTTGACAGACAGATCTACATGAAACTTCACGCGTGTTTATAAAAAGGTATTACCATTTTTTGAAAATAAAACAACGAACCTAATAGCGCTATCTTTTATCGAACGACAAAACTTACTGAGCAACCTAATATTTAATAAAAGATTTAATAATAGATTGATTAATCGAAACGAAACTTTATTCTGAAGTTTTGTTTGGGAGATCACTTGTCGACATTCAATTGGGAGATCCAAGTGGCTTTTGGCCAAAATCTGAAAATATTTTGAAAAGTTATAGCATTTACGAAAAAACGAATAAAAGGATTTGGTTTTCTGAAATTCGAGATCTATGTTTATTTGACATAAAACATTATCGGGTGTTGGCCACAACATATTCACCCCTCCAGTTTTGTCATTTTTTTTCTCAATAAAGAAGACAGTTAAATAATGAAAAAATACATTTTATAAATTTTTTGAACATTAATAAAGCTAAAATACTTCGAGAGGCATACAAATAAAAATTTGCATGAAAATTGCATACAGCACTGCCGGTACTTGTACCAAAATGCGATTAAACTAATCGAGGGACAACTTAAGGGCATCTATACTTGCTCTCTCAATGTGGGGCAATAAGCATTACAATTTTTCAATAGCAAATTTGCCAAAAATTTTAAAATTTTACTTTTAGATTAGTCATCTAGATTTTAAGGCCAACATTTAAACCTTCAAAGGTTTTTAATGTCTCAATAAAATGGAAGATTGTTGAGCTGCTAAATTTCTAGATGAAATTCAATAGATTTTATTTGTGTTACGTATGTGAAGCTGGCCCGAAAATCATCCCGAAAACGCCTTTAAAATTTAGGTGTGTTTCTCCGCTAAATTCATTAAAAGGCTTTTCAGCCCGAAAAATAAAAAATATGGAGAGAATGAAATTCCATCCCGAGAAAATAAAAACAATCTCACGTACACACAGCAAATTTTAAGTATAAAATTACCTTACAGTGGAGATAAGGGACCTTCTCCAGCTGATTTAATATTCGCTTCTTTTAGATTAGGTATCTGAATTATGCTCATATGTCGCTGAAAAATTCTCTGTTCACAGAGTTTGGCAGATGTACCGGTACATGCCTAATTAATGCACTGACCATTAGCATTAAGCACACAAATGCTCATTACCTTACAATGGGGATAAGAGTAAACTAGTATTTAAACTCATTCACACCTAGAAGCTGAAAGCACTGTGGAAAGCAGGGATTTCTGGTGCATAAGTAGCTATGAAGCGTCAATGAATTTGGGATAATTCCTACGTTAGGTCGTGCAAAATTCATAACTCTAGATTTATCGCTAAGAGCCAACCAATTGTAATAGAACCATTTACTAAGTTTGGATAAATCACTTTGTAATGCAAGTTGAGATTCTGATGAATTGCAACCAAATGGATAACTCATTTGATTTCGAAAATGGAATTAAAGTAAATAATAAATAGCGAGGGTCCAAGCACAGAGCCCTGGGGAACACCACAGCTCAAGTTATCTGGGTCACTGATGAGCTTTCCACTTTAACCACTTGATAAAGATTTTTAAGATAACTAACAAACCAATGTCATCCCTATGCACCTCAATTTTGTAAACAGAATGTCGTGATCAACACTATCAAATGCTTTGTATATATTTAGAAATAAAACAGTAGGCTTTTGAGACTTATCGTGCAATAATGCCTTATCAGTAGATTTCCCCCCATTAGTTTAGAAAAAATATATAGGGTTATCCAATTCAAGCTTGATAAAGTAAACTTAAAAAAAACACACAAAATATTCAGAATGTATTGTAATTTTTATTTCATTTTACAGATTGATCCTTGCCATTTTTAGTTAAACAAGATATCATTCAAATGCCCTCCACGGGACTTCTTACAGGCCTTGATTCTTTTGCGGTAATTTTCAATGACTTTTCGGCACATTTCGGGCGGTATCTCGGCCATTACCTTACGAATATTAGTTTTCAATTCGTCAAGAGTTTGAGGATTGTTTGCGTAAACACGATCTTTCGCGTAGCCCCACAAAAAGAAATCCAAAGGCGTTAAATCACAGGATCAACGTATCCACCAAGCGAAAAATGAGCTTCATCACTGAAGAAAATTTTGTTCGAAAAATCAGCATCGACGGCCTGTTTTTCCAACACCCAATTGTAACGCGTTGGTCGTTTGTTAAATGCTCCATATTCTTAAATGGCAGAATGTCAACTAAATAAATGACGTACTTGACGTTTATCTTTGACAGATGTCGGTACACAGATTTCTACTTTATCAACCTCGAATTGGATAACTATATATAAAAGAGGTATGGGCCTATGTTTGTTAAACTCCAACTCATATCCTTTTTTATAAAGCGGTATTACCAGAGCCAGTTTAAATACGTCTGGAAGGATTCCCATATCCAGGCTAAAATTAAACAGATATTTCAAAATATCTAACAAATACCAAGAACAATTTTTCACTAAAACATTGACAATCTCATCAATACCTTTGAATGGTTTGTTTTTTAATGTTTTAATTTCGGATATAAGTTCAACCGCAATCAAAAACGTTCAAAAACGCAAGATGTCATATAAGATAACCATTGGAAGAACCCGTTGTATATCTTGAGAACCGGTCAGGTGGTGCAGTGGTTAAAGCTTCGGCACTTGGACCGGGAGGTGCTGGGTTCGAATCCCATCAGAGGCTAGATGCAAATTGAATTTTCATCATCGATTACGATCGGCGATGCTAATAAATACAACTAAGACCCTCTGATGGAGTGCAGAATTCCATGTCATGCGCCGACCCACCTTCCATGTCAATGTACAGGTTGACATGGAGCTTGCAATGTGCAGGTGGTATACTGTAGTTGTGTGAGTAGTAGAAAGTTTGATATGTGTAACGTTCCGTAAGGTTTATTCTTGTTACTAGATTGCAGAAATATATCGAGGTCATTACGGTGCAGGAATACAGTGAACATCACTTTCTGCTGATTTACGTAAATATATTTGACCAAATGAAGACATCCAGATCCATAGTGTTTAGTGTTTTATATTTACGCATTTTTAAAAGAATATTGTCTTTTAATTTGCTGCGCAGTGAATGTCCTGTGAACCAGCTCTATAGCTTCGATGAAATCTGACACAAATGATATTTGCCGCCATCTTTGTTTCACTTTTATAATTTAGTTCAACTCCCATTGTTTCAGTTCTATAACTTGGATGATACGCTCAATACAGGTCGCAGCTCTGCAACAAACAAATGTATTTCAAAAGACATTAACAAGTTTTTTTAGTGGCTCGTTTTTCGTTTACCTGAGTGTATGTACAAAGGTAGTTGCAACTAAATATCACGATGTAAAACAAAAATTTACATTTTGAATAATATTTAAGTTTCCCAAAAAAGTTTTGTCACTTAAACACAAATTTTAAATCAGTTCAATGCCCAGATGACAATAATCTCTCAGTTTTTTTTGTGTGCTGTCGATATTTGAATGGAATTTGATGGAATTTGAAATTAGAATTAAACTTCTGTGTTGTATACGTTATTTTGCTACGGCGTTACACCAAACATTTTGAACCTTTTCTTTTATTTATAGCAGAATATAGAAATTTGCGTAATCCTTTTGTTTTTTATTTTATTCTATTAAAGGGTCGTACCTAGATTGTGTCATTAATCCTTTGATGAGGGTGTGAATTTATTCCAAAATGTGTATGTATAAATAATAATCTACTTATTTGTACTTAAAAATCTGTATTACACTGTAAAAATAGATTATCATAATTAGAAACTATATACGAGTACATGTATTGTGTGTGACTCCGTCTCGATACACTCTCGTGCCGTACGTACAGCCTAAAACAGCAAATACTGTGCTTTATTATATCAAATCCTTTTTACCGTGACTAAGAAGATTCGATTTTTCCCGTTTTTATTTTATTTTGGGAAAATCTTTTCTAATACTGTAAACATAGTTATTCAATTTTCTTGTCTTGTGACGAACGCCAAAAAATGGTATATAGGGGCGGAATTTTGTTTTATGCAAGCAATTTAGTATTCGCTGGTGGTAGCACAAACATTTTTATTTAAAATAAATAAAATTCGAACACAGGATAAAATATACGATGTATGAAACCACAAAGTGTCAAAGATAAAATAAATGGGGTAATTTTATACGCAGATTTTCCAATGATTTTCCCGGGAAAGTGACTAGAATAAAATTTCTTGTTATATTCGCGCGCGCGAGGGATGTGTATGCTTAAGGCGAATCCTCTATGTATATCGCGTGTTAATCGATTGTAAATTTCGAACAATTTGGATTATTGTTCAGTTATATTGACTGTTAACGTTAATCTATATCACGTTCAAATACAAATAAATAGCGTTTAATTTGTAAGTTATTGAACGTAACTGGATTTTTAAATATGGTAATGGCCTCAATTTAATCAAAAATAAAATATTAAAGGGCATGTAATAATTAAAAGCTGTCCTTGATTCAATATTACCACCCATTGTTCCATATAATTGGAACATAATCCTTACTTGGTGTGAAACACCCCTACATTTTTAATATTAAAATCTTGCAAGTTATTGCGAGTATCGCCAACATAAAGCTTCTTAAATTATATCTTAAATAACGTTGCACGTTAGTGCGCACTGTAACACGACCTCGTTAAACTATCTCGCACGATTTTGTTTATTTTTCCAAATTCCTCCTTTTGGTAATTTAACCTAGTTAGGAGAGGATCTTTTAATTCATTCACTTCTGAATTCTGTTTCGATTTGTATCTTTTACATTGTCAAATTTCTCTATCAAAATTAAGAAAATGAGGAGTATTGCCAGTAGATTCATGCACGGTAGATTCATATTAGCATCAAGCCAACGGACAATAAACAACAACATTTTTGAAAACAAGTCTTCTACCAGAATATAGGTATTTGCCACGTTATATCCAACCAGAGTACCTACCGTAACTATGTGGAATAGTTCCATAGCAACTTTAGCACCACTTATTCGTGATTTTTAGTGCGATAACTTCTGATACGAGTACTTTACACACGTAAAGTATTTTATATGACAACTTACAGAAATATCAATATTAGGCCAAAAATATCGTTGTTTTACTCTGAAAGCTGTTTTCGCCGAATCCAAATGAGCGGCTTGCGGATAATCGTGAAATTGTCTTACTAAAGGGTTTCTCAGCAAGAGCGCCGGATTTAAATTTGCCGCCATTTTGTTAACACGAGTTGTACGGTGATTTTTTTGACAGTTGTTACGTATAGATATCGCGATTTAATTAGTACAAACACATTACAAAAATGGTGACAGTTTTGCGAAAACAGTTTGCCAACTACGTCAAGTTTTCGGTCGCAATAATGCGCCAAATGAATCGACAGTGAGGCGTTTAATTACGAAATTTGAGACCAAATTTACGCTGATGTATCAGAAGATCATTTTTCGTCGTCGTCCTTGTCGGTCACTCGAAAATATAGCCACAGTAAGGGAATCTGTGGCCATGAATCCAGGAACTTCCATTCGGCATCGTGGTCAAGAATTAAACATTTCCAGAAGCACTATGCAACGAATTTTGGTAAAAGATCTGCATTTGCACGAGTACAAGGTTTAATTGGTTAAGAAATTAAGCCAAGGGACCATGCGCAGCGCCGTGAATTTGCTGATTGGGTGTTGGAACATCATCAAATAAATGCGGATTTTTCGAAGAAAATCATTTTTTCAGATGAGGCACATTTTCAACTCGACGGATACGTAAATAAGCAAAACTGTCGGATTTGGGATGCTGAAAATCCTCGTGTGGTATTCAAACAACCAATGCATCCACCACGAGTAACTGTTTGGTGTGCATTTTGGGCTGGCGGAGTAATTGGGCCGTATTTGTTTGAAAATGCGGCTGGAAATGCGCTAACTGTTAATGGGGTCGGTATCGCGAAATGTTAACGGGGTGTTTGTGGCCTGAATTGGATGTAATTGATGTGGAGGACATGTTTTTCCAACAAGGCGATGCGACCTGCCACACGGCACGTGAAACAATGGTGTTACTGCAGATTAAGATTCCAGGCCGTGTCATTTCTCGATTTGGCGATCAACATTGGCCACTAAGATCGTGCAATCTAACACCGATGAACTTTTTTCTTTGGGGCTATGTGAAGGTAAAGGTGTATGCGTATAAGTATGAAACTTTATGCGAAAACGTTATTCAAAATTTCAACAAAAGAATAACCCTGTGCCAGAGGTTTCGTGGTGGCCATTTGCCTGATGTTGTATTTCACGTTTAATCGCAACTATTTTTCCTTATGTTGAAATAAAAATGTTTGCTTAATTCAAAAATAAATGTGTTTTTCTTTAAAATTAAATCCGGGGCTCTTGCTGAGACACCCTTTACTTCTTCTGTTAAAATAAACAATTCAAGTATGTAAAGTGGTTCTTCGGTTCCAGGTGCCAACCATTTCAAGTGGGCTGGGGTTGAGATTTCCTTTTTTTATTCTGTAAACTACGCTATTTATCTTAGTGATGGCAGCAATCCACCATCCCCAATCCCATCTCCCCGAGCCTGTTGGATCTTGGTAATAACTCATTTCCTACAGCCAAATCACTTATACTACTTCGAAAGTTATATTGTTTGCACGTAGGTGATATCTAGCCTCTTACAAATTAGTGAACGTCTTAAAGTTCTTGCATGAATTGAAAGTCCATTGGAACTTCACAGCGGAGCATCCAGCGGTTAATAAATAAAAGGTACACTCACGGCCATCAGCGTGACTTATTGCTTCTTATTTATGTTTTGTTGACATTTCCGTTTCTGACATATTTTTCGCCTCTTTTATGGACGAAAATGTCGCGTTAGACGAGAATTGTTCACAAAATACTGTTTTCTTGATATGTTTGTACTCGTTGTGGTCATACTCGGGAATTGTTTGTATGACACTTCCATTTGTTACTCTACCATATTTCGATGCTCGCTATTTCGAATTAAAATTTGAAAGCCCTGAGCGATGTGTCTGTAATTTATTTGTGAGTACTGTTACTCTCCAAACTACTTGCGATTCTGTTCTAGTTAAGCTCTTGAGTGCCTCGTCCTGTATTTTCGGAAATTATTTGATTTGATTTTCTCAACTGGACTGATTCCCTTGGTTTGATTATTTAATTTTTCCGAATATATTTTTACGTTTTATATTTTCACGGACGACACACACCAAACTGATATAATTTCTGTCACTAAATTCGTTTACAGCTCAATCAATTTGCTTATAGAAAATGAGCGATATTTCTGGCCCATAATAAAAAAAAATATTATTCGAAATGTCTATTAAATGAATACGAGTATTTTTAAATACTTAAGCTTGAGGTTCCTTCAATCAGTTAGAATACGCAAAGTCAATTTCATCTCCTGGTCTAATCTATTAAACAAACGCTGTCATGAATGACCTTCTGTTGAACAAGTTCATAGAATAACGGATGAATTGAGGAATAAAATAAGAAGATATACTCCAGTATTTTCTTGGATGTTGCTCAAGCTACATCTGCACCTACCTAAGCAATTTTATCAATATTTTAGATCCTGCATTGCGGAACGGCACTTTTGATACTAACTTGAAAACTAATTTTTCTGTCACCATCCTAATCTACTTGACCAAACACTGTTACACTACTCCAATAATTTGAAATGCCAATGGAATTAATTCGAACTGAATTTAAATATAAATTCGATCATAACCCGCTCGACCTTCTGAACGAGTTTTCAAGAAATTTGAACCAATCACAATCAATTTCCGGCAAATGCAAACACCTCTTCGCCAATTTTTAATAAAATCGTGCGAACCAAAAAAAATGTTAAAACGGGACCCGGGCCTCATCGGATGATCTTCTAAACCAATTCCTAGAAAATCAGGACCTACAGCAATCGATTCCTAATACTCGAACAGCACCTCTCAGCAATTTTCCCCCAGCAAAGCCGGTTGAGAAAAAAATATTAAAACGGAATTTCGGGAAAATTTATAAAGGGTCTCCTCTGGTAGGGGCCGGGCCCCAATATTTATTTTTTTCAGTTTGCTTGATTTTGATAAAATTTGTTGAGGGGCTATTTCTAATGTCAGGAATCGATTTCGATGGGTACTTATTTCGAGAAAATTCATTTAGGAGTAATAAGTTGTTTCTCTTGCCAGGGATTGATTGCAAAAATCCCTAATTTTTGGAATATCCTTTTAGAATGTTCTTCGGTAGGGCCCAGGTCCTATTTATTTGAAAATAAATTTGGTTCTAACGATTTTGGTAAACATTAGTGAGGAGGGATTTTTGGGTGCCGGGATTCGATTCCAATGGATAACTCATTTATTAGTCCTACGAATGGGCCGCTGCATGATGTTGTAACTTGCTGTGATGTTGTGTTATAATGCATAACCATGTTGTGAGATGTTGTACCATGTTTTGTGATACTGCATCATATTGCACCATGTTCCGTGATGTTGCACCATGTTGTTTTATGGGGCATATTGAAGAATGTTGCGTGTTACGTGATGTTGCACCATGTTGCATGATAATTCACCATGTTGCACGTTTTTGGTACCATTTTGCGTCATGTTGCTTCGGGCCTTCTGTTTTTCTTTACTTAAATATCTGGCGTTATGTTCCATCATATTGCGGAATGTTGCACCATGTTGTGTTTTTGCGTTACGGTGACATTCGACTGGTATGATTTTGATAAAAATTGGAGAAGGGAACGCAAAGGAACCAAATGCCAGGAATCGTTCTGGATAGGTGCTAATTTCGGGAAAATTCGTTTATCTTCGTCCGTCATATGACGGGCTCCGGTTCGCCGTTTTTACATTTTTTGGCTCGAACGATTTAGTTTAAATTGCGATGACTCTAATTTTAGAAAATTCATCTAGGGTTTTTCGAGTTGAATGATTTTCGTAAAACGGGGTCTCGAGTGCTAAGAATCGATTGCGATAAGTTCTAAATTCATGCAATTTTTTTAGAAGGCTCTTAAATGGGATCCGGATCCCTATTTAAAAAAACGGCTCGACCGATTTTTGAGTGTCAGGAAACAACTGTTTAACCCTTATATCGCCGCTTGTTCCACAATATAACTATGTCATTTCTCAATTGAAAAGGTTGGAACTAGAATTAATGATGAAAATGGGAATTGAATGGAACCTATCTCAAACAATTGTATGGAATCCGTTGGTACTATGAAAATATCCAATTTGAGTGAAGCAGAAATGCGCAACCAAGTGTAGTGTAATTATTACTTTCTTTTACCAAGTAAAAATAAGTAACTACAGTAAACTGAAGGTGGAAATCGGCTCGCCGGAAATGACAGCTTCCATGTTTGAAGTGTTTAACAAATATTTTAAATTGTACAGCATTTGTGAAAAATCGATTAAGGACAAGAGGCTTCAAAATAAAATTTGTAACAAATAAAGGAAACAACAATTTTTGATATTTTTGTAAACTGTTAAAAACAGGTTAAATGATGGGCACAAAACTTCAGACTTAAGTTCTGATAAATTGGAAGATTCCAGAGAAATTTGGCTAAAATCGGTGTATCGGAAGTGACAGCTACCGTATGAACTTTTTCAATTCTGGACAATTATTCATAATAATTAGGCTCCTGATTGGTTGGTAAATTCTAAAAGGCTCCTTCAAATGAAGTAAGTTTATAAATTTGATCATACCAAATTGTTTTTCCGCCGTACCATCCCAAATAAAACAATGTCGTTTGTAAGATTATACGTCCATAACTGTCTCTTATAGAACGATACCGTGGTTATTAAGTAAGGTGTTCGAAAGGCCAAACTATTTTTGGAAATATCACTTTTGCCAATGATTTGTCCAGCTCTTTTATTTTGTAAGACGTTTCAGCATCTTCATGATGCTTTTTCTGCTCATTTATACGATTTTCCAGTTCAGAATTGAAATTTAAATTCATGCCTTCGAACACAGAAGCATATTTTGAGACGGATCCTGGTTTACTATGAGACTCTGTGTATAGCGCTACATAAGCGATAAACTTAAATCATTACTAACGTATTTTTTTAGCAGAATCGCGCTGGATGTGGCTGTGTGGCTCTCGTGTCCCGGAAATTGAGATATATGATTTTTCATCTCATTAACAATTTCATTGGAACACGATCGGCTATTTTGGTACTTCCCACATTCATCGGTTTGTAATGCTTCTTATTTGTAATGGTTCTTATGAATTTAGGTGTTTCTCCTAAGGTGGCAACTAAACATGATTTACAAATGCTGATATTGAATCCGTCAATTTTTAATGCATATTTGCAACTAAACCGATCATCTTATTTCCGTTTGTTCTAATTTTGCTGTTTTTTTTTCGATAATTTCAATAAACAACGTGATCAATAACGTTTCAATACAACTTTTGGTTGACATTTATTTAGACAAGAATATACTTGCGTGAAGTGACGAGCCCACACTTGATTTCCACTCTCGTTGATACGCCGGCGTTCCTGTTGAATTTTTCTTTTATTTGTTTTTTTCCTTTGGAACGTTTTCGCCAGAACCTTCTAAGTGAATCGCCATGAGTTCTATTTCGAATTTTGTCTTCGACAGATTCCCTAGTTTGAATTCAGAGTCTTGATTAGAATCGTAACCACCCCCTACTTAGTCTACTTCTAAATTGTTAACTTCTTGTGAAACACTGACCGAAGAAAACAAAAACCGAAGAGTTGACATCTGCATGAATTTGCTTTCTCGGTACAAAAGAAAAAATTTCTTGCTCAAAATCTTTACGGGTGAGGAAAAGTGGATTTTGTACGATAATCCTAAATGCAGAAAACCATGGGTCTGGAACAAGCCATCAACATCAGTTGCAAAAATGAATACTCATGCTAAGAAAGTGTTACTGTGTGTCTGGTGGGATTTTAAAGGAACCACTTACTACGAGCTTCTGTAACCTGGTCAAACTGTTACAGCTGAACGTTACCAGGCCCAATTGATCAAATTAAGTGATACTCTGGAAAAATACCATTTAGGGCCAAGGAAGGTGGAGTCAAACCAGGAACTGATTTTCTCCTTAGGCTGGGACGTTTTAGCAGCATGCGATGTATTATCCAAACTTGGCTCCGTTTGATTACTGCTTCAGATTGATGTCATCATATTTGAAAGACCAATGGTTCACGAAAGTTGAAGATATGCAAAAATCGCTCTATGACTATTTTGCTTCGAAACCACCAAGTGTCTATCGCGAAGGCATTTCGGCAATTAATCTTTGTAACAATTATATTTTCAATAAATTTGAATTTGACCAAAAATGCAGAATTTCTACTTGCACGCCTAACATTTTACTGAAAGTATTGTCCATCGTTAGCTACGACTTTTTCTCATCTTTTAGGCACCATACGGATTCCGCGTCTAAAAAATTCCTCGTGTTTTGAAGCGATCCAAGAATCGACCCAATTTATGGCTTCTTCGTAAGCAGTGAAGTGCTGTTCGGCCAGGCCATGAGTCAGCGACCGGAACAAGTGATTGGCGGAAGAAGCAATGTCTGGTGAATACGGCGGGTAGGGTAGGACATCCTATTGAAGCGTCTCTAAAGTTTCCTTGACAACTCTTGCAACATGTGGCCGAGCGTTGTCGTGCTGAAAGATCATTTTGTTGCATATTGTGGGGTTTGAGCTTCAATGCTTGGCTTAATTGCATCTACTGTTGTTGATCTGTTCTCCAGTGATGGTTTCGTCAGGCTGGAGTAGCTCTTGGCTTGAGTTTATGCGGAACCCAATTTCCTTGTTTCTGCACCATACCCATGGTCTTGAGACAATTTTAAATCGCTTGTTGAGTCACTTCCAAAGTTTCAGATTAAACACAAAACATATACCTTCGATCATTCTTCCACTTCCAGAAGTGAAGCAAGGTCACGAAAACAGAGTGAACCCGGTGAAGAGGAAACTAAACGTATGTAAGTGGTAGATATTTTGTTAATGTTTTAATCAATTTTATTTTGATTTTAGCAAAATTCTGGGCTGTAAAACATGGTCGTGGTCGTAATAGAAAAAGAAGTTTCAATTCGAATTTAAGAAACACTCTAAACTCTTATAATGTATTCGAAATTGTGATTGAATCGTTCTCCGTAGGTGTTGATCTCTCATAAACTTTCCCCATGTCAAAATTGAGGAACTGAATGATTGTGGTTCAACATTGAAACCAGTACACAAAGTATTAGAAGATGCCTATATGAACAAAAACGATGTTCATAAAATTGTATCAGTCTGTGGGTCTATTCGTGCTCCAAAAGTACAACAATTTAGTAAAGAATTCTTTGGAGGTAAGGAATCATCGTTATAAAATCACTTCTCAACCCCATCATATAACCAACATAACGTAACTATCCCAGTTGTACGAAGATGAATGTTAATGACCAAAGAAACTTATTTATTATGCAAATTCGATTAGACTGGAACTCCAGCAGCATCAAGTGGTATCCCACAAAAGGTGGTATTTTTTTAAATCGATACCAACGGTAATTTACAAGTGCTCACTGAAAATAAGGAAACTGGAAACCGAAGAAAAATTGTCATTACTAACGAGGAAAATCGTTTGACTCCACATGGCATCGAACGGATAATCAAGGTTGCAGAGAAATTCACTGATGAAGATAAAAACTATGTTGATGATAGTTAACTGAATGATTGTGGTATATATAATTAGGTATACATATTTAACGAAACTAAAAATAAAAACGTCTTTAAAAACTTATTTTGGACATTTGAATTTTACTTTTATAGTTCGCTAAAATAATATTTTGTGTTTATAATTTACTTTGCATTACTCGTAATTTTCAGGGGTTTTCGAATTATTTTAAATGCATGTATTTAGTGTAAAGCTGTAGGGACATACATGCATACATTCTAATTGGGTGATTCGTATTTTTTTTTTGTGAATTCGAAAAACAGTTATAATAAATAAATCACCCAGAGTTATTCCAACATCAGCAACCACGCCACACGATCTACGTGATAAATTCAGCCAAATGAGCCACATCCACGCTTCACAACGAGATACAAATTTTCGATCGAAATTCTAAAATAACTATTTTAACTATCTAAAATAACTATTCCACCGACCACGTAATAATTAGTTGGCGCTTTCAGAAATCTAATGAAATTTGTTTAAGTTCCTAGAAGAATCCCTGCGAATTTTTATTACCGCCCGCGGATTCTATAATCGACGTGAATAATATAGTATGCAAAGTTATAGAAAAGTACATTGATATTTATTAAAAATATCGATACAAATTAATATATTTATGTAACAATTTACACCTTAAATTATTTTAATAGCGCCATTAATTAGCAGATAGATGTCAGGCTCACAAAAAAATCTGCAATATATTAATTTAAAAAAATTCAATAGATGTAGTTGCATGTCATGGTTGTATTATCGACTATAAAATAATGTATTTTAGTTTTTCACTAATTTAATTATTTTCAGGTAGATGTCGCTAATTAATTACATTTTTTACATTAATTACAATTTTTTAACGTAATTAATAATTATGTACGTAAAAAATGTAAAAAATAATTAATTACGCGTAATTACACAACACTGATCTTGGTCCAATAACGCCTCCAACTCAGCGTCTTCAAACTTTACTTGTCTCCCTTCGCGTTCTTTGTCGCTGGTGTCAAAATCGCCAGTACTTACACGTTTTTACTGATGGAGTATGTTCCTCATATGCTTCACACAGCAATCGATGTCTATCAGCTGTAATTTTTTTCAAATTAAAACAAAAATGCAGCGCTTGTTGCAAATTGTGTTTTTGGTACAAAGGTTGCCATTGTTAGAGCACAAAAAATGTGTTGTTTACACTTTGGTAACAAGATGGCCCGATACGATTTAATACTAGTTATAAACTTATTTGTACCCCTCCCATAGCATTCAAATTTAAGATAATTTATAAAAGGGCATAACTCGAGTTGGGTCCTTTTGATTTGAACATTTGAACATATATCTTCACCCCTCTATTATAAGCAACGCAAAGTTTAGCTTAGCTAAAAATTCTAATACAAACATTTTTTATCATATATTATTACGTCAAGAATTACATTCAATAAACAAAACTATTACGCACTATATAATGCGCTATATTTTATTACACTCAATTTTCTGTTCCATTTTCCATTTGATGATATCACAAAATGAAAATACATAATAGCATTCTTAAATAAAACAAACATATCATATACATAAGAATAACATATTAGTTTTATAGAGTGTGTAGTGTATCTAAAGGAAGGGGGGCGAAAATTGATAAAAATGCGAGTATACGCAAACAAAACTATATTTCGCTAGACATCTTCATTAAAATGAAACCACAATGCCATACGTTTGCAGCTGAATAAAATTCTTTCCTATCAACATCTCTTAACCAACAATTTATGGCTTTACTATTCACTGGGATATGAATTTCGAAGTGAAAGTTCCCGCAGAAACATTGACATTTCTTATATACAGGAGTACCCACATCGTGCGCTTTCTTTAAAACACAACAACAAGAAAATGAAATAACAATTGGGGGGACGATTTTTTTTTTGTATTCACAAATCCCCATAATTTGTCTCTACACCGTTTATAGAGCTATACGATATTTAAGTAAATATTCAGACAGAAATTCCTCTTCAAACACAGTAAATACGAAATTTTTTTTGTGAAAAGAAAAACAAAAACTGAGTGGAATTGAGATATTTGCACAATGGCAACAACAAAAAAAAAAATGAAATTTTCCGTTTTTTTCTGTTTTTCCAAATTTTAAAAAAGTTTTAAATGTTTGTGTTTCCATAGAACTTTCTGCAATTTTATATTGTGTTATATACATAGACGAAAGTAATATGCAGGTTAAACTGAGATCTATTCGATGAATACCTCACCGACGGTACCGCGTCGTTTAGATCTAGAGTCGGATATTCCGCTTATCCGATGTACGAGTGCCAGTGAAATATGATTTAATATTGCAATCATTTGATTATGACTGGACAAAAAAATTGTTCAGTCATCATGAACAACAAACGAAAAATGTTGGCATCATTCATCGTCGTTCATGAATTTTCCGGCCTCTCATTCTAAAGTTTTTTTTTTAAAATTCAAAATAATTAATTGAATGAATTTTAATTAATTATAAAATTAATGGTTTTTTATTTTTTCGGTATAAATTTAAAGTACGATTATATATTTCGTATATATTGTATATAGAGCGCCGAGGTGTAAATTACCCCTCTAGAGTAAAGTATTTTTGCATCTTGTAATGTTGTACTGTGTAGAGCGCACATAAAGTTTTCTTTTTATTTTGTTAGTTAGTATTATCATGAGATTTGCGAAACAATGAAAAACTATTCCATTATCAGATGAAAGAATTTGTAATTATGTCTTATGTATAAATGGAATCTAGTTGAAATGGGTTTTCTTTTGTATTAATAGTCATCCATGTCAATATGGTATATAGCGAAATGTACGAGTGTATAAAATGTAAAATCAGTGTTAAAAGCTTTAGAAGGTAATTAAGTAAAATACATTCTTGTACTACCAATATACGGATTTTCTTTAAATTACGATTCATTATGATTAAAATATTCCAATGCATTCATTAAGTTTGAACAATGGACGCACCCTGCTGAATATTTTTTTTATGTAATGGGGTTAAAAGTTATAATTCCTTTAAGCACAATACAGTTGGATGCGAAGTAAAATTTTACTTGATGGTTAAAATCATTAAGAAATTACCAATGAAATTATCATGCACGTATAGAGCCGTGGTAAAATATTTAAATTATATATGTCTTCAAATATTTCCCAAATTACTAATTTCACAGTGGACTGAACTTGCACTGGATAAATTAGTAAGCACCTTTAATTTATATTTAATATAAGTAGAGGGGAATTGTAATCAGGAGCTTTATTTGCTTTTATGTTCTTAATTTCAGTTTTTAGTTCTTTCAATGTTACAGGCCTGATATCTTCAAAGTCAGATGTTCTGGGCGGATCAGTAGTGTCTTCGTAACTGGTCTACCGACCTAGAGTTTGGAATGTTTCTTCAAGATGCTCAACAAACAGGTCAGCATTATCTTTCGCACTTCTAGCCCATTTCCCATCGTTTGGTTTGATTGGGGGAGTCTGCATTTTTGATCGTTTTATCCCTTTTGTTGCTTTCCATAGGGAATAGTGGGTATCTTTAGTTGGAGCTACAGTTACAATTGAAAAATTGTAACGTTTCCATCCCTAGTCGCGTGGAGACATGTACAATCCGTGATGGCACTATTCCGTTCTTTTAAGATTTTGATCAGTTCAGCACAATATGACCGGAACTTGGAAAGAACTTCTTCGCAATGCTGGCAGTGGTAATTTTTGTATGTTTGTACTACCCAGCCACTTATGTTTTAGTGAAATAACAATCACTTCGTTACATTAGGTAGGCTTTAAACTTACCATGTCCAGAAATAACTTGGTTCATCGAGCTCGTCAGTGGTAAATTTAATTTGAGTCGTGCTTTTATATCTGGAATGAAGCCAAATCTATGCCTTCCATTGACTGATTCATTCCACCTACTTTGCCATAAGTCAATCGCCATCGCTTCTGTTTCAGTTTTGTTACTATTTTATGTCTACTGACTGTAGCATGTACATGGACACCTATTTCATTTTGAGAACATCTTCTTAAGTGGCACAAGTGCGCTCGATTTTTGATTATTACAAGTGTTTTGTGATTCAGTCCCCATTCCTCTCTTGACACTCTCGCCAAGGAGTGAAATAGCTTCTTAGCGTTTTCACAGACTCTTAGAACGTGAGAAGTTACGCGCATACGTTCATCTAGGTCAACTCCTAGATATCTCACAGACTTGACCATTTTCATGTTTCGACCGTTTAAAGATATTGTTGGAGGTCGACAAAAGTCAAATTTGCACTGTTTTATCTGCAGATAGTGACATTTTATTGTTTCACACCATTGATTCATTTTGCTAATTGCGATTTGACCCTGACGATGACGTTCGAGTCTCGAGTTGCCATGCACCAAAATGACTTTGTCATCTGCGAATGCATTTTCGTCCAAGTCAGCAATCATGCTTGTGTTAAATTCGATATTCCAGACTAGAGGACCAAGTAGCTTCTAAAAACAGAAGTGTTTCTAAGGAGATTGTAGACTGATAAACTTTGCGATAACACTAGGCCCCGTCAGATTATCAAATGCTCCGCTGATATGCAAGAATATATCCATAACATATTTCTAACGTTGGGTTTTGACAGACTTAGGCGGACTATTACATCTTCAGTAGATATGCTACGTTGGAAACCGAGTTGTTTGTCCGAGAACAGTCCGCTCTCTTCTATTCGCGATGTAATGTGAATGGCTAGTAACCTTCCTAGGAGTTTCCCCATAACCGGTAGCAACATTATGGGCCTACCAGATTTAGAATAAAGTTGGTCTCTATCCCCAGGTTTCCTGATTACAATCATTTCACCCGGTTTTCAACCTTCCAAATAACCAAATTAACCGGCTCCTAGAGCGCAAAATGTCGATTGTATCTTTGGCTGTGTGGCTAGTGGCGCCGTCCTTTTGAATCAAAATATCGACCAAGTCTTGATTCGTAGAGAATAAAAAGTTAGTTAACATGACACGATAACGGTCGCCATTGACTAATAGTAAGACTTTGGACCATAAGGTCTTTGGGCCACACTTTCAGCTACAGCAGCAATATTTTCAATCGGGTGAATTAGACGGCGATGTGAAACGTGTGCATTGTCTATTAACATGCCAGTCGAACGAACTTTATTCACACATTTCTTCACACTGTTCTCAGTTGGTACTTCTATTGAATTTTGTACGGAATTTTCGGCAACTGACTCACTACTTTGAAAATAAGTTTTCGATATTTCTCAATGTTGATCAAGCGTTTATCGACTCATATCGATCACCGGGAATGTAATACTGAATTCCTGTCACTTGACAAATGGAATTAGAGATATGAGCGGCGAAATAGCCGCTAGTTCAAAAATGAATCAATAGATGCCGCACCTTTTAGTTGCCTTGCGTTATATACATCCTATCTTATGTTATCTTATTAGTCTTGACACCTACCACTTTTTGTATATTCCTGTGAACCACCATATGACCTTTAAGACGCAATTTGCCTAATTTTATTTACTAAGCCACAGCTAGTGTCAGGAAATATTTTGAACTCTTTGAATATGTCAATGACAACTTGTAAACATTTCTGGGGTAGGCGTTATAACGAAAACTTTCGTTAGACAAGTTAATAGACCCTGTTCACCGAGATAGGATTCTTACTGAGCAATCCGGCTATGCAAGTTAAACACCGTGAATGACTCTAGAACTTTGTTTACACTACGTTCAAAATACCATAAATGTTATTTAATCCATTTGACAAATTAAAAATTATCATAATTGGAACCCATTTAATACAAAAATTGGAGCATAGCTGAGTCATCCGACCTTATGGGCGATACCACCTCCAACCTAACTTTATAAATTTAAAAGCGATGGTGAATTAAACGTATCGCCGCTATAAGATATCGCCCATATCTTATACCCGGTAACGCGAACCATTCTAGACATAAATGAATATTTGTGATATCAGATCTCATGAGTCATTTATGATCACTGTTGAATTCACCAGGTTTCATTCCTCTAAATATGTATCAATATCCAGTGAATAATATTGTATTAGCCATTGTGTTGAATGCTATCGTAACCAGGAAGTGCCAGTTCACTAAACAGGATGGTTTTGTAGTGCTGAAGATCACACTCCCTGAGATGCACAATCAGCTGGTGCCATTATCTGATTTTTACATCAAGAATTTCAGCAACCCGATTTGATGCAATAAAGGTTTTCCATCGATTAAGGTACCCCAACTAGCACAATACAATTGTATAGTCGGTCAAACGTTCAACCATCATACACCGCATTCTTTTGATATGGTTTCACAGTTGTCACCTTTTTGAATAATCTCTCAGGGATACGTGCTTTATCGGGGTCATTTGGCTGGTTTTGGGAGATCAAATCTCCCACATTTCCGTTAATGTAAACATTCACCAGTTCACATTTAACCATCAATTCTTGATTTAATGAGACCCTGCTAGATGAATTTCGAGAACCAACAAATACCACTCCCACCTTGGTTGGCGTACTACTCTCTTTAATGACTGGTTGCTGTGGCCTATAAAACGCGTGCCTGATATTGCTCTGTGGCTCCTTGATCAGTACCATATGATTTAAATCGAAGTATTCCTGAATGAATTTTAAATATTCCTCGCGAAGATGCTCATTTCTTAAAAATTGTGGCGACATCACTGTGGCGATTGCACCATTTCGAGTGTACCCAAACATAATTCCATTTGGTCTAGAAGTGATTAATGTAAGATTAACGATACTTTCTGTTGATCTCTGGTATGTCTTCATTAAAATTTTTTGAATGCACGGTCTTCTGATGTTTAGACGCTAGTATTCAATTCCTCAAAATGATTTAAACTGATTGGAAATATCGATACACGAATGAAAATTCACCTCGCTCCCAGACGGGTCAACCCAGTATTAAATTTTGCGCTATAGCTGAACCATTATGACTTTTAATAAGGCTATCGAGTAATAAATCCCCAAACTCGTCCGCTCCTAATAATATTTCGATTCTCTCTCGTTTATTAAGACGGATAGCAACTAGTTTTGCCAATTTTAACAGATCCAACTCCAATAGTCGGTACATGGATTGGTTTTATTTTTAAGCCCAGCCACAGGAACACTAAATACGTCCTTGATAAAAATGGCTGGTATGTTAGGTTCCTGGAAATTATTACCAGGCTGAATAACTTTGGTAGACGCCATTTTGTAGTAGTTCCGTGCGCCAGGGATTGATGTCGCTGAATTCATTGCGCACATCTTTTGTTGCTTGAGCACTCATTGGTGTAATGACTACTTGATGATGATGTTGCATGAGTAGCTCTCATGGAAACTGACGTAGGGTTTGATGATGGTTTCGTGGTACTCGATTTTGTTTTATTTGGTTCAATGACTTCCAAAAATCTAAATTTATTTTGAAGGAATAACCGGACATTCCCCCAGTTATAGGAAGATTGCCATTTCATACATTTGTCATCCCCCATTACTTCAAACGTTCCGAATCTTATTTCTATCTCACCGTGAACACGACCCAATCATCCCAATGTTCGGTCGGTAAACCAATATTTTTTAAAGCTTGTAACGTTTTTTTTGTTGTATCTAGAAGCCTTTTTATTACAAATTCATAATTAGCTTCGGTGGCTTGAATATTCTTAGTAATAGTTCGGCATCATCACATAAATTAGTCTTCAAATATCGTAGCTTATCGTGAAGGAGCGTTTTGATTAAAGCACGAAAAGATGTCAAACTAAATAATCTCCAGAAAATGACGGCCAATTAATGCGAGGTAATTTTACTTTCGATTGTGGAGTTGCTGTTGATAAGCTAATGTTAGTTGAGGCTGGTGTAACACGCTCGATCAGTTCGGATATATCACAGGGTATTCAAACGTTCTTCAACTGCACAATATGCATCAATATTGATCTCCTTTGTTTTTTTGCACAATTAATATCTGAATATACGTTTTTATATTCTATCCAAAGGTGATTGAGAATGTCCAAACCTACTGGAACCTACTGGATCGCACAAATGGACCGAAACGCCTAAAGAGAACAAAGCCTTTAGAATTAGTGGTGTCCTGAGTCGCTGAAATCAAAAGACTGGCAGAGCTGGGATGAACCGATAGGTTTCATCCCACAAGAATAGACGACTAAAGAAATAAAGATTTCTTAAAAAAAAATATATGGACCTTTGCTGAATTTCTGAAGCGAGTGTAGAATGTGAACTACATTCGGAAGGAGGAGTAAAGAAGTAAAGCAAAAGTACCCTCATTTGTTCAATTAAAGTTTCGGAAAACGAATTTCGGATTCGTATGAACCATGAGATAAATCGGTTTCTAGGAGGCAGCGATATAATGGGATTCAATAAATCCAACCAAATTAGATGGCTGGGTCACGTTAGAAGGTTCCACAAACAGCGAATGATTAAAGAAGTGTTCTAGCAACAACCAGCCGGTGAAAGAGATAGAGGGAGATAGGGAGAGAGAGAGAGAGAGAGAGATAGTGAGAGAGAGAGAAAAAGAGGAGAGAAAGAGAGAGAAATGTATCTACGGACAAACAACCTTCAATTTTATTTCCATTTTGTTAAAATCCTCGTACTCGTTAAATCGCTACAGCCGTTCGAAAATATTAAAACTTTTGTATTTGAATGATCGATAAAATGGTATCAAACGTTAAGTGTTATAACAGCAACATCAATAAAATAAACGTTCAATATGAATAGAGTCATTTACTTACAACATTATATGCAGTTTTGCATAATTTTAATTTAGTTATAAATAGAATAATTAATTTTGTACAATTCTGCACTTTTGCATTTATAAAATAATATATTTGATATGTTCAAATATAATGTAAAACCCAACAACAAGCAAATATCAAATTTGTATATAAACAGCAAGAAAATAAATGAACGTTTAGTTCTAATTAAACTCCAATCTATGCCTTTATTTCAATATTCCGGTATTAGCCCTCACCAGTGGAAAGCTCGGAATATAGATTAAAGGTATTACATTAGTTCAAGCTGAGGCTGAACTAAACATTGTTCCATCGAGCCAGATGTCGAAAGGGAATCTCGAAAACCCACCTGTAGCATATTACCTTCCACATCACGCAGTGATGAAAGCAGACAGCACGACTACAAAGCTAAGAGTCGTGTTTGATGGATCTGCAAAAACAACATTCGGTTCATCATTGAATGACTTAATGTTGAATGGTCCAACGTTACAACAGGATCTAATATCAATTCTAATGCGATGGAGAAAACATAAATTCGTCATAAAAGTTGACATAGAGGAGATGTTCCGCCAGATCATAATCAATGAAGGAGATCAAAACTATCAACGGCTACTGTGGAGAGAATCACCAAAAGAAGAAATCAAAACGTTTAAACTTAAAACAGTAACGTATGGGACCACATCAGCAACATATTTAGCCACTAAAGTCTTATGTCAATTAGCGCATGATGAGATAAAAAACTACCCAATCGCGTCAACAATAACGTTAAGAGATTTCTATGTAGATGATCTACTTTCAGGAGCGGATACATTACAAGAAGCATTAAAAGCCCAATCACAACTCATGCAAATGCTAAAGGCAGGAGGTTTTAATCTAAGCAAATGGGCGAGTAACAAAAAAGAATTGACAACACATCTACCTACAAGTGCTCGCGAGGATGGGCTATGCTCCATAAACATCGATGAAACAATTAAGACGCTCGGAATAACCTGGAACCCCGTTTTGGATATTTTTGGGTTTAAAATTACATTATCCGAAAACATGAAAGAACCAACAAAAAGGAACATATTGGCAGAAGTAGCCAAACTATTCGATCCGTTAGGATGGTTTGCACCTATCATCATCCAAGCAAAGTTATTAATGCAAAACCTATGGATAGCTGGTGTCGGATGGGATGAAACTTTAATTATCGAACTACAACAACAATGGAGTGAATTCAAAGAAGGGTTGAATGAAATTGAAAATATTACCATAAGCAGATGGATAGAACACAGTCAACATGGAGAAAGTGAACTACATGGATTCAGGGATGCATCGGAGAAGGCATTTGCAGCAGTGGTATACTACAAAACAACAAACTCCTAAGGCACACCGCTAGCTTATATAAAAAACAGAATATCATTGCCAAGGTTGGAATTATGCGGTGCAGTATTATTGGCAAAATTATTAAAAGCAGTTCAGGATGCCATGGAGTTGGAACACGCTACTACCTATGCGTGGGCCGACTCGATGATAACGCTTGGATGGATAAAAGGCGATCCCAGTAAATACAAAACCTTTGTGGGTAACAGAATAGCTGAGATCCAGTCGCTTATGCAACCTAGTCAATGGCATTATGTAAAATCCAGTTATAACCCCGCGGATGTAGCTTCACCTGGAATGAACGTGTGGCAATTGCAAAATTACAAGCTTTGGTGGAAAGGACCAAGTTGGTTAAAAAACTCAAATTACCCACTAACTCTTGAACCAACTGAAGAAGCAGCCAATAAAGAACTAAAAACAAACCAGAGTTCATAGATTTTTCACGTTTTTCCTCGGCTCTTAAAAACAAAAGAACTTTAGCGTACTGCTACAGATTTATTTACTATCCTTAAAATTCGAATACATCAAGTTCCTGGAGAGATACCAAGTTTTCTAACAGTAGACGAATTGGCCAGATCACACAATGTAATCATAAGAACAATTCAAGATTCGGAATTCGCCGTAGACATTAAACTCCTCAAAACAACAAATATAGTCAAAATTAATAGCAAACTATCATCCCTTAATCCATTCATAGACGAAAATGGTTAGTTGAGGGTCGGCGGTAGATTGAAAAGATCTCATCTTAAGTATGATCAAAAGCATCAACTGATTTTATCAAAAAATGATACTTACTCAAGGCTCATCACAACTGAAGCACACCATCTTGTATTACACGAAGGCGTACAAGCAACTCTAGCCCAATTACGTTTAAAATATTGGGTTTTGAGTGGTAAACGTCTAGTGCGCACAACAATTCACAACTGTGTAAAATGTTTTCGATACAGAAGAGCAGCATCAGAACAGTTAATAGGTATGTTACCAGAAGCCAGGGTTACTCCATCTGCCCCTTTCTCCAATACGGGCATTGATCCAAAGGACGAGGAAACAAGTCCTACAAGAGATATATCGCGTTATTCATATGTTTTTCTACTAAAGCAAACCACTTGGAACTGGTGAGTGATCTAACAACAGTAGCGTTACTGGCAGCTTTTAGACGATTTACCTCAAGAAGGGGAACACCTTTAAACATATACAGTGACAACGGTACCAACTTCGTTGGAGCTCGGAACGCGCTGAGTAAGGAGCTACAGGTGGATATACAAGAAGCAAACAACAACGAAGCTCAGGAAGCAGCTAACCATGTAACAAACTGGCATTTCATCCCGCCCGGTAGTCCCCACTTCGGGGACATTTGGGAATCTGGAGTCAAATCAACGAAAGGCCACTTAAAGAAAGTTATCGGTGAAGCAACACTAACCTACGAGGAATTCAGCACCGTGCTAGTACAAATTGAAGCATGTTTAAACTCCACCGATTCTTTCAAGCGATGTCGATGATTTTGATGCTTTGACAACTGGGCATTTTTTGATCGGGAGACCACTGATTTCACTCCCTGAGTCAGATAAAACCAACATAAGTGTAAAACAGATGTGGACCCTGCTTTCAAGGATGACTCAAGGATTTTGGAAAGTATGGTCAAAGGAATACTTAAATAATCTACAGCAAAGATACAAATGGAAAGAGCCCAAGGCAAACTACAGGATTGGTCAGCTAGTTCTAATTAAGGATGAACAACTACCACCTACAAGATGGGCAATGGGAAGGATAACAGATACACATCCAGGGTCAGATGGTCTAACCAGAGTAGTATCAATAAAAGGTCCAAAAAATATTACCTTCAAGAGACCTATTACAAAGATAAGTCCCCTTCCAATTAAGGATAATCAAGATGCAACAAGCCAATCAAATGAAGTTGTAACAACAGACGACAACAAAGTAGAAAAACTCAAGGTCTGCAGGCCTCGAGTTGCCACGCTCATAAAGATGATCTATGCACCACTGCTCATACTACTAATTACGTTCAGTTTTTGCAATTCGAGCTCACTACCATACAATATCACAACGTTCGAAAATCAACCAGCTATCTATTTTGAATCCATTGGAGAGCTCAAACTTACAAACAACGACTGGAACATAATAGTGTATTATAATCTAAGCAACTATTATGCATAACTAACTGCCTATAAGCGACCCATAGATAGGCTAGCTAGAAATTGTTCATATCCTATCAACTTCACAAACTCCGGTATCACTAAAAGATCAAGAGCAAATACATGTGAACTAATAGAACCAGCGTTCGAACAAACCTTACAAGAAATGGAGCACAAAGATGAATTGCTTCACCACCATAAGGTGAGTTTTGGAAGAAGCAAACGAGGACTTTTTAACTTAGGAGGAAACATAGCCAACGAGCTATTCGGAGTGCTAGACGACAGAGCCGCGGCGCGTTATGAGCAGGAAATAGAAAACCTCAAGCTGACCAACAACCATTTCACGGAGCTATTAAGGAATCAAACGTCAATCATAGACGCGACTATAAACGTTTTCAAAACTAGAGAAGAAGATATTAACAAGCATTGGCTGGCATTTAAGAATCAGTTAGAGGAAGCTTTGGAGAACAACGATAAAAAAACGATTTGCTAGCTCTATCAGTACATACAATGTTACGCATGATTGCATTCAAGGAAATTCAAGATACACTGATAGAAGCGGTATTGGATACGCACAATAGAGTAATTACCACGAGGCTTTTGACGACACAACAACTTAAAAAGGAAATAGATTTCATGACCAGAAATCTACCACCTGAGCTCATGCTTCCCAATATCGATGACACTGATGACATATTGGCGCTATACCAGCTCATGATAGCCAAGCCAAGGCTGCAAGGAAAATATTTGATATTTGAAGTGAAGCCCATACCGCTGCCTACCCCCAGCATTCCATCTATATTTATACAGCCACAAATGGAACTTCTGGTGACAGATTTGCATCGACACACATATTCCTCAATGACAACTTCGGAATGACAAAACTGTATTAGCACCAACGATTTTTCCATATGCCAATTAACCCAGGCTATGCATCAGCATCAAGAAGATGACGTTTTATGTGAACTGCTCCTATTACGACAAGAAATAGTCAATAGCAAATGCGAGGTGGTTGAAAGAAAGACGACCAACATGCCCGATACGTGGATCCAACTAAGAGATTACAGATGGCTTTATTCAGTACCAACTGAACGTACGATCAGTATCGTTTGTCAACAAGAGCCATTTTCCACAAAGATATCAAGAAGCGGGATAATAAGCTTAGGTTCTGGTTGTACACTGAAGGGAAGAACCATAACCATACCAGCGAAGCAGTCGTATTATCACAAGGTATACTCCTCAATAGTACCAACATTTAATCTCTCAACAGAAATGGCCAAGCAACCACAAGATTACTCCTATCACTTTCAAGGCTTGTCAAAAATACAAGGAATGGAAGAACTACAGACCAGAATAAGAGCAGTAACGATGAATACAGGAGAAACCACCTTATCTCACCACCACGTGCACCACTATGCACTCACGTATGGACTCCTGGCACACGCACTCACAGGCATCATCTTTGTGATGATCAGAAGGAAAATTGATGCAAACAAAAATAAACTAGCCAGAGTCACTCCTCTATTCATATTGAACGACTCTATTCATATTGAACGTTTATTTTATTGATGTTGTTGTTATAACATTAAGCTTCATGTTTTTTGGCCGCAATGACGATTGCGATTGATTTATTAATTTAAATTTTTAGTTAAGTTAGATTTTTTAACTGCTCTTAATTAATTAATGCAATATTATGGTAACTAAATATTTATTAAAGGAACTAATTAACTTGGAATGTGTCCAAGTAGAGTATTGAGTATTTAAATATCGTACCAAAAGTAGTTTGTGTATTGAGTACCTGCCCTACAGCATTAACTACTGAAATCGTCCTGAAATTTAAAATTTTTTTACCCGTTCACCAGATCTCACACCTACTATTACGGTAAATATTTGCTGAGTTGTATGCAAGCTTCGCGACTCTTCTTTATGTCCATAGTCGCATATCTGCTTAAGAAAAATTAGTTTTTAATTAAACAAATTAGTAATCCCATTTAATTGAAATTATTTGAATTGAGTTATGGGAAATGAATTTTTAATTTGCTCGTCCGTAGTTTTTTATTCATATAATGTTTAAGTGATAATTATGCATTTTAATTAACCGTAATATCATTTTATTTCTTTTAAAGTAGAAATTGCATTTATAATTTGATTAGACAATTAGCAATTATTATTTATATGTGTGTGTGTGTGTGTGTGTGTACGAGCGGGTTGGACGAGTATAATAAATATTAATAATTGCATGCACAAATTACGTATACATTTAAATTGAAATCGACATTCGTCATTAATGAGTATTTTGTGTTTAATAAAACCAAATTAAAATGTATACATATAATTATAATTATTATTTTAGATCGTAATAAAAAAAAATTAATTGGATTAATTAACGATTGGTTATATGAATTTGTATATAAATATATATGGGATGAAAAACCACAACATTAAAATTGTCATCAATCTATACAGGGCGTCACAGAAGCGAAGCATCAGTTAAAAAATCGAATTGTTTAATGGTTTAGAAGTTATTTCATTCTGGTAGCTTACATATGGGCTCTGAAAGTAACCAAATTATGGAAAACATTATGAACAGCATTGCAGCTAATACAAAGCGGCTAGATGACCGAATTAATTTGAACAACATGATACATGATCAACTGAAGAAAATGCAACTCCCTCAACGCAATCCAACAAAAAATGTTTAGTAAGAACACAAGTTTCAAAATAGCAATCTGGAATGCGAATGACATTTTGCAACATATTCCAGAAATGAAAATATTTTTAAATTCAGAAAAAATTGACATTTTCTTAATATCTGAAAGCCATCTAGTTAAATCTTCGTTTGTTAAAGTACAGGGTTATAACTTATGTCACTCCATTCATCCAGCGGAAAGAGCAATAGGTGGTTCGGCATTACTAATAAAAGAAAATATAAAACACCATATAGAATCAAATATCGAAGAAGAAACTATGCAAGTCACTACTGTAAGGATCCAAATTAAACACAGACAGCTTACTGTCTCTGCAATATATTGTCCTCCCCGGCATAACTTGAAAAGGGAGGACTACCTTAAACTATTTAAATCGCTTGGACGTGATTTCATTATTGGAGGTCAGTCATAATGCGAAAAACAACTATTGGGGATCTAGACTTACGACGTCAAAAGGTAAAAAATTGTTTCAAGCGCAGGGCAGACATCAAAATGTGAATTTTACTCTGGTGGTTCCCCAACATACTGGCCCAGTGACGGAACGAAGATACCTGACCTAATAGACTTTTATGTAGCAAGAGGTATATCCCACAACCACATTCACATTGGAGACAGTAATTCTCTAGTATCGGATCATTCCCCGGTTATCATGACAGTCAGTGAAATGGTAATTCAAAGGGAGAGTGCACCCAGAATAACAAATTCAAAAACAAACTGGAATCTCTTTCGTGAGGTATTGGAGGAAAAAATCAATCTTCAGGAATGCCGATAAGAAATCCCCACCAGTTGGAAGATGAATTAGAACAACTCAATGAAGCAATTCGCTATGCTGCTTTGGCAAGTACCCCCATTATACAAAATAAGAAGAAGCTTGACATATCCTACCTAATGGAAGTTAGAGAGTTGGTAAGACAAACAACGACGGGCACGTAAAACCTGGCAAATAACTAGAACGCTGGAGAACAAAACAATTCTTAACAATTTAGTAACAGTCTCAATCTCTTCTTAAAGAAGTTAAAAATGCATCAATCAACAGATATCTAGTTAGCCTAACCGATGAAAAAAATTCTGATTATTCTCTGTGGAAGGCGACTAAGGTACTCAAAAGACCCAAAATGCAAGTGCCTCCACTTAAAAAGGAGAATGGAACCTGGACAAGAGGTCCTAAAGAGAAGGCTGATCTGTTTGCGGAGTATCTCGAGGATACCTTCCAACCACTACCTAGGCAAACGGCTAATGAAAATATAATGTCAATCCAAAAGCTAGATGATTTTGATATACGCCCAGTAACTCTCAAAGAATTAAAAGAAGAAGTGAAAAGCAACATAAATGTTAAAAAAGCCCCAGGATATGACTTGATTACTTGCCAAATAATCAAGGCTCTACCAGATAAAGGATTTCGTAAGCTATTACACATAATCAATGCAAGCTTTCGGTTAAAATATGTTCCGTGGCGATGGAAAGTAAAGGGTGATTTTTTGTGGTTAGGATTTTCATGCATTAGTATTTGACAGATCACGCGGGATTTCAGACAAGGTGTCAAAGAGAAAGATGCTCAGTATGCTTTGACATTTCATAATGAATAGACTTACTAACGAGCAACGCTTGCAAATAATTGAATTATATTACAAAAATCAGTGTTCGGTTCGAAAAGTGTTTCGCGATTTACGTCCGATTTATGGTCTACATAATCGACCAAGTGAGCAAACAATTAATGCGATTGTGACCAAGTTTCGCACTCAGTTTACTTTATTGGACATTAAACCAACCACACGAATGCGTACAGTGCGTACAGAAGAGAATATTGCGTCTGTTTCTGAGAGTGTTGCTGAAGACCGTGAAATGTCGATTCGTCGCCGTTCGCAGCAATTGGGTTTGTGTTATTCGACGACATGGAAGATTTTACGCAAAGATCTTGGTGTAAAACCGTATAAAATACAGCTCCTGCAAGAACTGAAGCCGAACGATCTGCCACAACGTCGAATTTTCAGTGAATGGGCCCTAGAAAAGTTGGCAGAAAATCCGCTTTTTTATCGACAAATTTTGTTCAGCGATGAGGCTCATTTCTGGTTGAATGGATACGTAAATAAGCAAAATTGCCGCATTTGGAGTGAAGAGCAACCAGAAGCCGTTCAAGAACTGCCCATGCATCCCGAAAAATGCACTGTTTGGTGTGGTTTGTACGCTGGTGGAATCATTGGACCGTATTTTTTCAAAGATGCTGTTGGACGCAACGTTACTGTGAATGGCGATCGCTATCGTTCGATGCTAACAAACTTTTTGTTGCCAAAAATGGAAGAACTGAACTTTGTTGACATGTGGTTTCAACAAGATGGCGCTACATGCCACACAGCTCGCGATTCTATGGCCATTTTGAGGGAAAACTTCGGAGAACAATTCATCTCAAGAAATGGCCCGGTAAGTTGGGCACCAAGATCATGCGATTTGACGCCTTTAGACTATTTTTTGTGGGGCTACGTCAAGTCTAAAGTCTACAGAAATAAGCCAGCAACTGTTCCAGTTTTGGAAGACAACATTTCCGAAGAAATTCGGGCTATTCCGGCCGAAATGCTCGAAAAAGTTGCCCAAAATTGGACTTTCCGAATGGACCACCTAAGACGCAGCCGCGGTCAACATTTAAATGAAATTATCTTCAAAAAGTAAATGTCATGGACCAATCTAACGTTTCAAATAAAGAACCGATGAGATTTTGCAAATTTTATGCGTTTTTTTTTAAAAAAAATTTTCAAGCTCTTAAAAAATCACCCGTTAGTAGAAGTAGTCATGATAGTAAAACCTGATAAACCACCTAACGATAAAACATCGTACAAGTCAATTTCATTGCTGCCAATTATGTCAAAACTCTTTGAAAAATTATTACTAAAAAGACTTAAACCAATAATTGAGGACCGACAACTAATACGAGTACCACCACATCAATTTGAATTCAGGGAAAAGCACTCCACAATTGAACAGGTGCATAGAATCACCAACGTTATTGAAAGAAACGTTAGAACGCAAAAAAGTATGCTCCAGCATATTTCTGGACGTCGCCCAAGAATTTGATAAAGTTTAACACAGTGGACTGGAATTCAAGCTGCATAGAGATCTGTCGAGGCAATTCTATGCCATACTAAGATCTTATTTATCCAATAGACATTTTCGTGTGAAATATAAGAATGAATACTCCGAACTAAAGAAAATCTCTGCCGGTGTCCCTTATTGGTCTTAGGACCAATCCTGTATTTATTATATACAAGAGATATTCCAACAACAGATCATGGCCAATGAGCAGCAATCATGGCCATTGGAAGTAATGTCGCTGATGCAACGAGCAAACTCCAGAAGATTACCAATGCGGTTTGTAACTGAACTAAGCGCTGGAGAATCAAGCTTAATGAGACAAAAACCACGCATATTAACTTTACATATCAAAAGGCTTCCCCTCTACCGATAGTAATTAACTCACGACCGGTGCCATATGCAAACAAAGCTAAAAATCTGGGCATGACTCTCGATGCCAAGCTCAAGTGGAGAGAGCACGTTAAAAAGAAGAAAAAAGATATTAAGTTCAGAAAAATGTATTGGCTCATAGGTAGAGGCTCTGAGGTTACAATACACAACAAGCTGCTGCTATATCGGCAAATACTGAAGCCGATAAGGACCTACGGTATTCAACTCTGGGGCTGTACTAAGCATCGTAAATGCTCCGTGGTACGCAAGAAATGAAGACCTTCATAGGGACTTACAGATGGAATACATCAAAGATGAAATAAAAAAGCACGCCGCCAAACACGAAATAAGGCTCCAGGAACATGGGAACCCACATATTCGCCATATGATAGATAACCCTGTCGTTGAAAGAAGACTTTAAAGAACGACGCCACTTGACCTAGTAAACATACCAAATTAAAATTATATTTTAAATAGGTTTAATTAACTTTGGGACTAACCATTGGGTTTCACCACAACAAATCAGAATTATTTAAGAAATGTAAAATTTGTAAATTTGAAAGATAAATTGCTAGATGAGCACAGTCTTAGTTGTAATTAATAAAGGAAAAAAAAATCTGGTAGCATGAAGTTTCTGGCAGTTTCACGAAAAACCTACCTTTTTATATATTTATTTATTACAACTGATTTACAACTCATCTAGTAATTTATCGTTCATAATTTATATTCTTGTTTGGAGGGTTGTAGCCCTTCGGCTAGTCCCCTTTACAATTTTATTATATTTTTAGTCGATCCTGATTGGATCTAGCAGATCATGTGGTTTCTTCCTTCGTACTCGTCTTACTGCGTTTGAATCATCCAACATACGACGTATCTCAGCATTTTGGTGTAGACTAATACATTGCAGGTGTTTTCTCGCGTGTTTGCTTATTTCTTCACGGACGAAAGTCATCTTCAGGTCTCTATGGAGATTGTCATTTCCTATGTACCACGGTGCATTAACTATTCCACGTAGGACTTTGCTTTGAAATGACTGGATGATATTGACATTGGTTTTCTTTGTACAGCCCCAGAGCTGAATACCGTAAGTCCACATAGGTTTTAGGATTTGCCGGTATAGTAGCAATTTATTATGTAGAATTAGCTCAGAATTTCTTCCTAAGAGCCAATCCATCTTTCTGTATTTGATGTTTAACTCTTCTTTTTTCTTTTTCACATGCTCTTTCCATTTTAGTTTCACGTCTAGAGTCATGCCTAGATATTTTGCCGTGTTTGCATATAGGGAATTTGCTGGAAGTTCAGTTCTACTGGTATCCAATTGACCTTCTTGTTGGTAAAGTTTACGTGAACAGATTTTGTTTCATTAAGTTTTATTCGCCATCTCTTGGTCCAGGTACTGACAATATATCTTAGCAACTGCTAAGATGGGCGTATCATCCGCAAACGTCGCAATGTTAGTCTCCTCGATCGTTGGCAGATCCTAGGTGTATAGACATATAAAGTTGGTTCCAGAACGCTACCTGGTCGTACTCCTGCTGATATTTTCTTAATTTCTAGAATTTCATAAAACTGCTTTGGTAAGTCTCTTTGTAATTTATATTCCAAGCCTTTATGCCATACTCTGTCAAAGGCCTGTGCTACATCCAGGATACGCTTGAACATACTTTCTTTTTTTCAAGTCCGTCTTCAATTATGTTTGTAATTCGGTGGCTTGTTCTATTGGTGAATGGTTTCCTCCGAAGCCAAATTGATGTGGAGGAATAAGATTTCTTTCTACTATTATTGGTTTGAGTCTCTTTAGGAGTAGTTTCTCGAATAACTTTGAAATTATTGGGAGTAAGAAAATTGGCCTATACGAATTTTTGTCATTTAGTGGTTTGTTGGGCCTAGGTATCATAATTACTTCTGCTACTTTCCGTTGAACGTGTTTAAGTTTGAACATGGAGTTAATTATTTGGAGTAGTTTACGTAGTCCTTTTTCAGGAAGAACTTTTACTATTTGTCCTGTAATTAAGTCATATCCTGGAGATTTCTTTGTATTTAGGTTAAGATTGATTTCCTCTTTTAATTCTTGTAATGTGACAGGAGATATATTGCAGTTATCCATTTTATATACTGGTGGTATGTTTTTCTATGCAGTTTGTCTAGGTAAAGGCTGGAACGTATTTTCGAGGTGGGTTGCAAACGACGAAGCCTTTTGCTTTGCGCTTATAGCCCATGTGTAATATTCATTTTGAACTGGTGGAATTTGTAGTTTAGATCGTTTTAAACTTTTTATCGCTTCCCAAAGGGAGTACTCGGTATCTTTTTCCCCAGTAAGGCCACTCAAGTATTTATTAATGGATTCGTTTTTGATTTCTTTATTTAGCAACTTTAGTTTATTGGATAAAAAATTTAGGGTTGTTTTATATTCTGGCGCTCGGCTTCTTTGCCAGGCCTTTCTTGCTTTTCATTTTCCTGCAACCCGTTCCTTAACTTCAAGAGGATAAATAGCATTTCGGCGCATTTCCTTTGAACTTGAGGGGGTACTAATCCCCGCCGCTTCTTTGTATACTGTTGTTGAGTTGTTCTATTTCTTCTTCTCGCTATATCGGGTTTTTAATTGGCACCTGAAGATCAATAATATCCTCAACAAGTGTCTGGAATTTCTCTCAGCAGATGTTTTTGTTCGTTAGCGAAGGTGAACTAGTTTTTTTTAACAATCGTTGCACTGATTGCCATAATAACAGGCGTGTGATCCGACATAATCCCCTCGCTGCTTTCAAGGTATATGTAGTTTTCGTCTATACCTTTGGTGATAAAAAGTCAATGAGATCGGGTATTTTGTTTCTATCCGTAGGCCAATAAGTTGGTTGATCTCTAGAATGAAAATCGCAATTGCATAGTCTTCCTGCTGCAAACAGCTCTCTTCCTTTTTTAGAGGTTACTCTTGATCCCCAGTAGGTGGTTTTTGTATTAAAATCATCTCCGATTATGAAACTTGATCCAAGTGATTCAAATAACGTGCAATAGTCTTGTTTAATTAAATTATATCTTTGGGGGCAATATATTGACGATACACTATATTCTATAAGGTGACTACTTACATAAATTCCTCTTCAATTTTAAGATCTATAAAGTGTTAGACGTTATCTTTTATAACCATCGACGATCCTACCTTTGGCCTTCCTGCTGGATGAATGGTGTGGTAACAACTGTATCCATATATTTTAAGATTTGAAGTTGAAGTAAAATGGGTTTTCGATACTAGGCATATATCTATTTTTTCAGTATTTAGGAAAACTTCTAATTCTGGAGTATGTTGCATTAGTCCATTTGCATTCCAGGAGGTTACTATTCTTAATGTTTTATTTGTTGTTGTTTGCATCATTTTAATAGAGCATGGATTTTTTTTCATTTAGGGAGTCTTGCTTATCTAACCTGTTACTCAGAGCTTGAATGCATTTCTCTTGTTTAGCTAGACGAATGTTAAGAGCTTTCATGCTTCTTAGTATCTTTTGAAGCACTGCCTTACCTTCAGTAGTGCCCTCCGAAATAACTGGTTTTGTCATAACTACTTGCGGGTACAGTTTTCGGTTTGGTTCTCCCGTTTTACTAGCATGAGGTTAAGGTTCCTCTTTGGTGGAAGTCTGATAATTTTTTACCGATACTCTTGGGCTTTGTTTTCGCGTTTTATTTCTTATTCTTTTTTATAGCTATTTCACATCCCCGTTAGTTTGCGGGATATGACTTATTGCAATTGGCATATTTTGCAGCAATATTTTTACTAACCGGGCATACCTGGGCATGATGCTTTCCGGCACATTTCACACATCTAATCTCTCTTTGGCAATATTTCTGCGTATGATTAAAACCTTGACATTTTTTGCACTGCGGTATTAACCCGTTTTTTTTTTCAATGGCTCTATTTTAATTCTCATGCTAAGTATTGCCTTGATATTATACACATCTTCCACATTTTGTTTGTAATTAAAAGTGAGCATAAATAGTGGAAGCCCTCTTTTGTTAATTTGAACTCCTTGTTCAGTTTCGATTTTTTCTTTCTTAATGATGTTTACGGCATTTTCTATTTGATAACCATTTTGCTTGAGTTCCTCAATAATTTCCCCTTTTGCGCAGGTTGGATGAAGACCTCTAGCCATAACTTTGATTGGGCGATCATATTCTTATCCTCGTAGGTCAACCACTGATGCCCCTCGAAATTAAGCTTTGTAGCTAAAGCTCTATAAGTTTCGGAGTCTACAACATTAATTTTCCAGACGCCGTTGTTTAGAGATACGAGTTTGTACTCGGCTACCGTAATCGATTTCATAATCGATTGTATAGTGGCTAAATATATAATATTCCGACGACATTAATTGGTGGAGGTGATTTTCCTTTTGGTTTATCTGATTGTTGCTCTAGACCTAGTTGTTTCTTGATGATTAACTGGTTTCTAGAAACCTCTATGGAAGTTTATGGTAAAGATACTGGCATTTCTGGTTAGTGTTGCGCTTTCATTTTCTTACTTGGTCTTTTATTCCGGTTCAACATCCAAATTGTTTATCTTTCTAATTCTTCTTCATCCGTATGGAATGGATTAATGTCATCATCGACTACAGAGCTAGGTGTCGTTCCAAGTTCTGCATGTGTTTCAATTGCTTTTTTGAGTTCTTCATTCTCTTTCTTTAAAATTGTAATTTCTTTTTTCAATTTACCTAGAATTTACACTTTTATTTCTCTTAGTTGTTCACGTAGTTCGGCATTTTCCTTCTCGTCCTGAAATATATTTCTAGTTGAAGATCTTGGTGATCTTGATAATTTTTAACTTCGTCCAAATGGGTTAAACAATGATTGGCCCATCCCAGAATCTGTTGGGTCTACCTCCGAAGAGTGTGTATTTGGTAGCAATCTGCTGCTGTACCACCTAAGGTATTACATTCCGTATTTGTTTTATTCATTGTTTGTTTTAGCCAATTTATACCACTGGAATTTAGTCCCCGGTAGCACTTTGCTACTGTTGAAGCAGTACTCGCCCCCCGCGACGAGAACGCGGCTACTTTTGTGTTACTATGACTGCTATGACTCTGTGACAACCGGTCAAAGAGACGAGCCCGGAAAGATAAAAAACCGGAAAGATATTCTCGAACGTGTTGGTAATCGTTACGGGTTGTGATGACCTCGACGAAAAAAAACAAATTTTAATTGCCCCGTCAGCTAACCTGTGCGGATTTCGGCGTCCAACACTGCCGATAAATAATTAAAAACTACGGAGATGTAGGAGGGGGGGGGGGACCAAGCAAATATTTCGCTACCATCAGATTGTATAATAAGTTTTTAATCGTGTAAAGGAAATTAGATTTCGGACTTTAACCGTAACATATTATGCAACTCATAAGTCGATTTTGCTTTTATAATTTTTTATTATTTAAGGTCTGATTAAAAAAAAATAGAATTACTTATTTCCTTAACATAAAAAGATTTGGTCTCATGCCCGCAATAAAAAAAAAAATTAAATTTTATACACTCCTATTGAAAGCCAAAACAATTTAACTCCGACAAAACCAAAATCACCCAATCCACACTAGGAATTTTGAGCCGGGCCTCATTCTTCGTTTTACCTCCTTTCCGGTTTTCATTTTTCCGGTTTTATAGGTAAAGGGGGAAACAACGAAGAAAGATACCCGACTACATCGCGTTTTTGAATGAAAAAAGATCGACGAGCGAGAACATTTTTTCATTGTCTCTCATTTATAAGTTAACGAATTTACATTCGGAGAGTTTGAAAAAATAATTTTATGGTGTAGGATTAACGCAACTGGCCAAGTTCCGTATGGCCCCGTATAAGAATATGAACAAATCGTGTCATTCTCCTACAAATATGTTTTGCCGGATATGATTGTTTAGGTTTTGAATAGTCTTTGATAGGGACTAACTATGGCCAGTTGGACATTACCAGCCGTATGGTGAAATTTGCTGACCGATTGCACGAATATTACTATACGGGTGGTACTGTCCGACTGACCACAGTTAGACCCTCATATTTTTTGGAGAATGACACGATTTTCTCAAATTTCTTATATGAGACCATATGGAGCTTGGCCATTTGCGCTAATCCTACCATCCGTCTGATACTGTTCTTTTAGCCGTTGTAAGCTCTTAGTACTATCAACTCAAAACAGCATCAATTATTTCCAACAAATCATATTGCTATGAGAATTGCGATTATTAATTTGTATATTGGGCCATATGGAAGCTTCCCAATTGCACGAATTTTACCATATTGCTGGTAATGTTCAACTGGCCACAGTTAGTCCTTATCAAAGGCTATTCAAAATATAAACAATCGTATCCGGCAAATCATATTTCTAGGAGAATGGCACGATTTTCTCATATTCTTATATGGAGTCATATGGAACTTGGTCATTGGCTGGTACTACTCTCTTAGCTTTGTAAGACCTCACCATTACCAACTCAAAAGAGTATCAATCATTTTCTTTAATCAAAACAACCAATTATTACCTACAAATTATGTTACTTAGAGAAAAACTATTTATAATTTTTCTTACATACGTAGAGTACAAAATCGACTTCGTCTTGTACAAGTTTAAATAGAAAACACTGGGATGAGATGAAATAGTATTGTTTGAGGAAATTTACATGTTTTTCTGCTTGCTAGAAGACAAATGTGACTCTCTTCGACCTCCAACAATATCTTTCAACGGTCGAAACTTAAAAATGGTTAAAACTGTGAGATATCTAGTAATTGACTTTGATGAATGTATGGAAGTGACTTCTCACGTTCTAACAGTATATGGAAACCCCTGGCGAGAATGTCAAAAGAGGGATCGAGGGTAAATCACAAAACACTAGTAAAAATACGAGATTCACAAAGGTGTAGTGAAGGCGCTATTCACGTATGCTGTGGTTGAATGGTATGATAGACTAACCTGTCCTACTAAGAGAAACAAAGGCTTACCGAACAGTGTCTAAAGATGCTGTCGTAGTTTTGTTGATATCCTAATTAAAAAGAGAGCGTAGGGCGTAATCATTTCCAACTCCTATTTGGCGTGAAAATGAGGGCAGGACTACCAATTCGGGTCTAAAGTGTCTCTGCAAATATATCGAAATATGTGGCTGTAGCATTATGGCGCTCCTCCATCGTTTTATTCCTGACAAAGCAGCTATTTTAACACTTGAAATTTTGTTATATGAATTTTTTGATAAACACGAGCAACTTTGTAAAATATTGGCAAAAATATTTCGTTTCAACAGCCTAATGTGTTATGCCATTTTAAAATCCGCATTAGTGTTGCATATTTTTCTGATAGTTGGTCAACTTTCTATTGTCACATTTATTTCCTGTCAGCATCACTTAATTTAAATAAATTAAATAAATATTGCAACCAAATATTCTAATCGTAAATATGGCGAATACAGGGTGCTTTATAATTAATTTAATTTAAATGAAATACAATTTTATATTATGTCTTTAACATTATGTATGGAATATAATGTCGGTCAAGTGGCCGCCTCTGGCCGTGGCGCAAGCCAGGACTTATTTCAGAAAATGTTGTCCTTAAGCGTCGAGAACGTGGGTGGTTTATTGGTGTACACCTTGCGCTTCAATACTCTCATAAGAAGAAATCGGGAAGGATTAAATCAGAGGGTCGTGGGAGCCCGTCGATATCACCACTTTTTGACATTATTCGACCAGGAAAAATTAATCGCAAAATTTGCATCGTATAGGACGAGCTGTGTGTGATGATGTGTCTTGTTGGAACCACATGTTCTGTAAGCCTAAGTGATCCAATCCGGTTACAAACAAGTCCAACATGTCTCGATAGTGGCCACCAGTAACTGCTATAGTTCAAGTCGAAGAGTGCTTCGTCGCTTAAAATGGTTTTTTTTGCTAAAAACGGGTTTTTGCCAAATTAAAATGTTTTAATAATTTCAGCACGTTATTGCTACGTAAACTACCCCATAACAAATTGTTATCAAACATTCCTTACAACTCTCAAATGCGAACTGACAAGTGTTTTCCAAAACATAATGCCGGCCAAATAAAATCGAACAAAAACATGATCATGTTTTAGTAAGTTTCATGCAAGCGAACCATGAAATTGGAAATATTCAATCAAGTTCATGCTCGTCCATACACCGGACACTACAATGCCACTGCACTGTTCCGCCATTACCATATAAAGGGTTTTCAATAAGGACATTACAATTCTTTATTTAAATAAAACACAGAATAATTGAGATATTGGGCTGAATTTTTTTCAAGTGCAGTACACATGTGACATTTAACTATGGAGTCGATCTCAATCGACCACGATCTCGTTCATACGAGCGTGACGTCTAACGTTGTTGGCTTGTTGGCATAAACCAACGACTTCACGTAACCCGGACAAGTGGTGCAGGAATTAAAGCTTCGGCACTTGGACCGGGAGGTACTGGGTTCGAATCCCACCAGAGGCTGGATGCAAAGCGAATTTTCGTCATCGATTACGATCGGTGATGTTAATAAACACAACTAATAACCTCTGTTGGAGTGCAGAATTCAGCGCCGGCCCACCGTTCATGTCAATGTACAGGTTGACATGGAGCTTGCAATGCGCAGGTGGTATACTGTAATAGTGTGAATGGGTGGTGTATGCGTGAATGAAAAGGAGGGTATTAATTGACCTTCAAGGGGCAATAAATCCACTGGACAATTAGTACTTTCTTTAATATAAAAAAAAGAACCCATAAAAAGAAAATCACCGGCGTCAAATCGCATGAGCGAAGTGGCCTTTCGACCGGAACACTTCAATAGAACAATTATTTGATCAACTGTATGGCATTTGGCACCACCTTGTTGGAAACACGTATGACTGATGTCAAGTCCATCCAATTCTGGCGAAAAATAGTGTTCCAACTTCATTGACCGTAACATGGCGATCATTTTCAACGAAGAAAAAATATGGTCCCGTCACACCACCGGCATGAAATACACACCACACGATCATTTTTTTGTGGTTGGATTCTCTTGTAGCACATGTGGGTTTGTTGCTGTCCAATAACGCATATTTTACTTATTGACAAAGCCATTAGCCAAAAATGATCTTCATAGCTGAAGATGATTTTTCGAGTTCAGGATTATCTTCACACGTTAGCAGAGCCCAATCGAAGAAGTTTCGGCGCTTCAAATGATCAGGAGGCTTCAGTTCTTCCCAATTCCTGTGAATGACGTGAAGTCGACTGATTTGGCTCAATAGTAAATATTTTGACTCGAATTTATCCACTATAGCACGCACAGCCTGTCTGGTGCTCTTAAAGTTTTGACCACCTACTTAAAATTGCGGTAGTAATTTTTAATAATTTGCAAACGTGAACCTTGACTGACGTTTTGACAATAACAGATCATGAAAAACGTAAAAGGGTACGTTCGTATTAAAACAAATAATTGTGATGTTTTTTTTGGAAAACCCGATATAAGGCGGCCAATTAATATAAAATTTATTAATCAATTAATTAAATAACATAATAAATAAATAAAAGTTATATTAAGGACCCTGCCACGAATTAAACACGCGATTCATAATATTGCAGTTACAAAACCCACCCACCTCCACAGTGATCAACATCGCTATTTTAAAAGCGGTTCTTGGTACTTCCGGATTATCTGATTCAACAAGTCTCACTAGTTTCAACTCAAAACTAGGCTAAACTAGGTTTTACGTAAACTATGCTTTCTCCACACCAGTTTCACGACTCCCATAATATACTCGTAGCAGTGACTCTCGATTGACTGGCTAAATAAACATTCAACCAATGCCGAGATTAGATGTCGCGAGCGACTCATTTCCTTCGGTATCTAAAAAACTAACCACGAAGAACACTTTAACAAGCAAACTTTTAGAACAATCACCCACTATCTCTGAAAACTATATTTTATCGGTCAACATTAACGACCGATCAGGCACAGAGTTCGAGCTATTCAATGGGTACCTCTTAAGTTCATATTGAATACGAAGTACTGCAAAGAGTCATCTTCTTCTATTTCTCACTCATCTGGGGAGGTAATGTAGAGGTTGGAATATTGCAACCAAATATTCTACATATCGCAAACTTATCACTCATCATTCTGTACGTGCAAACAGAGTAAATGCATCCTCAGATGTACATAGACGTACAAGACGGAAACACGAAGAGCGTTCCAAAAGTTGCACAATCAAAACGCTGCTCGTCTACAACGCTGCACACAACGATGCCGCCACACTGTTTTGCCATTATATATGGCAGATAAATAATATTAAAATTAAAAAATTAAAAAATTAAATTTTTTAAATTAATTTTTTGACGCATACCAACTTTTGAAATAATTTGATAAAACTTTCTTTGGCTATTTTGTTGCTACACTTCTAGACCACAGTGTACATTAGGACGTTATGACTATTATATTTATTAATTGTCGGCGATAAGTGGTCGGGTCGTGTGTAACATGAGCTGTGCTGTGGTCCCCGCCATTTAAGCGTAATTAACACCATAACCCATGCGACCCAGTAAATTTACTCTATGACGCGGACACTGTCACCTAATTAAAAAAATTTTGTGCACTTAACATAAAAAGCATTAGGAGTACGTGTTACCAGTATTAATTGGTCTTGTCAATCATCAATTTTCATGTTTCCAACGCTGCCACCCAAACAAAAACAAAACAAAAAATTAAATCCGGGATGTAAAACAAAACGATAAAAAAAAAGTTAAAAATTTCCCTGAATAACCCACAAAGCTAATTAATTTGGCAATATGGTGAGACGGGGGGGATAGCCGTTAAAATTAATTCGATTTCATGTTTGTTAGTTTGTTTGACATACATAATCTGAAATATCCTTATGTATGGCGTTGGCGGGCGGGCGGGTGCGACGGTAAAAATTTTCATAATGACTAAAACGCTTATGACTGGAAAAGTGGAAACATAACACAGATCGTCGGGAATCACAAAAAAATACCCATTAGTGAGTGGTATGGAGTACGGAAGTCATTATCAAGATTTACTCGACAGATATAGTCTTGAACTGGTGAAAAAATATGTGAATGGGTAACAGCTACCAGTGCCATGTTATGTATGTCTATATGGAAGTTTACAATTTTTTTTTTATAAATAAATTTTCTTTTTTTTTAGCAAATGGCTATAACAAAATTTATATTTTGATTAATTATTTAAATTAAATATGCTCCATGATATATGATGTGGTCATGTGTCAGCTTGAATTTTGATAAAACTGTAAATTTTTATTTTTATTTATTTTTTTTTGTAGCAGTTTATCGTTGTTGTTGCAGTTTTTTTTAAACTCATTTTAAGAGGGTGGAAAATTGCATCGTTGCAGGTTGATGGTTGGTACATTCATACGTAATATGGCAGAACCAAAAATAAAAAATCGGGAAACATTTTTGTTAAAAAGGAAAAAGGATATATAAAAAAGTGTAACCACATATGTCTCGTACTCTCGGAACCAAATATAAATTGTTTAACGTGGAAATTTTTATAGCTACTCGTATATGTATCGCAAAATATTTTCACCGGTTTTTTTTTGTGTAGTTAATTAATATTCATATTTTGATGACGTAGTATTGTGTTAATTTTTGCCTAATAATGTTTTATGGTTTAAATTAAATTTTATGAATTTTTTTATGTAGTTTTTGGTTGGATACATATTTTATGTTGTTGAATCGAACATATGCATTTAATATAAAGTATGATACCCTAGATTGTTCCATGGTGTTAGATTATGTGGGATATCTGACAGGCGGCTAAATGGTATAGGTATATTATACGACTACACGGGCAAAACGTTGAGATGACGAATGGCATATAAATCCTTTTGGATTTTTCCCTATATAGGTACGTTACGTACGTACGTATTCAACATAAAATAAAATATACATGTACGAGTACGAAGTATATTCGCGTGGCTTAAGGGCAAGGAAAATGTGGAATGATTTTTCATGCTTAAAAAATGCTTTATATTCCTTTCTATATACGATATTTTAAAATTTTAAATCTATTAGGGTTGCTAATCGATATTTTAATGGTACTATGTCTGGGCAAAGAGGCATACACCAAAGAATGGTAAGAGTTATTCTTAATAAACAAAAAATAAAAGTTTTATTTTTATTTTTGAACAATGATTGGGGCACGGAATTAAAATTTACTGCGCTTGAAAAACGAAGAAGGAAAAGTTGGATAAAAAAAAGTTAATTTTTATTATTGGGAATTGGAAATCAAATTAAAATAAATATATTAAATATGATTTGCATAAAAGCTTCTACCCATTTAATTCACTGTTTGGAACAGCATAAAATAAATGTTGAATGTTGACCACACACTTCAGATCGACAAAAAATATTTAATGGATATTATTCCAATATATTTATCTAGCCTAGTCCATTTTATTATTACTTTGCTATTTATTAAGCACTAGCCCCAAAAATTCGGATGGATCATGAGAAGTTTTCACTAAGCCACTTTTTCCTTTATATGCATTACTTAGTTAACACTGTATAAGACGAAACTACAAGATTTTGATTTTAAATTCTATTTAATTTCAAAAGTCCGTTAAATATGATTTTAAAAAATTGAATAAACATAATGACATATCAATGATTAAAAAAAATAAAAACCCCTTTTAAAGATTTTAAATGTCGTCATTATTAAATATGAATATTAAACTTTCAAACCCGCAGTACTACAACCCATCAAAAATACGGTCAAATAATTATAATTAAAACGAAAATTTCCAAATACATATTCATAGCCACATGCGAATGGCAATCGATTAAAGCTGTCCAGCATAGCCAAATACGCCACATGTCTATGCGGATCGTCAGGGTGTCCCATTTTGCCCCGTTCATTTTATCATACTTAGAACGAAAAAGTCTGAAAATGGAAATTCTGTGGAGCAAATCCTGGAGATTTTACCAGATAGCCACATACATAGTGCAATAGATTAAAGCCGTTAAATTTCGTGAAAATACGCCACATTCGCTCCACCGAATTTCCATTTTCAGACTTTTTCGTTCTAAGTATGATAAAATGAACGGGGCAAAATGGGACACCCTGACGATCCGCATAGACATGTGGCGTATTTTCGCGAAATTTAGCGGCTTTAATCTATTGCACTATGTATGTGGCTATGTGCCAAAATCTTCAGGATTTGCTCCACATAATTTCCATTTTCAGACTTTTCCGTCCTAAGTATGATAAAAGGAATGGGACAAAATGGGACACCCTGACGATCCGCATAGACATGTGGCGTATTTTCGTGAAATTGATCGGCTTTAATCTATTGATATTTCGTTAATTTTTTTTTTATTTGTGTGCTTGGTCATAATAATTATTATATTAAATGATTAATTCAACCATTTACCATTTCAAATATTCGATTATTACGATGGTATGTTTTTTTTTGTTTAACTTTATACCAATTTTTTCAAGTTTTACTCTTATTTCGTCTTTTACAGGTAATAATACTAATACATATGCAATTGAAACAAGTCGCAAACGATTCATAAAAACTTTCAATACGTCTGTCATATTCCTTGCAATCAAGAGAAGACCAAGAGAGTTGTATCACCAAACTTCGGACTGCTCGGACGGGCTTTCGGATTTACGGGACGAATCTAGGAAAATATATTTATACCCTCCTAAGGTCACCCGTGATCATTGTGTCTTTTTGTAATCCGTTTCTCTTTACATTAGGGCTCTGGCACATTGACAGTCATTAACTTTTTAAACCTAACCTTGGACCCATCACCATAAAAAGTCATTTCTTAAGTAATTTTGGATAACACTACCGTCTTCCGTAACACCATGATGAGCTTCCCATTCCGTTTTGCTCACGTTTTTAATCACATTCAATCCGCTCTTGCATCACCTACGTTTTCCATGTGTAATTTAAAATTCAACCGCTTGTCAGCCCAGATTATCAAATACCTAGTCACATTTACACGCTGAATTCTCTCATTATACACTTGTAATTCGACAACACTTTCTCAGGTTCTCTAGGCTTCCTCGATCGTCCTCATCAGAACAAAATCATTGGCAAATTGCAAAATAACGCAAATTGCAATAACTATGAATCGAGCTCGAGTATAGGTTGAAGAGAGTCGGTGAGGTTTGCTACCGTGAGGAAGGCCATGTTTACCGTCGCTTCCAACCTATACCCTGTTCCACACAGCACTTACTTTCTCTCATTCATAAGCTCATAAACCCATTTATAAATTTTTCAAGTAAACCCCAGGCCTATAAGGGCCTAAAATTTTCCCGGAACCACGTAATCATACGCCAATGGGGTGTAATGGTTTTTGGCCAACACCCGACTTTCTTATTCGACAAATGTTCTTAAATCTCGAATACACCACACTTAATTTGTATAACGAAAAGCTGAACCACAATTTGTCTTGTAAAATCAAAAATCGTTATTCCTGTTTCAATTTCAGAAAACCAACAAGGTCAACCCTTGTTAAAAATGTAATATTCATTGCGACAATTGAAAAAGTTCCTACGGAAGCTGCCACTTCTGGTACGCAGATGTCCACCATATTTCGCATAGCGCTTCCAATTTATGGAAAAAGAAAAGTTTTACTCCGATAGTCAAACTACCTGGAATTTTGATTCAAAATATTTACAAAAGAAAAAAGAAAAAGCGCAATGGAAGGTGCCATTTCCGGTGGACAGATTTCGACCAAAAGTTAGAGTTAGTGTAGTAATTTTTGCCATATTCATGAAAATACCGCACTCACCCGATTCACAACAGAAAAATATCTTTCGTATTATTTCTTCCTACGTAGGCCGCCTCACGTGGCATAACATCCAAGCAGCTCATTGACAATAACTTATGGTGACATGGACCAAGCTTCCTAACAACTATGCCACCGTAGTGGAATACTGAAGAACCCGTTCCGGATCCACCAACAGATTTACAAGCAGAGCTGGAAGAAAAGAGAGTGCGCTGGCGACGGTAATAAAAAGGCCGCACATACTTGCAGAGTTATTTAGCAGACTGTCTACATACAGCGAAATCAAGCGCACGGTCGTATACTGTCTACGATTCATAAATAACTGCAAACAAGAAAATCGTAACAAGGGTTGGCTAACCGGTAATGAACTTAAGGCTGCAGAAACAACAATTATAAAAATAACACAAGAGCAAGATTTCGGACCAGAAATCGCTCGCATGAACAAGGACAGAGGGCTAGAAAAGGGCAGTAAGCTAGGTTGATTAAACCCCTTCCTAGATGACGAAGGCTTACTCCGTGTAATGGCACACAGCTTACTCTTGCAATACTGAGACAGAAATATTGGATCATCGATGGGAGACGAGCTGTAAAACAAGTGATACAGAAATGCATAAACTGCTTTCGCTACAAACAAATTTTCTAAAACGGGAATCGACTATGCAGGAGCCATCCAGCTAAGAACCACCAAGGGTCAAGGTAACAAATCCTATAAAGGATACATTGCCCTATTCGTATGCATGACAACCAAGGCCATACACATTGAGATAGTGAGCAGCCTAACAACAGAGGCATTCATAGCGGCCTACAAAATATTCGTTTCTAGACGAGGGCTTTGTACTGATATAGTCTCTGACAACGGAACCTATTTTGTGGGTGCAAATTCCGTAATGAAGAAGACTTGTGGAGCTGCGCTTGGTTAGTGGTGATGACTGCAATACGAAAGCGCGTGGTGGCCTTTTACCATTCCTTTTCCACAAGCGCAAACCACATAAAATTCTTGAATAAATAACGCGGGGTTTTGTTTGTTAGATTTATTTTATTTATTTCACTTATTTTTAATCCAATTAATTTTGTTACACAGTTTTAATTCAACTCGTTAACCTTTTTTTTTTTTACACGTCACGTTGATAAAAGTTTTTAGGTTAATCTGTCAGCAAAACAAAAAGCGCCATGACGTCGCGAGAGAAAAACAACAAGAACCCTGTGAACGCCACAGACTTACAGTTCAGCTATGACCACATTACCCGACGACGTAGCAGCTATGTTAGCCAGTGATGAAACGATATGGCACTTCATACCACCTCATACCCCACATTTTGGCGGAATATGGGAAGCAGGAATAAAATCCGTGAAGTTTCATCTTAAGAGAGTAATAGGAGATTCAACCCTAACATCCGAAGAATTAACCACTCAAATCGAAGCGGTCCTCGCTGTGCGAGATGGCACATGGTCGAAAAAATGGCGCAAGACTTTTGGAGGCGATGGTCTTCTGAATACATTCACCAACTTCAACAACGGAGCAAGTGGAAAACCTCCCAGCCAAATTTGGCAATAAACGATCTAGTATTGGTGAAGGATGATCAACTACCTCCAACCCGATGGAAAATGAGACGGATCACAGACACTCACGCCGGAAAATACGACTTGGTACGAATAGTAACAGTAAAGTGTAAGGACGCAACCTACAGGCGACCAATAACAAAGCAGTGCAAACTCCCTATTAGCGACGATCCAAGTGAGGTATTACCTACGAAGGCCATTGCATTGCTCAAGGAAACAACCACCGGGAAGGCCAGTGCAATTACAACTCAAAACAACAAGCCGGTATCCAGGCAACAACCTCACCGTCGAACCAAAACGACAGGAACAATAAACCACGTGGCACTAGCCATCCTTGCAGTGTGCTGCCTATGTGGTTTCGTGAGCACCAACATCGAAACAAGGCCGTTCAATCATTCCATTGGGATACATTTCGAGGAATTGGGCAAGTTGGAGATTGTGGCGACAAAATGGACATTAGTTGTTCAATACAATTTATCTTCCTACTGGGAGGAAATTGACAACTTTAAAAGAGACCGCACAGAGTTACAATCAGGTTGTAAGGAGCTGTCCGGTTTAAAATACGACATCATTCTTCAGCAACGCTTATTTCAGTAAGGGTCGTAAACGAATGAAGCGAGGCCTCGGTGACTCAGTGGGCCTTGTACTAGGGGACCTATTTGGAGTACTCATCCAGCGAGAAGCTGACAAGTATGAATCCTATTTTGAACAAATTAACAGTGACGATAATTATCTCTTGACTCTCATCAAAAATCAAACAACTATTGTGGACAACACCATCAATTTGATAAAACATAATACAAACAACTTAATTAAAGACCAACATCGTTTGCGGCACGAAATGTTGCAGTTAAAAGAATATAGAACGTATGAAGACAGAGTGCGATCAACGCTAATGACCATTTTTGAAATGATTCTAGTTCTAAAGAGCCTCCAGGACACGCAACAAGGATTACGCAACGTGATTTATCATGCTCATCAAGATGACCTGCATCCATCCATACTTACCCCAAGTCAGTTGGAAGAAGAGCTACAATTCATTCAATAACACAACACGTGCCGGTGACCATTACTCTACCAGGACACGACATTCACGACCTCCACCATGTGTATGAAAGCATGCAAATTCGCAGCCGAGTAACTCAAAAAAGTGTAATAATTGAAATCACTTCACCACTGTCGTTCGTGTGGGACTATACACTAATATATGTAGTCCCAATTCCCAACATCATCCATGGAGGCACTCAGTCACAAATCATTAGCTCCACTGACTATATAGCAATGGACAATCGGCATGAACACTTCGCATTATTAACCAGAGAAGACGTACATAAATGTCAGGTATTTAAGCCTGCACATCTCGTATGCGAAGTACCACAAATTATCAAAACTCCTTCAAATCAAAAGTCATGTGAGGTAGCGATATTACACCGAAAGAACGAATTGGATACCGTATGCACCGTATGGTTGGCACTAGGTCAACAAAAGTTGGAATCATTGGATCAAACTTCACTCTGCCAACCAGTGGATATATGTGATACCCAACGAAATCACAATCGATGTCATATGTGGGTCTAGAATCCAATCTTACACCATCGTAGGTTCCGGTATAGTGGAAATCGAATCCAGCTGCGTGCTCAGAGACTCTGACGTTCAAATAAGTGCTGTGGGGACAGCTAAACACAATGTCAATAAATTTGCTCAGCACGCAACTCATTTAATGCATAGGGCTAACAATCTACGGGAATTCAGTGCCGTGGTCAAAATAAGGTGAACGAAGTGGATCAATTGAATTTACTAACCACGCCAGAAACAACCGGATTGGATGATCAGCTTGAATCATTGAAAAATGATGAACAGATTACCTTCCATCATCAGAGTGCTCATCATATCCATCAGGGCTGTAGTAATAGGAGTCATCTGGGTTGCAAACAAATTAAGCGGAAGATGCATTGCAAACCACCGTCCGCCGTCTCCTCTAGCAAGAGCCAACGAAAGCATAATTTAACAGATGTGCGACATCAGTAAAGCCCGGGAATATGTTGAATCGATGTCGTTGTTGATGTTAAGTGTAAGCAATTTTCATGTATAAAAAGCCCGGTTTATCGAGGTAATAATATAGAATTGAATTATAAGCGCATAACAACAGTTGGTTTAATTCTCAGTGAATACTTGGAGGTCACCAGTGGTAAACCAAATACTCACCTAAGTACAGAAATCTAGGCAGAGACCAGATTTTTACATGAGGAGTGAAATTAGTGAATTGCTGAAGAAATTAAAGGTGTTGAAAAATAACGTAAATTAAATCGCTGAATGTTTTATTCGCAAAATCTAGTACGAATCTGAAATTCGTAACAATATTCATCACTCCATTTATTTTATGTTACAGGGCCTTATACTTTTATATTTAATTTAATTTTTTTTGCATGTTTAATTATATTTTTATTATGTTTCTTTCAGATACTGTATGTTTTATGTATATTAAACTTTATTGACTGATTACACCAAGATGTGAATTTTTATGGTGTCTAAAGACCTTATCAGATGCCACCACTAAAAAATTTTGTGTTGGTAGACTACACTGAAGAACGAACAAATTTATGGCTTTGGTCAAAGAAAAAGTTGAAAGTGCCCGTAAAATACTTTAATCTTTAGTAGAGCATCATCCAATAAAAATTACAAATGAATTACCCAAAAAATTTCCACCACGAAATATAAAGAGGTACGAATTTTCTCACCTCATTTGGTTTTTTTTTGAAAGCGTGGAACATAAAAACCTTTATAGCAGTTTGGTTTAAAAGAAATAAAAATAAAAATTCATTTTAAAACCTTTTGAAATATACGTACCTCCATGCATCCATAAACTTATCCTTACTCAACATAACTCGCTCAATATATCTACTCTCGTGTGTGTATATGAAAGTGTGTAGTGCGTTTACTAAACATATGTAAACACAAACAGTTTTTTATTGTTCCATAACCAAAGAAAAAAAATTTGTTTCGTTCCCCCTGTGTGATAATAAAACCGAAATTTTACAGAAACAGCACACATTTAATACCACAAAAACAGGCCCATTAAATGTGGCCATTTCTCATATTTTTTTATTTATTTATTTCGAAGCAATAAAAAATATTCCAGATTAACTATATTTTAGTGTAATAATAAGACATTAATTTATCATATTTAATGGGTCCCAAAGATTTTTCACATATTTTTGGTTATGTACGATCCCCGATTACGTACCCGTGTGTGCACATAAAGATATTTTATATAACAGACATGATGATGAGCCTATCGCCTCGATACGATATGGTTCAGTGTACAATGCGGATAATAATATCAAAGAGACATAATCCGATATAGAAAAAACAATTAGTGGTTAATCCATCCTTTCTTGTTTTATTATTTTGTATTTTTATTATACATATACATACATAAATACGGAAAATAAACTTTTCCGAGTGATAAAAATTTCCCCAAATAATAAACCAGAAAATGATGAGGAGGAAAATCCATAAATGATCAACTTGAAACATTTACTTTTGTAATTATAAAATAACAACAACAACAGCAATATTAAAATGTGTATGAGAGGAAAATTTTCATTTTTATTTACGAGATTTTCTTTACAGAAACCAAAATTAAAAAACAAAATACATAAAAACGAGAAACTGGGAAAAACTAAAGTGAGTGAAATTGCGGGAGGGATGAGATGTGATTATTGGTTACTAGAATTATTTTATTTTTTATTTTAATTATTTAAAATAATAATATTTCAGTTGTAATTAATTTTTTTTCTTTAAAACAAAAATTAACAAAACACAAAATAAAATCTTTCTAACAAATTTCTTCTAACTGTACGCTTGTACATACATATAAACGAGTACACAAAAATGGGTTTTCCTGGAAAATTATATTTGTAATTTACGAAAATTTGAAATAATTAAATTTTTAGATATTACGTACTACGTACATATACGAGTATATGTGAAGAGGTTTTAAGGTTAACTAAACGACTTTAGTGTTATGTGCAAAATTAACGAGTTTATATACGACTACGTGCTAGGTCATAGACCTGTTAGCAGAAAATGTTTATGTCGCTAGCTTCTTATATGTAAAATCGTATCGTAATTTTCCAGCCTTAAATTCGTTTACGGTTGGCATTAAATGACTGCCGTGTGTGTAGACACTGCACCCAGTAGATTTTTTTGAGACGTACATGGTTTACAAATGCTGATAACCCGGTTACACTAGGATTACGCACGATTTACTTTCAATAATAGAGTAGTTAGTGCTATATACATAGATTCTCCTTGTGTATGTTATAGTCGTGTTTAGAAAGGAATCAGAAATGTCAATAAACAAAAATCTTTTTGACAAAGTATGATTAATTGATATTAGGGGAATTGTTTTTAGCTGTTATCAATGTTTCGTAGTTTTGTAAATAGAAAATGGTAAATGCATTTTATTGCTGATAGTTTATTTATTTAGCAAGCCTGGGTAGAGTGTGTGCCTTTTAGGTCAAAACACAATTTTATATGCATAAAGAATTTATATTTGTTTCTAAATTACTTAACTTTATAAATAATACATACAAATAAATCGTACACAAAAAAGGACTTAGTTTTACAATACGATGTGATTTGATTTTAGAAGATTTAAATTAACGGTCGAACTACTTTAGCAAATAAAAATGTGATTTAGAAATGTTTTATTGGATAAAAATAGAACAGAATTTTTTACATTTTTATTTATTGTTAAATTTGAGTCTCGTACCCCAACAAATAACGGCCATATAGTTAGCTTAGATTTGTCCTCGATTCAATTCAGATCCTAAAGATGGAAGAACTTAGATATTATGTCAAAATTGTATAAAATAATATTCGTATAACTAAGAGCGTTCTTTACTCAATCAATTTTGTTGTTGAACCTAACCTAAAAATTAAATTTCATGCTGGAGATTTCGCTGAGATTTTTTTTTGGTTTGAAAACAACTCTGCTTTATTTTTTAATTACAATCTAGGCGAAGACTAATAAGGTATTTTATTCAAACTTAAATGACTACATTTTATGCTGTATAAGATAGCGGAAATTTCTCAGCGGAAAATTAGAGATTTAACTACTCGCCGCAAGTGGTAGCACCATCACAAAAGAGAATTTATTTTGTTATTTAATTACCAGCGGAAGTTTTGTTATTGATTTTCAATCTTTTTTTTCACTAAATAAAACATCCCAGCGGAATAAAATATTAAAAGTGATCCTTAAAATGACAAATTGATTGATCTCCGAAGTAAAGGAACTCTGTAAATGAAATCTTGAAATTTAACAATATTCCGTCTTTCCGCAATTCTAAAAGAATTACGATGAAATTTGGATAATCGTATTGATCAGGGGCCCAAAACTTGGGACAAAATTCCAGGATCTGTTCATGCAGAAATAAACTTGGCCATTTTATAACCAATACCTTTTGAAAATTTAAATTTTTTAAATTTTTCAGTTTTTGGCCAATATCTCAAAACTTCCACTAGTATCCACTACTTTCGGTTGTTTTTCTAATAGCATAGGTCATACTGAGACTACGAGGAAAATTTGGAGAAAATTGATGGATTAGAATTTTCACTATAATTTTTTGATTTTCTGCGGCCATATAAATTATTTTCAGATTCGGTTGCTAATGGAAGATTTTGAGATATTGGCCAAAAACTAAAAATAAATTAATAAAAAGATTTAATATTTAAAAAGTATTGGTTATGAAATGGCCAAGTTTAGTCTAGCATGAACAGATCCTGGAATTTTGTCCTAAGTTTTGGACCCTTGATCAATACGATTATCCAAATTTCATCGTCATTCTTTTAGAATTGCGGAAAGACGGAATATTGTTAAATTTCAGGATTTCATTTACCGAGTTGCTTTACTACGGAGATCAACCAATTTGTCATTTTAAGGATCACTTTTAATATTTTATTCCGCTGGGATGTTTTATTTAGTGAAAAAAGAGATACAAAATGAATAAAAAATTTCCGCTGGTAATTAAATATCAAAATAAATTCTCTTTTGTGATGGTGCTGCCACTTGCGGCGAGTAGCGAAATCTCTTATTTTTCACTGAGGAATTTCCGCTATCTTATACAGCATCTACATTTTACTGAAATTTAAGTGTTTACCCAACGATGTACTCCTTAAATTTGATATTTATTATGTGGTTGCGCTGTTGTTGTGCGCTAGATAGAGATTTATTTTAGCTGTTTTTACCCTAACTCAAACGGCTTTACTCTTTCAAGCCTTTTAACTAAATCCATATTATCCAGTAGCAGGAACCACCTTCTGATTTTGGTATTTTTTCAAATTTATCAGGAACAAAATAGCAACAGATATTACATCAATATTTTTTAATCCTCCTTTGGCTTTAATGACTGCACCAATTCTAGCTGGTATACTGGAAATATAAGTTTTTACCAGTTTTTGTAGTTTTACGTTATCTTGCCAATGTCTGTGAATATTATCGTTCAGAACAGCTATTGTTGGATTCGGGGATAAGTACACAACCTTTTTCAACATGCATGCTCTGGTATGCTATGCTCTTTGAAACAGAGTTTTTATTTTTTTCGCGCTATGACCCGGTGCTACATCCTACATGAATGTGTATGACCCTTCTTCTTCATTTATTGAGTTTTGGAAAGGCGAAAATACAGTCTCAACAACCTTTTTATATTGCACTTGATTCATGATGCCCTCCACAAAATACAGATGTCCGGTGCTATTCGCGGTTATGCTTGGCCAGACCATGACTAGTGGTGGATGTTTCATTTTGGATATGTTAGTATTATGCAATTTTAATTTATTTACTACCTCTTTAGCAGAACTTTGTCTATTTTGGAGTGCTGTTTTTATAATTAGCCAGTCGTCTCTCGCGATGGTTTTACGGACACCACTGCAATGACTGCGACCGCTCGATGTCGACGGCATATTTTTTCGAATTATCGCGGTAACTCGGTCGACTGTATGCCGAGAAACTTTTTGCATTATTGCAATTTGACGGTTCGAATACATATACATGTTTTCAATAAAGTGTCTATTTTAATTTTATCCACGCTACTAATGTCTTTCAATGTTTTTCACTTTTCCTATTCCAAATAAATTACAGAGCTTAAAAATTCACCAACAACTTAATTACACTTCTTAACACGAGCACGTACACATTTCAACTGAATTTGGTTATTATTCGCACTCCTAAACATTTCATTATCTGTGTTATCTGTGACTCTAATAGCAGCCACCTGACCCAAAACCGGTAATACTGGCATTACAAATTACTTGATACGCAAGAGTGGCTCTAATTCAATTGCCAGGTACTGTATGTTGACGTGGTGAAGTAGCCGTTGTTCATGACTTCTAGCAAATTTCATAATTTCGGTTTTGATGGGCTCTATGCCCAGATTTTTGTGGATGTTGCTACTTCTGACAAACCATGGTGCGTTGACGATGTTTCTTAGCACTTTATTTTTCTATGCACTGGATCAATAGTTGAGTGCTCACTGTGAAAACCGAATTGGTGATTCGGAATTAGGTTATTTTTTTCAATTATTAGTTTGAGTCTTTTTAATAGTAACTTTTCAAAGAGTTTATACATTATTGGCAGCAACGATATAGGCCTATATGATGTTATTAGATGTGGCAGTTTTCCTGGTTTGGGATTCATGATAACCTCAGTTTCCAAAGTTTTGGCATTATTTGGCATAGTTTTGGTTTATGACATTAATTAACTTTACCGTACCTTTCCCCGGTAGCTGCGTTATTATTTCTCCGGTAATCAGACCAAAGACTGGTGCTTTCATTAAGTTTAAATTGTTTTTAATTTCGTTTGTTACTTCAGTGGGCGATGTAATGTGACATGTTCGAGAATTTTTATTATGTTTTCGTTCAATGTTTCCCGTAATTGACATTCATAAGGTTGAAATATATTTTCAAGATGATTAGCAAATCCTTCAACTTTTTCTTTACTTGTCCTTGCCCATGTTTTATCCATTTTCGTAACAGCATGAATCGGCATTATTGGCATTTTCAGAGTTTTAGTTCCTTTCCAGAGCCAATAATCCGTATTACTGCCATTCGTTAACTTACTTAAGTAGAAATTTACTGACTCATTTTTTAGTTTCTGAATTTCTCTTGTTAATTGTTGAGTAAGATTGTTTGGTGCCACGCTAAGCAGATTTCTAATTTCTATTGGATAGTTATTTCCTTTTGGCCTTGATTTGATTTCTGGAGTACTTTCCCATGCAGATTGTTGAATATTCATAATGAACTTTCCTACTTCTTTGTCCAGTTGATCCATAGTTTTAAAGGAACTTTCAAAAGTATTCTTTGTTCAAGGTACTTTGTTCAAGGTGTACTTTGAAACTTCCCAGTCTGTATATGTTTGTTGGTTAGTGCTGGATTATTCCCTTTTTGGATGATATACTCGCTCAGAGTTAGGACTATCGAAGAATGATCTGAGCTCATATCTTGGCTTTCTTCAACTTTCATAAAGTTAATGGAAATATTTTTGGTCAGGCATTTTGGCCAATATGTTGTTCTTTAATGGCAATCGTTTCCTTTAGTTGTAGTTAATCTCGAACCCTAGTGAGTATTTTTCGAAATTGAAGTCACCACCTATTATAAACCCTTTTCCCAGACGCTTGAAGAACTCTAAGTATTGTTTGTTTTTAATAGAATACCTTGGTGGACAATACAATCCTGCCACAACAATAGGAAAGTTTTTGGTTTTTATAAAAACCACTGTGGTTTGAATTTCTTCTTTTTGATACTTTGCTTCTTCAAAGTGTTGGATATTTTTTAATGATGACTGCACTTCCTCCTCTGGCAATAGTCTTTAAATGGTATGTAGGATTGCTTAGTAAAATGTGTTTCCGATACGAGACACACATCTATATTCTTAAAGTCGAGGACTGTTTGAAGTTCTTGTTGATGCCGGAGCAGACCATTAGCATTCATTGTGCTGTTCATTTTTGTGTGGATTTGGGTTTAGCTCCCTATGCGCTATCTTCCAATTTTTGTAGCCTCTCAGCAAATTTTGTTAGTTTCATGAGAATATCTTGTAATGTTTGACATACGCCTCTCATTGCTTCGGCATATGTAACACCTTCAGTTCTTAGATGTCAACCAAATGGTTGCCTGTTGCCTTGTTTTGTTTGCTTCTCGTATCGATTTGCTTGACCATACATTTGAGTTTTATTCATCCTTTGGGTTTTAATTTTCTGAATTTTGTTTGCAATAATACATCCTCTATAATTATCAGGAAGGCCTTATCCACAGTGTACACACTTTAGATGTGCCTGCGGATTGTCACATTCTCCAGTTAGGTGGTGTCCGGCACATTTAACACACCTTGGAAGTTTGCCACAATATTTTTGCGTGTGTCCATATGCTTGGCATCTTTTGGATTGCGGGATTAGTTTAGACTTTCTAAGTGGTTGAATTTCCACTTTGCGATCAAATAAACTAGTGATCTTATAAATTTTGGTTATATTTTCGTCACAGCTGAATGTTAGTACCATCATGTCTAGCTTCTTTTTATTTCTCCAGCTAATTCATCTTTAATTTGCTCTGGCCCACATGTATGATGTAAGTTAATTGCCACGACTCTGGTTGGCCTTTCTTGTTTATTTTTATACGTGTCTATATGCATCTCTGCTAATTACGTTGATGCTTATTTTATTTTGATTTATCAATTTAGTGATGAAGGAATCTTCTGAAACAGTCGCCTTAATTATATCATAGAACGCGTGAACATTTTTAAAATCATCTACTATGATAGGTGGTGGGGACGTATATTTTTTTACCTTTTTTGACGTTTGCCTCAACCTCTCTCTTTTTAATTTTCCTAGACTTAGCACGAATCCATTCTGTTTCGTTAGCTAAGTCTTCCTGGTCGGTTTCATATTCAAATTTTTTATTAACATTAGAATTGGTGTTTTGGTTCTGTACCATTGGAGATTCGGTTTGCCATTGTTGACATTAAATTTGGTATTCTGGTTCTGCTTCATTGATGGCTTAGCTTGGGTTTTATGCTGCTTTACTTGCATCATTTCTTTTTTGAGTTGTTGTTGTAGATTGAGAATAATAATGATTTTTCTCATTAGTTACATTTTACGATTGTTTGTATAACATTCGCTCCCTTTCTGAGGCACAACTTTCAAGAACGGATGTTTCACTATAATTATATGAGGTTGTTATACCTGCTTGTTGGGGTGCCGTTGTTGCGCCCATATTATATTGGAATAGTTCAAGGTTAAGATTTTTAGATGAGAAATTAAAAGTTTTCTCAGGAGATCTAGTAACCGTTCCTCGCCTTTGGAACGGGCTGCTTATTATTTCGATATTCTTGTTATTTTGTGTATATGCAAGAATCCGCCCTCCCCAGAATCCTTAGAGCCAGTGTCATGAGAGAATGAATTGCCCAATGTTCCCATTGATGTACCACCTGGGGTATTTCTTCCTTCTGTTTTACTCATTGCATGTTGTATATTTATAGTGTAATCCACTCGCCTCTAGTATTTAAAAACGTAACACGGGTGTTACCACATGGAGGTATACTAGACACATTTGGTTGTCTCTACATAGTTGCAGAGTTGGAATATAGTCCACGTAAGTCATGATTGTAAACGGTCAACTCCTACCCTATCAAACGCACTCTAACACCCGCTGCCAAGTAGATGGGAAATAAAATATTACCCGTAGAACAAAATTAATAGAGGAAAGAACCCCGAATAACCAACAAAGCTTGATCGAACGCATTAAGGAAAAGTTTACGATGCAGGGCTTTGTATCCCCAGTACCAACGGCATTAAGGCGTGAGTGCGCGGACTTCCTACCTACGCAGCATCGAAAGATCATAATGCTGCAGTAGTGGTGCCCTTAGTGATACTAGAGATCCGCAAGTAAGGAGTGCCAAAACGCTGATAATGCCAGTAAGCATAATCAAATCGAATGAATAGAACTTGTCAATGGATTCAATCCCAACAAATCAGGATTGAACAAAGGTTTTCCTAAGGGGATATCTAACCTGAAGGAAACACTTACGAGTTAGAATTACAAAAAAAAATAACTAATTAATATACAACAATTTCCAACGGTTCATTGTTCGAGACAGTTTTCAATTACGATGTAGACCGTCGTTCGGCACCATAGCAACCGTTTATCAAATCAATGCAACTACAAGAGCAAAATCGCATCACAAGTTGCATCACGGCTGGCATTCTCATCGAAGAGCTGCTTTCATTTAATGATAACCAGTTCAAATAGCCAGAATTCGTTTCAAACTATTTGTTTTCTCAATCCAACAATGTGGATGCTGATCTGTGAGACAATTCGAGTCGCCTTCAACGAAAGAAACAGCTCCCGCTGTTATGGAAAAATTGCGTGTATGCTATGCAAGACCGGAGGAGATACTTCGCGTGCTCACATAACAAGTACGTAACTTACAGCCAGTAAACACCACCTCACTAATTAATTTTGCCTCGGAAGTAGATAATTTGTGGGGTCTCGCAGAAGCATCTCAGCTAAAGGAATACATGAATGATCCAACATTAATCGAAGAGCAGATGTGTAAATTACCAAACCTTCTGGGTATGGAATAGGGTAATTATAGTGGTGCTTTGGGAACATCGACCTGTGAAATTTTTTCATGTTGGTTGAATGAGAAGGAATTGAAAAAAAATGCTTTCTTTGCTATGGAGTTACCTCTAATTGATTACAAAATGGCTAAACCAACGATTTTGATAGGGTTATACGAGGCATAGCTAATCGTACCAACTGAAGTGCAGCACTCACTAATTGCTACCAAGACCAAATTCGGGTGGTCCATCCACAGAAAACATATGAATCATAAATTGGAATTTTACCACCATGTTATCAATCAAAGAGTTGGTACGACGACGACTGAGCTGAGCTAGTAGCAAAAAACAACCAAATACACATGTGTCGCTTTCATCTGGAAGCTGAAGATATATAATTTCCAAAAAGCATATTGATGGCGTTACGACGACTAGACTAATTCAATGCTAAACTTAATTAAACCGGCAATTATTCGATTTTCCAGTATAAGTAGTGAAAGTAATCCACCACTGACTTCACATGAGAGGTTGGATCAACAACTCGCAAAATTTACTGCGAGCGATTTGTACAGAGGCCAAAGTGCGGGCTATTGAGATTCGTCATAAAGGTACTACCAAATTCCTCCTCTATGCCAAAGTCCTTGAGATATGATGGTATCATACAAATGATGGCTTTTGTTTCGTACTCAATATAAATTGAAAGATCTCAATATTCTCTTTCTCTTTCTTTAGCTTTCACATCCAATTAAGGAATTTTTCCGCCTATACTATGGTCCTTCATCCGTCTCGATCCATCGCTCTTTATCTAGTTTCGATCTTTTTTCTTCTCTATTCGTTTTCCTATTATACCCAGGACTTGCTCGACGTAGTCTCGCCAGTACAGTTGGCGTCTTCCTCTATGACACACTTGGAGTACCTTGCAACATGGTCCAGCCATCTAACTCGATGGAATTTGATGAATCCGATGACATCGAATGCGAATTCATACGAATGCGATATTCGTTTTGTGCAACTTTTATGTTGATGTTTAGATCGGTTAGATTGCAATAACCTTCATTTGGCGTAGAATTCATTGTCCGACAGCGATTCGAGCTTGTATTTCTGCCCGCATATCTTTTGACGATGTTATTACTGACCCGAGATATTTAAAGTTTTCGACGCGATCAAAATTATGGTCGCCAATTCCGAGAATTGCCATGATATTGTCAGGATGAAGATGATCGAAAAAAGTTCGAATACGATGGTTATATAGGAGTTCGGCGGGTGATCTGCCGGTTGTAGTTGATGGCGTTGCATGATGGTGGTGCAGGAACTTCACCAAACGATGTTGAATATCGCCAGAACTCTCTTTCTACAGGAAATCTTTTGTTGCTTTGACCATTATCTCCGCCTGCCCATTTGAACGTGGATGCCATGGAGCTAGGTACACTGAACGAATACCATTCGTATCACAGAACTGCCGGAATTCTGAGGAATCGAACGCTGTACCGTAATCACTCACTATTGTCTCTGGAATTCCATGCGTGGCAAATATCTTGCGCAGAGCTTGCATGCCAGAAGCAGCTGACGTTGTGGTAACTTGGACTACTTCCAACCACTTGGAATACGAATCGACCTGTATGAAATAAGTCTTACCGTGGTGAGGTCCGGCATAATCGATATGGATTCTCGACATAGAGTTTGTCGTCTCCTTCCATGGGTGCTCTGGAGCCTGTGCCACCTCTGACATTTTTTATAAAGACGTACAACCCTTTCGATGTCCGCGTTTAGTTTGGGCCACCACACGTAATTTCTCGCCAGTGCCCTCATTCTCACAATACCTGGATGAGCCGTATGTAGAGCGGACAATATTTGTGCGCGGTGGCATGGTGGAATTATTACCCGATAACTCTAAAGGAGGCATCCTTTGAGTTTGCTCGCTTCAGCACGAAGAACCCAAAATGGCTGGAATTGTTCAATGGGTTTTCATCGGCATGTCCGGTCGGCTTGTGGACCGTATCTATAATCAGAACTTCTTCTTCCTCTGTGATGATCGACATGCCCGGAACTGGAAGTCTACTAGTTTGAAAGTGTATGCGTTCAGGAAGGTACTCCAGCGAATCATTCTCGGCGATAGAATCACTCTCATAACTCCTGCAATAATGGCCAGAGCCTCGCGATCACCTTGGCTGTATCGTCGTTCCGTTTTGGTCATCGTTCTCGAGCGGTAAGCAATGGAACGCTCTTTTGTTCCCACTTGATGTGACAGAATGACGCCAATTCCGTAGGGGGAAACATCACATACCAGCAACAACGGGTACGTCTCACTAAATGGCATTAGGACGTTGCTGGATATCAATGCATCTTTAAGTGCATCGAAGCTGCGCTGCTCGATAAGTCCCCATCTCCAGAGGACATTCTTGTGAAGCAACTGGTGCAACGGTTCAGCAAGGGTTGTCTTATCTTAAACGAAATAATGATACAAATTAATTAAGCCTAGGAAAGCTTGAAGCTGTCCCTTTATCCGTTGGTGGTGGAGTGCTTCTAATGGTGTCAATTTTCTGTTGCATTGGGTGTAGACTTCTGGCGCAAAATGGTGTCGGACGATGCGATGACGATGATATCGTCGAAATACGGTATAACTCCTTGAATCCCTCGAAGTAGATTCTCCATGAAATTTTGGAAGATTCCTGGCACGGTACTAATACCGAATTAGAGTCGGTTGACCTTAACCGCATCCTTGTGTGTAGTAATTGTTTGTACTAACACAGACGCATCGTCTACAATGAGCTGTTGGTGCGCTTGAGCGAGGTCGAGGTTTGCAAACATGGAACCATTTGGTATCGCCGACAATAGATGATTTGCTGATGGAACCGGGAAACAAGAGAGCTTTATTCACTGTTGATTTATAATCGCCGCAAATTCTCACGCTGCCTTCGGACTTCGGAACGTGAATTATAGGCGTAGCCCTCGACTTTTGGATCCACTTGTAGAATAACAGGAGGCCAAATTCCTAAAGGCTCGAACCAATCGACGCCAAGAACACTGGTTTTGTTCCCGGTGGTGATGTATAATGGTAGACTGGAAACTGGTTTACTGTTGTACAGTACATCTATGTCCAAACATCCCAAAATGTGGATTGGATTTCGTTGGAAATCAACCAGTTTCAAATTTGCCTCTCGAAGGGGTGGTGATTTCGGAAAAACTCTTTTGAATGTTGTCTCGGATATGATCGTATGTCTCGAGCAATATAGCACCTATAGCACCATAAGGTTTTCTAGCAATTCAAAAGTATCCGCCCCGCATAGTGTAAGAAATGTGGCCCGCTGTAATTGTGCATTCCCCATTCAGTTCGCTTCGTTGTATCGAAATTTTCAATATTTCCGATCGGCATGGTCACTCACGAATAACAGAGAAACATTTTTTTACCGTAACTGAACGTATGTTCAACACGCGGTTGGAAGTTTATTTAATTTTTTTTTTATTTAATTAATTTATTAATTAGTATCCCATCCTCGTCGCCAATCTTTTATGTGGGGTTTTTTATTTACGACAATTATTATTTATTATATGTATTGTGGCATTACTACTTGCGACAACAGGCAATTGGACCAATGTCTGTTGTCGAACGCCGACGATCGGGGAAAAGGTGGCCGTTGTATTTACTTCTGTAAACATAAGAGCTATACACCGAGAAGTATCATCAGACTGACCACGGTATCAATTTTAAGGTGTCGTGAAAGGGAACTAAAGCAAGAGTGTAGGAAGCTGAACTATCTAAGGGTTCAGAAGCGTTTCGCTTCATTTAAATGGAACTTCATGCCCTCATGAACACCACACTTTGGAGATGCATGGGAACGATTGGTTAGAAGTGTTAAAACGAATCTGTATAAAATCCTGGGTGATACAACAATTATAACTGACAAGATTCTACAACCTAGCTTGGCAGAAGTGGAAAACGATGCCATCACGCGACCGTTAACATATCTGCCACTCAATCACTGCGGCATCAAGTGGAGTAAAACCTTCTGCCGAACTCGTTCCATCAGCAAGGACTAGCAATAAAAACTGGCTCGTTATTCAAAATAATTACTAATCAGTTCTAGGAACGATGAATTGCAGAATACCTATCCACCTTAGCTACAAGATGACCTGCTTTCACACGACATCTACGAGTATCTACCTTTAAACGGGTGATTATTAAAAGATACATTTCTCCTCGAATCCCCCGAATTTACTCCTAAAATCCATACGCCCCATAACATTTTGCTCACATTTGATTTGACCCAAAAAAATAAAATAATGTTGTCAAATTTATTTCCAATTTGATCCGAAATTGAAATTAAACAACATTATTGAACAATAATTGTCATTAAATCTCAAATAAAAAATAAATTCTATTTTATTTTGTTTGGGTATTTGGGGTTTCCATATACTCGTCCGAGTATCAATGTGTGTCTGGTCTGGGTATGCTTGCCTTATTTATTTGTTCTATTTCATTTAACATGATAGTGATTTTTCGCTGTGCTGTCAAAATGCTACGGGCTATTTAACCGCACTATTCAATGTTTGAATGTTATGTGTTATGTGTATTGTCGTCTCCCTTCCCGTTTCTCCGTGTGCTCTGTACAGATTTACAAAATTTCCAATCTGTTAAAAATTTTCAATTTCACGTACAAAATAAGATACATGATATACGTCTGTGTTATTTATACGTAGTGAGGGGTTTGTTAAACAAGAATTGTTACTAATGATTTCAACTAAAATCCCATCATGTCAATTTTATGACATTCTGTGTCAAGAATTATGTGTACAAAATTTAGTTTAGTTATGTACAACGAACGAATATAAAGAACGTTGGTAAGGGCGGGCACCGTCAGCGCCACCCATATTGTCCGATTACAAAAGAGGGAACGAATCTAATTGGTTTTCGTTGCTTTAAATCTCCTTTTACAATATGCAATTAATTTAAGAAGAATTTTTTTTTGTGCAGCTCGTACTTTATTTTGTACATAACAAGTATGTTTCAAAGACATTAACTTTTGTCTTTTTGTGTCTATTTATATGCTGCTGTACCACATATATGGATGTATAGAATTGAAATTGAATGACTTGTTGTAAAATAGTTTTGTTCAAAATGAAAGAAAATGTTGGAAAAACACATTGTATGTGTGTATATAATGTAATTGAAATGTTGGTCGTATTTCGAGATGCGGTGGAAGAATTATTTTTATATAAAAGTTTAGTTTCTGTTCTATAAACCGCTCGGTTCAACAAAAAACTTTTTATATGCAACAAAATAAATACACGTCTTGCTGGTGGTTAGCACTGCAGAACAACGATATCTATTTAACATTTTTAAATCTTTCAATGTTGATCGTCGTGTAGAATAGTACGTAGGTTTATTTACGTTACTAAAGCTAGTGGAACCCGTGCAGCAGAACGTTACAAGATCCTATGAAGAATTATGTGCTAATTAAATGTTCTGTTAAAAATGAGATCGGAGGGAGATCTGGCGGCAGCTCCGTCCCTTCCTGAATTTAAATTTGCCAACACAAAAACTAATCACCAGTGACACAACACTAATATGCTTCGAATGGATTAACCAGTCGCCATATCTACTTTTTGGGCAAATTTACCAAATCGATCTCCTGGATTTTTGCTGTTTGGACTCCATTTTGAAGACGCTGCCGAAATGGCATTTGCCATACAAAGCATCAAGACTACAATTTTTATTTTCCTTATTTGAGTTCTGTTTTATTAGTTATTAAAATTTTTTTTGCTCTATTCCTTCCAAACAAAACGATGGGTTCTGCTAACTTTAGAATAAATTAGCAGAATTCATATTTTTCTTTCTTAATTTAGTTACTTGTGAATGAGAAGATGCCCATTGTCCAGCTCCATTTATTGGTTATTTACTGAAGTAGTCTTTGCACTGGTGTCCTTAATCCATTTAATCAATTGGTTTCGGTCTCTGCAATCGCCTTACTGCATGTGAAGTTGTCCATGAATTACTGCAAGTTTTTTTATTTCTTCTTGAGCCGTCTGGATATTTAGGTCCCTGTGAAGATCAACATTCCTAATGTACCATGTAGCACTTTGTTCTGAAAAGTTTGTATTATTTTGGTGTTGGTGTTCTTTGTACAGCCCCAGAGCTGAATTCCGTAAGCCCATACATACAGGCTTTAGTATCTGTTGATATAATAGCACTTTATTTTCGGTTGACAATTCTGATTTTTTCCCGAGCAGCCAATACATTTTTCGATATTTGATATTAAGTTCATCTTTTTTCTTTTTAACGTGCTCTTTCCATCTGAGCCTGGTACCTAAGGTCATCCTTATATATTTAACCTTATTTGCATACGGAATCTGCTGACCGTTAATGATTACAGGTTTGTACAGCTGATTGTTAGATTAGTAAAATTCACATGGGTGGATTTCGATTCATTGAGCCTGATACGCCACATTTTTGTCCATTTTGTGATTTTGGCGCATGCTTCTTGTAGTTTCGTTGTCGATAGTGTCTCCTACTGAGAAAATTGCTGCATCAGGAACAAATATTGCAACGGTAACATGGTTTAATTGAGGGTAGCATGAAGTTTCCGATAAATTGACAAAAACCTTACAAAAGCTTAATAGTGTAAATACACAAATATTCTGATAAAATTTTACCTACACTATGCATGTGTAGTATAAGGATCACAAGTTAATGACAAGGCATCGTAGAGATGTCCACGCTTAACGGTATATGGGATTTTGTTAATTAGGCAATTCTTAATGTTTTCTATGAGCCAACATATTTATGCGGTGGGGCAGTCACAGATTTTTGTCGCGGCAGTCATAGACAAGTGTCGCGTGACATATTTTCTCCTTACAATTATCGAAAGTGTCAATAGATGCTGAAGTTCAATCAATCGATGGTTTACTGTTCTTCTATATGATTTAAATATTATCTTGAAGGGGAAGAATGTCCTATAAATTTATAGCGTATCAACAAAATTGATTTCGTTACATGCAAAAACGCATTAATCGAAATTAATGATCAAACCATTTTCAGAAAGATGGTGAAAGCAACCTTGAGATGTTCAAGGTGTTTTTCGATTTTTTTTTCATCAATCTTTGCAAAGTTTGCGCTTAGGCCATTCCTTAGACCGAAAATCGTTTTGATAAATTCGAATAAACCGAATGGAGCAGTAATTGCTTGGACAAGGGGTCTAAAGTAGAAAATATTGTATAACCTTCAAGTTGATACGGAAAGCCTTGTAGATTCGGTATTGAGTATCTGTCCGGAATTACCACTCTATTAAGCATTCAGTAATCATCGCATGGTCTCCAATCTTCATTTTTCTTCTTAATGAGTTGCAGACGGCTTGCCCATGGACTGTAATAGTACCGATTTTTAATTCTCACATTCTCTGATTTCGCATTTAAATCGTAAAATATTACAAAATTCTGCTTCACTGCCATGTTAAAACTTGGGTTTAACTTGGGTTGCTAACAGAAACAATAATTTTCGACATTATCTTCATTCTGATACCATTTTTCTAATTGTTTATATACATTGTCCACATATGTAGAATATTAATTGTCTACACAGAATAAACAATATGGCACAACACTGCCCTGGAATCGGCCTTCTATTCGGTGGATGGATGGCGTTGAACAGGACGTTCAAACTCTTGGTTTTTGTGTCTGGTGCCCTCTTGTTGCGGTACGAGTTATCTGGAAATCACTTTATGGAATGTAGCGCTAGCGAAGAAAATGTAAAGTCCCCAACCTGTTTTCGGGTTGTAACTAAGGTTATTCGTACCATAAAACTCTAAATCTTTAAAATCAAAATTTTAAAAAATCCAGCTGTGCGGTTTGAAGTATATTTGAGTCGGTGCATTACTCAATCCCCCAAGATACCATTACAAAATTCCAACATTTAATCAGATTACGACGTGCAAAATTTAAACCCCAACGGTGATTAAACAGATAGACAGTGCACAGCCACTAAAGGTACTCGTATCTATCTACATTTTGCAAAAAAATTACTACCTTAACGTATGTGCTTGGCATAAAATTATCAGAATTGATATCTTTTTACACAATTGACCCTACAAAAAGAATGGGATTGATAACAACGTCGGCTGAGATGCTCCCCCAATATACACATGCGAAAGTAATTTTTATCATTTTGCCAATTTTTAAAATAATCCCGGGGTTTTGTGCGCACCACTCTCCCGATTTATTTATTTTTTAAATTCACTTTAGATTACATCCAAATACGAAACGGATACATTTCCTTGATACGAGTATAATAAATATGATATCCCTAATCATGTAATCCCGCAACATACATGGTGTACTGTACTATGCGTCTCTATATATACCATATTATGTATTTTATGTATCAAACATTTTTATTTTTTAATTTATTTTTATTTACTTGCGTATCATAATCATCATCATCATCAAAAAAATCAAATTGGTTCATTTACGATTAACAAAATCACTGGATTCCGTATAGGACAAATAATACGAATTATATGATCCAAAATGCCTGACATAAAAAACATATCGCTTAATGCACAAAAAGAATTGATGTCCTGATTAAACGATTAATTTTTTGGTTATGCTCGCTCCTACATATACTCGTATGTTATGTTGGGGCTAAAGTTTAATATGTAACTTCTTTATTATGACTTTTTTTTTCATAAACGTGATTTGATTTATAAATCAGATAAACATTTATCATACCAACATACGTCCACCGTATGTGGACGGTACCGTACATACTCGTATATGGACGGCGACGATGTCAGTGTGATATGATGATGATGATGATGTCCATGTGTAGGTTATACATAAATGTCTGAATTAAAAAAAAATACAATAATACAAAATAATAAAACGAAAAATGAAAATTAAATAAAATTATCAATTTTGTCAATCAAAATTACAAAAAATACAATAAAAATAAAAATCACAAGGATATTCCGTTTCGTGGAATGAATTTTAATTTAATTAGCAAAAATGGGGATTGATTAGAGTCAATTTTATTTGCAAGATGCCGAGCTGGATGGACTGGACACTGCGGTGTTAGGTTGAATACGATTAATTAGCATTATTCATTTGGAATTATGAGGAGTTGGTGCAAATGATGTTGTTTTTAGTGCACTTCTCGTGGGTCGAAGCTATTCCACTAATCCTACTAATCCTAAACAAATATTGAATAAATGTGTCCGTAACGCTAGCTGAAACCAAGTATGGCACCAATACCAAATTGCATGGAGTAAAAAATCTCAGTGTTGGGGTACACTTTACAAAGCGGCTAGATGACCAAAGTAATCTGAACAACGCAATCCAACAAACTTTCAAATATTTTTAAATTCAGATTAAATCGACATTTTTTTAATATCTGAAAGCCATCTAGTTAAATCTTCGTTTGTTAAAATACGGGGTTATAACTTATATCAAACCATTCATCCAGCGGAAAGAGCAAGAGGTGGTTCGGCATTACTAATAAAATAAAATATAACACACCATTTAGAGTCAAATATCGAAGAAGAAACCCGGCATAACTTGGAAAGGGAGGACTACCTTAAACTAATTAAATTACTTGGACGTGATTTTATTATTGGAGGTGACTTTAATACGAAAAACACCTATTGGGGATCTAGACTTACAACGTCAAAAGGTAAAGAATTGCTTCAAGCAGTGCAGACATCAAAATGTGAATGATAATTCAAAGGGAAAGTGCACGCAGGTTAACAAATTCAAAAACAAACTGGGACCTCTTTCGTGAGGTATTGGAGGAAAAAATCAATATTCAGGTGCCGATAAGAAATCCCCACTAGTTGGAAGATGAATTAGAACAACTCAATGAAACAATTCACTATGCTGCTTTGGCAAGTACCCCCATTATATATCCTACCCAATGGAAATTAGAGAGTTGGTAAGACAAAAACAACGGGCACGTAAAACCTGGCCAATAACTAGACAAATCTCAAATTACTTCTTAAAGAAATTTAAAATGCATCAATCAACAGATATCTAGTTAGCCTAACCAATGAAAAAAAATCTGATTATTCACTGTGGAAGGCGGCAAAGGGACTCAAAATACCCAAAATGCAAGTGCCTCCACTTTAAAAGGAGGATGGAACCTGGGCAAGAGGTGCTAAAGAGAAGGCTGATCTGTTTGCGGAGTATCTCGATGATAAATTCCAACCACTAATAAGACAAACGGCCAATGAAAATATAATGTCAATCCACAAGCTAGATGATTTTGATATACGCCCAGTAACTCTCACAGAATTAAAAGAAGAATTAAAAAGCAACATGAATGTTAAAAAAGCCTCAGGGGCTTTTATCAGGCCCCAACCTGATTACTTGCCAAATAATCAAGGCTCTACCAGGTAAAGGATTTCGTAATCTATTACACATAATCAATGCAAGCGTCGGTTAATTATTACTAAAAAGACTTAAACCAATAATTGAGGACCGACATCTAATTCCTCCACATCAATTTGGATTCAGTAAAAAGCACTCCACAATTGAACAGGTGCATAGAATCAACAACATTTTTGAAAGCACGTTAGAACGTAACAAAGTATGATCCAGCATATTTCTGAACGTCGCCCAAGCATTCGATAAAGTCTAGCACAGTGGACTGGAATTTAAGCTTCATAGATCTCTGCCGAGGCAATTGTATGCCATACTAAGATCTTATTTATCCAATAGACATTTTCGTGTGAAATATGAGGATGAATACTCCGAACTAAAGAAAATGTCTGCCGGTGTCCCGCAAGAAAGTGTTTTAGGACAAATTCTGTATTTATTATATACAAAGGATACTGAAACAATAGATGAAGGAACCATAGCCACCCAAGTTTACTAATGCGGTTTATAACTAAGCGCTAAAAATCAATCTTAATGATACGAAATCCACGCATATTAACTTTACATATCAAAACAAAGCTAAATGTCTTGGCATGACACTCGATGCCAAGCTCAAGTGGAGAGAGCATGCCAAAAAGAAAAAAGAGGAACTTAATATTAAGTTCAGAAAAATATATTGGCTCACAGGTAGAGGCTCTGAGCTTACAATACACAACAAGCTGCTGGCTGCTATATCGGCAAATACTGAAGCCGATATGGACCTACGGTATTCAACTCTGGGGATGTAGTAAACAAACAAACGCCAAAATGCTACAGACGTTTCAAAACAAGTTCTCCGTAGCATTGTAAATGCTCCGTGGTACACAAGAAATGAAGACATTCAGGGACTTACAGATCCAACACATCAAAGATGAAATAAAAAAGCATACCGCCAAACACGAAATAAGGCTCCAGGAACATGGGAATCCCAGATACCCCTGTCGTTGTAATAAGACTTCAAAGAACGTGGCCACTAGTATTAGTATTTTAAATAGGTTTAATTAGCTTTGGGACTAACCATTGGGTTTCACCCCAACAAATCAGAATTGTTTAATAAATGTCAAATTTAAAAATTTGAAAGATGTATTACCAGATGAGCACAGTCTCAGATGTAATTAATAAAGAAGAAAAAAGTGTTGGGGTTTCTCTTTCAGAATCTCTTCAACTACGGATATCTGAAGCCTTCCGGATTTACGTAGCCCTACCACAGCAACAGTCTCTGCTATGAGGATAAATTAATAATTATAATCATCCTTCATGAAAAATGGATGAATAGTAAAGAATGAATGCTTTAAACCTGTACCGCCTCAATGGAACCTAATACTGTGGGCAAAAAATAGTAAGACTTTATTCATAATTTTAAAATTCTTTATTTATTTCTCCAAATCTATTTCGTCTCAAAGTAATCCCCCCTCGGCCTCAATACACGTGTGCCAACGTTTTTTCCAATCCTCGAAACAGTTGTTAAAGTCAATTTCCGGAATAGCATCCAATGTGCGTAGCGATTCACGTTTAATGCTTTCAATTGAGTCAAAGCCACCGTCAAAGCGTTTCCCCAGAGCGATCCTTAGAGTTTGCTGAACAGCCAGAAGTCACACGGATCTAAATCAGGCGAATACGGTGGTTGCGGAACGATATGGGTGGAATTTTTGGCGAAAAAATCACGTAAAGCCAATGCAGTATGAGAAGGTGCATTATCGTGGTGCAAAAACCAAGAGTAGTCGACCCATAATTCCGGCCTCTTGTTATGCGAATAGCTTCGCGCAAACGGCGCATAACACTCAAATAGTATTCCTTGTTGACAGTTTGGCCGGTCGGAAGGAATTCGGAGTGCACCACACCCCGATAATCGAAAAAAACTGTCAACATCACCTTGATGTTTGACTTGCTTTGGCGTGTTTTTTTCGGCTCACCTCTGGCACAATATTCGGCCGATTAATCGTTTGTTTCCGGGTCGTAAGCATAGATCCAAAACTTATCGCCAGTTATAATACGTTTCATGACATCCTGGTAGTCGGAAAGCATTGTTTCACAGAGGTCAACGCGACGCTGTTTTTCCAAAAAATTGAGTGATTTTGGAACCAATCGTGCTTTCACTTTTCTTAGGCCCAAATGATCTTTCAAAATGGTTCTCACTGATCCTTCCGATATTTCAACGATGCCAGTAAGGTCTCTGACTGTTAATCGTCGATTCTCGAGCACCAATTCCTTGATTTTATTAACGTGTTGGTCATCAGTTGATGTTGATGGCCGTCCTAGACGTGGTTCGTCGTTGACACGTTCTAGACCCTCTTTGAACAATTTGTACCAATCAAAAATACTTGCTCGCGACGTACAATTATCACCGAAGGCCTTTTGCAACATTCTGAACGTTTCGGCACCACAAAATTGATTCCGCACACACAATTTACTGGAACTTCTTTGTTGAATAATTTCACTCATTGTAAAAATCGCCGACATACACTAATGATTATTTTGATGTGAAATTTGGCACAGATGTCACTGACAGTCATACCAACATAGAAAAAAGAATATTTCGACGAATGGTTTTCCGCGCGAAATTTAAATTAGCAAGCCTTACTAATTTTTGCCCACAGTAGTATATACATTTTTATTTTAATTTTCTCATTTTTTTTGACGATCCCCACTTGTTGCAATTCCGAAATCTTGATGAGACCACCCGCCCTAAGCAAGGTGTATATGAGCGCAGGCTTGTTCTTTTTTTCCGTCAAGTTGCAAAGGGTACTCATGGGGTGTACACGCAAAGTGGTGAACACGTAGTTGATGCCGAGTAAAAGTCATCCATACGTTACACCCATCGATTTAGTTTAAAGGGGTGGAGCCCAACCCAATTTTTAATAGAGCATTCAATTAGTCTGTTATTTACCTATATTTATCCATAATATCTTTTAATGTTCTGCTGGATGGGTTGGATTGAAATCCATCATCAAGAGTGGATCGCGAGTAACAATAATTTGGAGTTGAATGTTGTAGTTCAGTTTAAAAAAATTATCTTGAAACATTAAATTTGCTGTATGAAACAACAAAACAATGGAAAATACGTAACACTACGTACCTGCTAGCCCCTTCAATATGCTTTTTAAGCAAGGCGGTCACTGTTCCAATTGACTGTTACGAGATTTGGCAATCTTTAATTAATGAAATACACCTTTGAGTATTTGAGTAGTCCACGAACCATCATCTACCTTAATTATTATTCTTGATCAATATATAGCGAAAGTCCATAACACCAACATTCCGAAAAAATATTGCACAACAAATATTTCATGTAAATTGCACATAGTGTAAAACCACCATTATGGTTCGTGGAAGCAGATAAATTAGTTTCTCCACCTACAAAAATCGTTCAGCTCGTTTCAACAAGTCATATTTTAGTAAATCCATCAGTTTCTTGTCTGACCGGTGGTCGTGATACGTTTTCAAAATTTCTTACAATTTCGCATCATAAGCAGGATGTTTTCCTCATTTTCAAAATAATTTCGTACAAGTGTCTCTCAGTTATTTACACACGCTATTTGAATCAAATGTGAAATCTAATAATTCAAGATTTTTCGTATTTTTGTTGTATTTTCCGAAAGAATTGTATGATGATGAATTTTAGCACAAACACACATATGAAAATACAAGAAGTACACAAAAATGAAAAAATTGTATAACAAACACCAAAAGTGTACGAGCATACGAGAACACAAAAAAAATGTCTTGTTAGAAATTTTTGTTGAGTTGTCAGCGATAAAATGTTTTTCGTTTTCCTCGTCTTCTTCGTGCTCATATTTTCCTTTCGTTATCATATTTTATGATAACTTCCTAATCATAATTTTCATTTTTTTATTATTTACTTCAATTGTCGTACCTTATGATTGTGACTATACACCGAAGGTAGGTGAAAATAAAAAAAATTCCGTAAAAAATGTTCTTCATCATTTTGTCGTGGCTTGAATAAATGGGGTGGGGGGGGGTTATACCTGACTTTGGATGGTTAGCTTGCTACGGTGTGGTGTTAGATTCTATGAAATAAAATATGTTGAATGTAAATGATATGCCTTTCGTAAATATTATTTTTTAAAGTTAAGAAATTCCGTAATTTTTAAGAAGCATTAAATTCTTTGAAAAGTTGTAGTTGCTGCATGCAGTACATTGCATTGTCTTGTGCTTCGCCTTGTAACGATGAAATCCGCGAATCCCATATAAAACAGTAAGGTTTTGTCGGGAGTGTGGAACTCTCGAAAGTTATATTATATTAGAATATGCCTCTCGAGTATTTCTTAATAATTTTATTGTATACGGAGACGGGCAAGTACCAACATATCGTTCGTATATAGCTAACAGCATTTTAAACAAAAAACAGAAATCTTCTCGTTATATTAAAGTGACTCACGAGTACGATGTATGTGAAATTTGTGTTCTAATGTAGATAGATGTGTACGTTTTACTTTTGCTTTCTGAATTGTGTCTCCTGTGTACGTATACGAACGAGTACGTGCGACTGGTTCGTTGAATATTAATCAGTTTCATTCGAAATACTAATTTTTATGATAGAATGGAATAATTTTTGTTCGTTCGGTTGGTTTTTTGGTTTTTAACTATTTATACAACATACTCGTACATAGTGCATACATAACACATATAATAATATGAAATGTTTATTGGGTGAACGTGTTGAGCACAGTCGACCACCCAAATTATTAGTTTTGTGAACTATAACAATACCGATGTGTGTGTGTGTGTGGTTCAAAAAATTTTATGATCTTTATTAAATGTTTATATAGAATGTGGTGAATCTATATAAAATATAATTAGATTTTAATTATGACATGGTACATTTCGTGATGTGGTGGCTGAAATTTTTTGCTTTAGGGATTTTCAAATAACGTTTGTGTATACCAATTTAGTACTACGTACCGATGATGCATAACAGTTGAATGTTCGTTATAATATCTGTGAGGTTTTAGGCTTCCTCGTCACTTGCATATTGTCAGGTAATATTCTCATTGTAACTGATTTCGTATTCTAATTAATTTAATTTGGATACAATCAGCAACACAACTCGTTTTATTATGGATTTCCAAGATTTTTTGACACATGGTCTCTCCTTCATTTTCATTTCATCTTGACTATTTTTTTCGTTTTTTTTATTTTTACAACTGAGACTGTGCCCATCTCGAAATTTATCTTTCAAATTTTACAAATTTTACATGTTTTAAACAATTCTGATTTGTTGGGGTGAAAGCCAATGGTTATTCCCAAAATTATTTAAACCCATTTAAAATTTAATTTATTTTGGTATGTTTACTAGGTCAAGTAGCCTCGTTCTTTGAAGACTTCTTTCAAAGACAGGCTTATCTATCATATGGCAAATATAGGGGTTTCCATGTTCCTGGAGCCTTATTTCGTGTTTAGCGGGACGATTTTTTATTTCGTCTTTAACGTATTCCATTCAGGATAGCACGGTTCTAAAGAACGATCCTGCTTTGCCGAAGGAGTCGCGTCAAAAGTAATTTCAAGCAGATCTGTTCCAAAAATCCCAAAAATTTCTCTAATTCACCCACACCTACTTATTCATTTTCCCGAAAACGTTCTCTCAGGGTATGATTTCAGAATCTTTCCTTGATAACCTTTCTGATAACAGGCCTTATGCTAAAGTGATTTTAAATGGAGACGCATATCTTGGCTTACTCGATAGTGGGTCCACCATAATAGCCTTAGGTTTGGGAGGTGAGAAGTGTTTGGAAGACTCTCGGTATAAGATTTTTCATTTGCCTACTAATATACAAACCGCATCCGGAGACAAGGCTAGGGTATTTGGTTATTTACACGCTTCCATCAATTATAATGATATAGAAAAAACCCGAAAAGTCTTCATAGTTCCTAGTCTCAAGCAGAAGCTGTACTTAGGAATCGATTTCTGGCGCGAGTTTAACATCTGTTTTAAAAGTCCATATCCGGTAATCGCTGAAGTTAGTGATAGCCCTTTGGTTGAATCTCAGAATGAACTCACTCCGCAGCAAACCCAAATCCTAAATGACGCAATCAAGGAATTCCCTTCATGTGATGAGTTAGGTTTGGGGCGGACTAATCTTGTGACTCACTATATTGACGTGGGAGACGCTAGGCCCATAAAGCAAAGTCATTACTCTGTATCTCCGGCCGTCCAGAAAACTCTATGTGGAGAAGTTTTTAGACAGGATGTTGGCTCTCGGGGTAATTGAGGAGTCCACCAGTTCTTGGAGTCCCCCGGTGACATTGGCCAGGAAGTCTAATGGCAAAGTTCAAATGTGCCTAGACGCTCGTCGTCTGAAAGAAGTGACGATCATGGATGCGTACCCTTTACCGATCATCGGTGGGCTGCTGAGTCGGTTGGATCAAACCAAATTCATTTCTAGCATTGATTTGAAAGATGCGTTTTGGCAGATCCAGTTGACTCAGAAGTCCAGAGATAAAACTGCGTAAACGGTCCTTGGTCGCCCTTTGTATCAGTTAGTTGTAATGCCATTCGGACTTTGCAACGCGTCACAGATTTTATGTAAATTAATGAATCGGGTAATCCCACACCAGTTACACGAAAAAGTTTTTGTCTATTTAGACGACCTCCTCATTACCTTCGAGAGTTTCGAGGAACATATTCAGTTGCTTAAACAAGTGGCCTTCTTACTTAGTTCCGCAGGCCTAACCGTGAATTTTGCTAAGTGCCATTTTTTACTGAGAGAAATTCGCTACCTGGGCTATGTGGTGGGGGGATGTTTGCCTGAAGGTGGATGCAAAAAAAGTAAAGGCCATCCTCTCAATTCAATACCATCAAAAAAGTATCAATTGCATCTTACGCCACTCTGGCAGTTCCAATTACCGAACTACTAAAAAAGAACCGCACTTTCGAATGGACAGCAGATTGCAAGAAATCCTTCGAGCAATTACAACTAGCATTATCACGAACACCCGTATTAGTGCATCCCGATTTTTCCCGACCTTTCAACATACAATGCGACGCTAATAGTACTGGGGTGGGCGGAGTGTTGTTTCAAGTCGATGATGATGGTGGCGAGCGCCCCATCGCGTATATGTCCCAGAAGCTTAACGCCGCACAGCGGAACTATTCGGTCACCGAATTGGAGTGTCTTGCTGCTGTGTTGTGCGTAAAGAAGTTTAGGTCGTATATCGAGGGATGCTCTTTTACCATCATCACTGACCATGTGAGTCTCAAATGGCTGATGGGGCAGACTTATTTATGTGGTCGACTCGCCCGATGGGCACTGAAATTGCAAGGCTTCACCGTTAAAATTATGCATCGGAAAGGATGCTTCACGAATACTTCACGAAAGAGATCCCAGTTTTTTTGAATTTGTTAATCTGGGTGCAGTCTCCCTTTGAGGTCTCCCCATTTCACTGATTGTCATGATAACCGGGGAATGATCCGATACTAGAGAATTACTGTCTTCAATGTGAATGTAGTTCTGGGATATACCTCTTGCTACATGAAAGTCTATTAGGTCAGGTATCTTCGTTCCGTCACTGGGCCAGTATGTTGGGGAACCACCAGATTAAACTTCACATTTTGATGCCTGCGCTGCTTGAAGCAGTTCTTTACTTTTTGACGTTGTAAGTCTAGAACCCCAATAGGTGTTTTTCGCATTAAAGTCATCTCCAATACTAAAATCACGTCCAAGCGATTTAAATAGTTTAAGGTAGTCCTCCCTTTTCAAGTTATGCCGGGAAGGACAATATATTGCAGAGACAGTAAGCTGTCTGTGCTTAATTTGGATCCTTACAGTACTGACTTCCGTGGTTTCTTCTTCGATATTTGATTCTAGATGGAGTTTTATGTTTTCTTTTATTAGTAATGCTGAACCACCTCTTGCGCTTTCCGCTGGATGAATGGAGTGATATAAGTTATAACACCGTATTTTAACAAATGAAGATTTTACTAGATGGTTTTCAGATATTAAGAAAATTTCGTTTTTTTCTGAATTTAAAAATATTTGAATGTTGTGTTCTTACTTAACATTTTTTGTTGAATTGCATTGAGGGAGTTGCATTTTCTTCAGTTGATCAAGTATCATGTTGTTCAGATTACTTTGGTCATCTAGCCGCTTTGTAATAGCTGCAATGTTTTGCATAATTTGGTTATTGTCATAGCCCATATGTTTGGTTGAACCCAAACCTTTCACTGGGTTTTGATCCGTCTGATTTGACATTTGAACCCTTCGATTTTCGTGATTTTGTGGTTGATTTCTTGTTTTATCTCTTAATTTTTGTAGTTGTTTAATGCATATCTTAGAGTTTGTGCGTTTAATGCAAATCTTAGAGTTTTGTTTTGAATTATCTGGAGAGTTGCTTTCTCGATTTTATTGGTGAGGTCATACCAGGCATGGGCCACATATATAATTTTTATTGGCCTAATGCATAGTTTGTTATCATGAGTTTAGTTTTATAGTCTAAGCCGCTATTATAAGATAAAACAGAGTGATTAAAGGAAGATTAAATTCAGTGGCCGATCTGTGTCTCAAATCTGTTATATGTTTAGAAAACTCAGAATTTCTAAGTATTTTGCCTCATCAACAATTTCAATAACTTGGCTGTTAAGAGTAATTGGTACGGCTTTTTTTTGTTTATTTTGGTACGTTTGAGTGGGGTAGCAGTAAAGTAATTGGGTTTTGATGCAGTTATTCCAATATTCCAGTTATTGAAATAAGTGTTGAGGCAGTTTAGATGGGACTGAATTTTTATAGAACATTGATATTCACTATAGCTAGGACAAAAAATAGCAGTATCATCCGCAAATACCTGGATACCAGGGTCTTTTGAATCCGAGACGATTTATCGTATATGAATATGATGTACAACAGGAGACCTAGAACTGATCCTTATAGGACTTTGGCTTGAATTTTTATGATTTCCGACTTAGTATCATTTAAGCTAACAAAAAACTTGTGATTTTTGAGTTACGTGTTGATTATTGTTACAAGATATGGAGGAACTTCTGCTTTAATTAGTTTGAATAACAATCCATCGCACCACGAGCCAAAAGCCTTCTGAATATCCAGAAAGGCGACCGCAGAGAATTTTATACGGCTTTTTGCAAATTTTAGATTGTTGATCAGACAAGAAAATTGAAAGTGTGGTAGTATTTGGTTGACAGAATCCCGGAGCCTTCTTGAGATAACCCTTTCCACTATTTTACTCAGCCCACTTAAAAGACTAATAGGTCTAGTGTTTTTTGGTTTAGTAGTCTTCCCAGGTTTTGGGAGAACAATAATTTTAGAAAGTTTCTAGCATTCGGAGAAATATGAGCGTTTAAGTATGATATTGGTAACTAATGGAAGTTATGTGTCGAAAGCCGCGTAGTGAACGATTTTTTATAGCACGGTTTGAGACTCCATCCACACCGGGAGATTTTTGTTTTTAAACTTAAGAGCAATCTCAATGATTTCGTCAGGGCTTGTAAGAACAACTCAAATTAGCCCGCCTCAATGAAACCTGTACTATAATTTGTTACACATTTATTACAGTTACCATTTTCGAGGAACGAGTGTTCGGTTTAGCTTACAATAAAACCTGCACCGCCAAAATTGTAACTTGTAACAAATTATAGTACAATTCATTGAGGCGAGCTAATTTGGACGGTGCAGGTTTAGAGCACTTTCAGAATTAGAGTTTTACTCTGCAGACAGAAATGCATTTACTGAATCGATTACCTCATTCCTGCTGCTAAATTGTACACTTTCGTAAATATCAACAATTTTGTTTGAAACGACAACCGGATCGATTATGGGACTTATGGGACCATCTTGGTCTTCAAGAACAACTTTGCTGATTTAGCTGGCCTGATACAATTTTTGCAGTTGAAAATGTCGTTTCGGTCTGATACTATTTCTGACAGTCTGTTATCGAAGTATTCTTCTTTGAAGAGTTTTATTTTTTCATGATTGTGTTTGGTGGTGCGGTTTAATAATTGGACTAAATAGAGGGTTGGACTAAATAGAGTGGGAAATTGCCTGTTTTTATTTCGGAAGTAATTTCTGAGTTTGATCAGGCTGGTAATATGCTCAGAGAGAGTGAAAATCGAGATACTTTAAGATCAATATTTAGTGGCGAAATTATGTGGATCTCTAACTCTGGTTATAATTTATAGTGAATGAAAGAAATGCCTTGGGTGTTCCCCGATTTGAACATTATTGAATTCATAGAATTTGAAAAGTTTAACGCAGTTTCATTTTGGTTTGTGTTAGGACAGTGCCAAAGAGGGTATCGAGCATTAAAGTCACCGCACACAATACAAAATTTTGTGTTGAATTAAATATGTTTGTCAAATCGGACGGGATGATTTTTCTAAAACAAATTGAAAAAAGAGTGAGAGACAGAACCTCTCTCCAATAATTAAAGATGTGGCTATGAAATGCTCCCTAATCATTGCTCTCGGGTTAGAATGTTTTATGAGTTAATTTATTAAAATGGCCGTATCGCTTGAATGATTTAAGCTTGAATTTGTTCTAAACACTTTGTAATTTTTAACGATGAGGGAGTGTTTGTCGGACAGTTTTGTTTCATTTAATCAAATTATATGAGTTTTATGTCTCTGAATTAAGTCAGTGAGTTCCTGGCGTCGAGCCAGACTACAATTTATGATTTTCATTTTCAAAATTGGCAGACAAAATTCAGATACATTGACTTTTTGGAAGTTACTTTTTGAAATTTGGTTTGTTAGTGGAAGGAAATTTATTCCAAACAACTTCTTAGAGGTGAAAAAAATCTTCTAACTGTTTATTTGAGGGATTAGATGTCTCTTTAGGATATTTCAGACGATTTGAAATATCCGCGGTCTTAGGTTTAGAGTTTGTAATTTTGTGGGTCATTGAATCAGCAAAGGAAATGCCTATACATTAGGATTTAAGTTTTTTGAATTTCGATTTAATTGATTCTTGCTTGACTTGCTCAACTTACCTAGATATGTTTGTCGCGTGGTGCATGCGCCTCTCAGCAATTGGTATTTGATGTTTTCCATATTCCCCTTGTCTAAATAACAAGGGCATTTGCCTGCTTCATGGATTCCCGAACACTTTACGCACTGGTAATTCACGTTACACTCAGATGAAACGTGTCCAAAGGCCTGGAATTTTCGACGGTGAGTCGATGTTAAGATTGAGTTTTCGAAGGTCACTGTGAAGCATAGCAGCATTACAGTATTTCTATTTTCCATGCCATCTTTGATCGTCTTTTTTATTGGGTATACGTTGATGACCTTCAGATCTTTCGAAAGAAGATCACTTTTCCCCTTACAATCGTAACTTTAGGTTTTTGGCCCCGAATGGTAGTTAATGACATTCTTCGGGAAAACCGAGATGTTGTTGATATTCACTTTTATTAAAGTGCCATTATATTTGCGAGCAGGGAATTTCCTTGATATTGGTGAACTTACACTTTGGTAGGTTTCTCAAAACAATAGGAGGTGGTCTGATTATTCGCTCAGACTTCGTAGTTTTGTTTTGACTGAGCGGCTCAAGCTAGTTAAAATTTCAGAATTTAATTGATGAAATTTTCCACCAACCACAGCTTCTGGGAAGTTTATTACTTCCTCCTCTCCCATTTCTTCTTCAGATGAGTAGTCAAAATCATCGAGCAAACAATATGTTTACTTGCTTTTCTAGAATCCCACTAATTGTTTCATTCTGTTTCATATTTGCGAGCAAAATTGATTTACTTTTATTGTTTTGAGCCGTTTTCCGTTTTACAAGCGCTCGTATTTTTACCAGGCGCTTTGAAATCTTGCAATGCACCACTTCATAACATTCAATTGATTTATGATTCTGCCATCTATCGGAGGGGAACCACCCCCTTTTCATGTTCAAACACAAGTTATAAGGAAAATAATTTAAAAATTTTACAATGTTCCATCTATCTCCACCATTTTTTAACGAACTATGATGAAATCTGGTTAGTATTGGTAACTTGGCCATTTCATAATCAATCCTTAAGAAAATTTGTTTCTAGATTGATTTTGAATTTCAGATGAATATCTGGTATCTAGTCGGTCTACATGATTTAATAAGTTGAATTTTGAAGGAAATTCTTATATATTACTATGCTGGAAAGAACTCGGCTAATTTTTGAATGGAAACTTGCGATTCTAAAGAGCAACATTAAGGGAGATTATCGTTTAGAATTCGCTAAGTAAGTAAAGGGTTTTCCAATAGGAATGATACTATTTTTAAGTAACGTTTCGGCCATTTGTAATATGTCATGGTCTGTCATTTTTTGTTTCATTGTATTCAGTAATCTTTACAGTTTCATCATGGTGAAGTTTTATTATCAAAATAATCATTCTCCAATTGCAACTTTTCGTACGCTTTTGCCATTTTATAGTCGTAATAATCGTCCAAGTGTGCTCGCTCGTCGAATTGTTGAAAATTTTGAGCGTACATTTTCTTTACATAATGTTGAAGTGCCAATAAGACAAAGATTCGCTCGAAGTAATGCAAATATTGCTGCCGTTCAGGCAAGTGTTGCTGAAGACCGCAATTTGTCGATTCCAAGACGTTCTCAAGAATTGGGACTGTCTCAAACCACAACCTGGCGGATTTTGAGAAAGGATTTGGGTTTGCAACCGTATAAAATTGTTCTTACTCAAAAACTGAAGCCATTGGACCACCGTAAACGTCGTGAATTTGCTGATTTTGCCTTGGAACAACTTGAACACGATAACGATTTTTTTAAGAAAATCATCTTCTCCGATGAGGCTCACTTTCATCTGAGTTGTGCGGTAAATAAACAAAACTGTCGATTCTGGTGCGATGAAAATCCACAAAATTGGTGGTGCAACAGATGTTTCCATCATTTTTTTTTCGAAATGAAGCTGGTAACACCGTTACTGTCAGTGGAGGTCGGTATAGATCGATGATAACCAACTTTTTATGGCCGAAATTGGAAGAAGTTGATCTTGACAAGATTTGGTTCCAACAAGACGGGGCTACGTGCCACACAGCAAGTGCAACAATTTTTAAAAAAAAATCATATCACTCTTATTGGAAAACCCTATATTTCGATTTTTTGCGGCCAAATAACTAAGTTTAGATAACAATAATGATATGGCTGAACCAATGTCATACTAAAACTAAATGGGACATTTGGGGAATATTTATCGGTTAGAATTTTTACCATAATTTTTTGAGTTTCTGCGGCTATAAGTTGTTTTTACTTTTTGGCCAATATCTCAAAAACTCACACAGGTATTCCACACGTACAGTTGTTTTTGTAGTAAAATTTTTTTTATCTTAATTTTAATTTGATAATCAGTCAAAAAATTATGTTACCTCGGCAATGAAATGCTTAGGATTAGATGGTGTAATAATAGTAAACCATAAATTGTGTTTAACAGTTTCTAATTAAAAATCATGCAAAACAACAAATTTAAAACAAAATTATTTAATTATGCATGTAATAAGTTATATCTCCAGTTTCTTTAAGTTTATTTACAGATAAGCAAACTGAGAAGCACGAGCTGGAAAAACTTTTTATAACTTTAATGTGTCAACTACATAAAACATAGTTTATTTATTGATATAATAATTTAAATTTTATTACATTTTTTATTTTGTTAAATATGAAAATTAAAAACTTTTTTAGATATTTAATATAAATAAATAATTTTTAAGATATATTACTTATAATTTATGTGTATGTCTATGTATTTACGTGGAATATACATAAATATAAATCCTTTCATATCAAATGTGTCAAGCGCAGGTAAATTCATTACCAATTTTTTTGTCTGTTTTCTATATAAAATAAGTCATGTTTTGTTGTTGTACTTAAGAAGACATAAAAAGAAAATAAATACTTTTCCCGGATACAATTTTTTTTTATTTATTTATTTGTCTCATCTCTCGTTGATATCGCATAATTAGTGGGAAAAACTGTACGCTCTGACTGTCATTAAAATACCTATTGGCGTAATGGCTAAATGCAACAGACGTTAATACGAGATGAGACAAATTTCTTATATATATATATACGAAAGGGTCGTCGTGCTTAATTAATTTTTTATCTAATGAGACAATGTTTAAGTACTCCACAGGTGATTTATACCATTTTACTAACTGCAATACTGAATAATTTATGTGGAACCAAGTCGGTAATCTGATACCGTACAACGCTATATATAATTGTAATGATTTTTCATTACGTCCAATAAATTAAATTAGTAGAATGTGCGACAGCATGAAAAAAATTTCATGCACGAAGAGCATACCACCCTCGCATATCGAACAAAAGGGATAAAGAGCAAACAATTCCCAATAAACCGAAAAACTTTTTTATTATTTTTGCAAACACAATTTTGACAGTATTCCAATTTTCATGTCTAATTAAAATATACCTCAATCACATGTTAAACCAAGCTTTGCAATGAACATAATTTTTCATTTAAAAACATTTTAAAACAACAAACTAGAAATATTTGAAAAATAAAACATACAATTTTCCTCTCCATCACCATATCGCATCTTTCGGTTTTCGTTTTTCGAACTCGAAATTATTTTCCCAAAAATAAAAAAGCAGCAAAGAATACTTTCATTTACCAAATATACAGCAGCAACAACGCAACGATATTGTTGTGTAATGATCATCAATTTTGCCTCCAAAATGGACAATAACAAATTTGTCCCCAACAAAATAAATACGTATAATGAAACTGAACAAAAAAAAAAATCTTCTCATCCTTTTGTGCACCAAATCACCTCCCGAACGACCGCCTCACCATACCCCAAAAAAAACCTTAAAGAGTAAAAATGACAACAATTATATTTTAAAATAACAAAAAACATCCATTCTTCATGTTCCCATTTTATATTTTGTTACATAGAGAACACAACAACACAAAATGCAAAAACTTTTTTTGCATTTTATCAGTTTTGTGTATATGTAGCTCTATATAAATGTATATTTATGTGAATCAAATATTTATACATAAGTGTAAGGCTATGTAAATTTCAGAGTGACCAAATGTCCAGTAAAAATTCGTTAGTTTGCTTTTATGTGTTAATATTCAGATGGGTGCCAAATTATGTTATATCTCATTAAGGTCCTCTTTTCTGGTTTCTTCCTGAATATTTTCTTGTTCTTTTCTAGCAGATTCTACCGTTTCGGGTCTGCAAACAAGAGAGCATTAATCACGATAACTTACTTTAACTATAAGTCTGACCCAACAGTGAAGAGACATCCACTAATAAGAATATTGAGCCAGTCATATGATTTTGTATCTTTTGCTAAATTAACCTGGTGTTCACTTGCTGAATTAATAATGATAATTTTCCAACATTCAGTCCAATACGTAGTGGAACGGATACAATATAAAACAAATTTTTTTATTCTAACAAAATCTATTTCAGCGAGTTTCTTGTTCGCTGTCAAAGCATACGAGTGCAACGGCCAAGTCTAAGACCACTGTATCCAATTTTCGATTAAGTAAATTACACCAGAGAGTGCCCTCACTAATTTCAGTACTCCCACTTTTACTTACAAGTTATTAAATTAAAAATGCCAAAAAACAACGATAAGAAAAAAAACTTATTTAAAATCACATTAACTATTCTTTAACATAAGGCTCAATTTGCCAATTTGTTCCTAGGGTCATTATAAAATTTTAATATATGAATATGTTTCGTCACACTCATACACTTCATATACAGGTATAATCTCATTTGGCGCATTTTTATTACAATATTCACAATATTTAAACTTCCATTGGCCAGATTTCGAAAACACTGTGTTTGTAGAAAATATCAAAATTGTACACTGTCATGGTCGATAAAATACTTTCATCGCGGGAAATACATCTATTTGATAAGAGATGGCGCGCAAAGCAAATACTATTTTAAATTATATTTATTATTAGTAACGAATCCATTTTCTATATAGGTAGGTGACTCAAGTTAATTAGAGATTTTAAATATATTTAAAAATTGCGATTTAAAACTTGCTTGCTTTCGTATCCACAAAAAAATGTATTTTGTGTCCAATCCACACAAATGTGTTGGTAAATAATAATGTCAAGATAATTTGTTTGTTATATAAAATTTCATCTCAACAGAAGACCAACTTACACAATTGTGTGACCGGTTATAAGTCTTTTAAAATATTTTATTTGGACGTTAATCATGACCTTATTAACACAAATGTGTAGGTATGAAATGCTTTTTTTAAGTGAATTGTTTTCAAATCGTATAATTTTATTTTTTATTAATTGTGGTTCCATCTATTCGAAAAATAATTGGTCTAATATAAAATGTCAAAATAAATATGGGAGAATAATTGTAGTTTACTAACCTAAAAAAGTGGCTATCGCACGATGACCGAACATTTGTAACATATAATATTAAAATAAATTTACAATAAATTGTTAAAGATTAAATAATATATTTTATATAAAAAACAAATACATTTTTTTATTTTTAAAATGCAATAAAACAAAAAGTTCTCAATATTTTTTCAAATTTATTTGTTCATTGTAAAGAACAACCCTTCCGATTAATTATGGAATACTAATTCATTCATATGACTGCCTCGGCTGACCTTGACGTACCCCATACGTTCGGTCCAATTTTTGAGCACATTTTCGATGGTATGCGGCATTATACAGTTCAAGTTAGCCGAAAGTTTCCAGCCGAAAGATGGTAATACAGATATTAAAAATACCATAATATGCCGATAATGCAGATTACGCCGATAAAGAAGTTAAACTTCAATACTCAATCGAAAAATCACGGCAATACAGATTTAAAACAAACAAATAATTTATCAATTTTCTAAAAGAAAAATGTCAATAACAGACATATATAGAAAGTTAGCGAAACGTTGCCAGCCGAAAATGAAAAAAATCGATATAAAAATAGTGTCTTGACTCGGCTGAAGTACGACAGTTAAACAAGCCACATATTAAATTGAAATATTCTAGCCGAAAGTGACTAACCTACAAAAAATATGTATCATAACAAACAACAAATACAATTTACAATTTAACCGATATTAATTTATTGTTTCATGTGAACAAAGCAGCAAACGGCCAACTTTCAAAGTTTATTATAACTTAACTAGATTTTGATTATAGGTTAGGGATAAGTCTGATGGGGTTATAGTGGTGACATTTTTATATTTCCCTTCTTCTGACGATAAAATCGTGCATCATTTGAGATTTTGCAACATGGACACCAATCTGATTAGGCCGATTCGATAGCCCATGGCCATGGGTAGATTTTGATTATAGGTTAGGAGTAAGCCTGATGGGGTTGTAGGGGTGAAATTTTATTTGTTCCCTTATTCTGATGAAAAAATCGTTCATCATTCGAGAGATACCAGTCTGACTAGGCCGATTCGGTAGCCTTTGACCATAGGTAGATTTTGATTTTAGGTTAGGGGTAAGTCTGATGGGGTTATAGGGGTGACATTTTTATTTTCCCCTTCTTCTGACGATAAAAATCATTCCAGATTTTGGCACATGGACACCAATCTGAGTAGGCCTATTCGATAGCCCATGACCAAAGGTAGATTTTGATTATAGGTTAGGGGTAAGCCTGATGGGGTTATAGGGGTGACATTTTTATTTTTCCCTTCTTGGATTGGAGTCAAAGTTGCAAAATCTCGAATGATGGACGATAAAATCGTCCATCATTCGAGATTTTGCAACTTTGACTCCAATCTGACTATGCCAATTCCATAGTCAGTAATCATAAGTAGATTTTGGTTATAGATTAGGGGTAAGTCTGATGGGTTATAGGGTGAAATTTTTATTTTTCCCTTCTTCTGACGATAAAATCGTTCATCATTTCAGATTTTGGCACATGGACACCAATCTGACTAAGCCGATCCGATAGCCCATGACCATAGGTAGATTTTTATTATAGGTTAGGGGTAAGTCTGATGGGGTTATAGGGGTGAAATATTTATATTTCCTCTCTGCTGTCGATAAAATTGTCTATCATTCGAAATTTTGCAACATGAGCACCAATCTGACTATGCTGACTCGATGACCCATGACCATAGGTAGATTTTGGTTATAGGTTAGGGGTAAGTCTGATGGGGTTATAGGGGTGACATTTTTATTGTTCCCTTCTTCTGACGATGAAATCGTCCATCATTTGAGATTTTGTAATATGGAAGCCAATCTGACTAGGCCGATTCGATATCCCATGACCATAGGTAGATTTTGATTTTAGGTTAGGTTAACATGGACACCAATCTGACTAGGCCGATTCGACAGCCTATGTTCGACAGCATTGATGTACTAATCGGAGTTGACTACTATCCTCTAATTGTAAACAGCAACATCATTAGAGGACACCCACAAGATTGCCCGAGAAATCGAACTTGGCTGTATCATAATCGGCAGCACAGGCTACAATAACCAAGAAGATAAAATGTTGTCAATGGTCACCACCAAAACAATGAAGCAACAACTAGCTTTATTAATAGAAAACTATGCCATTCCGAAAGAAACAACACATACCCTCTAGCACAAAGCCATATGCAATTGGAGAAAGATGGTCCAGGTGACAATCCAGTAAACTATATACCACATCTTGGAGTGATCAACCACGAAAGTACTATCACAAAGCTAACAGTAGTATTCGATGCATCGAGCAAAATCACTTCAGGACTATCGTTGAATGATATATTGATGAACCACCCCAAAATTCAATGTGACCTAGTTGACATTACCTCGAGGTGGCGAACACATAAATTCGTGCTAACCGCAGATGCGGAAAAAATGTTCCGGCAAATCTGGATGCATCGTGGTCACCAGAACTGACAACGCATATTGTGGCGAAAAAATCCATCACAACCAATAGGAGAATACAAACTAAAAACGGTTACCTCTGAAACAATGGCAGCGACTTTTCTTGCTGTAAGAACATTAATGCAATTGGCATAAGGAACGAGATTTTTACGTAGATGTTTTACTGACCGGGGATGACAGCGTCGCGGAGGTTGAGCCATTTCACAACAGGTGACAAGACTTGCACGGAGCGGAGGATTTCCATTGCACAAATGGGCGTCGATTTCAGTTGAAGTCATGACTAACGTTCCTGAGCAACTACGAGCAGAAGAAATGATTAATTTAAAAATCAACCACATAATAAAATCACTAGGGATTCTCTATAATCCTGAAGATGACAAATTTGATCTGATCAGGCTAAATCTTTCAATGGAAGAACCAGCGAAACGTCTATTGTTATCCGACTCTTCAAAATTATTTGCTCCTGTAGGCTGGTTACCACCGATAACGATAACAGCAAAGCTATTAATGCAGGACACCTGGAGAGCTGATGTACAGTGGGATGGCAAGCTACCAGAAACAATTGAAGAAAAATAGAAAAGTATAAGATCGAGTTAGATGAATTAAGCAGAAAAAAGATACCAAGATGAGATAAAACAACGTCAACGCAAAAATCGGAAGTACATAGATTTGCAGGTGCTTCGCAAGTGACAACCAGCTTGCTGCTAGCAAAAACCAGAGTTGTTCCAACTAAAACAAAACTGACAGTTTCAGAGCTGGAACTAAACGCAGCGCATCTGTTATATAGAGTTCTAGGATACGCCAAAACTACCATGAACATCGAAGATGTTAAAATTTTTGCTTGGACGGATTCCACCATAGTTTTAAGCTGGATGAGAGCTGATATCACGAAGTTAGAAACCTTTGTAGCCAATCGGGAATCTCAGATTAAAGGTATTACCTCAGCTAGGAGAGGATTAGCAGCGTCTACAATCACCTCACAAAGCTCGATCTGGTAAACGGGGCCAACATTTTTGCAGGAAAATTCAGATACACGGCCATCCACACTCATACAAGGATCCGCAAACACAAGCTGATCACAACGAGGACAGCGCAGAAGATATCACTTGTCCCATAATAACCGCTGAATCCAAAGCAAATACGCTACATGAATTAATTGTTCATAAACAACCGCAACAGCCGAAAGAAGTGATAGTACCAGAACTGAAACTCGCGGAAGCCTAATAACTAGGATTGAACAACATTGATACTTCCGTAAAGAACTTCAGGCATTGGTGAGTGGGATTTTATTGAATAAAAAATCCAAACTATCTTCTTGAATGAGTTTCTCAATGAAAGCTCCGTAGACCTTGTTGAACACCCGCGATATTCCCGGAATTGGATCAGAAATACCGTAGTTCGTTACCGCTCGGTCGATGAATAAAGATCCAACGCGTTGACGCATTCGACGTTCGGGAGGGTACAAGTTGATACGTGCTAGTAACTCGATACAATCGACACGGGAATTGATGATATCACGCACAAACAGCGCGGAAGCTACGTCTCGGCGATTGCCTAGACGTTGCAGTTTCAATAGATTGCATCGATTCAGATAAGGCGGAAGAAAGTAGTCCACGCCACGACTGGATGGTAAACGTCGTAGCGCGAACAAAGTAAACTGTTTCTGGATACTCTCAATTCTCTCAGACCCGTTAACGGGTTACGAAAGTCCTTGCAGTTTCGTTTAATGAAGCCAATCATAATGTACGACTTTGAAATAATGGCGTTCACATGTCTGGTAAATGTAGCATCAGATTCAAAGATCACACCAAGATCCGAACTGAACTCAACCTGATCAATGGTTTCGTTGTACAGTTGATATTGATAAAAAATAGGCGAGACGATACGGAAGAAAGAAATAGTTTTGCAGTAAATTGTTAATTGCCCAGCTACAAAAGCGGTTTAACTCATCTTGTAACATTTCGCAGTCTATCACGCTAGAGGCCCGGGCGAAAATCTTCATGTCGTCTGCGAAGAGGAGGCAGTTGCCAAACTTAAAACATTTTACAATGTCGTTAATAAATAATGAAAATAACAGTGGGCCGATATGGCTACCTTGAGGCACGCCGGATGGTGCCCGAAATAATGGGGAGAAAGGGTCCAGAATCCTAACAAATTGCCAACGATCTGAACGATAAGAACACAATCAGTAGATGGGGATGAAATCACAGTCAAAACTCTCCAACTTGGTAATAAGAAGGGAGTGAGCAATCACGTCGAAAGCCTTTGCGAAGTTTGTGTAGACAACGTCAAGCTGCTGCTCGGAGTTTAGACTGTCAAATAGATGACCACAAAATGAGGACAAGTTAGACACGGTAGACCTACCGGTATAAAAACCATACTGAAAAGGAGAAATAAGTCTCTTGGTATGGAAGTGCAATACTCTGTGAACCATGGACTCAAACAGTTTGGGTAAGACAGAGAGAATGGCGATCCCACGATAATTACTTACCTCACTTCTATTACCCGCCTTGAAAATTGGTTGAACGCATGATATTTTCCAGGGATCTGGAAAAATACCACGACGATGGCTTTCGTTAAACAAGAAGATAACTGCAGGGGCCAGACTTACGGCACAACGTTCGAATAGGATCGGTGGGGGACCGTCATAACCCGCTCCCTTGCTAACGTCGAGAAGGAGCAGTTGATCCAGATCCTCCTGTTCGGTAAGTTTGAAATGATCGAGGTGGAAGTAGTAGGAGACCCAGTCGATGCAAAGAATTTGGCAAACAAATTGCAAATGTCGGATGGCTGACTGCCGGTGCAGGTCTGGTACGACATATTCGACGGAAAACCAGATACCTTTTTCTTGCTGTTAATAAAGTTACAAAACTTTTTGGGATTGGATGTCGAAACTTGCTCGATTTGCACTACGTAATTATTGAAAAGGAACCAATTAAGGGTCTTAAATTCTAAGCCATAAAGCCTGTAAAGGAAATGAAACTTGTTGCGTCGTTTCTCGAGCAGCATCAACTCGGTATTATACCATGGCTCCCGAAAACCGGATTTATTATTGATAACCCGCGGAACGTGTCTCTCGATACCACTCCCGAGAAGCTCGTTGAATCTGTAAAAAGTCCCAATCGGCAGTGCTGAGAAATTCTTTCAAGGATGCGTAGTCGATCATTCTATAATTAAAATAAAAATCGGTAGAAAAATAATTATTTGCACATTTAGTATGAAAAATATTTATCGTAATTGGTGTGTGATAAATGTTTTATTTTAAGTTTATAACAAATAAAAAATATTTATTTTCTTTTAAGTGATAATTGACTATTTTATTAAAAGTACTAGTTTCGAGCTCATACGCCCTTTGTCAACTTATAAAATATTTTAAATATTATTAATAAAATAGTCAATTATCACTTAAAAGAAAATAAATATTTTTTATTTGTTATAAACTTAAAATAAACTCAGTGATAAAAGTGCACAAATATGGATATTATCCAAAATAATAATGTGATAAATGCTCTCGCGCCCAGTGAAGTCCAAGCACGGAGCAACATCGGCATGCAAGACGTCGTTGGCAAATAGTAGGTCCTGAAATTTCCCTCGACTGTTGCTGAAGCGGTTAAGCTGCGTTGTTGATATGGAAGCGAAGTAATCGATGAAGTCAATGCTTTCTCGTCGGTTGAGGATGAAGGGAACACACCGTCGACATCGTTCCAAGATATATCGGGTATCACAAGGGCGAACTGAAGGTATAACGGCTGAGTCGATGTAGTTGATAAACATGTTGTAGACATCCAGGTCAGATCCAGACGGAATATAAACGGCGGCGGGGACAATCGAGGTATTGTAAGCTAGTCTGATGCGAACGGAAATGACATCAAGGCAGGGATAGCTGGCGATCCACTTCATTGGAGACTGAATTATTTACAGCAATTAAAACACCACCGCCTCTACAACTGGTGTCAAAATCGTATCTGTCCTTTCTATGAACAACAGAGTCTGATGGAAAGTACTCTTCGGATAACATATTGAACGTAAGCCAGGTCTCACTGATTATTATAACATCGAAATCAGTATCAAGTATGCCTAAGCGGAAATCCTTGGTTTTACTGCGGATATTGGAGGCATTGTGATAGTAAATAGAAGCAATGGCGTTGATAAATTAAACTGGCTGGTTAACGCAGTGGTTACTTCGGCTGTTGAAACGTGGCCACAGTCCGGTTTCTTGATATGCGTCGATAATTTCTAAATGAGCGGATTAAAGCACCAGCAATCCAAACGTCAGAATTGTTAAGTAGGTTAAAATCAGCACCCTTCAAACCAATTTTAAATGAGACGAACGTTGGTGAGCTGTGCAAAACGCGGTCTTTGGGTAATAATAGCCTACAATTTACGTCATCTGGCGAACAATTTTGAAGTTTATCGACACAGTTTTGATAGAGTTGATGGGAGGCTTGACACTTTTTGCAGATCTTGTCGGGTTGGAATTATCATCAGCGAGTTTGTTAGTCAATGCGTTGATTAATTTACGGTTTTTAGCCACCTCCTTAAGTCCAAATTGTTGGCGGCTTTGTCCTCTATCACATCAATTTTCCTAAACATTTTGGACATGTTATTGTTTGTGATCAATGATATACAGCAGTGCCAAAAAAGCAAATACCGGTGTACTTTTTAATTGAGTTTATCGCGGCACGGTCAAGCCCACTACAATCGTAACAAAATTGGCAATCGCGGAGATTATATTAAACGATGTCCGTAAAAGTAGCGGACATTTTTTTTTTGCACGAGTTCTAAGTCATTGTAATTGAATGTCAGCAAATAAACACAGTTTGACACAGATTGTTTGAATTACTGCTGTGTGGCACGTATCCCCGTCTTGTTGGAACCAAATGTTGTCAAGATCAACTTCTTCCAATTTCGGCCATAAAATGTTGGTTATCATCGATCTATACTGATCTCCATTGACAGTAACGGTGTTACCAGCTTCATTTCGAAAAAAATACGGACCGATGATTCCTCCAGACCAAAAACCACACCAAACTGTCAATTGTAGGTGAATGTAATGGTTTTTCATGAATAATTTGTGAATTTTCTTCGCACCAGAATCGACACTTTTGTTTATTTGCCGCACCACACAGATGAAAGTGAGCTTCATCGGAAAAGATGATTTTCTTAAAAAAATCGTTATCGTTTTCAAGTTGTTTACGCAGGCAAATTCAGCAAATTCACGACGTTTACGGTGGTCCAATGACTTCAGTTCTTGAGTGAGAACAATTTTATACAGATGCAAACCCAAATCCTTTTTCAAAATCCGCCAGGTTGTGGTTTGAGACAGTCCCAATTCTTGAGAACGTCTTGGAATCGACAAATTGCGGTCTTCAGCAACACTTGCCTGAACGGCAGCAATATTTGCATTATTTCGAGTGAATCTTTGTCTTATTGGCACTACAACATTATGTAAAGAAAATGTACGCTCAAAATTTTGAACAATTCGACGAATAGCGAGCACACTTGGACGATTATTACGTCTATAAAATAGCAAAAGCGCACGAAAAGTTACAATTGGAGAACGATTATTTTGATTATAAGACTGAATAATTTGTAAACGTTGTTCTTGAGTATATCTCACCATGATGGAATTGTAAACATTACTGAATACAATGAAACAAAAAATGACAGATCATGACATATTACAAATGGCCGAAACGTCACTTAACAATTATACAAGGTTATCCAATTCAAGCTTGATAAAGTAAACTTAAAAAAAACACACAAAATATTCGGAATGTATTGTAACTTTTATTTCATTTTACAGATTGATCCTTGCCATTTTTAGTTAAACAAGATATCATTCAAATGTCCTCCACGGGACTTCTTACAGGCCTTGATTCTTTTGCGGTGATTTTCAATGACTTTTCGGCACATTTCGGGCGGTATCTCGGCCATTACCTTACGAATATTAGTTTTCAATTCGTCAAGAGTTTGAGGATTGTTTGCGTAAACACGATCTTTCGCGTAGCCCCACAAAAAGAAATCCAAAGGCGTTAAATCACAGGATCTTGGAGGCCAATTGACATCAGCCAATCGCGAAATCAAACGTCCAGGAAATTTCTCTTGCAAAAGATCTCGATTTGCTCGTGTTACGTGACTGGTTGCTCCATCCTGCTGGAACCACATATCGTCAAGATCATAATCTTCGATTTTCGTAAAAAAATAATCGGTTAACATGCGGCCATAGCGCTCAGAATTGACGGTAACGGTTCGTCCATGGTTGTTCTCAAAAAAATACGGCCCAATCACACCACCAGACCACAATGCGCACCAAACAGTGACTTTTTCTGGGTGTAATGGCTTCTCTACAATCAATTGTGGATTTTCTGAGCCCCAAATTCTACAGTTTTGCTTATTAACGTATCCACCAAGCGAAAAATGAGCTTCATCACTGAAGAAAATTTTGTTCGAAAAATCAGCATCGACGGCCTGTTTTTCCAACACCCACCGCGCATTTTTAACGAGATTTCGTATAAACTGATGCTCAAATTGAGGTGTCCAATTTGACTACTAAATTAGCGCTTTTCGAATACGAACCCGAATTTTGACAAAATATCGAGTTAATTAAGATTATAGTGTGGGACGAAATCTAACAGGTTCCGCATACCATGCTGTATTAGACTTCTTGATTTTCGATTTTACATTCATGTACTGACTTTCACATTTATATTCCGAACATCATTATTTCGGTATTGTTACCCATCAAATGTTGTGGCATTTATTGAAGCCCCTATTTTTATTCTAAAAACCGCAATGACAAATGATTTGATTGCCAATTACGCATACAGATATTTAAATCAAGATTACTAACTCTTTTAACTTCCTGAAATATAAAAAATATTGATTGACATAATTTGTACATTTCGTCGTGTGATCATTATCAAATCGTACAGTACGTACATTCGTCGCGTTTTGATTTATTCGTTTAAATTTCCCGCTTGCAACCCTTCACGCATTCCTCCTTTTATTTATTACAGAATTTGACAGGAAGTTTTGATATTTCAAATTTATATTTTATTTTTGTAGAGTATATAGAACAACGTGACGTGAATATATTGATAACTTCCTCCCTAAAAAATAATGATCAATCTGGTCACCTTCAAATATTGTGTGTACTATATGACTCGAATATACGAGTACATGTCGAAATATATGGAGTACACAGAACATGTAAAAGCAAAAAAAAAGTATGTGACGGGGATTATCTATACGTGAACCCTAGAATACAATTAAAAATCATTGTTAATTGTCATTAATGACGTACATAATATCCAACAAATTGATGGTAATATTTACATATACATTGTGTATATTGGTTTAAATAAAGCAACAACAATCGAGTAAATGTTACATGGACACAAAAAATTAATTTTTGCATATATGCAAAAAAGCAACGATCAAAATAATGATGATGAAAAAGAAAACGAAGACGAATTAGAAATGGCTATTAACATATTATATAGATTAACTCCATCCCTATATATAGACAACCCCCCCCCCCCCCCCCCGTATAAGGACATATAGACGTACGTACAATAAAATGCATTTTTCATTCCGAAAAATCGAGTAAAATGCAAAACAACAAAATGAAACAGGACTAGGAAAAGTGTACAGTAGTAAAATCAACCAGAAATAATATGTACATGAAGTAAAAATTAAAGGATTCGAATGTAAAATGAACAATTAAATTAATGGTATTATGAGAATATTTAGTTTAATGTCCTTTTTATTGGGTTTTATATATGTAATGGGATATATAAGAGCAGGAGGCACCATGCAAATATATAGACGGACAGACATTAAGCGAATAAAATTCGGATTTTTTTTGTATTTTCGAATCGCCAGGTACAATTAAAGCTAATGGTTTGCGTCTTCGATATGTTAAGCAATAATTACCGATTGGTATTTTCTGTACATACAGACATAAAAAAAACAAACAAAAAAGGAATTTGTTGTTGCCCGTCCTTTAGATTTTCATTAAATTCCTGTGATTTTATTTTTACTGCTCTGCTATGTACTCTCTCTTGAGTAAAATTAAATTAATTTTTAATCTTGGATCAATTATCAGCATGGTTGGACGAAGAGTAATTGGTTTACGCCTAAATGATTCTTTTTATCACAATAAATTATTTTAGATATTAAAAAAGGAGAGAGACAATTTTGTATTTTTTTTTTTTTAAATCTAAATCTATTTTTGATGTAATGGGGCATATACACATATCTATACATGTACGTACATACATACGTAATACTATCAGGATAGAGGGATATAATATAGTTTAGATTGGTATTATAATCGGAAATTGAAATCATTTTTCGATTCATATACGTATGTATATGAGCAACTCAACTAGTTTATTGATTAATTTGCTGATTTTATGATATAGTTCGATTTTTGCGCTCCGAATTTCGAATTACACTTTGAAAAGGATATCCAGGTATTTATATACCTTCGGGAAATTGCTATTATACATGCATATTTTTCAGTTGTGCATGAGTTTAACAAAAAAAAAATGCTTTGCATCGAAAAGTTGAAAGAACTTTGAAATCATTCATTCAAACGCTTCAAATGCATAGTATCTTTGTATCAATAATGCATGAGCGCATCATCTGAATTGAATTGTATATGTACATACGTGTGTCTATACAACACTCTTTGAATAAATACTAGTTGTATATGTGCAGTACAGAAGAAGATTTTACATCAACACTTCCTTATTCCTCCTTATTTTTTGATTGATTTTTGATTAGAGATTGCAACATTAAAGTGGTATAATTCTCATTATATTACGAGTCAAGTAGTGTATACATTGAGGAGAATACTAGTTCCATTCAAGATATAAATCGTCTGTGTAGCAAATCTTCTCTAGACTGTAAAATTTTGTAAATAAACATTCTATTATGTAAAAGCCCTTATTATATACTTTGAATATAAAAGCCGTGTATTTATATAAAGAGTTTTGTTAACTGAGTTTTGTGTGATCAAGTTTTTTATGTGTTCGGATTTAGTTTATCGGTTGAACCAAGAGCGAAATTTATATTATGAAGAATTCTTTTATGTAAAATAAGATTTTGATCAATTTTATTTAGTGTCTTGGAACTATACACGGATATGCTTAAAAGTATATAAATAATGATTGTATACGAGTATAAGGTATACATTGCGTGTCAAAGCTCTGATCTTTTGACTATTCTTCAACTGGAGACTTGGTAATTTAACTTCTGTGTTCTAATAAATGGCAAAACTTATCACTCTCTTATGAGTGATGTAGATTCATATTTAGCCTTTGAGGGTCCATAACTACCGTTCCCATTTAAATTTCAATAATAATTTTATGGATACAAGTGGTTCTAAATAGCATGTATGTGGTATTGTGGTATGGATAATTTTACAAGTGAACATTTTATCCAATAAATTATCTTAGCATTTTTAAATCGTATTCTCAAAACATTTTTTACCCAAGATACAATTATTGACATCAAGCGAACAAGATAACATTAAACGTCAAATCGAAATTTTAATTAATTTATATCCTTAATAACATGTTGTATAAGATAGCGGAAATTTCTCAGCGGAAAATAAGAGATTTCGCTACTCGCCGCAAGTGGCAGCACAATCACAAAAGAGAATTTATGTTGTTGTATAATTACCAACGGAAATCCGTTTCAGACACAATATCTTCAGGCCACCTTCCTTTATTTAAGCGTAAGAATGTTGGTCCATTCCACCAAAGCTCGCAACCTTTAAGTCTCCCTGGTGTAATTCCTCTTGAGGCAACATCAGCCGGGTTTTCTTCAGATGGTACGTGACGCCATACTGTTTTAGGATGCAGCTTTCTCATTGTAGACACTCTATTTGACACCCATGGTTTATAGTTATTTATATTGCCCTTAATCCAACTTAACGCGATTGTTGCATCTGTCCAACAATACACTTTTGCATCGGCATATTGTGTTGACTCATGAATATGGTTTACAAGCTTTACTAGTAGTAAAGTTGCATTGAGTTCAAGCCTTGGGATAGTAATTTTATTCGTTATGGGTGCAACTTTGGTGTTGGCCATTATTAGGCTTATTTTCACCTTTTCATCAATAACTCGGTAATAAACTACCGCAGTCAATGCCCTCTCGGATGCATCCGCAAAACCATGAACTTCAACCTTTTTGCTTTTAATTGTGTTCACCCATCTTGGTATAACGATGGAGTCAATGTTGTTCAATTCATCTATATATTTTGCCCATCGTTTGTCGATTTCTGTGGGCAATTTGTCATCCCAACCAATTCCACTTATCCAGACATCTTGCATTAACAGCTTACTGCTGATTGTAATCGGAGAAATCCAGCCCAAAATCTTTGATGAATCCGATAGCACTGCTCTTTTAGTTGAGAGGTTTGAAGTAGAAAGCTGTAAACGTTGCGTGTTGAATTGAAAATTGTCATCTCTTGGATTGTATAAAATTCCCAACGTTTTAATTATGTCGTTCAATTTAATGGTGATTGTGCCATTGCTTTGTATTTCTTTTGGAATTTCGGCAAGGATTGTTGCATCGTTCGAAGTCCATTTCCGTAGCAAGAATCCTCCTCTGGCCATTATGCCGGTTAATTCATTATACGCGTTGAGAACATATGCTTTTGTGTCGCCTCCGGTTAACATATCGTCTACGTAAAAGTCTTCCTTCAATATTTTAGAAGCAACGGGATAGCTTTCAGCTTCATCTTGCGCTAATTTGTGCATTGTTCTTATTGCTAGAAAACTAGCTGCCTTGGTTCCATAGGTGACTGTTTTTAAGATAAAATACAAGATATTGCAAGGTTAGAATCTTCTCTCCAAACAATTTTCTGGTTTTCATCTATCCAAACTTGTCTAAACATTTTCTCCACGTCTGCCGTTATAACATATCTATGTTCTCTCCATCTTAGAATCAGTTTATCCAGGTTATCTTGAATTTTTGGGCCGTTTAGCATTATATCATTTAAACTTATACCGTTTGTTGTTTTAGCTGATGCATCAAATACGACCCTCAGTTTGGTGGTGCTACTGTCCTCATTTATTACGCCATGATGTGGGATATAGTAGATTTTGCTGGATTCATTCTTGTGACACGTGGGCGGTTGGTTCACTGCTGCCATATGTTTCCACAACATGATTGTCGCTGACCGTCGAACTAAAGTGCGCGAAGTAGCAGGGGCCGTAGGCATGTCATACGGAACGGCAATTAATATTTTAAATGTTAAGATAAGTATGAGAAGCAGCAGCCCCGGCTCCCTGCGGTTTCTTTCTGTTCCCCAACATGGAAACATGGCTTCGAGGAAAAAAATTCAGCTCAAATGAGGAGGTTATTGCCGAGACAAAAGTGCATTTTGAATAGTTTGAGAAATTGTATTGTTTGGAGGGATTAAAGAAATGGAAACCCCGTTGGGAAAAGTGTAACGGCATAAAAGGAGATTACGTTGAAAAATAAAATATAACAATTTAAAATGCTTGCGTCTTCATTCCTAACACGGGTACTTATTGATTGACCCTCGTATGTAGACAATTAAAACAAAGGTGTCGACAAAGTAGAGAATGTAGTTGTTTCTGTAACTGTTTCTGTTAGCAAACAGCACAATTCTAAGATTTCGTTCTAATTCAATCATGCCAATGGAATCACCTTCAATTTCCACGTGCAGCGAGGCTAATTTATGATTAGTGTCGGAGGTATTTGATCAACTACGAGTATTAACACAAGAGCCTATATACATGACATTAGAATGACAATATAAGGTGTAGCATTTAAATTTCCAGGTGAATACAGTCCCATCATGAAATAACCATAATATTTGGTGGAACTCGAGATTTTTGGATAGTTCTGAGCAGCGTAACATCTCAAGTTCCATCAAGTATTATGCTATGAGGATCTGATTAGAACCTCCCGAAGCTTTTAAACGTAAATACTAGAACTATCCGAAAATCTTAATGAGACTAGAATTATGTTAGTTCTTAAGGCGGCTGAATATGAGAGGTTCTTATTACAAACTCCTGAAACTTTTTATTGTGAGACCGATGACCAACACCCAAAATCACAGCTTCCACCAAGATATTACTATATGCGGCTGTTCTAAGCAGAGCGGCTATATATGGGCCATTCTCGCTATGAAGGTCGCATTACAACCCCTTAAAGTCTGAACGTATTTGATACATCAACACTGATATAATTTTACCATTTTAAATACCATTTTTACCATCATTCATTGTGGAAGCTAACAAAACGAAATAAATTCCAATAACTCAGATTCAAGCTATAAGAACAAACAATGGAGTTTGCCAAGAAGCAATGATCAACAAGAAAAAGCCTTTGCTGAACACGTAGAGAATATATTTCAGCCTAATGTACCTTAATATAGAAGAGCAAACATATACAAGAACAATACTAGGCTTTGACCCAATAACAGGAAAACTCCTTAACAGCTTCCCAATCGGAATCAAATTTGTACCAAAAGTACGGAAATTTGCGGAAGTGATTATGATACCCAAGCCATTAAAACCATCCAACGAAATAACGTCTGATAGACCAATATAACCATTGTACACCAATATGGATTTCGAACAAGACATTCCACAATAGATCAAGTTCATAGGATAAGGGACATCAAGCCTGGCATGATGGCTGAAACTTAGGAACGTTTTACCACCACAATTGTGGCACCTCCTTGGATCATACATTTAGAGACAGAGACTGTCGAATTAAACAGTGATAAGCATACTCACAAATAAAAGAGATCAAAATTGGAGTGCCACAAAGAAGTGCCTTAGGACCAGTACTCTACCATTTATTCACTTGCGATATTCCACTAACTGAATGCAGGAACGATAACACTGCAACAATATCAGTAGGTGACACCGTTAAGGGAGCCACTAATAAATTTCAAAGTGCTATAGACCGAATTAACGTATAATCAAGCTATGGTGCTTCAAGTTGGACGAAATAAAATCAGTACGTGTTGATTACACTAACAGAAAAGTACACCAAATGCCCGTGGTACTAAATAATGTCTCATTACCAACTCAGTAAAATACTTAGTACTGAATCTAGATGCTAAATTTTAATGGAAGGTGCATGCTAAAAATAAATGGGAAGAGCTGAGATTCAAACAGAGAAAAATGTACTGGCTTTTGGGAAGGAACTCATTTCAAAACAAAGGATACTGTTAATGTCCCTTGGCACGTACATAACAGCGACCGGCATAGGAGCCTTGCAGTGGAAACAGGCACGAAGTAAGCAATTAAGCACGGAACCATTAAGTAAGACACCACATTCACCCAAACGTCGAAACAAACCAAATGCTTCACCAACTAGAAATTGTCAGTAGGTAAAATTTCGGATAAACCAATGGGGGCATCCTAAACATGTAGCAAAGTAGCAAATTAGGTTAGAAATGAAGTACTGTTAGTCGATATATAGACGCAAGGTGCATCGTAATAATGTTAAATAAATAAATAAAATTAACATTAACAAAAAAAAATGCGTTTTGAGTAATTCTAATTGTTTTAGATGTTTAGCACGACATCACGAAATCACTTAAAAGTCATCCAATTCCTACTATATACAATAAAAAATTTCTGTTGACCTCAACCAACCAAAGCAATAAACCGTTTGCGTATTGAATACTGTGTGTACGCACTTGTACGTCAAAATAATAATATTTATGTATCAATATCCGTTACAAGTTCTGCATTCCCATAAATCATATTGATTTCTAATCTGTGAAAATGAAATTTATTTCATGTGCCCTTTTGTACATGATTTATTGTCCCGGAAATGGCGAACCGCAACAACGACATTCGAATATGGTTCGACAAAATATTTTATTTGATGTCAAATTTTATTTCCAATAAACACCGAGGGTTTGATTTGTTTTCCGTTTTTATTTTTATTTTTTGTATTTCCTCCAAATGATCAAGTACATAGCACATAGATGATAACACAGCGATGTGTCTGCGTTCAATATTAACAATTTAACAAAAATTTTGGAATTTAATGAATTTTGTTACAGAACTTCATTAAATTTATACATCAACACCGCACCATCACCCAGCATATGGTTGGTAGGTATGTAGCTTTTTAACCGAATACATTATTTTCTATAAACATACACCGCACCACATACACATATATTTTATCTTCCACCTCATTGAACTTTGTCTGAATGAACCGGGGCACCCACAGTAATTTTTGTTAATTTAGCATTCATTATACTGTGTACGAGATACAAAAAAAAAAAAAAAAATAATGCCTATGTTTTAATTCATGCGATTCCATTTCATTTCAATTTCATGTGTAATTTGACCATTGATTTATTTTATTATATTCTGACATATTGCCTTTTTAAAACAGAAACATCCCCAGATCATTAATGAACACACAACGCACATATATAAATACTCCGTCCATAATTTTTGGGCTTTTATTTTGGCTGGCTGTGTTTGGGTTGTGAGTGTGTGTGTGTGTGTGTGTGTGTGCTATTTTAAACATTGAATTATATTGCGGTTCATCACACCACCCACTTCTATAAACTACGGTGTACATCTGAGTGTTGTATATACCCAAACACTCATCTCACAGCAACTGACCCTAAATAAATTAATTTTACCCTATTTGATTAAACTATCCCTTAAAGTTTGTTTTGTTATGTTTGACAAATTTAGAAGAGTTTTTAATGATTAAAAATACAAAAAAAAAACTTTTTAGTCCAAATTGGATTCTTGTCTAACATTTTTTTTCTTCTTGTTTTCTAGTTCTGGACTTTTTATGTTTGTTCTAATCATTTACATATAGGATACGTACATATGTGGTGTTGCTGATGGTACCTTGTTTTAGTGACTTTTCATATTTATTTTGCATACATCAAAAACCAAAAAACTCTGTATGTACAAATTATTAAAGGTACGGTGGTGGTGTGATGATTGCGACACCTTACAAATCCATGATTCAGTGTTAGCAAGGATAATTTTCGAGTTTTGTACTTCAAACAAAAGTTAAAACATTGTTAGGCAGCTGTACATTAACTGAACTGATTTGAACGTTTGACGCCTCATGATGAAAATGAAGTGGGTATAGAAAACGAATGGCAACCTATGGGGCGACTGAATGGCTAAAAACGGTGCAGGAGCATCACCTTAGGTTATGAAAACATTGCAATTATGATCGAGGATTTTCACGCCAAAATATCTTTTGACAAACACTATATCCAAAGATAATGTGATGACAGTGAAGGATTTCCTAAACTTTCATTAAAATTGAAATCCGCCATTTTTGTTTCAATATAAGCGGGAAATGTCGTATAAACAAGTAAATTGTAATTTACATAATACGTCTAAATTACAAGTTACAAATTCTTTACACGATTTTTGTTGCAGATGACGGGAAACGTCTCCACGACAGTCAGAGGTGACACCTATCGGTGGGTACCTCACAATCAAACATCTAGCATCCATGTGGACAATTTTCTTCTAATCGCAATCAAAATCATCATTCGTTTTTTCGCATTTATGTCAGCAACTCTCGTAAAATGAGTGAAACATGACATTCGAGTGATAAAACGAACGAGCAATGAGGAAGAGAAAGGAGCTCCCAATCGGCACACCAAGAATTAGCAAGGAATTAATACAGCCGCAAATCGATCACGCGACGTCTCTGTATAATAAATTCTGCGGCGTACAGTACCATATCGGAGCTCTGTGCAGTGAAGAGAAACCCGCTGGAAAATGTGCTATTACCTCGTTGCAATGTCACTTTTGTAAACCATACAGAGGCAACTATCAGGCACGGTTGAGAACCATCAAGGTGACGCCAAGCTAACTCACGTACATTATTAGTTGGTGGATACAAAGCTGCCTCGAAACACAGATCTAGTCTTCGAAGGCAACTACACGAATTGGACCGAATTTGAAAATTTGTTTGTCGACCTAATTGACAACCATAAAAGCATGGTGCATCGTACGAGATCAATACACCCACCGTCGGTTCACCATCGACAGCCATGGGATTGCGGTACAATTCGAATCAGCCGTGGAATTGTGCAAGATCCTTGATACTATCTATAACCGACGCCATCCGTAATATGAGAGTTTTAGAAATACCAGTCACCACATGGAACATCAACTTAATCAACATCATCGCAGACAAGTTGGATCAGAAACTCATCGACATTGGGAGATGCCATTAACTCGAGCACAATATCCATCATACGAAAATCTGATCGATTTCCTGAACACTCAACGGTAGTCACTTGATATGATTTCCATGACTAAAGTAAAATTAAATCCACTACGGTCGCACAAAGAGGTTCCACCATCATCGCATCCGTCGTGCACTCGAGCGCCTCACAAACCTGTCACGTAATCAACTCAAGTGTCAAGTTTGTGCTGGAAATCACAACATGTTCCAGTACGATCAATTCAAACCCTAACCTATGAAGAATAGTCCAATCTCGTTCGAGAAAAGATGCTGTGTTTCAACTGTCTGTGCAAAAGCCAATTCAGTTCAAATTGAAAATCCAACTTGACTTGAATTACAAAACTTCGTCATTTGAGCTTTGTTGGATTCGGGATCCCAGGTCAGCTTCATTTCGAAAGCACAGAAAATCGCATCGGATTATATCACATATTCAATGATAAATCACTACTCCTTGGAAGGTCATGAGAGGATGCAGGTTTGCGACTACACCACATGGAAGTGCCGGGCCAGAAGTTGGTCGCATTGGTCTCAAACTCCAACAGACCGTCTTCGAAATAGTAACCCGTTTTCGCAAACTTCAATTTGTTTTCTTTTCAGACATAAAGCAGATGTATCGACAGATTTTGATGGCGCCCGAATACAGAAAATAGCAGCGGACTGTATGACGACCTTATGCAGTTGAGTCAGTTCGAGACTACCGTTTGTGCATCGTTACGTGCGGTACTGTCGTTGCTGCGTATCTCGGAATTTGCCCTATCGTTCAGCTAGCACGATACGAGTAGGAGAAATACCCAATTGCAGTTAAAGTCGCATTCAGAGACTTCTACGCCAACAACCTGATAACCGGCTCAGACAACACCGCGGATTTAATCGAGGTTCAGAGGCAAATGGCACTCCTCAGATGTGGCGGTTTTGAACTACGAAAGCGATCCTGGAACAGTTAGCAGTTTCTCAATCAGATATCAATTGAATTCCGTTAACATAAAGGTCAACTTGAGCTAAACTGGGATCATTTAGTCAAAACACTCGGTTCAACATCAACGAGTCATTGGATATTCTTGCATCAACCAAACGCAAAATACTGTCGCAGGCATCAAAGATATTCGATCCGCTTTTCTGGGTATCTCCTACAACTGATATCGCGAAAATCGTACTACAATGATTGTGGGTACTCGTACTTGGCATATGATGGGATGAAGCGGTCCCTAAATCGAGCGCTCGAAGAATGGCTCACTCATCTATTTAGTTTAAAATCATTGGAGGCTCTCAGAATCGATCTACCAGTTCACGAGTTCAGCGAGTACAATGTTAGCAAATGGATCCGCCAAAATTACAATACTGGCATCAAAGACCAAGGTTACAATAATGACAACGATCAGCCTATCACGTCTGTAGCTCTCTGTAGCCAATTCCAATCTCATGCACACCATCGTTCAGTCATTCGACGTGCCACGTATTCAAATGTACTCATGAATCGGTTTGCAAGTGGTACTTGGTTGGCTACGCAGCTCGTCTGGGATTATGTCGACACCAAACATAATCTCGTAGATTGCGCATCTCGTGGTGTTGACCCTTCATTATTACACAGCCATTCGCTGTGATGGACACTTTCTGTTTGGCTACGAGAAAGTCCAGATTAATGGCCGAGCCAAAGAACGAGCGGGACTTACACTAACATCGTCGAACGTGACATCTGACAATGACATATACGACCTACAAAACTCAATATTCATCGCTCGGAAAATTACTTCATGTCACGGCCGATTTATTCAACATCGACATCTCAGCACTACTACACATATGGGAGACTTCACCACCGTACCCGAGCTCCTTTCGTCCGCAGTGACGGTATACTACGGATTAGAGGGCGGCTCAACGAATCGAACTTGCTATATACACATTTTTCCCACAGACAACCAGCTTACGAATATTCCTATTTCGCAAGCACATCACACAACTGATGGTGGCAAACTTACGGAAGCACTATGGGATTTTAAGCTTCAAAACTTGTTGCGCTCACACGTACATAGATCTGTTGTGTGCTTTAGCCATCGCGCAACGGCGAGCTAGCACCTGATGACTAATTCACCTTCGAATCGTGTTACTCCTGCAAGGTCGTTTGACGTAAACTAACATTACTGCATCTAGATAGCACGAGGAAAATGTCACTTCGGAAATCGCTGGGAAGCACTGCTGTGCCCGATCGATCAGGGCGTACCAAAACTCGCGACCATTGTCTCTTATGACGAACGACCCCGATGACAGTACGATCCCCACTCCAGGGCATTTCTTAATCGGCAAGGAACCAATCAAGAACCTGAGCCAACATTACTCATTGTGAAAATGGACCGTCTTAATCGCTACCAGCACTCTCAGAGAATTATAATCACTTCTGGAAAATTTGGTCAACGGAATACCTTTCTCGCCTACAGCAACGACCAAAGTGGATGAGCACATTAACATGCCAGAATGGTGTATACATGCTGTATATTTCAGACAACCACAACCAACACTAAAATATTAAAATTCTTTAGGGCTTCCGGCAGTATTGGAGATGACACCAAATATCTCCAAGGCAGTCGGAGGTGACACCTATCGGTTTTCAATAAATCGTCAACATCGGACAACAATTTTTATATTACAGAAAACCCCCTTATTTAGAGATAATTAAAGGCTCTAAACAAATTGAAAATCACCACCTCTTGAAAAGTTATAGGAACTAAGGGTCTTTAGTATGGTCAATTCGCAATATAACAAATTTTGGGACTCAACGAATAAAATAAATAGCCAGAAAGGTTCATTAATTATGGTGAGCTATCTTTATTTTTCTCAAACCAACTAGCAGCTGCAGCTCCTGATTTTGATTGTGTGATGATTTTGGGAGATCTTAACTTACCGAAAATAAAATGGCTTACAGTAGATGATGAACTTCTGCCATTCAATGGTGATCTAACTTCAGATCCGGTGATGGACTCAATCTGTTCACTCGGGCTAAGACAGATTAATAACATCGAGAACCAGTGCAGCAATATCCTCGATCTGGTGTTCGTTCCAGTAGAAGTACATGGCACAATCATTGCTTGTAATGATCTCGGCGGTTCTTCAAGTATTTTTCACATACCACTACATATCCAATTAATATTTGAAAATTGTGTTAATGTTAACGTAAATTTTAATTCTAGTGAGTCTTTAAATTTTAATAAGGGAAATTATAATGCTTTAAATGAGTTTCTGGACAATATCAACTGGGATCAATATATAACGGGTAGTTTAGACGCTTATATTGATCAGTTTTATAAAATAATGAACTTGGCAATTGAACAATTTATTCCCCGTTCACCTGTAGTTTCGTCGATGCCCGAGCCATGGTTTAATAGTCGCCTCTCAGGATTAAAAAATCGGAAATCTAAAGCTCATAAAAAATATAAATTAAACCCATCCGCCGTAAATTATGAAATATTTAGCGCTCTCAGATCTCAATTTAAAATTTTAAATCGTTTCTTGTATAATTTATATATTGCCGAGATCGAATCGAATATGAGAAACAACCCTAAATGTTTCTGGAGTTATGTTGATTCGAAACGGAATTGTAGAGGTATACCCTCGCAAATGTTTTTCAATTCTTTGACGGCTAGTGATCCACAAATTATCACTGACATGTTTGCAGCATTTTTTGAAAATGTGTATGTCCCGTCTTCGAGAGGGAATGACGATCTTGTTTTTAATAATAATCCAAACATTCAATTTCAATTTACTACCGATGACGTTCTGCACGCTCTTTTGAATGTAAATGTGAATATGAGTTGTGGCCCGGACAAAATTCACCCGCTTGTGTTGAAAAAGTGTGCTTCGGTCTTAGTTCAGCTGCTGACGAACATCTTCAATTTGAGTTTGAAAAGTGGGGTTTTCCCTTCAATTTGGAAATCCAGCTTCATTAAACCAATTTTCAAGAGTGGACGGAGAACGGATATCGAAAATTACCGCGGTATTTCTATCTTATCGGCTATTCCTAAATTATTTGAATCGATGGTCAAGGACCGCATCTTTTTCTTAATTAAAAATTCCATCTCAGTAAACCAGCATGGGTTTTACCCCGGACGGTCAACTGTGACAAATCTTGCTTTGTTTACAAATTTTTTGACGCTAGCATTAGAAGGTGGTGATGGTGTTGAGGTAGTGTTTACTGATTTTAGCAAAGCTTTTGATAAAATTGATCATGTTTTATTGGTAAAGAAACTGGGACAGCTCAACAAGTGTGATGCGTTTCCTTTAAAGTGGATTTTTTCATATTTGACGAACAGAACTCAAAAAGTTTTTTTAAATAATATTTTATCTAGAGACATCAATGTTTTGTCTGGCGTCCCACAAGGTAGCCACATTGGACCTCTATTATTTATTGCATTCATAGATGATGTGAAGCGGTGCTTACGCTGATGATGTAAAAATCTTTTGTAAGATAAGAAATGATCGCGATCTGCTAAATCTACAACAGGAATTAAACGTTTTCTGTGACTGGTGTAGCTTGAATAAGCTTTGCCTGAACGTTTCGAAATGTAAAGTTATGAACTTTTCTAGAAGACGTTATGGACGTAATGGACATGATAATAGTTTATTCTTAAATGGCGTTATGATAGAGCGGGTTCATTCTTTTCTAGATTTAGGGGTTTTGTTTTCACGAGATCTATCGTTTAAGGACCATATTGACAGATGTATTAATAAGGCTAATTCAATGTTAGGGTTTTTAATCCGTTTCTCCAAAGACTTTCATGATCCATATACTCTAAAAGTCCTCTTTGCTTCATTTGTTCGATCGCACTTGGAGTATGCGTCAATTGTCTGGAATCCGTACTATATCAATTCCTCTAACCGTATAGAATCAATCCAGAAGCGATTTATGCTGTTTGCCTTAAGGCGACTTCCTCGAGAGGTAAACGCTCCTAAGTATGTGCTTCCGCCGTATCTAGGCCGTTGTTTGATATTGAATATTGAACCATTGTTCGTTCGAAGACAAATTTCTTCCGCAATGTTTGTGCGCGACGTTATAATGGGCCGAATTGATTGTCCCCAACTACTATCCTTGTTTTCAATACGTGCCCCAGTGAGATCACTCAGACACCGAGGCTTAGTGATTAATCTGCACTTCCATGGGTCTAATTTTGGTATGTCGGACCCGGTTTGTAATTCTAGCCGTGTATTTAATAATGTATCTACCGTGTTCGATTTTAATTTGTCCAGAGATGAACTTAAAAGAATTCTAAAAACTTTTTTTATTCAAATTTGATTTATATAAATAAACCTAATTTTAAAAATACCAGATGTAAATTAATACTGTTGGTAAAATAAATAAATTAAGCACTATGACTTTTGTCAGCTAAAATCTGAAAATGTACTTTAGTTCATCTTTATAAATAATTCTTACTCTACTTTCCCAAAAATGTCAGCTAGAATTTGTAGATATTTCTAGATTCGAATATTTAGCATCGTGTCCAATTTTATAATTTTCTTTTTATAAATAAATTACAATCGGAAAAATAACAAATTTAACAGTGTAAGTTATTAATAATTTTTTACCACAAAATTCATTATCATTTCACTCCTCCATTTTTTCGCAACCTTTCAAAATATTTGCAAAATACGAAAAAGCTCCTATGGAAGCTGCCACTTCCAGTAGACCGATTTGGCCAAAACTGGTATCTGCCATTGTCTGTCATTATCAGCAACATTTAGTCTGCACGACACCACACATATGGTACATACAAGCAAACACAGACATAGATTTCTAAAAAACTACATTTTTTGACTTCGGCTATATAGCCTAGCGTAAAGAAAGTAAAATGTGGTTTGTGTCGGGATAATCAACATTTCTATTTTATGCCGCATTCAAACTAATTCCGCAAAATCAATTCACACCTCTCTATCCTATAAATAATACAACTTTATTATGCAGTTCACATTACAAAAAAAATCTTAAAGCAAATATTTCAATTCGATCAAATTAAACCGGTTGGCTGTATAAAGTAAAAAATTTGTTTTTCTGCAAAGCTTTTAAAACCGTATAAATGCTAAATTATTGAATTTATTTTATTAAAACAGAAAAATACAAAAGCATCCATTTTCCCTTGCACAAACAGCATTGAAAATCGCTGGTAAATAATTTTCTGGTCTTCAAATAATAAAAACTTATTTTTCATACAATTGAGCTTATGAGCTTTATTTATTGACATGCACACCATGGGTACACAAAAGAATGAGGAAACTCGAGGGAGAATAAAATTTTTCGTTATAAGCACAAAATTTGCTTTTCTATTTGTATTTTCGATAGTGAAACGAACATTTTTTTGTAAAATTTTGTATGTTCAGTCAAATACTAATTTTCCAATTTTTTTTTAGGAACAAAAAAATTTATATTTAAAGTCTAAGTCAATTTTCCATTTGGTTTAATCTTTTACATACATACATAAAATATTTATCTTAAAGATTAAATTTTTTTTTCTGATAATCGAATTACGCTATACACAGTTTGATTTAATATTCCTTCTCATGTACTTGGTTTAAAAAAAACCCCAAAAAAAAAAATTTCGATAGTTCTGGAAAATTCTGAATTTGTTTTTTTTTGTATTCAAACATTGAATGGTTCAATGGTAATTTGTGTGCTAGCGCGTGAAACATTGAATATCGAATATTTGATTGATATAAAGCTAAACAATGTAAGGTTGATTTTCATTTTTCCAATATGCAAATTGGTCTATAGTTAAAACCAATTTTTTTTTTGCTACCTACGGCTGCTTTATAAATATGAAAATTGAAAAATCGTTTTTGTTGTTGTTGTTTTTTATGACTGTATGTGTTTTTTTTTCATATATCCAAAAGGATAATTGTCAGGGGAGTATTAAAGTTATGGGTACAATTATGGTCAAAATGTTGAATATTTTATAGAATAAAGAAATTATGTATTCAGTGTGAGATTTTAGAAAGAAAATGATTGTTGCCATTTTTTATTGTTGATTTTACATACGAGATTAATGTTTATTGTAGCATACAATTTGCGTACATTAATTATCATGGCTGACAGGGTTTTGATTGTGAATGAAAACAATGGCCGCTTATGAATACCATACCTCCCGAAAACAAAAACCTTTTTTGTTAAATATGTGGAGATAGCCAAACCAAATAATTTCCAAGTCTCTATGAGTAACGACGACCGTTTTACATGAACGTTATGTGTGTTTTGTCCAATTCTTTTTTTTACTGGCGTTGCTATAACATTTTTATTATTCGTTTCAAGTGTTCGTTAGGATTTTTTTAGTTTTTGAGTTAAAGACTGGAAACTAAAGTGGAGTCCTAAACCATAAACAATCCTTAGTTATTATGTATTTAGGTCATGCGTAATTAAGAGTAAATTAAGAAATATTTGTGGAAGGGAAACTAATGGTACTGCAGTTCACAAAAAACAATTAACAATTAAAATTACTAATGATGGATTTTATTATTTCGGTACTCATTTTATCAAAACAAGGGTAACGCACAAACCATCTAGTGGCTACAAAAATTTAGCTAATGGCATAATTTTTATTTTAAGACAAAACTTTTTTTTTAACTATTGCCAAAGGCAATCGTTACGGTGTGATTCCAGTTTCAGATGGTATTTTAGACTGCATGATTTTATTGTCTCTTTAACCGTTTTAATTCCTAGGTCTCTATGGATGTTACTGTTTCGAATATACCAGGGCGCATTTGTAATGCTACGAAGTATCTTTGCTTGCGTTCTTTGTACAATATCTATATTTGAGGCACTAGTTGAGCCCCATAGTTGGATACCATATGTCCATATGGGGATTAGGATCGCTTTGTATAGTAGCACCTTGCAGTCTAGAGAGAGTTTCGATTTTCTTCCGATCACCCAGTACATTTTAGAAAATTTTATTTTTAGTTGATTACGTTTTGTTTCAATGTGCTTTTTCCATGTCAATCTTCTATCGAGATGAAGGCCGAGATATTTGACGTTTGTTTGTTGAGGAATTGTGATATTGTTTAATTTTACTGCCGGACATGTGCGTTTATTCAGGGTGAATGTTACATGTGTTGATTTACATTCATTCGTCCTTATCCGCAAAGTATTTAACCAATCTTCTATTTTGCGCAGATGTTCTTGTAATTCTCTCGATGCTGTTTGAGGATTTTTGTGTGAAAACAATATAGCTGTGTCATCAGCAAAAGTTGAAGTGATTATGTTTTCAGTTATTGGTAAGTCAGCTGTGAACAACAAGTATAGCACAGGTCCCAATACACTACCTTGCGGTACTCCTGCCTTTATCTCGGTTAAATCAGTAGTGGCCGTACTTTGTTTCACCTGGAGCATCCTTTGGGCTAAGTAGTTTTCCAGAATTGCATGAAATTGTCTAGGCAGAAGAGTTTTAATTTTGTAATTTAATCCTTCATGCCATACTTTGTCGAAAGCTTGCGCAATATCCAAGAAAACTGCCGAGCAATATTTCTTTTCTTCTAAGGAGAGCTTAATTGTGTTTACAATTCTGTGCACCTGTTCTATTGTGCCGTGCTTCTTAGGATTTATCCTGTTTTTGTGGTAGTACGCAGTCATTATTTTTTTCGTTTGGAGTGAACACTTTTTGTAGATGGTTAGAGAAAGCGATAGCCTTTTCTGAATCACTTCTGGCCCAATGACCATCTGGTTTCCTTACCGGTGGGTTCGATAGCTCTGGCCTTTTTATATTTCTTGCTGCCTTCCACAGTGAGTAATCTGCTTTCTCTGTTGCTGTGAGCTCACTTAGGTAATTCTGCATTCCAAGATTGTGTTCTTCCCGTATTGCTTCTCTTAGAGCTTTAATAGCTCTATTTAATTTCCATTTATGAAAAGGAGATTGGTGCAGCTGCCATAGCCGCCAAGTCGCCCGCTTATCTGCCAAGACCATCACAAAAAACAATATGACCGAACCCGTTATTCATATGACCGAACCCAAGCGCCGACCATTTGGCATTTTTGTATTAAAGTAAATGCCAAGGCCATCATAAAAACCTATGTCTAAATATGGGACTTTTGACTTGTGTAGAACAAAATTTTTCATAGAAGTTCCGTGCAACATTTGTTGCAATTATTGCATGTTATTTATATCACCGAACCAGTACAATATTTTCCCGTTGGCGTCACTTAAACATCAACAAAATTTCGAAATGCAATTTCACTAAAAAAACCCTAAAACTAGAATAACTTTTGCACCATCAGCAATTCGAAAAAAATTTATTTGCCTGTTTTTATTGGAAATGAGCTCTCCAATCACCCTGCTTCGTTTGATCGTCCAATTCTGGGACACCCTGTATAAGTTGGTATCATATAACTGTCATATTATTAACCATTTTTTTCAATCGATTTTCATTTATTTCATCGCTTTTATTTCTATCAAGCTTCGTCGAAAAAAATTTGTTGTGGTTTCTTTTAAGGTTTACTGGCCTAACCCACCTACGTATACTTGGCCATATTAGAATATTCATGTGCCAAAACCACAAAAGCAAAACAATTTTTATAATTTTAAAATTTTTATTATTCGAGTATGCTAACTTTAGAATCCATTTTGACATAAATAAAATATGTCTTGGTAATGGCGTTTGTGGTTGTTTTTTTTATCGCCCTACGCTGACGCTCGTATTCTGTTCGCTTCAGCGATGTTGTGGCGATATTTTTTATTGATTCGTCAACGCTTGTCGTTGTGGTTCTTGTTCTGTTTCAAGCTTAATAAATGGTTAGTGTTATGAGGAGTCGGCAGCAATATGTTTGTGAAGTTGGCCCAAAATGCTGGCCCAAAAAATTATATTTTTTATCGCTGGCAATTAACGTTTAGATTTACGATATGCTGCAACAAATTATCTAAAAATACTTAAGGTTAAATCTAGAAATTTTAAGATTTTCAAAATGATATTTAACATGATAAAATGATATCAGTGTTTCAGTAATTTTATGAGGTGTCAAATGCGTTCAGTCTCTTAACATGATGATTTTACAAAACATGTTGCCACAGCTAAAGGATCTGCAGAGCTTGTAGTATCATGAAATGTTTAAAAAAGCGAGCAATTTTTATAAAAACTAATTAAATACTTATTTAAGGCATTTCTGATTTTAGTATTGGCTGCTTTACGAACAACCATAATATTTACTGGAAGTTGAGATTTTCGGTGTTCGTCATCGGTTTCACTTTGATTTTTGGACAGATCTGGTTCTAGCCTTTTCGAGTAAAAAATTTCAGGAGGTTGTGATGGGGCTCTCCATAATATTATCTCTCCATAATCTCCATCACCATAATATTTGGCATGCCCATAACAACCTCCTGAAATTTTTAACTCGTAAAGGCTAGAACCAGATCTGTCCAAAAATCAAAGTGAGATCGATGGCCAACACCGAAAATCATAACTTCCACTAACTATTATGGTTGTTCGTAAAGTGGTTGAATATAGGCCATTCTCGATATGAGGCTATATGGTATATATTATATGTATACAGGGTGGGCCATTTAACTTTTTGTAACTAGCGGTTATTTTGAGTATGGCAAGGGTTATGCCACTTCTGATTTGACAGAAAGTTAGTTTTATCCTTCCGCTTAACGAAAATGGTTGTGTATTTGCTTGAACAATGCTGGGAAATCATGGTAATGTTGTAGAATGTGTGCGAAAATTGCGTGTGGTTTTCGGAAGAAACGACGCGCCGGGAGCTCCATATGTGAGTTATTTTGTGAATAAAGTTAATAAACTGGCTTGCTAATTAATAATCCAACACGAACCAAGCAGCCAACCTGCGTACACCCGAAACAGTTGATGCTGTAGCCGAGAATGTGCGTGAGTCGCCGGGAACGTCAACTGGTCATCGTGCACAAGAATTGAACATTTCACGAACAACATTGCGACGAATTCTACATAAAGACCTTGGTATGACACCGTATCAAGTTCAATTGGTTCAGGAATTGAAGTAAAGGGACCACCCATTGCGTTTTCGGTTCGCTGAGTGGGTTTGCGATCGACTTGACGAAGATGCCGATTTTGGCAAAAAAATCATCTTTTCGGATGAGGCGCATTTTGACGTGCCGTCAAAGATAAGTGTTACGCCGATAAACCAGCAACGATTGACGCTCTCAAGAGCAATATTCGCATTGCCATTGAAGACATAATGCCGCATACCTTCGAAAATGTGCTCAAAAATTGGACTGACCGTATGGAGTACGTCAAGGCCAGCTGAGGCAGTCATATGAAAGAAATAGTATTCCATAATTAATCGGAAGGATTGTTCTTTACAATGAAAAAATAAATTTGAAAACATATTGAGAACTTTTTGTTTTATTGCATTTAAAAAAAAAATTATTTGGCCCACAATATATTAAAATAAAAACTCTTAATGAACCCGATCGACTAATCGGATTTATATATGAGGCGTTGTTTATCAAATTCCGACATTGGTTACTATTACTAACAACAACTGGCCCATCTACAGCGAACACTGGCCAATATGAACATTGGTTTACGTGGAAGATCGCCAAACAACAGACCGAATTTCAATTACCGACACCGGGCAATATGGAGATCGTCATCTCGATTCGTGGCTGCTACTACCACAGTCGTGCAGTTTCTGACTGGTAGCTCATGGAGAATCGAACATTACAAGTCTTCGGAAAACCACTAAATCCTGCTGTCTCTACGGCAAACAGTGGGATTGTTTCGACTCGCCGCCTTTTCATCCAAGATCACGAAAATAACTTGCAATTTCTGATCGATTCGGGAGCTGAAGTATCTGTGACACCCGTAAACAAGTTTTCCCGACATGCTAAAGACACCGTTTGCATTCTTACTACAGCAAACGGATCCCCAATTTTCACTTACGGCACAAAACTTTTCAAGATTAATCTCGGTCTCAGGCGTTCGTTCACACATCCCTTCATCGTCGCGGCAATAGACAGGCCTATTATAGGTGCTGACTTTCTGTCCAAATATGGTCTCGTGGTCGATCTGAAGAACAGAAGACTCTCCGATTCAAATTACTACCCTCACTGTGAACGCAATCATCACTCAAGTTGATACGCCATCTCCAAAACACTTCAGCGTTAACAACGAGGGTAGGTTACCTTGTGCTAAACCGCGACAACTCGACTCAACGAAACTAAAAGCTGCAAAAACTGAATTTCAGTTTAGGACAGACATCGGAATCTGCCGCCCCTCATCATCACCAGTCTCCTCACCATTACATATGGTGCAAAAGAAAGACAAGGACTGGCGCCCTTGTCGACAGAGAAATCGACAGGAGAATATCGACAGCTAAACACTGCCACTGTCCCAGATAGATATCCTATCCCCCACATACACAATTTCTCATTGAAACTCGCCGGCACAACTATTTTCTTGGAAATAGATTTGGTTAGGGCATATCATCAAATTCCCATGGCTCTCGAGGATATTCACAAAACAGCGATTACTTCTCCTTTTGGGCTTTTTGAGTTCACTCGAATGCCATATGGTCTTCGTAACTCAGCCCAGACATTCCAGCGATTCCTTAACGAAGTGTTAAAAGGGCTGGACTTCGTCTACTCTTATATCGACGATATCCTCGTTGCGAGTCGGTCCGAGATGGAACACAGTGAACATCTCGAGTCAGTATTTAAACGTCTCTCTGCATATGGAATTAATATTAAAGCTTCGAAATGTATTTTCGGCGTGAAGTCACTCGACTTCTTGAGCCACATAATTTCGAAAGATGGCATCCTTCCGTCGAAAGACAGAGTTGATGTCATTTCAAACTTTCCAGAACCAACATCAATCCGCCAAATATAGCAGTTCGTCGGTCTGGTGAACTATTATACCACAATTAGCCGAACTGTTATCGCCTATTCACAGGCATTTGGTCACCTTACTCAAGACAGGCACAAACAGAAGAAACTTTCCTTGGCTCGAAGATTGCACAGAAGCTTACGAAAGGGTCAAGCGTTATCTTGCCGCTGTCACTCTTTTGGCACTTCCGTTGAACGACGCGCAGTTCAACATAATTACCGACGCTTCCAATGTAGCAGTTGGAGTTGTCTTACAACAACGTAAGAAAGGATGTTGGCAACCATTAGCGTTCTTTTCAAAGAAGCTCTCTTCTGCGGAAATTAAATAATCTACTTTCGATAGAGGACTTCTTGCTATGTATTTAGCAATCAAACACTTTCGCCATTTCGTCGAAGGCCGAAATTTCTCTATATTTACTGACCATAAATCACTTACAACAGCTATTGCGTCAAAGGCAGAACGTAGTCCCCGGTACGACATCTCGATTACATTGCCCAGTTCACTACCGACATCCATCACATCAAAGGTAAACACATTGTGGTTAGCGACTGTTTGTCTCGTTCTGGTGAAACACTTCTCAATGAACTCAGCGTCTTCTCCTTCGACATGAAGGAATTACTTGTACAGCAACAACGCGACGGCGAATTGCAGAAATTGATTTCAACACGCATACCAAAATCAAGCGTAAACCTGCAACGGATCGACTTACCAGACAAGCAGCAAATTTGGTGTGAGACTTCTACAGGTAAAAATCGACCCTACGTTCCTCTTAACATGCGACAGACAATCTTCGGTAGTCTACATGGCTTATCACATCCCAGCATCCGTGCTACGCGAAAACTGATAGCCTCAAAATACTTCTGGCCAAGAATGAATACTGATACAAGCAATTGGGCTAAATCTTGTATCCCATGCCAAAAGTCTGAAGTTCACTGCCACACAAAATCAGCGCTTGGTAAATTCGAGCTACCAAGGGGCAGGTTCGAACACATCCACATGGACCTGGTTGGTCCACTGCCCCAATCGAATGGCCATCATTATATTTTAACGATAGTCGACCGATTTACCCGTTGGCCAGAAGCTTATCCAATCCGAGAAATCACCGCTAAAACCGTAAGTAAGATCTTCTACAATGAGTATATCTATAGATATGGTCCAAGGAACACAATTCGAATCAACGTTGTTCACCGAGCTCACGAAGCTCCTAGGTTCCCATCGCATTCGGACAACTGCATACAACCCAAAAGCGAATGGTCAAGGAAGACCTAGACTGCACACCAGCAGAGTTAGTATATGGTCAAAATATCAAGGTTCCCGGTGAATTCTTCATCAACGATCAAAATTCGAACCAAAAGCAAGCAGCTGTGAAGCAGCTTCGTACTACCATGAGAGCCTTAGTTCCTACCAACACACGACATCCAAACGAACGTACATTCCCAAAAAATCTGGAAGCCTGTTCACACGTATTCATGCGTTTGTATAGAGTCAGAGGTCTTTTGAGTACACCCTATTCTGGGCCGTATGAAGTAGCCCGCAAATTGCGTAAATTCTTTGGTGTGGATATAGATGGAAAATCAACAACAATTGGCATCGACAGGCTTAAGCCAGCATACGGTATACTTGGGGTAAACCCAGTCGAAAAACGTAGTGCTCGAAAAGCGGTTAGATTTAATTTAAACCACTACGGTTTTTCATCCAGGAGGGGAGTGATGTAGCGGCTCAAAATCCTTTTCACTCGTGGCACTCCTCGTAGCAAAACTATTTATATACCGCGCCACTTAATTACGAGGCATAGCTCGTTTTGCTGAATAGAGCTATTTCTCGAATCTCGATATTTATCGATTATCGATAAATATCGAGAATTAAAAATATTCACACGGGAAAAGTAATAAGAAACGAAAAATGACAATCGGGTTTTAGAAGTGCACGAGACACAGTCTCAGAAATACTATTAAAGTTAGCCGATAGTTTCCAGCCGAAAGTTAAAAAAAAATCGATAATGCAGATAGTGTCTTTGCTATCTCAGCCGAAAATATAATATGTTATGTCAAATATTAATATGCATCAGCCGATATTTTTCAGCCGACATTTCTCAGCCGACATTTTTCAGCCGATATTTCTCAGCCGATATTTTTCAGCCAAAATTGTTTTTTATACAACAAATATTTGATTTCTACAACAGAAACAATTTAAACCATTAAAAATAAAACACTAATCAATATTTTTAATAGCATTTATAGTTATTCGGAAAAATTCATTTTACTTTTGGGAAATTGCAAATAAACATAAAAATACAAAATTTGAAAATTTCTAAATATTGACCGTTTAAAGTGTCATGGTTGGAAATAGATTCAAATGAAAGGTCTTAATGATGCTCGCACCTGGAAAAAATTTGCTGGTAAATTTTCATGTGGGGAGTCCGGGAAAACTCGATTGTATATATCGCACACACAAAATTTGAAAATTTCTAAATATTGACCGTTTAAAGTGTCATGGTTGGAAATAGATTCAAATGAAAGGTCTTAATGATGCTCGCACCTGGAAAAAATTTGCTGGTAAATTTTCATGTGGGGAGTCCGGGAAAACTCGATTGTATATATCGCACACACAAAATTTGAAAATTTCTAAATATTGACCGTTTAAAGTGTCATGGTTGGAAATAGATTCAAATGAAAGGTCTTAATGATGCTCGCACCTGGAAAAAATTTCAGGTCAATTTTCATGACACTTTAAACGGTCAATATTTAGAAATTTTCAAATTTTGTGTGTGCGATATATTCAATCGAGTTTTCTCGAACTCCCCTCATGAAAATTGACCTATATTTTTTGATTTTTTAAATGGTTTCAGTTGATTTTTTTTTGTTGTAGAAAACAAATATTTTTGGTAAAAAAACACTTTCGGCTGAAAAATATCGGCTGATAAATATCGGCTGAAAAATGTCGGCTGAGAAATGTCGACTGAAAAATATCGGCTGATGCATATTAATATTTGACATAACATATTGTATTTTCGGCTGGGATAGCAAAGACACTATCTGCATTATCATTTTTTTTTACTTTCGGCTGGAAAGTATCGGCTAACTTTAACAGGGTGTCTCAGAATAAAATTAAAAAGTGAAAGTGCCGAACAATAATTCACACACCAACCATCTTGGATAACCATCTTAAATAAATCAATTATAAAATAATTACATAAGATAAATATAGTGAGTGTATTTATATCCTAAAACCCGCTATCCTCACTATAAACCGGATTTATATATGAGGAGTTTATTATCAAATTCCGACATTGGTTACTATTGAATCTTTTCTTAATTTGGGTTTAGTTATGAAAATTGCGAAAGCTGCGATTTTCTTAATAAAAGTTTACATATTTCGGAAGATAGTAAACAAAAGTAGAAAGTTCAGTTTAAATTCCAAAAATCGGTGATTTTGTTGTATGTCCGTCTTTGAAACTCGAGGCCACATATTATTGTTCTTTAAAAGTAATCATATGTCATGAACCAATAGAAAATAATAAGAATTGCTTCTTGGCTGTTTTACATTTGCTATATACGGTTACAATGGTTCCTTTAACTATGCAAATTTGAATTTTGAGCTGAGTGTGTTCGACATCACTGTCAAGAGAATTGTTAATGTCAAGATAAAAAAAATATTGGCTGACTTCAAAAATCTATAATGAAAAATATTTTTATTTTTTGGGCTGACATCATTAAAATGTCGTGATATACGATTTTTTTGGGCTGACAGTTCATACGTGACAGAAATTATAGTTTTCGTGTTGCCCGCGCGTTTTTTTTGGGTTTTTTGGGCTGACATTTGGGCCAACTTCACATACATGGCAGCAACCAATACTTCCAACCACAAACATTTTATGAAATACATACAAACCTGATACAACAAAACATAATAGATTTAGTAGCCCCTCGGGCAAAACAAAATTGTCACATCCCAATATTCATTAAAGTTATGCAACTTAATGCAATCAATGCGCCCATAAAAATTACCAAAAATGTATATTGCATGTGGACAACACACATAAAAATTACTTTATGCATCTGTATGATTTTATGCAAAAATTACTCACCCACACGAGCACATATTCATGCATATTACATATTATATTAATTGATATTATCATCCAATTTATTAAATAATAAAATTAAAAATAAAATTATAATAAAACGCAAAAAAAAAACAAATTTTTACAAAATGTGAAAAATGTAAAAAATTTCCGAAAAAAAAAATTGAGCATGAACTACATATTTTTTATGTTTGTGGCTTTTCTGGTTGTCGTATCTAACTCTAAATCGATAAAGTTGGATATTTAAAATAAATAAAATTTAAAAAAAAGTTTAGTTAGTGTTATTTTGGTTAAAACTAAATTTTTTTTTTGCTTTTAATGAAAACTTTTATGTTTATTTTGAGGTGAACATTTTTTAATTTGTTACTCTATCTCTCTGTGTACACATAGCAATATATATTCGGGTGTACACAATTTAAACAATTGCAATAATTTAAAGGTAAAATTTTTTTTTTTGTATTTAGTTTTTCCAAAAAAAAGTTATATTTTGTAACACTTTAAAAAATGTTGTGTGTATTTTATATAATATGAGGGAGTAAATCGTTTGGGGATGTATACATACATACATGTGATATAAATGTATAATGGAGATAGACATGTTAAGTTTGGGGATAAATTTATCAAACTTTTAATTTAAAAATCACACAATAAATCAAAATATAAAACAATTTTTTATTATCGATATCTTTTTGTATCACAAAGTTTAACATTTTATATTTTGTTACAGTGTAAGTGGGGGGTGGTCGGTAACTTCGTGTATACGACTCAAAAAAGCTTAATACACATTTTGCTGGCACTGAAAAAAATAATTTACCCTCGCTGTTACATAAAAGTTGTACATAAATTTAACTTTAGTACTCGTCGTATACACCTATAAAAGAAATTCATGTATGATGCTATATCTACCTAAGTACTTATAGACTATTGTATCTTATTTATCAATAAATATATTTAAGAATTTAATTATTTATTTTCGGAAAAATAATAATGAAAAATGGTTTCAATTTTTGAACTAAAGCTAAAATTTATTGGGACTGTATTATTATTGTGTTAATACATATTAACATTATCGTCATGCAGACATATACAAGGGTACAATGTCACATTTAACGAGAAGAAGAATTTTATGTATAATTAATGATATAAATTATGATTATATATTTTCCGAAATAATTTTCCAATATAAATTAAACACAAATCAAAAGAATAATATTTAGGCATTATCATGAGGTATTATACCTGTGGACCTGACTAAATGTACATTGGATTGATAATAACTACTTTTCGGTCAATTAATATTATGTCAGTTGGTTTTATTTGTTTATATTCTAAATTTGATTAATTTTTATTTTATAGATATTTGTAAGTATGTTGTGCGCCGTATCGTTCGTTAGATAATTTTAGATTTTCCTATAATTAAAACACGAGTATTTTACACCATAAGCGGGCGTATGTGAAGCTGTCCCGAAAACCATCCCAAAAATTTAGGTGCATTTCTCCGCTAAATCCATTAAAAGGCTTTTCAGCCCGAAAAATAAAAAAACAATATGGATAAAATCAAATTCCATCCCAAGAAAATAAAACAATCTCACGTACACACAGTAAATTTTAAGACCTTACAGTGGGGATAAGGAACCTCCCCAGCTGATTTAATATCCGCTTCTGTTGGGGTATATGAGCATTGGAGAGTCACAGCAGACGTGGCGATGAACGTGGTGGTCTGGCTGCGCGTATAATTCCCTCGCGTTGTTGAATTGGACTGTATTGGCTATTACACTGCTTGGTATTACACGTCGTCGAAATTTTGTTCAATGATAACCCAAAGGATAAATTTTTTATTGATTACACTTTATAACCTTTTTTTTTTTATTTATTTTTTATGTTGACTTTATTTGTCGACATACACGGAAAGAAGAATAAAAATTACATGGCGCATACCGCAACAAAATTGATACTTGAAACAGCCAAAAATTGCAACCTGCAATAATTTCTTATGTCGATAACGCAGTTTCAATGATCAATTTTGTTTTACAAGTTGGTGGCCATGATCAGGAAATGTCAGATTTGTGTTTGTTTATGAAAATTCAATTACATTAATTGTGTAATTGTGTGTTTTAATTGTGTAAGTGACATATTGAAGTAACATATTTTTGCATTCTATGCGCGTTCATGCGTTGATGCGTGAACATACCGCCGGGGTTGAACGGTTCGGTTCAATGGGTACTATAGGTAATTTTACCACTTTCGTTATAGGCCTCTTCAATTCACCTGTTTTGGTCTGGACGATGACCACTCGTGTCTGCTGATCTGATCCAGGATGCACCGCTGTCACCTTGCCGAGGAGCCATTTACTGACGGGCTGGTTATCATCTTTGAGGATGACGATGTCATTGATGCTCAATGATGGTCTTGGGTTTTGCCACTTGGACCTAGGATGAAGCGAGGTGACGTATTCCATCTGCCAGCGTTTCCAGAAGTGTTGCTTCATAGATTGGATCATCTGCCAGCGGGATGAATATGAAATATTTGAGGGATTTACGTCGTGCTCCGGAATAGTGGTGCCCGGTTGGCCGAGCAAAAAATGTGCTGGGGTTAGCGCGTCTATATCTTCGGCGGACAATACGCATAACGGGCGGGAATTGAGGATACCTTCAGTTTCCGTGAGTAGCGTGTGCATTTCCTCCAACGTGAGCACGGTGTCACCGATTACGCGACGCAGATGGTATTTTGTAGACTTTATTGCAGACTCCCAGATTCCACCGAAATGAGGGGCATTTGGTGGTATAAAGTGCCAATTGATGGCTTTACTGGAAATAAAATAAGAAATTTCATTAGAATTTTGTATGCATTTTCTTATTTGTTGGAGATGATTGTTGGCGCCGATAAAATTCGATCCGTTATCGCTGTATATGTCCTGACAGCAACCTCGTCGCACGACAAATCTTCTGAGGGCGGCCACAAAGGCCTCACTGCTTAAGTCACTTGCCAGCTCGATGTGGACGGCCTTCGTGCTGAGGCATATAAATAAACATATGTACGCCTTATATTTTCGTTGCCCCCGTCCTTTTGCTAAGTAGATGAGTACCGGACCAGCGTAGTCTACTCCGACCTTTAAAAATGGGCGGATCAATTCCACTCTATACTCCGGGAGGTTGCCCATTAGTTGAGTTTCAGTCCTTGCTGATTGCCTAGTGCATGGGACACAGTTGCGGATTTTCTTTCTTATTAAATTCCGCCCGCCAGGTATCCAGAATTGCTGACGTGATAGGGCCAGCAATAATGAGGGTCCCGGATGTTTGTGTCTTCGGTGCATTTCGGCTAGTATTAACTCGGTAACTGCTGACTGGGGGGACATTATGATTGGATGTTTCGTAGAAAATGGGACATGCCATTTCGCCAACCTACCCCCTACTCGTAGAATTCCCATTTCGTCGAGAAATGGACTTAGCGATTTTATCTTGCTGGAACCTTTGACTAATTTGAACTTTCTTATATCGTCAAGGTCTTGCTTGAAGAATTGACTTTGGTTATGCTTGCATATTACGAACAATGCGTCATATAATTCGGCTCTGGTCACGAAGTTAGTGGATACGGCCGATCTAATCCTTTTAGCGCGAGCCACGAACCTTAAGCAGTATGCCACTATACGTTGTAGCTTATGGAATGATGAATATTTTGATATCAAATGTTCCAGAACGTTGGGCTCGACTGTGGCGGCATGAACAAGCGTTTCCGTGTGTGGTTCAAACGTTGCATAATCTGCTTGTTGGGCTGGCCAACGATCCCGAGGGGCACTTAGCCAGTGTGGCCCTTTCCACCACATGACGTTGTCTTGTAATTCGTTTGGGAATACTCCACGGGAGGCGCAATCAGCGGGGTTTTGCTGGGACGGTACGTGGCGCCAATGTTGTCGATTGAACGATGATATTATTTCGGACGTCCGATTCGCTATAAAGGTGGGCCATCTTCGGGGATGAGACGCGAGCCAATCAAGGTCGATAGTGGAGTCCGTCCAGAGATATGTTTGGTTTACGGTGGTCGTGGTTTCCCTCTGCAAGATGTTTATTAATTTGGTCAAGAGTACTGCCCCACACAACTCGAGGCGCGGGATGCTTTGTTGCTTGATTGGAGCCACCTTGGTTTTGGCTGAAAGTAGGTTGATGTGAATCTCTCCAGTTTCAAGGGTTACCTTGCAATAGACCACTGACGAGAATGCTAGGGTGCTTGCGTCGCAGAACCCATGTAAGTCCACCGTGGCTTGTGTGGAGGTGTGTATAAACCGTGGAATGCGTATCAATTCGATAGCGGGCAACTTTGCCCTAATCAACTCCCATTCCTGAATTTCCTTGAACGGCAACGGATCATCCCAACCTAAATTCAGCAACCACAATTGTTGAATAAAAATTTTTATTTTTACATTAACGGATGCGATCCAACCCAGTGGATCAAATATCCTTCCGGCTTCGGATAATATCAACCTCTTCGTGAGCTTTACGGATGTGGGAAGACATACGCGAAATTTGAATGTGTCGTGAGCTGGATCATATTGCAACCCTAGAATCGAAACGGACTGATCAGATGTTTGATCGTGAATGGATTTAACCCTTTGCTGTCGGTCCGAGACTAGAATATCATCTAGTATGTCGTTTGAGTTCGATACCCACTTCCGCAACGGAAAGCCATAACCAGCCAATGTTGATGTGAGTGATCCCTTCAACCGCTGGACTTCTTCGATGGTGTCACCACCAGTCATGATATCGTCGACATATATAGATTTTTCGATAATGCCAGCCACCACTGGATTTGTTGCTCTTATGTCGTCGGCTACCTTCTTAATCGAACGAGTTGCCAAATAGGAAGCGGATGACAGCCCATAAGTCACCGTGCGTAAAGCGTAATATCTCATTGGATGCGTTGGTTCCTCCCGCCAGACGATCCGTTGGTATTTCGTGTCCTCTTCGTGGAGGCGGATTTGCCGGTACATTTTCTCGATGTCCGCGGCAAAAATGAAGCGATGCTCGCGGAACCGGAGTGTTATGGCGTAAAGCGTCGACTGTACAGTGGGACCGACCGCTAAGCAATCGTTGAGAGACACGCCGGAGCTAGTTTTCGCGGAGCCGTCGAATACTACGCGTATTTTGTTGGCGTGGTTATCTGCCTTGACGACACCGTGGTGTGGAAGGAAATAACCACCGTCTTTAATCATGGGTGGAGGGATTTCCTGCATGTGCCCAAGTTGGAGATATTCGGTCATGAATCGTTTATATAGCCCATGAAATTCCTTGTCGCGTGCAAATCGCCGTTCCATGTTCCTCATTCTCAGAACTGCCATATTTAATGAGGCACCCAAGTTCGAAGTACTGGTTTTAAAGGGCAGTCGAACTTGCATTCTCCCGTCGGGGCATCGTGTCGCTGTTAGCGATGGAACATCATTGCCGATCGATTCGATTTCCCAAAATCGTCGTAATGTTTGGTCAATATTGAATTCATGACCGGTGCTTGTGAAACATAACCGTGGATCGCTTTTGTTGAATTCTGTTTTTGTGACGTTCCCAGCCGCAACCCAACCAAAAATCGTGTTCTGCAATGCTGGTTGGTTTTCCGTGCCCTTTATGTGTCCACTCGTCAACACGCCGAAAAACTGATCCGCCCCGATCAATAGGTCTACGTCGCTCGCTTTGAAAAATTCTGGGTCGGCCAAAGGCAAGTGACCCCAGTTGTCTAACTGCGACGGAGGAAGGTGAATGCGTGGTAACGTGGTGATGTGGTGCAATATGAATACCCGAAACGTTAAGGTGGGACCTGAGGCTGTTCGAATTGTAATGTTGGCGATCCCTCTCGTAGTGCCCGCACTGGCTGTTCCAACACCCTTTACCAGTATTCTGCCATTCTGCCTGGATAACCGCAATCGTTGAAAGAGGGACTCGGTGATAAAATTTACCTGGGACCCGGAATCTAATAGCGCTCGGCAGCGGATCGTGTTCCCCATTGAGTCAACAACATGGGTTAATGCGGTTGGTAGTATATACTGCGGCTCGCTGGTTACCTTCGGATGGGACACTACTGCGTTTGATGAGCTTACTGCTGGTTCGGAGGGGTCGGCGGCCTTCAAGTGAACGAGCGTGTGATGTTTTCCCTTGCATGTCAGACATCGGCGTTTAGAAGGGCATCGGAATACTGCATACTTGTCGCTCAGGCAGTTGAAGCAGCGCCGTTGATTCTTCACCAAATCTCGTCGTTGGTCGAAATCCATCCCGTTGAACACCTTGCATTGATGAATCCAGTGATTGTTAGCTTGGCACACTGGGCAGTCAGATTCGGACTTCACGACGTGATTTTTGATTGCCGCTTGGTTGTCAGACGCTGGACAGTCAGATCCGGACACCATCACATGATTTTTGATCGCCGCTTGTTTGTCAGGTGCTGGGAAATTGCGCTTGGTTGGGGCTTGGAGGGAATCAATTGCGTCCACACGTCTTAATAGAAAATCAAACAATCCCTGTATTGTTGGGAAGTCCTTATTTGCCGTCTCTTGGGCCCATAGGTTCTTGGATTCATTGTCTAACTTGTTGCACAGGATGTACAGGAGCCACGGATCTCGTTGTTCACATTGTGTTCCCATGGCCTTTAGTCCGCGCAATATTTCGTCGGATGTATCCAGCAACTGTTTGATGTTGCTGTTATTAGCTACACTAATCGATGGCTGATCAATGAAACCCCGTATAAAGGCATTCATGGTATGCCTCTTCCGGTCGTATCGTTGGCGTAGTTTTTGTAGAGCTTCGGTATAATTTGCTTCGGTGATGCTCAAATGACGCAGAAGGTTGGCGGCTTCTCCTCGAAGAAATCCCTTGAGATACTGGAATTTCTGGACCGCAGACAAGGTCGTGGAATCGTGTACGGATGTGACGTATAGATCGTAGAACGATTGCCACTCCGTATAAGCGCCGGAGAACGTCGGTATATTAAGTTTAGGCAGCCTGATGTCAACTGCTGATTGCGTCGCGTTCAGAGGAGAATCCTGACTCGTATTCGTCGTGTTGTTCTGCCAAGTCAGCTTGCGGATTGCTGAGTTGAGTTGAGCTATGGCGCTATAATAATTATTTTCATAATCGGCATCTATCTCGAGGGCATCGTCTAATTGTACAAATTGGTTTTCAATTACCGTGAACTCCTCCATCAGTTTCTCCACTCGCGCCAGCTTTGCCTTGCGCTCTTCGACGGATAACTCGCTAGTCTTTTTGATGGTGTTGAGAATGAGTGTTAATTTGCCCTTGTTGGCTGCTCGTTGTCTTTTCAACCCACTTAATTCCGCCATTGCTTATCGTGCACCCAAATTGGAAGGTTGCCTGTTGGTTTGGTTAAACCGATTTCGATGTATTATAAAATATTGATGGCGCTCGGATTTGCGCTGGAACTTGTATGGTTTCGTGTACGGTGCGTTAAATTGGTTATGATTCTTTCACCCCACAAACTAACTTTCAAAGCGCCGTCCGAATTTTAGTAGTGATGCTCGGCAATTTAGCACTGATGTAAGACCACTCGGATTATAATTCGCACACGTGAAAAAATCTACTGATGGTGGTGTACGAAAATGTAACGTGCAGTACTGGATGTAAGGCCACTCGGATTCTAATTCGCACACGTGAAAAATCTAATGATGGTGGTGTACGAAAATGTAGCGTGCAGCAATAATGTTTTATGTTCACCGAAAATTTTGATATTGTTTATCGTCAATATGTTAGCTTTATCCGCACAGTAGGCGACAAACTTATGTAAAAGTAAAAAATTCAATATGGCTACTTATCGGGTAGACACGTGGCGACGTGTCTACAAATGTCCGTGAATCCTCTGAAATACTGCAAATCGCCGGTTTTGATAATCGTACGGATGAACTGGAAACCATCCGGCTCGAAGGACCAGAATGGAGGGGCACAGCAGACGTGGCGATGAACGTGGTGGTCTGGCTGCGCGTATAATTCCCTCGCGTTGTTGAATTGGACTGTATTGGCTATTACACTGCTTGGTATTTCACGTCGTCGAAATTTTGTTCAATGATAACCCAAAGGATAAATTTTTTATTGATTACACTTTATAACCTTTTTTTTTTTATTTATTTTTTATGTTGACTTTATTTGTCGACATACACGGAAAGAAGAATAAAAATTACATGGCGCATACCGCAACAAAATTGATACTTGAAACAGCCAAAAATTGCAACCTGCAATAATTTCTTATGTCGATAACGCAGTTTCAATGATCAATTTTGTTTTACAAGTTGGTGGCCATGATCAGGAAATGTCAGATTTGTGTTTGTTTATGAAAATTCAATTACATTAATTGTGTAATTGTGTGTTTTAATTGTGTAAGTGACATATTGAAGTAACATATTTTTGCATTCTATGCGCGTTCATGCGTTGATGCGTGAACAAGCATAATTCCGATACCTAATCTATCAGAAGCGAATATTAAATCAGCTGGAGAGGTCCATTATCCCCACTGTAAGGTAATGAGCATTTGTGTGCTTAATGCTGATGGTCATTGCATTAATTAGGCATATACTGTTACATCTGCCAAACATTTTAGATATGGAACCTATGCTGAGATTTTGCTTTAGATCAGCCCTTTATATCCACCGTTCAGACTTGAGCTATTGGCGTTATATCTGAAATTAATGGACCTAACTTTTGAGCAAATAATCTCGAGTGGGATATCTCCTGGATTCCAGCAATTAAATTTTTAATTTAACCGACTTTTCATATAAGATGAAAAGGTTCAATGCGACCATAGTAACACATGGATAAAGATAAGGCTCTAACATTGAATGTTTTTGGAAATTATTTTAAATATTACAATTATTATCTGTATAATATCGCATTACCAATTTAGTAACTTCTCGGGATAGTTTTAGCTTTCTCATATTAATTAATACAAATTTCGTAGATTCAGATATGCGTTTTCCATGCAATTACGATATTTTTCGGGATGGTATTGAAATTAGCAAAGAAACACACCAAAAATGAAAAGGTGTTTTTCGGGCTGGTTTTTCGGGCCAACTTCACATACATTCTGTGAACGGAGAATTTTTCAGCGACATATGAGCATAATTCCGAAACCTAATCTAACAGAAGCTAATATTAAGTCAGCTGGGGTGTTCCCTTATCCTCACTGTAAGATAATTTTATACTTAAAATTTACTGTGTGCGTGAGATTGTTTTTATTTTTTCGTGATGGAATTTGATTTTCTCCATTTTTTTATTTTTCGGGCTGAAAAGACTTTTAATGCATTTAGCGGAGAAACACACCTGTATTTTAAAGGCGTTTTTCGGGATGGTTTTTGGGCCAGCTTCACATACGTCATAAGCGGCTTCCTCGTCTTTCGCAATATTTCTGTGACAAAAAGGTAAAACAGCTTATTTCAATTTTACTCATTTTTCAGAATAGTGGAAAAAAGTTTTAAAAAAATTTGTTGAAAAATATACGAGTTTTTTGTATTTTCTGAAAATCGAGGCGATGGGCTGTTTTGCAAAAGTGTTGGCTACTGAGAATTTATTGAAACAATTAAGAAAATTAAGAAAAATGCGATTAGGTTATTTTAGATTATTATTTTATTCATACAACTTATTTTATCCCAGATAAGCGTTTTGGCTGTATGACCAGCGAGATTTAAAACACAGTCAAGTTAAATCATAAGTACAATAACAACTAGCAGGTAAATTTGCTGATCGTACATTTTAACAAGTTAAAAAATATTTAGTGCAGACATAACATGCATCTATGTACTCGTATTCACACACAGGAAGTCTGGCATTATGATAGCATAAGTTTGTGGGAAAATATTTATGCTTGACCGATATAGATCCTATACGAGCATAAGTGAGTTGTTGTTGTGCCATAACCTACCTGCCTGTCTGAGCTATTGTGGTGATATTTAAACGAGTGGTGGTATCACCGAATGTCTGCGTCGTGCGCGAATGTATTGTGTTATTGGCAAAATTCCAAGGGTTATGAGAGTCCAGAACATTAGGTGAGACATGATGCGAATCCAAAGAATTTGATTCGTCCATTTGTTGATCCCCTATTTCTTGCTCCAACAGTCTCGTAACTGCTAGCATATAGATGTAAATTATTACTCCTGAGTGTATATCCTGGCTGTAGTTCTAGGATGCCGTAGTGTTCCAGTACTATTTTTGATGTTGATGATCCGCCGCATATTGACTCGATTACCATTGGTTGTTTGGTTCCGAAAATCCATTGATTTCCTGCATGAAGCTTGATGAAGAACTTGTGAGGTGAGGTCACTTCCAATGCACAGGATTCATGTTGAGTTGGTGCGTCCAAGAACATGGATATATATTTCGCATTGATTATACTCACTTTGTTGAGTGTATATTGTGGAAATGTCGCAAAGAAGAAGTCCAGGAATTACTCCGTGGTATTTTGGTTTACCTTCCCAGGAGATGGGTGCGAAGCGTTCACAGTATTGGTCAACAAGCAGATCATTTGTTGATGACAATTTTCGCAGCTGAGTGTTATTTATGATGACTGGGACCGGAATTACTTCATATAAGTTGTATGTCCATGCTTGAACTAATGGAAATCATCGATAGCGATGATGGCAGTTGACTGGGTTACGCGGGTTCTAACCGTCAATTGATAGATGGTGTAACTCCAAGAGTCCCGTGTCCGGGAATAATAGTTGATTTTGGCACATGCTTCAATATCTTTGCCAGTTCTTGATCAATCTGTACGGGAGGTAACAACGAGGGATGAATGATGTGATTTTTAGCCCCGGTTAGTACTTGTAGTAGACCCCGTTGGGTGTCTTCAACGTGCTTCATGGCTTGTCCTAATTGCAATGAGAGCAATATTGTTGCTAAGAACGCCTTATCTTGAAACGTCCGGTACTCGTTCAATGCTGCTAACTCGTGTTCCAGGCGTTGGTGTGCTTTCACGAGTTGTTTTAATTGTTGGGCGGTTATATCGCTGCTGTGTTTGAATAATTTCACCGTATTGTGGATGATAGATTTTTGATTTTTTAACAATTTTGATTTCTATTCTTCTTTGCGTTGCATTCGTTCAAACTCTTCTTCATATTGTTTCGCTTCCCTTTGAGATAGGATCCTGAACATGTCCCCAGTTATTTTGCCAATGGTATCGCCCAATCCTCGTTTTCTTCTGTGATAGTCTAAGTCGCTGCGTGTTAGGAAGTCATTGCCTTGTTTAATGTTATTGAATTGCCACTGTAATTGTTGTATTAAGAGGTCGCAGTTGATGGGGATTACATGGCTGCAGGCTGTTTCAAGTAGAGTAAGACCCTTTTCCATGTTACGCATTTCTTGCCAATAATTGGTCAAGTTATACCGAATGACCAGAATCCATTTGGTCGCCAATAATTCTACTTTCGCGATGTTATCAAAGTATATTCCTGAGTTGGCCCATTCCTTGATTATCACCGATGATTGAGGTTGTGTGGCATACGATTCCCTTCCGAATGGGTGAGTATTTGTTTCTTCGGTTTTGTTTTGCGTGACGACTTGGTTGTTGTCGGCGAGCGGGATGGTTCTCTATGTCCTGTAACTTCTCGCTCTCTCCCTCACTTATTGGTTGTTGGAAAGGCAATGGTGACACCTTTGTTATTGGTCTCCTGATGTTGGGATGATCAGTGGTTTTCGCAGTTACGACCCGGCTTAGTCCATTCCTGCCGGGATGTAACTCCAGAATTCGGCCTAGCTTCCATCTGGTTGGGGGTAACAGTTCATCTCGTAATAAGACAATGTCACCTTTGACGATGGTTTTTGATTCCATTCGCCATTTGGGCCGCTGCTGCAGACGATGTAAGTAATCCTTTGTCCACTTTTCCCAAAACTGCGACCGCACGTTCTGCATATAGTCCGTACATATAAAAAGGGTTGGACTCCTCTGACAAAATTTGATATGTTGCGGAAAGTCTAGAATAGACTGTTAATTGGGTGTGTATGATCAGCTATCAAATTTTGTCAGAGGATTTGAAAATAAGCTGGATTGTCTACTATTCCACAATAGTAGTGGCTCTATTGCGGAAACTGTAGGACGGGCGGTAAATTATGTCTTTAACCACAATCGGTAAATAGATAATTCTTTGAAAACAATAATATTTGCATATCAGTGTATTTTTTTGTTTGGTTTTAATTAGAAATTAAATCTAATTGTATTTTAAATATAAATTAACATACTCTTTTAAAAATGTTTTTTGTGTACGCTACACTTTTTTGTTAATTTGTGTAGCTACACTTTTTATTAACGTTAGAAACTTCACACCGGTTTCGCGATCCAATAAAGTTCGATATTGTAACTAAAATCTTGTTGGAAGATAGCCAACCCAGCAATTCGTCTTACTAGGTCCTACTTTTCCATGGTATCCTTGAAGATGGTAGAATCTGTAACAATAGTAAAATTTAGTGGGAAGCTACTATCGCACGAACTTCTATGCTCATAACTATTTATTTATTTATTTAAAGAAACCTAATCTGTAAACATATAAAATAGTCCTTCCTCTTTACAATAAACACTTAAACTGGAAGGATCAGTTTCAAGATATACAGTGTGTTACTACTGGCAGTTTTATTAAATTTTCATTGGACACAACACGAGTAGCAATTACCTGATGGTCTAATTTGGCCATATTGGATGTCAGTTTTTTGGAAATATCTCTACATTTTTTGGTGCCGAAACCCGGGACATTCCCACATAGATCATGGAACCTTCTCATAGCCAAACTGGACCTGACCTGGTTCGACAGCTTGAGGCACGTAATCAGCATGGTTCCGATTAATGTCGGCATAATTCGAATTGGTGAGTTGAAAGTAGTCCAGGATCTTCGAAACTCATTGATTAGGCGAGTCGCTTGCATGCCAGTATTGTGATTTTTTCAAATCCATCTTTCAACGTGAACTTAAAGCTTTGTGCGTTTTGTCGATTATCTCTATTAATTTCAGGATCACTTCATCCCACGATACGCCGAGTACCCACAACTCTTGAAGTCGAACTATCCCAACTCAGATCAAGTTGATCGTGATGCTCGCGAAATTGGATTGGTATTTCATTGAGAAGCAGCTGCAGTTGGCTGTTCGAGGACCATTTCGCCTTCACAGCCACCACATCGGAGCAGTTCATCGGAGCATATCGTCTGAACTGGTCATCAAACTGTCGACGTACAGGTCTTTTAAGCGACTTTAGCTGCAATTGGGAATTTCTGCTGTTCGTCTCGTGCTACCTGATTGATGTTACAAATTGCGAAATGTGGAGCACTGGCGGTACCGTAAGCGACAGTACACAGACGATAATCTCAAATTGGTTCATCTCGAGAAGGTCGCCATACGAGCGTTGGTAGTTTCTGTGATGGGCGCCATTAGGATCTGTCGATACTTCTGCTTAATATCTGTAACGAAAACGAACTTATGTTTGCGAAATCGGGCTAGTATTTCGAAAATGTTGTGTTGAAGCTTCTAAAATAAAACGCGCAGTTTGCGTGCCATAACACCTTGTTGGGTAAGGAAGCAGATCTGGTCCGGCGAGCTGTGGGTGGTCTTTTAGCACTTCCTCAACTTGTTGTATTCCAAGCGGAGTTAACCACTCTTAGAAAAGCGACGCTCCATTTGTGTTAGTTGAAGAACTGCGTCCTCTCGTGACCTTCTAAGGTGATAAGTTGTCATTAAATTGCAGGAAGACTACGGGTATCTTCTTTCTTCCCTGCGAGGGTTCTCCAGAAAAACAAACATCCTGGATTTTTGAGAATGGCCCTAGTGTCGAAGATGTCGTAATCTTCGATAGTTGCCATTAAACTAGACGATTGATTGGTTGTCTTGCGCTTCAACTTGCCGAAAAGGACGTAACCAAGTTTCATATTTGGGAAGATGTTGAACCGCTAATCCTTCCCGCCAAGGACGTCAGCTCCGAGTGAAATGAGTATCTTGTTGGAAAGATAGTAATGAGGATCAGTAAGTTGAAACTGCTCCAAGTGTGACTATTGATGCTTGTCAATTGGTTGGAATGGCAGCATCTCCGTAATCTTATCGACGACGGGGGCTGTAATGAAGATGGATAATGTTGAATCGATTCGACAATTAAATGCGATGTGGCCCGCAAAGATTGTGTATAATCTGCTGCATTCTCATCGGCGATGATGTTAATTAAGAAGATATTCCATGTGCTGTCCGGCACTCCTACAAACTTTCAGACAGCGATCCGTGTCGGTCATAGTATCAAGGATCTGGCGTAATCTCACAGCTGATTCAACAGGTAGTGCAGGCATGGGTCTTAACTTACGAATATGACTGTCGATGATGAATCCACGATGATATATTGGTTGAGGACGAGGTTGACGAATAAATTTTTGAATTCGGTTCAATTAGCATATTCGCCGTTGAAAACTGGAGCCTTGATTTGAGGTAGCTTTGTGGCTGATAATTATTTCTAAACAGTTTTGAAGTTCTAGATTGTAACGAGGTAATAATTTTCTGAGTTTATCATCACCATACCCGGCCTCAATCGGGTCTTGTACGTTGCAAAATTTCTTGTAACGGGACGCCACGTGGTCGACCTGCTTAAATTTATTGACTGTTCTGAATTAAACTTCTGGCTTTTTCTATTAATTGGGGGTTCCTTGCGAGATTTAGTAGAAATATCTGTCCTGAAAGTGGCAGCACAGCTTCAATAAGAGATTTTTCTAAATTTAAATACATTTTCAACCAACAATAATGTTTTTTGTTGTTTTACGGGTTTTCCAAAAGCGACATAACAATTTTGTATTTTAATACGAATGGACCCTTTTTCGTGATCTGTCAACGTTTGTCATGATCTGTCAACGTCAAAACGTCAGTCAAGGTTAACTTTTTTATCATGGTGAAGTTCACGAACGTTTGGAAATTATTTAAAATTACTACCACAATCCTGAGTCGGTGGTCGCAACATTAAAGCGCGAATTTTCGGTCGTAATAATCGTCCCACCAGACAGGCTGTGCATGCTATAATAAATAAATTCGAGTCAAAATATTCGCTATTGAATATCCCAGTACCAGTGAGATAACGCACCGGTCGAAGTACCGAAAATATCGCTCAAACCCGATTATGGCAAATTTTGCGTAAAGATATTGGTTTACACCGTTACAAGGTCAAATTAACTCGATAACTGAAGCCTCTTCGGCTTCAATCGTCTCATTGGGCTCAGCTAAACTTTGAAGAAAATTCTTAATTTCGTCGAAAAATCATCTTCAGCGATGAAGCTCATTTCTGGCTTAATGGCTTTGTCAATAAGCAAAATTTGCGTTATTGGATAGCAACAATCCCACATGTGCTTCAAGAGACTAAATTACAACCACAAAAAGTGACCGTGTGGTGTTGATTTTATGCCGAAGGTGTGATTGGACCACATTTTTTCGTCGATGAAAATGATCGCCATGTTACAGTCAATAGAGTTCATCAATACAGACTATTTTTGGCCAGAATTTTATGGACTTCATATACCTGTGATAAGTGGTCCCAACAAGACGGTGCCACATGTCACACAGCTGGTCAAACAATCGATCTATTGAAGAGAAACTTCGGTAACCGTGTAATCTCGAGAAATGGTCCGGTCGCTGGATTTTTTTTTATGGGGTAACGTTAAGTCGTTGGTTTAAGTCAACAAGCCAACAACGTTAGGGGAGCTCAGGGACAATATCGAACGCGAAATTGCCAACGCTCCGGCCAATGTGTGTGAAAGAGTGGTGGAAAATTTGCTCCAAGGAATCGATCGCTGCAAACGTGCTCGCGGTGGTCATGTGAACGAGATCGAATTCCATAGGTAAATGCTACATGTGTACAGGACGTAAATGTTCCGATGACGCAAGTTTTCGAGTTACCATGTATATTTAATTTCCATCGTACATGCCATATCTGGCGAGCAGTCTTGATTCGCTCCTGCAGAGACATTTTAATCGATTTCTCGACGTCACTTTCTGGCAGTTTTTCATCATAGGCAAGATTTTAGGAAAACAAAACTTGCAAGTTTCTTAAAAGCTTGCAATTCTCAAAAATTTTAATTGTGATTCGTAAAGTGGTTTTTATTTGCTTTGTTGAATGTTTACAGTTATTATGCGGCACAGTAACAAGATTTTGTTGCTACAATTGGAAGTGCGATACGTTTAGTACAACGTACGTTCAATACCTCAAATGTCAATATGATTTTCGATACTCGACCCATTTATGTAGGCGTATCGTAAATGTTAAAAACTTCCACTTTATATTGAATATTTTAGTGATAAATCATCCGGCTAATTTATTGTGCAAAAAAAAGTTTAAAATTACTACAGACAAGTTAAGAGTCAATAAACTTAACCTCAAACCATACAAAAAAAATTAAATTTGCTACCGCCCGCTAAGTCTATCTTCTATGCTCGTTCATAAAAATGAATCATAAATATTTTGAAATTTTGCTGATTAAAGATATTTTTTAAATTTTAATATTATCATTACGATATTATTATTTTTATTATCATAAAATATCACGGAGCCAAAAAAAATGAAATAGATAAAATGATTCAACCGTAAAATTGAAAAATGCAAAAAAAAAACTTTGGATTGAAAACGTAAATAAACTTTAACCTCATCAATTAATTTTCCGAAAATGAAAAATTAAAAAAAAAGTTTTTTTTTTGGATGCGACTTTCCTCCAACGAACACTCAACTATTATACACGTAACGAGAGACAAAGTAGTAAAAATGTACGTAGAGGATTCACTATAACAGTAATAAGCGTAATAATAATAATAATAATGATAATAATGATAAAATTTAATTATGATTATGGTATCTGGATTTAAAAATATAAAATTTGTGGAAATTGGACATGGAATTTTTTTTTTTTTTTTATGTGCAATTGACTTTAATTAGTAATTAGTGGAAGCTCGATAATCCTAAATTAATAGTTATACGAGCTTTTTATATACGTACGTTTGGAAAAACGGTGAGGTTAGAAAATTGAAAATTGTGTCGGTGCGAGCGCATGCGATATGAATTGTGAGAGAAAAAATTTGAGTGTGACCGGTAGTAAAACGGTAGACTTGCAGACAATGCAAATGTTGCCCAAATGTGCACATTCGTTGTTAACTTGCGAAGTAATTAAAATTCTTGGAAAATGTTGAAGAGAAACTATTAATAAATAAGACATTTTAAGACCTTCAAAATAAAACAGAATTAAACCGCTGAATGGACCGTATATAGTTCTCACTCTGATTATTTAAGCCCCATTAAAAAAAAATCGGTGCAGAGTCTATATTGTCCTTCGAGCCGAATAACCGTCTTCCGGATTTACATCAAAGATGGCGAAGTACGCAAAACAAAAAGTCTATTTGGAAACTCACATAACCAATTTAAAATTTGAACAGGAACTCCACTGCTGGAGCCATCTCATCAGTATCGCTCAACACTCCGAGGATATCAACGCTCACTCGGTCACAACCACCGTCACTCACCAGCCAAGGTTTTAGTACTTTATCAAACAGCGAAACGGCAGTAAAAATCAATTTAAAATGCTGGACGTATTACTGCGCCAATTATATCAAAAAATTGCAACAAAAATAATTCTTAAGGGTGTTTTTGAACTTGTCCTTTGATAAATTAAAGTCAAATAGACGACCTGTTAATGGAGTTATTTTCTCCATAGTTTGTGGAATGGTGTTCTAGTGCTAAAAACTCATGGTTTCGGAATGTTCTGCAAGGCACATGAATTGTTATGTTTTCCAAAATGTATGCTGAATCAATGTGACCAAGAAATACGTTACCAATGAAAGCCACACCTAAGAGAAGTCGTCTATTTTCAAGCGTGCATATTTTGTAATCCGTGCATCTTGTTGAGTAAAGAGGTAATCGAGCCACATTTTCATAGAGTATGATTCAAGCAGCACTGGATTGGGAGTTCTTGTTCTTCAGGAAGAACAAGTAATTGCGTATGTATCTCGAACGTTAACTGCAGCGGAAACCAATTATGCTATAATCGGAAAGGTGTTATTAGCCATAGTAATTGCATGTGTAAGATTTGATCAGCTCATCGTTGGCAATGTAACGAATCTGATAAAAACCGATCGTAAACCACTCATATCAATATTCAAAAAACCACTGTTAAAAGTACCAAAAAGATTGCAGTTGGTGCTTATGATACTCCAGCGCTACAATATTGAACTGAAATTTATCGAAGGTAAAAATAACGTGATTGCTGACACATTATCTAGGGCATCATTGGAAGTACCAGAGGATTTTAATTTTATTAATCACTCGAACGTTTTTAAAGTAAATGTAGCAGAAAACAAGGTTTTCAACGGATTTCGGAAAGTTAATTTACTCGAATCACTTAAAATCACGGAGGAAAGAATTGATAACATCAAAATAGAAACCATGAAAGATCAGTCCTTGCAAAAACTGATTCCTTTCATTTGTAATGGATGGCCAAATCGAATACATAAAGTTCCATGCAATCGCACGAAGTTCCTACATATCCATTCCAGTATGTCTCAATGGATGTACTCGCGACAAAGTTGAAAGGAGAAGCGTATAATATGCTTGTTACTGTGGATCACTACTCTGATTTCTTTGAACTTGATGTTTTAAAATATTTAACACCGAATTCTGTAATAGAACAATGCAGAAGAAACTTTAGTCGTCATGTAATTACTCAGCAAGTCTGTACTGGCAACGGAACGAATTTCGCCAACAGACAATTCAAGGACTTCGAAAGGACGTGGGAATTTAAACACATTTCGTCATCTCCGCATCATCCAAGAGGAAATGGTAAGGCAGAGACAGCGGTAAAGATTGCTAAGAGTATAATAAAGAAAGAGGAGGAATCTCATCAAAATATTTGGTACTGTTTATTGTGCTGGCGGAACTCTCCGAACAAAATTAATTCCAGTCCAGTTCAGGTACATCCGCAAGTTAATAACGAATGGTCACTATTATTGAGGAACAGCTCAAAGATCATTCTTATTTGGTAAATGTCAACGGATTAACATTCAGACGCAATATCATTAATATCAAACCGTTTGTGAAAGAGGAACCTACGGATAAAGACGACCAAAATATACTATACGAGTACCTACATTAGATACCGGAAGCAGCAGTAACTCATTTAATATGTATACAAGAGGCTCCTGAATGTGTATACAAGAGGCTCCTGTGTAAATGCAAGTCTTTATGCATAATGTTCATCAACGACGAGCGTGAGAAGTGCAATTGTTGGGCACGGCGACGAGTTGAGGTGGACGGCTCTTCAACCACACTATCGCGAACAGCAGCAATTTTTTCTGCTGTACGAGCTGTACGAGCATGTACTGGTGTTTTAAAATCTCCTACAGATCCGGTTTGCTCAAATTTTTGCACGATTTTGATTTGAACGCCCATTTTCATAATATGCCTGAATACCCTAGAGTGCTTTAAACCTGCACCGACCAAAGTAGCCCGCCTCAATGAAACCACGATTTGTTAAACATTTATTACAATTTATTACTACAAATCCCGATTTTATTACAGTTACCGTTTTCGAGAAACGAGTGGTTCGTTTAGTTTACAATTAAACCTGCACCGCCAAAATTGTAACTTTTGATGTAGCTATGATATCGAGATGGTTCTTGGACCAGAACTTATTTCAAATCAAGTACATTGAATTAGTTAGTTGAAGACCATCCTTATAACGTTCCTAAGGGTAAATTTGATCCCAAAACGATTAGTCAATTCAACCAACTTTAATAATTTATTACACCAGACTACTACCAGATTTAGGGCCAAATGTAGCTTTAGAAGTCCTGTTGAGGGTAGGTTAACCTTATACAGGTGTGTAATAAATCTTTTTGGTTTGTATTAGACGGAATTGGCATGAGAAGATGTGTAGGTTTGAAACTGCGACATAAAGGTTGGTTTTGCCACATCTAATAATTTATTACACCAGACACTACCAGAAATTGGTTCAAATGTTACTCCACGAACCTTGTGGAAGGCAAGTTAATTTTATCCAATCGACCCCTTTGATTACACATTTGATGCCTTTACCGTTTAACGTAAATTCCGTGTAACCTGACACAAAAATAATTGCTTGCACACCTGAATAAGGTTGGCCTACCCTTCACACAAGGTCCATGGATTAACATTTGACCCAGTCTCTGCAGAAGGTCTTGTGTAATAAATTATTAAATGTGGCAAAATCGACCCTTAAATTACATATTTGAAGTCTTTGCCGTTTTGAAGCCGATTCCGCACAAAAATAATTTATTAACCATATAAGCAAGTTTGATTTGCCCTGTACAAGACGCAAAGATTAAAGTTTAACTCAATATATAGGGTTTTCCAATAAGAGTGATATGATTTCTTTAAAAAAAATTGTTAAGTAATTGTTAAGGAAATTGAAGTGTTTTTTATTTAATGTGAATTAACGATCGATACAATTAAGTTCTGAATAAAACGTCATTCAAATGGCCTCCACAACTTCTTCTGCAGGAACAAATTCGAAGAACCAAATTTTCGACCACTTTTCCCACTAAATCAAGTCGTATGTCATGAATAGCACGTTCAATATTGACTTGTAAAGCTTGCAGAGAGTTTGGTTTATTGCTAAAGACCAATGACTTCAAATAACCCCACAAGAAATAGTCTAATGGTGTTAAATCACAAATTCTTGGAGGCCATTCAATATCACAATTTCTTGAAATAATCGAATCGCAAAACTTTTCTTGCAATAATTCAATTGTTGCACTTGCTGTGTGGCACGTAGCCCTGTCTTGTTGCAACCAAATGTTGTCAAGATCAACTTCCTCCAATTTCGGCCATAAAAAGTTGGTTATCATCGATCTATACCGATCTCCATTGACAGTAACGGAGTTATCAGCTTCATTTCGAAATAAATACGAACCGATGATTCCACCAGACAAAAAACCACACCAAACTGTCAATTTAGGTTAATGTAATGGTTTTTCATGAATAATTTGTGGGTTTTCTTCGCACAAGAATCGATAGTTTTGTTTATTTACCGCACCACCCAGATGAAAGTGAGCCTCATCGGAGAAAATGATTTTCTTAAAAAAATCGTTATCGTTTTCAAGTTGTTCCAAGGCCAAATCAGTAAATTCACGACGTTTACGGTGGTCCAATGGCGTCAATTCTTGAGTGAGATCAATTTTATACGGATGCAAACCCAAATCCTTTCTCAAAATCCGCCAGGTTGTGGTTTGAGACAGTCCCAATTCTTGAGAACGTCTTGGAATCGACAAATTGCGGTCTTCAGCAACACTTGCCTGAACGGCAGCAATATTTGCATTACTTCGAGCAAATCTTTGTCTTATTGGCACTTCAACATTATGTAAAAAAAATGTACGATCAAAATTTTCAACAATTCGACGAATAGCGAGCACACTTGGACGATTATTACGACTATAAAATGGCAAAAGCGCACGAAATGTTGCAATTGGAAACCGATTATTCTGATAATAAATCTGAATAATTTGTAAACGTTGTTCTTGAGTATATCTCACCATGATGAAATTATAAACATTACTGAATACAATGAAACAAAAAATGACAGATCATGACATATTAGAAATGGCCGAAACGTCACTTAAAAATCATATCATTCCTATTGGAACACCCATTATATCGACTTTTGAATTCAACCTTTGAAGACTTTATCGTTTGAAGTAAATGCCGTGTAACCTTAATAAGGTTGACCTACCCTTCACACAAGGTTCATGGATTAATATTTGACCCAGTCTCTGCAGGAGGTTTTGTGTAATAAACTATTAGTTATGGTAAAATCGACCTTTAAATTACATATTTGAAGCCTTTACACTCTGAAGCCAATTCCATCTAACCTGACATAAAAATAATTTATTACACACCTGAATATTAATTTTCCTTTCATTAGGCCCATGAAGCAACATTTGACCCAATATCTGGTGGTGGTCTGGTGTAATAAATTATTAAATGTGGCAAAACCAACCTTTATATCGCAGTTTCAAACCTACACATCTTCTCATGCCAATTCCGTTCAATGCAATGTAATAAAACAATTGATTACACACCTGGATAAGGTTGACGAGACTTCTAGAGCAATTTTGGCACAAAAACCTGATGGTACTCTGGTGTAATAAATTATTAAAGTTGGTTAAATTGACCTTTTGAAATAAATAATTGTTTTGGGGTCAAATTTACCCTTAGGAAAGTTATAGAGGTGGTTTTGAACTATCTAATTCAATGTAATTGATTTGTAGTAAATTCTGGTCTAAGAACCATCCCGATACCATTGCTCCATGAAAAGTGACGATTTTGGCCGTGCAGGTTTAATTGTAAACTAAACGAACCACTCGTTCCTCGAAAACGGTAACTGTAATAAAATCGGAATTTCTAGTAATAAATTGTAATAAATGTTTAACATAATTTGTGTATTGGAATCATTGAGGCGGGCCAATTTGAACGGTGCAGGTTTAAAGCGCTACAGGGTGGGTCATATAACATTTTTTGAACTAGCGGTTATTTTGAGTATGGTAAGGGTTATGTCCCTTCTGATTTGACAGAAACTTAGTTTTATCCTTCCGCTGAACGAAAATAGTTGTGTAATCGCTTGAACAACGCTGGGAAATATTGAAACATTACTTCGAAAATCATAGAAATGTTGCAACATGTGTGTTAAAATTGCGTGCGGTTTTCGGAAGAAACGAAGCGCCGGGAGCTCCATATGTGCGTTTTTTTGTGAATAAAGTTAAAGAAACAGGCTTGCTAATTAATAAACCAACACGAACCAAGCAGCCAACCAAGCGTACACCCGAAAATGTTGATGCTGAAGCCGAGAATGTGCGTGAGCCGCCGGGAACGTCAACTCGTCATCGTGCTCGAGAATTGAACATTTCATGCACAACATTGCGACGAATTCTGCATAAAGACCTTGGTATGACACCATATAAAGTTCAATTGGTTCAGAAATTGAAGCAAAGAGACCACCCATTGCGTTTTCGGTTCGCTGAGTGGGTTTGCGATCGACTTGAAGAAGATGCCCATTTTGGCAAAAAAATCATCTTTTCGAATGAGGCGCATTTCCATCTTGGCGGCTATGTAAACAAGCAGAATTGTCGCATTTAGAGCACGGATAACCCGCATGTGATCGTAGAGAAGCCGATGCATCCTCAACGAGTGACTGTTTGGTGCGGATTTTGGTCCGGCGGCATTATTGGGCCATTTTTCTTTGAAAATGAGCAAGGAGCCGCCGTTACTGGCAATGGTGAGCGCTACCGCGCCATGATAAACAATTTTTTGTTCCCGGCACTTGAAGAGGAGGACATATGCAACATTTGGTTTCAACAAGACGGCGCTCCGTGCCACACAGCACACGTTTGAATTGATCTTTTGCGCACTGTCTTCGAAGATCGAATTATCAGCCGAAATGTTGATGTGATTTGGCCGCCTCGGAGCTGTGATTTGACGCCATTGGACTATTATCGTTGGGGTGCCGTCAAAGATAAGTGTTACGCCGATAAACCAGCAACGATTGACGCTCTCAAGAACAATATTCGCATTGCCATTGAAGAAATAATGCCACTTACCATCGAAAATGTGCTCAAAAATTGAACCGACCGTATGGGGAACGTCAAGGCCGAGGCAGTCATATGAATGAAATAGTATTCCATAATTAATCGGAAGGATTGTTCTTTACAATGAAAAAAAATTTGAAAAAATATTGAAAACTTTTTAAAAAAGTTTTTTGGCCCACCCTATGCATATTAGTACAGTTGGCGACTTTCGTTTGTATACATTACGAACAATATTTTCTGTGTATGTCGCAGACAAACTATTTCTTTCGACTGTACAAGTTATTATTGTATTATCGACATTTAGGCGTATAAAAGAAATATCATAAATCTTAATAAAATACATTTTATCTAAAAGCTCAAAAACAACAATTGGCATTAGCTTCAACTTTTGTTGATGTAGGGATGCTATTGGTAGCAACATATATATACAAAAACCGTTTCAGAAAATGACAATTTTTTCGAGTTATTCCATTTCAAACTCGTGATATGTAACTTTTCGCCATCAAATTTGGTTCTGCAAAGTTACAGAGCAAATCGTACGTTTATAGAGCCGAGTTACATTTTATGAATATCATTTTAGGACATTTCGGAAAATTTACAGTTACAGAGCTTACATACAGTTTGTGGATGATACCATTAAATTGTGTCCTATATTTTTGTAACCTTGTGTATGAGGGTAGAATTTTACAGTTTCAATAGACCCGAAATCCCTTAAAATAGTTGTTTTTATAATTTTATGTAATTACACCCCCCAACATTTTTCCACCAAATAGGCCCTTTTGAGACTAATCTATCACTATCTACAATATGCTAATAATAATTATAACTTTTTAATATTTACTATATTATATACTGTTTAATACTATTCTTGTTTTGTTAGTTCATTGTATTTATTATTATTATTATTATTGTAGTATTACAACAACAAAATAAACAAACAGAAAAATTATACAAAAGAAAATGTTAGGAAAATTTTAAAATTGAAAATGTTTGCTTTATTACCAGGGGAATGATGCTGCTGCTGTGTTGTTTTGTGTGTGTGTGTGTGTGTGTGTTTATGTATGTATGGATTGTGTTTCCCCATAAGAAAAATTAGCCTAAGTCAACATTTCTATGTTTTATGTTACGTATATATGTTTTATGTATATTATGTAAAGGGAAAGTTTTGTGTGTTGTATCTGCATACGTTTATCTCCTATCTACTTATGTGTGTACACTACACTGTACACGTTATATTTGTTGTTGTCAACCGTTTGACTCTTATAATTTTTTTGTTGCTGTATTGTGTACTCTTGTATAGTCCTACTCGGGTGTTATCAAAAAATTTTCATCTAATTTTCTCTATATACACTCTGTATTATATGTGAAATGGAAAATTATGTGAATTATATTGTTTATCCTGTCATTTATTGCCGAATCTCGGTACATACACTAAAAATGTGTTGAGACAATTTTGATTTGAAAAATATGTAATTTTCATATAAACCAAGTATAAATGGTTGTTGAAATTTTTGCTGGAAATATGATAAGGCATTTCCATGTTATTGTATAACTTTTAATGTTAATATTTGTTTAATTTATATCGTGTATATCGTTACACAGTAAAATGTTTGGTACACATATACACACACACAGAGTTAAGGATTGCATAAAATGGTCAATTATAGATTTGGATTTCATGCAAATTTCAAAATATTTTAAAGTATTTACTGTATAAAACAAATAAATAGAAATTATCTTGAATATGCAAATAAAAATGAGCAAGAATGGTTGGTCCGTTTTCGTACCAGCACCCAATCTAAAAAAAAAAATGCTATGTGAGACAGCACAAAACTATGCAATCACACCTAAAGGACAAATACGAGGGAGTTTAATAAAAATACTTACTTTAAAAATTGTTTTCATACGGGGTACGTTTGTTGTGCCTGAAAATATTCCCACTCGAATTTAAAATACTCACTATTTTGCTACTTCCGTGTGGTTTCTAAAATAACTTATAAAGTGTAGCTACACAAATTGACAAGATAGTGTAAGGTACACATATTTGTTCTTTAATTGCATCCAGATTTGAAGTAAATGCTGGTTGGAAAATACAATTTTAAAGTTGCCATATATATGTTCAAGTCACACAAATATCAGAATATTCTTTGAACTTGCTTATGGCAAGAGGATAACTATAGACCTATCCGAATTATTATTATTATTATTATTATTCTCTTTATTTAGAAAAACAGGTTACATACATTAATACAAATCATAAACTATTTCTAATAAAGTTAGAGCTCCTAATAGGTTTTTAGAACCTGTGGGGGAGCAAGAAAGAAAAAAATCATGAAATTTAGGTTGCCAAAAGTGTACAAATAAAAATAATAAATTAAAAACTATCATAAAAGAATAAATAAATAATACATACATAAATAAAATTAAAATTCCAGCTCATATTTAGTGAATACAATACAAAAAAGAAAAATCAGAAGTAGGTTTCAATGTTGTCTATATTAATCAGCCAATGTCGAATCATTTTATCAAAATAGTGTTTGCGGCCAATCGGAATGAATTTCAACTCTATTGGTAATTTGTGAAACCAATGCAATCCCATATAAAAGTAAGACCTTCTGAACCTTTCATTATTACAACGTAAACCGGCAAAGTTGTTCGGATTCCTTAAAGTATACGTGTGATGAATACGACTATGGAAACTGGAACTCCGAACAAAAAACATCTTTAATACCTTATAAACATAGAAATATCTTAAAGGTAAAAATTTCAAATCTCGAAATAAGGGAATTGTTGGAGTTGTTAAAGGCCGACAATAAATCAATTTAATAATCCGTTTTTGTGAAATGTATAGGTCCTCTATATTGGAAAAATAAATCCCACCCCAGCTTGATATACCATACATAATAATAGATTCAACTAGTGCATGATATAGAACTCGCAGTGTTGACGGTGGGCATAATTGCTTCAGATGGTAGAATTTATAAGTCGGAGTAATAACATTTTTTCTGGCAATGGTGAGATGAGAATTCCATTTCAACTGCGAATCGATGGTAACTCCTAAGTACTTAAACTCATTTACGAGGGAAATTTCAAAGCACTGCGATGAACATGAGTGTCCAGAGCAAAATGGAACATGATACAAAACCTTAAAATTGGGAGATGCGGCCTGACCAAAAAACATTACTCTGGATTTATTACTAAGAGCCAGGCGATGGTAGTAAAACCAATTACCAAGATTCACTAAGTCTGTGCAAACTAGGTTCTGTAATTCCGAAGGGTTTGCTGAAGTGTAACTTAATGCTAAATCGTCCGCAAATGCCGTGGTGTGCCCCAGAAGATCGATGTCGAATATAGAATTTATGTAGATTAAGAATAGAATAGGTCCTAATACTGATCCCTGCGGAACGCCGCAATTTAAGTAACCAGGTTCACTAAAATTATCATTTATTTTAACAATTTGGCGACGATTGTTGAAATAACTAACAAACCAGTCAAAAACTTTACCTCTGATACCTATATTTAATAATTTGTTTGCAAGAACCTCGTGATCCACCGTGTCAAACGCTTTTGCAATGTCTAAAAATAACGAAGCGGATTTTTGCGAATTGTTAAAAGCCGAGTAAACATAACTGAGGTGATGTAGTAGTGCTTCTTCAGAGGATCTTCCTGCTAAGAAACCAAATTGACTACGGCTAAAAAAATTGATTTTCTCCAGATAACCGAGCAATCTACGTTTTATTATTTTCTCAAATAGTTTGGAGAAGGAACTTAGCAACGAAATAGGTCGATAATTATTTAGTAATAGCACATCACCTTTCTTATGAATTGGAATTACAAGTGCTGATTTGAAAACATCTGGAAATACACCACTTAATTCCTAGGCTGAAATTGAAGAGGTAAGCTAAAACATCTACTAGATACCACACGCAATTTTTTAAGATTAGGTTGTCGATTCCGTCAATTCCACAAGAGTGTTTATTTTTCAAACTACTAATCTCTTTTATAATCTCTCTGGCGCTAATCGAATCAAACACACAAGACATACTAGGTGAAGTGGTCGAGCCTAAAACATATCTGCTATAGCCTGGAGAATTAGGCGAAAAGTTAGTGTTGTTCAAATTATTTGTTATCTCCGATGGAACGTTGAGGAAATAAGTATTGAATTCATTACTTATAGATTGATAATTTGAAATAAGAACATCAGATTGGTATTTGTAAATTTTGGTGATTCGGTTTTTGTCTTTATTTGTTCCCAAAACATCATCAATAGCCTTCCATGTGAGTTTACTTACAATCATGACGCCCCAATGTAACATTTAAAATTAAAACATCAGTTGTGGTCCAGTTGTAACAATGAAAAGAAGATACAGTTAAATTTTGATTGATAAACACACCAACACCACCAGATCTATAATCATCATTACAGCAAGCAATGAAATTATAATTTGGCAGTCTGTAATATGAAGATTCATGTGAGTAAATCCAGATTTCCGAAACAAATACGAATTGATACATGTTATTTGGATAGCAATGTTTAGGCTCCTCTGGTAGCACGCCAAATATATTTTAGAATTCACAAAAATAACACTGTTTACGAAAAGGCTCAATAGTAAATAGAAGGGGAACACCCAGGCCTATCCGTGCTGGCGTCTATAGGTGCTGAATGTCATGCATAATTCGTCATCAGTACAAATCTCCTCTGCTCTGCATACTTGTGTCTTTTTGTAGAAAATTATTAGTATTTTGTGGATTCGAAAGCTGTCTGTCTGTGTAAACCAACCCCTTTCAAACGATGTATTCCTCGGATATATGGGAATAATGTAAAGCATTATTGTGGTACTGGGTGGTTTTTTATGTAATTTCCTATGGCATGTATCCAGCCTTCTTCACGGGAATAAAAGGCCCGTCACATAAAAGTCACGGACTTCTTACGAAACTGTTAGAGTTATGCTGTTTATATGGGGGTTTCGGCACATAAACATAATCGTGAAATGTATAAAAGGTTATAAGTACATGGTGGCTGAGACCAAGTGTTACCAAATGAAAACGCTGTAATTTTTTTAATTTTGATTATTTTTTATTGAAATTTCGTGGAATATGTTGAAAACATATGACATTTTATGAAAAACATGCTACTGCTCGATATGACCTCCTTTGGCTCTGATTATTTGATTCAGTCTTCCATAGAAAGCATTGCATGCTGACCGAACGTGAGCTTGCGGAATTTTATTCCATTCTCGAACAAGAGCTGACTTCAATGCATCAACACTTTCGTATTTTTTAGTGGACAGCTTACTCTCCAAAATGGACCATATGGAGAAATCCATGGGATTCAAGTCTGGTGAATATGGTGGCCATTCTTTTGACGAAATCAGCCGCGGAACGCAATTTTGTTAAAATTGCTGTGTCGCTCGAGCTTTGTGTGACGGTGCCGAGTCCTGTTGGAATGTCCAACGGTTCGTACCAAAGTGTTTACGTGCCCAAGGTAGCAAAGCATCGTTTAGGATCTTTTGGCGGTACACCTCTTGGTTTACCTTGACTCCATGTTCGATGAAAACCAGAGTAGTGCGTCCATCTGCAGTCACTGCAGCCCAAACCATAACATAAGCTGGTGATTGCTTGCGCATGGCAACTCTTGTGTCCAAATTATCGTTGGATTTGTGCTCTAGCCAAACACGATCATTTTGTTTATTCACATACTGTTGAATGGTGAAAATTTTCTCATCAGAAAAGACAATTTTTGGAATCTCATCACGTTCGGCCAAGGCCTTCAATGCTCGTGTTCTTTCAAGCCTAACTTTTTTTTGTGCCTCCGTAAGATCTTGAACTTTTTGTATCTTGTAGGGCTTCAAGTGTAGTTCATTTTTCAATATGGTTTGAATGCTGTTTCGTGAAACATGTAGACGTGCGGCTAATTGATTGGCACTTTGACGAGGATTTCGTTGGATTCGTTTCTTCACATTTCGTATAATTTCTTTTGATGTTGCTGTCTTTTTAGGACCAGTTTCGTTGTATCGAGTTATGGTTGGATACAGAAACATTTTATTCACATTCAAATGCTGGAGCTGACAAACTATTGCTGTTTGTGAATTTCCACCCAAATACAGTGCAATTACACTATTACGTTTGAATTCCATTACGATTTTTTTATGAAGATATTAATTTAGAACAATTATTTGTTGACCACATGTAAACAACTAACCATACTTCAATCTGTCAAAAAATTGACGCGCGAAAATGACAACTGCACAAATGACAGCAGAGTGAAGTCAGTAACATTTGGTCTCAGCCACCCTGAAGTTTAGTAAGTTGTTTGATCTCATCTATTGCTATTTGGCCAATATGGTACTCTGAAATTATGGCTAACTAAAGAGGCATATGCCCTAGTATTAATTCTTCCACTCGAGAGGTTCGTCTTTGTATTAAGATGCTCTTACAACTGAATCTATTTTCAAAGCTCAATCGTCGTCGTGATATATATCAAAGGATGGTTAACTCGAATTCGATCATCGAAAGTTGCTTGGGATCTTACTAATGATGCCCTGGGAAATTGTGAAAAACTTTATGCAACTTGATGGACGATTCAACTGATGATGAAACCAAATCTAAAGAATCCAGTTGCATATAGTATACCAAATTTGACTTCTCAAGCAACTCTTCTTCTAAGACAGATCAAATGGTTACCGATCAATTAAATCAGGAGTTGGAAAGCATGAATGATATGTTAGATGCCCTTGGACGCCTTTATGTTAAATCATCTAAAAGGGTTCATTTTGAGTAATCTTAAACACAAAAATTCGAGGAACTTAAACAGAAAAAAATTATATTTTGGTTTTTTTTATCCCTTCAAGTAGCAATGTTTCCAAAAGTTCGCCGAACTTGGAAATGCCAGTCCAAAGCTTGAAGGTTAACGTTACTGGAGCTCGAAGTCCAGACTCTAATATTTATCAAAATTACTTACAATATACGCCGTATCGGTCTATGACTAATAATCCGAAATATCCTAGTGTACCTCAAATATATTCAAAGCCTATATTGCCTATTTCTTCTCAAAGTTCTTCTGGTATAACAATTATGCATACGGAAATTATCCACGAGTTGATCTTAAAATTATAAACAAAAGAATTGGAGCAGTTAATAAATTCCTTTGTAAAGTCGAATACATCGCAAATACCTTCCAAATATCGCAAAAGCGACTAGATAAAGAACTCAGATTCTTAACATTTTTATACTTGCAGTAACTTGGCTTCAATTATGCGGTGAAATGGAACGTCACTTTTAGGACTCCGAGACACATGACAATATTAAAACCCGCGATCGACAAACCCACTAGTGGGAGATAAACAAATCGTTCATAGTCTGCTCAGTGACTTTTTTATAACTTCAAGTAGTTTACATGTTCCATTATCAAATCTAAATCTCTATCTCAGTGGTGCTGCCAGATTTAAATGTTGCTGCTTTCACGCAAAGAGCATTTCAGAAACCTCTGATTAAACCTTTAGCCATGAATTCATCACTCAAAACTTCGTTCAATTCTAAACCAAAAGGTTACTGTTGGAATTGTGCTGGTCCGGGGCATATAGTATACAAACTGCTTATTTTGTAAGATTCTTCGCAAATTTTGTTAAAAATGTGGATTGTCAAACAATCAAGACGTTTCCTGATTTTTTCGCTGTAATTTATGTATGTTCGGAAAACGCGAAAATAAAGGCATCTGCACACGGAATAGACCACCTTCCGAAAAATACGTTAAATACTTCTAGGACTACAAAAGAAAACGAATCAAATTCGGTAAATTGTTCTACTAACTATAACACAACTATACCTAATCAATTGCTTTCCTTTGATTCCATTACCGGAGGAATGTGCAAACCTTTACCCACGCGAAATTGTTCTGTTCATTATTGGCATACACGTAAATTCCCCAATCGACTTATAATCTCATTGATTTTGTTTGATTTAAATGATGGTAGGCCACGTTTAGAATTTAAAATTTAATTGTCTACTCGATAGCGGTCTCACCGTTGGCGTTTTACAAAAATTTGGTATAATAATTTGCAAACGGGCATCTTTTTTCCAACCTGCCTGTTGTCAGAAAGATGCGTACCCGAGCGAATCAGACAATAACCTTAATATGCGCCACCTCAAAACTCATTCGATTGGTAAACGAGGCTACCATCGAGGATATATCTAAATCTAGCTCGATACTCAGCACGAAAAAAGCGATGGCAATACTAAATTGTCACTATGGGTGAGTTTATTCTCCAAGCCCGAAAAATGTTACTATCGCGACAGTAAACAGTGTCGTGGTACCCTGTCATGATACTTATAATATTCTGTCCGAAATTTTAAAATTATTTTTTTGTAGTTTTAAGATCCTATTCAGGTAGCCTAAACAGACCTAAACTCAGCATTTATATAAAGCTAGCCCGATATTCAGCCCGAAAAAATCTAATGGCAATACTATATGGAGAGTTTTCTATCCCAGCCCGAAAAGAATATCACTGTCGCGATAAAAAAATATCTAAACACCTTCCCCATGACATTTATAACATTCAGCCCGAAATTTTAAAAACTACTTTTATACACTCGTAAGTTAACCTTCAATTGCTAGACAGCATAAATTTTAGCAATTTTAATTTTTAATTTATGGATCTTGTCGTTTGGAGTTTTGACAATAAACTGAGAAATTTGCAGAAAAATTCTATCTGAAACTATCAGAAGATTGTGTGGTTCCAGACGCCTCATTTATTGGACAGCAATTTAAATTAATGCATGACAACGTAAGAACCCACCAGGTTCTAGGACACCTGGATGAGGCATAATGGCTACTCCAGCAGTTGTTTTCTTTTCATTTCATTTTGATTTTTCTTGTGCGCTGCTCCCATACACAAGGTTGCTTGACGTAGATAGTGAAATTGTTGTTGCGTTAGCACCCTCGGCCATGCGTCCCGCAATGTGTGGTTAGTGTAACACATGTTTTAAAATCAAGGGAGGGGGGAGTTTTAGGCGGGGTTGTGCCGAACTCTTACCGAATAAAAACTCCTCCCTCCTCTCTAATTTGCATTAGTTAATCCAGTTACTTATTTCACTCGAGTTGAGTTGAAATGAGATAAGTTGAGCCGTCGATTTTGACGGAGAATAGTGTTATGTTACTTTACGTTACGTTACGTAACGTATCGTAACATTAGTTATCGTAACGTAAAGTATCGTAACGCGACGTATCGTAACGTGACGTATTGTTACGTTACTTTATGTCACTTTACGATACGATACGATACATTTCGTTACGTTACATTACATTACGTTACGTAACGTTAAATAATGTAACGTAACGTAACGAAACGAAACGTAACGTAACGAAACGTAACTTAACGAAAGGAAACGTAACGTAACGAAACGTAACGTTATATAACAAGACGAAACATAACGTAACGTAACGTACCAAAACATAACAACATAACATAAGTCCAGTCCAGTCCATTCATCAAGTCAAACCCGTTATGTTATGTTATGTTACGTAATGTTATGTTGTGACTTGAGTTCAGTTGAGTTGACGACTTGACTGGACTTGGACTTGGACTTGGACCTAAACTTGGACTTGGACTTAGACTTGGACTTGGCCTTGGACTTGGACATGGACTTAGACTTGGACTTAGACTTGGACTTGGCCTTGGACTTGGACATGGACTTAGACTTTAACTTGGACTTGAAGTTGGACTTGTACTTGGACATGAACTTGGACTTGGACTTGGACTTGGACTTGGACTTGGACTTGGACTTGGACTTGGACTTGGACTTGAACTTGAACTTGGACTTGGATTTGGACTTGGACTTGGACTTGGACTTGGACTTGGACTTGGACTTGAACTTGGACTTGGACTTAAACTTAGACTTGAAATAGATCTTAGAGTTGCGCTTAGACTTGCACTTGGACTTGTACTTGGAACTTGGACTTGGACTTCTACTTGGACTTGGAATTGGACTTGGATTTGGACTTGGACTTGGAGGATTTAATTGTTTGATTCTCGCCTCACATACGATCCACGAGCACTGACCTATACCACCGAAATTGTTGAAGTTTTGACTACAAATTGACGGATTTTCCGAAGAATTCTATCTGAAATTGCCTGGAAGTCGATTTATAAGCACTTGACATGTACCGCAGGTTTCGTTGAAGTTGTGTTACAAAATTTAAAGATTTTCAGAAGAGTTTTATCTGAAATATGACCTCCAGATAATTCCGCTGAAATTTTTTTTGCAATTTGTTTAAAAATTTGACCTGTTTTTTGTGCTTTAATGTTTTCCTCCCCTTTACAATTACTTTAATGTTGTTCCCAGCTTACCCAAATTTGGACTAACCCAATCAATTTTGGCTTGATGTTCATGATGTAGTTGTTATCGCATTATCTCTCTCTGACCTGCTAATAACCTCTGAAACGTGAGATAAACATAAGCACATATTTAAAGAAATAAGTCACTTACTGCGGAGTAAGGCAGGGTGGGCGATAAACAAAAATCGGTTTGCTCTGAAATTAATTTCTTGATTATATTGGGGGAAGGAGGTATTCGTATTGATCAAAGCAAAATTGATCGATAACAAAATACCACCCCTCAATACAGTGCGTTTGGAAGTGCAACGCTCTGTTGATTCCTTAAAAACAGCTATGAGTACTGCACCTGTTGTAAGACACGCTGACTTCTCACAGAGATTTTATATTCAATGCGTGGCAAGTAGTACAGGGCCCGGTAACGTGCTGTTCCAGTATGATGACGAAGGAGAACACAAGAAACTTAATTCAGCACAAAAATATAGCATAACCGAGTTAGAATGTTATGCTGATGTGCATGGAATAAAGTAAGTTGGAGGTTATCCCTTCACTGTCAGTGGCTCATGTGAGGGTTTTGGCTGGTTGTCTCGCGCGTTGGTATTTGAAGCTTCAACCAAACTGTTTTACAATTGTCCAGAGGAGTGGTGCACAGAATAAAATTTCGACGTTTTTTCGCGCATTAACTAAGACGAATTAGTAAACCAAGGTATCTCTGAATTGATATCACAACACCTAACTTCGCCTCTCTATTTTACCTGAATCCTTTAAACCTAATAGCAAGCAATTTCACAAAAATGGCGTTGAAACTTCTAATGTAAAACTGGAAGACGCAAAAATTGCTTATCAATTATAATGCAGGGGTGGACAACGACGATCCCGTTCAAAGCGACTGGAAATTTTGTCCCCGTTCTTATGCGTGGCGAATTGATTGATACGATGACCTAACTTCAGCGCATGACCTACCTACAGCTAAGGCATTTGATCGCTTACAACGCCAATTCTAAGAGAATGACATGTCGAAAGATGTTAAAAATTATGTAATTACCAATACCTCGATATATGGCCAAGATCGGTTCCTAAAAATGTAGCCGTAAATCGAAATGCCGTAAGGCGAATTACTTTTTAAATTGTATTTTAATTTTTTTGGCCGTATGTCGAAACTAAGTCATAATTAGAAAAAACTGTTATAGCGAAACGCCGTAAAAAGAGCCGCCGCATAACGTGGTATGATTGTGTAATTAAAATGTGGGATTTGCAAAACTTGCAAATCTGTAAATTTTAACACCAGACCCATTTTGACCCATAGGCCTTCCCAATTTTTATATCTGGATTTTTTGGGACCATATCCAAGATCCAACTTAGGGAATTGCTACATGCTTATCGCTCTGGATAAGTTATCACGGTTTGTTTGCCTCCAACTTCTTACACAAGCATCTGCTCAAGCTATTGTTTCTTTTCTGGAGAAATTGTTCCTCAGGTATGCCGTAACCCCAAACAATATTTACTAAAAATGGGGACCAATTCTATTCAGGTTCGTATTAGACTAATTTGGAGTGAACTATGTTTTGCCTCCAAATACTTCAGAGCAACGCCTCTGAAAGAGAATCGAACAATCAAAAATTGAACCTCACCGGATTTGTGTAAAAATTGTCTTATACTATAATCGAAAATCATTATTTCTGCTTAATTTCAGAAAAGCAACAAAGTCAATGTTTGCTAAAAAAATTTAATCTTCATTGCAAAGAGTCCGCAGATGTCCACCACATTTCGCGGAGTTCTCTTAATTTATGGAACAAACTTTAGTGTGAAGTTTTATTTCGAATAATCAATCCGCCGGTCTGTTGTAATACCAAATCTTGGTGAAATACAAAATTTAAAATGATCTGAACCAATTTTGTTGGACCAATCTTGACCAAAAATGACTGAAAAGCAGTTTTTGACAAAACTCGTAATTCCCATCTAAATTTTAGAAAACTGATCAAGTCCATCGGTGCTGCAAAATTAATTAAGATTCTGTGCGTTGATAACCGTTTCTCTTGTAAATGATATATTTTTCAAAATTCATGCAAAAAACGAGAAAGCTCCTATCGAAGATGTCACTTTCCGTCGCTCTACGGACCAAAAATAGAAAACGCTTAGGAATGAATTTCCATCCCGATCAATCACTACATCATGGCAGTACAGGGCTGAGTTTTTGCTGAACAGCTTGAAAAAATCGCCATTTCCATTTAAATTTTGAAAAACTGATCTCAAAACGGTATTGTTGCAGTCATTTTTCTCGTAAATGTTATATACTTCTCGAAATATTTTGCAAAAACCGAAAAAGCTCTTATGAAAGCTGCCCCTTTCGGTCGACCTATTTCGGCCAAAATTTACTGGGATCTGCCAATAAGTGAATAAAACTTAAGTATGAAGTTTCATCTCGATCAATCAATCCGATTCGGCTGTACAGAGTTGATTTTTTGTTGAAAAACAGATTTTGGTCAAACATCGTAATTTCCGGTTAAATTTTGGAAAAGTGATCTAGTTCGATATTGTTGCACATTTAATTTAGTATCTTTAAGTTTAAGGAGTAAAACCTCCTATGAAAGCTGCCATTTCCGGTGGATCAATTTCGGCTAAAAATCATTGGGATCTTCGAAGTAATGAAAACTTAGCTTAGTATGACGTTTCATCCCGTTCGAACATACCGTCTGGGCGGTAGGAATGATACAGATATTTAGTCTGATTACACAAATCCACTCACACGCATACACACACACAGATTTTTTAAAAACTACTTTGGCGTTAAGCGAATGGAAGATTTGCAAAAATCTCGAGTTCAAAATTTTTCAGGATTACTCTACTTTATTTTATTGCGTAAAAGAAAGGAGAAGACAATACCCAAAACACAAATTTCTTCCAATTTTGTCCCATCATTGCATGGGAAATTTGATTGGCCACCCTAGAAGTGCCTCTGCCCGACCACTGTTGCTTTATCGATCCTGTTGCTTCATCGAAGAAGATACATCATTTACCATTTCAAGGTAAGTTGCGTGGGATGGAAAATTGTTGTTTTGGATTTAGTGTTTTAGGTTAGGAATAAGTTATTACCCGGCTTAAGGACGCACTTACCGTGCGACACCACAAACTAACAGTACAAGTTCGCTAAATTTCAAATCAGTCGTTACAAAAACGATAGGGACATTAGTAAATCGGTTGGTGATTTTATACCACATTTCGACCCTTTTAATACTTTGAAGATTTTGAATGTGCTATACGGTTGCATTTACAGTTTACGAACATTTATTTAATTTTACTCATAGGCTTCCAAAAGATTTCAATACCTTTATTCAAGAAAAAGCGTGGACGCTCTAAAAAGGTTGGCAAATCGGTAATTAATGCGTGGGAAAAAACTATCAACCCTGAAGTTTGCTATGATTTAAATTCGAATTGTATAGAGTGCTGGCTGAAGTTTTGATGGTCTAATATAGTTTTGGGAGGTGGATGATAAAGTTGTTGGAAAATTGACAAAACTTCATTAATTTGTTTTGTAAACTGCCCATCCGTATTTTGTTCTTCTCCTTTATATGAAAAACGGAAACGGGGTTAATGGTGCCGATTCATAACGCGATGACGCGTTCGCAAATATAAACACTCAAACTACAATTTTTGGTGATATAACTTTAAATGTTTAACCTTTCGAAGATTAAAAACTTTACTTCAATATATGCAATACAAATATTATGTTGTAATATTTGTATATGAACGACTAAATATTATTCAAAACCAATATTTTATCACTGTTACATAAAATCCCCGGTGAAATTCCCTTTATATCAAAACTTATTAAAATTCAAAAGTTTTCGATTCGCAAATATGGCAAAACAGCAATAAAACATGAACTTTATTAAAAACAGCAGCAGCAAAAACCAAACTAACCTATGCTAATTTTTAATTTTCTAAACCCCAATTCGAACAATCGCCCCGTTTTCTGTGTTCTTGTTTACAGCCCCCCTTTATTTTTGCTTTTTAAAGTGCCATACTAAATTTTAAAATGTTTTGCTATAAATTTTCTGTTTATGTAAAAATACTAAATAGTATAGCAAACATACATATGACAGCATGTAAATAAAATATAAAGGTGTTTTCGATAATATTTACTACGGGTACGGGTAAGTCATACATACACTATTACACAACATATTATTACATAACACATACTCGTCTGTAGTGTAGTTTGAACACTATAAATCGATTTTAATAGTCGTAATCAAAAGAAATAAAAAAATAAACTTTATAAATGTTTATAACTAAATTAAAGTGTTTATAGTTGAAATCCGTTAAATATCATAAATTTGTCATATAAAGTTTATGGATGTTTTTTTTTATTCATTTTTAGGTACCCAACCCGTACAGTTTTGAAAAATAGGATTGAGATGTTATTCGGTTTTTATTTATTTTGCTCGATGCTGTTTTGGATTTTATGAAATAGATAAGAGATTATCATGAATATTATAATATATTTATGGATGTATACGGTTCAGACTTTTTATATTTACATTTAACAAAAATTGTGAATTCATTCTCGTAATCAAATTATCGATTATATCGAAAAATAATATTCTCTTCAAGAATTTTAAGTTGCAAATCGTAATCAAGCACGTTGATTCTGCGGCTATGCAGAATGGAATTTTTGACTTCAAGTGTTCAGGCAACTAGTACAAGATTCGGCGGAACTGGCCTAAAATTAAGTAAAGTAACTGCGGAAAATACGAAAAAAGCAGATGATGCTGAATGGAATAAATTAAGAGATTAATAAAAGTCTCGAATTCTCTATACTAACTTGGCTCGAGTCAATTACAACACTGCTCGTAAAAAAATTCCGGACACTTCAATTTCTTCATAAATATTTTTTTAGAGCATCATATAGCAGGTGTAATAGAAAATATGTGTAACAGAAACCGTATTTTTTGATTTTAAATCCAATCACAGCAACAAAGTGAAATAAATGAAAAATATTGAAAATTTGACTGCTCTGAACCTGCACCGACAAAACTAGTCCGCCTCAATGAAACCTGTACTATAATTTGTTACACATTTATTACAACAAATCCCGATTTTATTAAAGTTATCGTTTTCGAAGAACGAGTGGTCGGTTTAGCTTACAATAGCTAAACCTGCACCGCCAAAATTGTAACTTTTGATGCAGCTTTGATACCGGGATGGTTCTTGGATCAGAATTTATTACAAATCAGGTACGTTAAATAAGTTAGATCAAGACCACCCCTTTAACTTTCCTAAGGTTAAATTTCACCCCAAACCGATTATTAATTTCAAAAACGTAAATTTAACAGCTTAAATAATATTTTTTACACCAGACTGCCACCAGATTTTGAGAAAAATGTTGCAAGAAGTCTTGTCGAGATTAGGTCAATCTTATCCAGGTGTGTAATAAATTATTTTTGTGTCAGGTTACTCGGGATTGGCTGCAAACTGTAAAGGTTTCAAAAAGATAATCTAAGGGTCAATTTTATAACTTTTAATAATTTATTACACCAGACCGCCACCAGCAATTGAGTCAAGTATTACTTCTCGGCCATTATGATGCCCAGGTCGACCTTATCCAGGTGTGTATTAAATTATTAAATGTGGTAAAATTGACCTTCAAATTACCTATTTGAGACTTTACAAAGGAAAAGGTTGACCTGCCCATCACAATGTTCAAGGAGTAACATTGGACTGAATAATTCGACCTTTAAATTAAAAATTTCAAACCTTTACCATTCGGAGCAAATTCCGTGTAACCTGACTCAAAAATAATTTATTACACACCTGGATAAGTTTGATCTGCCCTTTACAACGACCACAGCGTAACATTAGACTCCATATTAGACCCCCCACGGACAACTGGGTGAACATAAAAGAGTATGTCGGAGTTCCGGAGAGCGATATACACAATGTGCCATACCCCCAAGATATACATATTTCATGGCCGCTCACTAATGGTGTGGGCAGACGTTTCTATAGAAGCCCTTACGGATCTTGTGTTTCTACGCGGCGGTACCATAACTGCCGGACGGTGTATCGTGGATTATCTAGAAGATTGTGTGGTTCCATACGCCTCATTTATTGGACAGCAATTTAAATTAATGCATGACAACTCCAGAACCCACCAGGTCCTAGGACACCTGGATGAGGCATAATGGCATGCTGGAGTAGCGGTTATTTTCTTTTCCTTTTATTTTGTTTCTTTTGCGCTGTTCCCATGCTCAAGCAATGATTACTTGACGTAAATAGTGAAATTGTTGTCGCGTTAACACCTTCGGCCATGCGTCCCGCATTATGTGGTTAGTGTAATGTATTTTTTTAAATCAAGGGGAGGGGCCTTTTAGGTGGCATTGTGCCGAACTCTTATCGAATAAAAACTCCTCCCTCCTCTCTATTTTGCAATAGTTAACCCAGTTACCTAATTCGCTTGGTCGGTCTTATTACAATTTTTCTAAGGAATGCTCTTCTAATTGGCTGTGCTTCCCACTTCCATTATGATTCGCAGCTCAATAACGCAAATCATTACTTCTGCCAAGATGCCTTCTGCATAGATAGTGTATTCCATGCATTGTGCATGTGGAGAGTTGAGTAGAAATGAGTTGAGTTGAGCCGTCGTATTTGACGGAGAATAGTATTATGTTACTTTACGTTACGTTACGTGACGTACCGTAACGTAAGTTATCGTAACATGGCGTATCGTAATGTGACGTATCTTAACGTGGCATATTGTTACGTTACGTTACGTTACGATGGAACGTTACGATTGGAATTGGACTTGGACTTGGACTTGAACTTGGACTTGGACTTGGACTTGGACTTGGACTTGGACTTGGACTTGGACTTGGACTTGGACTTGGACTTGGACTTGGACTTGGACTTGGACTTGGACTTGGACTTGGACTTGGACTTGGACTTGGACTTGGACTTGGACTTGGACTTGGACTTGGACTTGGACTTGGACTTGGACTTGGAGTTGGACTTGTAGTTGAACATGGGAGCTTGAACTTGGACTTGGACTTGGACTTGGACTTGGGCTTGGACTTGGACTTGGGCTTGGACTTGGACTTGGACTTGGACTTGGACTTGGACTTGGACTTGGACTTGGACTTGGACTTGGACTTGGACTTGAACTTCAACTTGGACTTGGACTTGGATTTGGACTTGGACTTGGACTTGGACTTGGACTTGGACTTGGACTTGGACTTGGACTTGGACTTGGACTTGGACTTGGACTTGGACTTGGACTTAGATTTGGACTTGGACTTGGACTTGGACTTGGACTTGGACTTGGACTTGGACTTGGACTTGAACTTGAACTTGTACTTGTACTTGGACTTGGACTTGGACTTGGACTTGGACTTGGACTTGGACTTGGACTTGGACTTGGACTTGGACTTGGACTTGGACTTGGACTTGGACTTGGACTTGGACTTGGACTTGGACTTGGACTTGGACTTGGACTTGGACTTGGACTTGGACTTGGACTTGGACTTGGACTTGGACTTGGACTTGGACTTGGACTTGGACTTGTACTTGGACTTGGACTTGGACTTGGACTTGGACTTGGACTTGGACTTGGACTTGGACTTGGACTTGGACTTGGACTTGGACTTGGACTTGGACTTGGACTTGGACTTAGACTTGGACTTGGACTTGGACTTGGACTTGGACTTGGACTTGAACTTGGACTTGGACTTGGACTTGGACTTGGACTTGGACTTGGACTTGGACTTGGACTTGGACTTGGACTTGGACTTGGACTTGGACTTGGACTTGGACTTGAACTTGGACTTGGACTTGGACTTGGACTTGGACTTGGACTTGGACTTGGACTTGGACTTGGACTTGGACTTGGACTTGGACTTGGACTTGGACTTGGACTTGGACTTGGACTTGGACTTGGACTTGGACTTGGACTTGGACTTGGACTTGGACTTGGACTTGGACTTGGACTTGGACTTGGACTTGGACTTGGACTTGGACTTGGACTTGGACTTGGACTTGGACTTGGACTTGGACTTGGACTTGGACTTGGACTTGGACTTGGACTTGGACTTGGACTTGGACTTGCACTTGGACTTGGACTTGGACTTGGATTTGAATTTGGACTGGGCCTTAGACTTGGACTTAGACTAGGACCAGGATTTGGACTTGAACTTGGACTTGGACTTGGACTTGGGCTTGAGCGTTGGCTTGGGCTTGGACTTGAACTTGGACTTGGACTTGAACTTGGACTTGGACTTGAACTTGGACTTGAACTTGGACTTGAACTTGGACTTGGGTTTGAACTTGAACTTGAACTTGATTTTGGACTTTGGCTTGGGCTTTGATTTGGACTTGGACTTGGGCTTGGACTTGGACTTTGAGTTTGGCTTGAGCTTGGACTCGCGCTTGGAGCTTGGGCTTGGACTTGAGCTTGGGCTTGGAGTTGGACTTGGACTTAGATTTGGACTTGGGCCTGTACTTGGACTTGCACTTGCACTTAGATTTGGTCTTGGACTTGGACTTGGACTTGGACTTGAACTTGGACTTGGACTTGGAATTGGACTTGGACTTGGACTTAGGCTTGGACTTTGACTTGGACTTGGACTTGGACTTCTTGGACTTGGACTTGCACTTGGACTTGGACTTGGACTTGGACTTGGACTTGGACTTGGACTTGGACTTGGACTTGGACTTGGACTTGGACTTGGACTTGGACTTGGTTTTGGATTTGGACTTGGACTTGGACTTGGACTTGGACTTGGACTTGGACTTGGACTTGGACTTGGACTTGAACTTGGACTTGGACTTGGACTTGGACTTGGACTTGGACTTGGACTTGGACTTGGACTTGGACTTGGACTTGGACTTGGACTTGAACTTGGACTTGGACTTGGACTTGGACTTGGACTTGGACTTGGACTTGGACTTGGACTTGGACTTGGACTTGGACTTGGACTTGGACTTGGACTTGGACTTGGACTTGGACTTGGACTTGGACTTGGACTTGGACTTGGACTTGGACTTGGACTTGGACTTGGACTTGGACTTGGACTTGGACTTGGACTTGGACTTGGACTTGGACTTGGACTTGGACTTGGACTTGGACTTGGACTTGGACTTGGACTTGGACTTGGACTTGGACTTGGACTTGGACTTGGACTTGGACTTGGACTTGGACTTGGACTTGGACCTGGACTTGGACTTGGACTTGGACTTGGACTTGGACTTGGACTTGGACTTGGACTTGGACTTGGACTTGGACTTGGACTTGGACTTGGATTTGAATTTGGACTGGGCCTTAGACTTGGACTTAGACTAGGACCAGGACTTGGACTTGAACTTGGACTTGGACTTGGACTTGGGCTTGAGCGTTGGCTTGGGCTTGGACTTGAACTTGGACTTGGACTTGAACTTGGACTTGAACTTGGACTTGAACTTGGACTTGAACTTGGACTTGGGTTTGAACTTGAACTTGAACTTTATTTTGGACTTTGGCTTGGGCTTTGATTTGGACTTGGACTTGGGCTTGGACTTGGACTTTGAGTTTGGCTTGAGCTTGGACTAGCGCTTGGAGCTTGGGCTTGGACTTGAGCTTGGGCTTGGAGTTGGACTTGGACTTAGATTTGGACTTATGCCTGTACTTGGACTTGCACTTGCACTTAGATTTGGTCTTGGACTTGGACTTGGACTTGGACTTGAACTTGGACTTGGAATTGGACTTGGACTTGGACTTGGACTTAGGCTTGGACTTGGACTTGGACTTGGACTTGGACTTCTTGGACTTGGACTTGCACTTGGACTTGGACTTGGACTTGGACTTGGACTTGGACTTGGACTTGGACTTGGACTTGGACTTGGACTTGGACTTGGACTTGGACTTGGACTTGGACTTGGACTTGGACTTGGACTTGGACTTGGACTTAGGCTTGGACTTGGACTTGGACTTGGACTTGGACTTGGACTTCTTGGACTTGGACTTGCACTTGGACTTGGACTTGGACTTGGACTTGGACTTGGACTTGGACTTGGACTTGGACTTGGACTTGGACTTGGACTTGGACTTGGACTTGGACTTGGACTTGGACTTGGACTTGGCCTTGGACTTGGACTTGGACTTGAACTTGGACTTGTACTTGGACTTGAACTTGGACTTGGACTTTGAGTTTGGGTTGAGCTTGGACTTGTGCTTGGAGCTTGGGCTTGGGCTTGTGCTTGGGCTTGGGGTTGGGCTAGGACTTTTGGACTTGGACTTGGGTCTTGGGCTTGGGCTTGGGCTTCGGTTTGAGCTAGGCTTGTACTGGAGGTTGGACTTGAGTTAGGGATTTTGAACTTGTGCTTGGGCTGGAGCTTTTGAACTAGGGCTTGGACTTTCTTGGAGTTGGACTTGGGATAATCACCTAATACCTAGAGATCATCTTTATCAGACCGGCACACGTGAAATAAAGAGAAAATAATGAGAAATTGTTTTGGTCACTTTTGCTCTGTAGTTTTTTTGTAAATGAAACAATTAACAATATGTTTATGCAGAGATCCCAATCATAAAACGAAATTACGAATTTCTATTGATTTTTTTCCAACAAAATGACAAATTTGATATCCATTTATTATTTTGAGGTTAATTAAATTGAAATAAATTAATATTTATTGCATTTTACATACTTATCAATCGATTTCATATTGATATATTACAATACATCATATACATGCAATATGTTACTATTTCATATATGAACAAGCAACATAGAGAGACAATACAAATTAAATACCAATTCAGATATTGATTTGATGATTACAAAACAATTGTATGAATGTTAATAGTTAATATTTTATTAATTTCATTTTATTTTTTTACAAATAGCATTTAACAAAAAATTGCAAACAAGCATGTTTAATTGATTTGTGTTTGTGCGATAGCCATCGAACGAACATTGCTGTGGCAATGCATGAAATGCACTTTGGCGATGTGGAATAAAGCTCGCCGACGTAATAATCTGGATACACACAATACGGCACATAACGCCGTGATTCCATCCGAATATCGTACATCGTTGCGCCATCAATCTGGATAACATCTGAAAAAAAAAACGTATTTAGATAGATTTTCGATGTTTGTGATAGGCACGTGATATAAATGAAGTAAATGTTATGTGCACCATAAATTCCAGACCTACACAGTATGTAGTATATGGCATTATACACCAAAATATACTCGTCCGTATACACAACATCATGCATAAACGATTGTCTGATAGGCAATTATTCATGTTATACCCATTTATCGATTACCTCTCTTATAACTCTATGTGCTCGTACATACATCTACTCGTATCTATACATATTGCATACATGAAGCCATCGTAGCTAACATGTCAATAAATAAAGCTTAAAAAATTGCATGGAAATTTTATTTTTTTCCTACATTATATAGGAAAATAGAATTATTTATTTTCTATTTGATGACCAAAAAAATAAAAAAAATTCGAAAAATTATTTACCACCGATTCCAAAGCACACAAAAAATAAAAATCTAAAATTTAGCGAAATCATAATATTTTTGTTCGTTGCCGATACGTGTGAGCTGCTTTTGCCTTTTTGTTGTTGCTTTATTCTTGAAGGTAGGATCCTATATATACACAGTGGTACATTTTTTTTTTAATTTTTGCAATTTTGTGATTTTTTTTAAATAAATATTATTTTGTATTAAATAAAGATAAAAATTGTTTATGCATCTCATGAAAATTCTGCAAACACTAAAAAAACTGTAGGAAAACTTTAATGCATGTCGAATCACCAGGGACGTATTAAGGAAGAATTGAGGTTTCGAGGCCTCAAGTAAATGGTATTAAATAAAATGTATCCGAACGTAATTTTGTTGTTTGTCAACTCATGGAGTAGATAATTAATTATTTTTCAATATTTTTTTTTCAGTAAAGTATATCTCGTTTTATATCTTTTCCCCCCTTCTCACTAACTATTAAAAAAAATTTAATCGGTAATTTCAAAGACTTTATAGCCTTTTTTAATATGAGATTTTTTTCAAAAAATATTTATAGAGCTTTTGAGAAATCTGAACCTTTTACGTTTGAAGGATGTGTTCCTCTAGAGTTCCAGAATCTACAACGGTTCGTTGGAGAATTCCCAATTTTTTCCAAGCGGCCATGAAATGGGACAAGTCTTGTTTTGAACTATACTAGGGATCGACTTTTTAAATGAACTAGGCAAATTTGTCGCCTAGGCTAGGATAAGCAATGCTATTTTAATGTACAAGGTAATGAAGATCCCAGTTTGCTTGTACGTTTTCCTGATACGAAAAAACCCCTTTTCCAGAATTTCAGCTTGAAAAGTCGTTGGGAATTTTCCTACGAGTTCGTGGAGTATGGGCCTAGGCCCAATTACTGCAGCTCCAATCCCCGTAGATTTTGATCTGTCAGTGTACCGTTTAGATGCATGACGAGGAAGAGAGAATATAATGTTCTTAACTGAGTATCGTTCGGGAGTTCTGATCACAAAATTTCTCTTCAAACTCATTTTTATCATCAAGTCTGATAATTCGTCAAATTCAGTGCGTGTTCCGCAAAGACCTGGTCGGTTTGGTTTTACTGGATTTAGTAATTTTAGTTTGATAGCCCAAGGGCCGATCACGTTGTTATTAGGTATGGGTAGCAGTGTGAGCCCCAAAATCATCGCGAGAAGCTTTCGTTTGTTCTGAGCAATCCAAGGCCGCGTACTAATCATATACCTTTTATTGCTTTGGTATAGGCATATAATCTTCGCTATTGTACTATCAAATTGAGATGAGAGTATTTTTTAGTTTGATCAGTAAAGGATCCGAATTGAAAACAGTCCCTAATTGCTGCTGTAATTATGGTTTCGCCACCGAAAGCTGCCTGAATTAATCTGCTTTTCAGTATATTAATTGTTTATTCTAAGATAAAGGAGTGAAGGCCGTGAGGAGTTGTGTTTAACTTACTGCAAAAGTGGTGAAGCCAAAGACCCTTGTGTACGAAAAAGAAACACACAACAACATTCTTTATTCTGAAGTGTAACTTCGATTCTGCTGTTAGCTCATGAATACCTGTATCTATTGATTTTCCAGTCTGATACGCATGTTTACCAGAGTTCAAGGAGTATCCTTAAAATTATTGGATCTGATAATGTGGCCCAGTATTTTCTATAAGGTTTTGAGAATAAATTATGTGAATCAATGGTCTACGTACGTTTCTCCAGCATCTTGGAACGTATTCCAAACTTATCTGGCTCCGTACAGTTTAACAATGTAGCGAGTCTATTAATTCTTTTCCTCGCTGATCACACACATCTTCATCCGTTTTTTTATCGATAGCCGATTTATATTTTATTTTGCAGTGGATTCCATCATTGGTGAAAATAGTAATAAGAAGGCTGTTCGCTTCTGATTAAATAGAGAATGGTTGCATTGTATGTTAAAGTCCTCGCCGACTTCCTTAAAACGTATTTTAATATTAAATCTGACATACCCTGGCCAGCTAGAGAACGATACCTCCTTATATCTCTCGCCGAATGTAATTTTTGAAAATTGTGGTACTCTGTGGTATTTACCAATACTATTTGGTAAACAATCTTCAAAAGGTTACTCTCCTCTTAAGTTGGTGCCGGTGCTTTAACATAATTGATAAAGTTCTGCACGATTACAAGTGCGGGGTCGTCCTCGTCCCCGGGAAAGTAGGGTGCGGAAAAATTTGCGATGTTCTAACCGCCCTTTAGTAGCTGCATCTCTAAACAGATCACTGTAAATATATGGAAATAAATTGGTTTGTGGATAAGATATGAAGAGAAAATCGACAAAGTACTATTGTTTTTGGTATACATTAATTTACCTATCTTGTGTAGAATTTCAAGGTCGTAAGTTCGGTGTCTGGATTTTTGCTCGCCTTACCAAACTTGCCAATTTCTCCTGTTTATTCTGCAGTTGGAGGCTATAATATACTTTGCTATATTGGCTGAGTTTAATATGATTAATTGCAAATAGCCATTTTCCTTATTTCAGGCTTATTCTCTTATTTGCCTTATTTCAGCCAATCATTTGTCATTGCACAGTCCAATTCAAAAGAAGGCCCGATTCTGTTAAAAATGCCATGCATTTCTATTGGGACTTAGTTGTAGACTCATTTTTGTACCTTGCATACCTACCTTGTACCTTCCACATCTAACCTTGCCAGTTCATCAAGTTGGGACATGTGTGTCGCAGTTATGGTGGGACATAGACCACGTTGATTGAATAGACAAGCCAGAGTGCTTAAATTCCGGGATTGATGTGCTTGGAAATGCACCGCCCAGTAATTTTGAAGAGGTATGACGGCCGAACACAACAGACCTTCTTGTTGTGGTAGGGCTACTTGAAACCGATGGGTGCCAATTATGCGGAGTTTCGTACAACCAAAGTGTTGTCTTGGCAATTCATCATTCGATGCATGTGTTTTATTTTGCATTAAGAACTGATTAATTATGGTTTTCTACTCTAAATCCGTTAAAATGGTTTTGAAACGAGACAGATTATTTTGTTTGCATTATTGTTTCCTCGTCCCGGAAAAGCTTGAGAAAATCGTACCACTTCCCAGATTTCTTGACACTTGTTGTTTATTGTAATGCATAGTGCTTTAGAAATCCACATATTAGGTTTAATTGTTCATCAAACTGGTTTAGAGTCCGTAGCCAACCCATGTTCCATATCAGTACTATGGAGATGGGGGTACGTATGTAAATCAGCTATAGCCGTACGTTCTCGATTTGGTTGCTGCGTAGGGTAGCACGTGAAAAGCGAACTGTGAAAGAGTCTGGATGCTTCAGCTCAAGAACGAATTTATTTAATTTTCATTTCAATTTGGTAGACATATGAGCACTAAAAGTGGCCGGTTCCATGTTAGGTTTTTAAAGTTTTGCAAGGATGAAAAAACGACAAAGATTTAAAATAATCAAATAAACTTAAAGACTAAACCAAATTCCGTTAAGTTTATTTTGTTACTTTAGAAATCAAGAGTAGTATATTCGAGATGCAGTCCACCAGTATCACTGAAGTTCATGGTAAATGTTTGGAAAATAATTAGAATGACTTTGGAATGTACCTAAGGCCCATTAAAATAATTACATTTTGAGAACTCATGGAACACTCTGTAAGACCCATTTTAAATTCGTAATATTTGCTGGGACACTCCTTTTTGTTTCAGTAGTCCACCAGTATCACTGAAGTTCATGCTAAATGTTTGGAAAATAATTAGAATGACTTTGGAATGTACCTAAGGCCAATTAAAAAATCACATCTCCTCTAAGTTACTTAATATAAATTCGCCTGAATGTTTACTTTCACCAATACTATTACAATAAGTGTGTTGTTGTTGTATTTTTTGCAATAGTTAGGATAAACTTCACTAGCATCATTGTAAAGCACAATGTCTTTGGGTTTGAAACTTTTTCATAATCCAACGGTGCTACATGTTGAAGCCTTTTTGAACATTTTATTTCTAAAACTGCTTCAATATTTCCACTAGTATCGTATATTATGCCATCCGGACTGCATCCCATACCTGCATAGTGAGAATTAATAAAAAAAAAACAAGTTTGTCGAATATCGCACTACTTAAGATTTGCATATTCCAAAAAAGCGTTGTGTTCGTTATTGCGACCTTGAGCAATGGCTGGTATTTGAGAAATATCTATATCTGACCACAACTGATTATTGATCAAATTTTGGTAAGAGGTTGCTGTAAAACACGCTTTGACAACTGACGCAGTAATCCTTACCCGTCGCGCATTTTTCCATGCAGAACTATTCTGCGAAACAATTAGAAGTACAGGATCGAAGATTCTTCGTCCAAAATATAATTGTGTTATACAACTCGCCGGATTGACTGCGGAGGGAGTTCTTTCAATCCACATTCGATCCGCATTTGAAATTATTTGTATTATTGAATCCGACGGAAATCTGCGTTATCGATCCGCAATGAAACTGCAATTTCACCAGTTGTCAAATTTTTATTGAATTTAAGAAAAAATAATTGTTTAAGAGCAAAAAATAGTAACAGAAAGGAAACACGGAGAGCGCTGCGAAATATGTGTCAAGACATTTTCCAGTTGTCAGATGTCCAGTCAGTAAACATTTTCGGAAATATGGTTTTCTTTATGTTGAAGCTAATGTTCATTTTTTTTCAGATTCATATAGATTCATTGAGATTAAGCAAAGCACCTTTTAATTATGTTTTAAATGAAATGAAATCTAAATTATCACCTTTAGTTGGTGGGTGGTGGTTGGTGAGGACGATTTCTCACTATCGCCAGAATTTAAATTGGCGGCGTGTCTACGATTTTTGGCAGAAGGCGGATACCAGATCGGTGTCGGTCAGGACCACTTTGTTGGCATGGCACAATCAACAGTTTCGGTTATGCTGTCGGAAGTGTTTGAATACAAAAAAACCGAAGCAAGATTATACTTTTTCACAAAATGCAGAATTCCCGGGGTTGTTATGTATGTTGATGGCACACATTAAAATTGCTAAGCCAGCAGGTGACAATACTCACCTTTTTTACAACCGCAAAGGATTTTTTAGTTTGAATACCATGATTATAAGAACTTGGTACCATATTTTATTTTAATTATTTTTTATTGAATTTCTTTTTCCTTTTAGATATGTGACCATAAGCATAGAATTCGGTATGTGGATGCTACTTATCCTGGAGGTAACCACGATTCTTTTGTTGGAACAGCGATGCTTCATTTCTTTTCATTTTAAAAATTGTTTATCGTGTTATTATTTGTTTTTAAAAGCTGACGCTGGGTATCCTCTCTTACCTTAGGTTATTATTCCGTTCAAAAAACCCGGGGTTAATACTTCCAAAAGCCGCTTTAACAAAAGTCACAGTGCTGGCCGAAATATTGTCGAGCGTACAATCGGGTTATGGAAAAATTGTGTAGATGCCTCCTCGGAGTAGCCAGACATTTACACTACTCACCTGAAAAAGCTTTTAAAATTATTAATGTGGCAGCTGCTCTGCATAACATTAGAATTCATTTTAATGTCCCAAATTATGATGAGCCAACTGGAGAAGTATTTCAAGACGGCGATGAAACAACCGAACCCGAAGATGAAATCCAATCCTAAGAAGACGAAGGTATGCATCAGAGGCGAATGAATTTCGAAACCAAATTTTGTTTAACTTTTAGGCTGATAATAAAAAATTCATTATTTGTAATTTAATAAAAATGGTTTATTCATTATAGAAATTCAAGATTAGTCAACCTCCATGTCAACTAATATCAAACTAATTCAGTATTTTCAACTCTATTTCTAAAATTTGTTGTTTTAATTTATTTTTTTCTAAAGCTAGCTGCTCCATTTTTAAATGATGTCTCTTATTTTCTTTTAATAAAGCATCGATAATTTCTTTTATTTTTGGCGATCATTTATTTTACCAAGTGCCCTATAAATTTTTTTTTGGTTTAAATTTCCATCCTCAGACCTTTCATTTTGATTTTTAGTAAATTCTTTAATGTTGTTGTATAATTGTTCCTAAACATTAACTAGCTTTTCTAAAAGCCTTAATTGTTTGGATCCCCTTATTTGATTTGATTCTGCTTCTGTATGGGTTTCCATTCCAACGCTGTCAACCATTTGGATATCGGCCTCTTCTTCACGTAATGGTGAATCTTGAATTTCGGTAGCTGTTCGTATATTTTCTTGAGTAGGATTTTTACTGGAGTCGTCAGGATTACAAGTCCGCTTGCGAGGAACCCCGAATTTAATAGCATTCGCGACCCCTTCGACACAATCCCGAAGGCATAAGAGTTAAATCACCTCTTCCTCCAAAGAACTGAACGTTGTTGTTGAATGCTCGCGTCTACTCTGCGATAATTTTTCCTTAAGGAAGACTTAAAATCACTACAAACCTGAAATTAAAAATTAAAACTCTTTTTTGACTAATGCAAATATTCGAACCCTTTTCCATTCAACAATTTCTTTGATCGGTGGTCCCAGCGAATTTAACTCGCCGCGAATTGTTTGCCAAAATATTTGAACGGCCTCTACAATTCCTTTCGTTAATTTTTTTTGCAATATCAGGATGCTCCTTCATAATTCGGACAATTTGTTCAAATTGAACCCGGTTTGTTGTACGTTTCCTGTAAACAAATTTATGTCATTAAATTTCAATTATAATTTTTAATTTTAATTTTATTTTGTGTATAATTGACTAAATATTGGTAAACTAAATCAAAAGTAATTAAACGTACATTTTATTTGTCTCTATTGTAAAAAGATACACAAGATAATACAAGACGTATGTAAGATACTACAAGACGTATTATCTTACATACGCAGTAAATTTGATGCGAATTTGTAATGACATTTTTGTATGGAGTGCGATTCACGTGCGGATTACATAATACCAATTTTTCGCACTGCATTACCGACTTTCGTTCACTTTTCATTCGACGTATTCAATAATACGTCAAATGACAAAACAAAAATGTCATGTCGTATCTGTATGCTACTGAAGTTAGTCGAAAATTTCAGCCGAAAAAACCCCTGCATTGTCGACATATTTTGTATCAGGTGGTAGCACAAAATTCTGTTGATATTAGCCGAAAATTACATGTTATTGAAGTTAACAGTAAATTTCCAAGTAAGTTTAAAGGCCATATGAACTGGGTGAAGTTAGACAGACTCGTAATTAGCTGGATCCCACATTTATATTTTGTCGTGTTAGGGGCCAATGAATTTGAGTTGTGGCACTAACAGTGAACACCTGTTCCAAAAATCAGGCCATACTTTATGTAGCATCATAGTGAAATAAATTAAAAGCTGGACGCATCTTTAGTAGTAATTTGTATTGGGTGAACTTAGACCAATTCGTAGATATCTGGATCCCATATTTATATTTTGTGGTGTTAGGGGCCAATGAATTTGAGTTGCAGGCCATATCAACTCAACTTTAAATAAATATGGGATGCAGCTATTTACGAATCGATTTTAAATCACCCAGTACAAATTACCACTGAATATGCGTCCAGTTTTTAATTTATTTCACTATGTTGTTACATAAAATATGGCCTAATTTTTGGCACAGGTGTTCACTGTTAGTGCCGCAACTCAAATTCATTGGCCCCTAATACGACAAATTATAAATATGGGATCCAGCTAATTACGAGTCTGTCTAACTTCACCCAGCTCATATGACCTTTAAACATTCGAACTATGTGATATTGATTATTAAAATTTTTTACGGCTGAAATTTACTGTTAACTTCAATAACATGTAATTTTCGGCTAATATCAACAGAATTTTGTATTATCACCTGATACGAAATATGTCGATAACGCAGGGTTTTTTCGGCTGAAATTTCCGGCTAACTTCAGTAGCATCGTATCTGTAGTCTTTTTTATTGATTTATTTACTTTATAATTGGAGTAGAATTTTAACCACATTTTGAGCTTATAAGGTCATTTATAACGTGATGTGAACTCTATTATAGTTTCCAAAATAAAGGCTTCCTTCTAAGTGTCAAACCCGATGTTATTACAAATATACTAGGCTGTGTTATAACTGAACTTTGTCCTGACTACAGTTACTGATTATGTCCTCTTCCTGCCGAAGGAAAAGCCTAACTCCTCTCAACGGTTGTTCCCAAATTTTTAAGAGAGCCAACCACTTTGTTTTTGTTGTTGTTGGTAATAATTAATGGTATAAATAGTTATTTATCCCAATTAGCGGATAAAGAGTGTCCACCTGCTGCTGTACCCAGTATTCGATCCAATGGGTGTCAGGAAAAAGTAATAAAAAATTATAAATTTTCAACAAAAAATGTTTTATTGCTTTTCAACATATTCGCCTTTAAGATTTGTACCCGTTTGCATACGCTCAAACCATTTATCGAAACATTTATGCCAGTCCGAAGATGATAGCTCCAAAACATGGTTTTTGAACGCTTTAATCGCTTCTTCAGGCGATAACAATTGTTGTCCACGCATCTTATCTTTGATTGTTGGGAACTAGAAGAAGTCATTGGGTGTCAAGTCGGGGCTGTAAGGCGGATGATCGTCTCGGTGCCTTTTGTCGATTGAATTGACTGACTCTCTTTTGATTTTCAAGAGCCACAGTAGCCACATGACCGGTTTTCGAGAAGAAACACGCTACCATTTTCTTCCCAAAGCTTCGAGGTCACACAAATTTTGTAGGTTTTTCTTCGAATTGGAAGACCCAAACAGTCGATTGCCCTTTTCTTTCCCGCTCATACGCATATCCATTGCTCATCACCTGTCACGATCTTGGATACGTTTTTGGAAATATCTCCAACGAAGTTTTCAAGCATTTGGCGGCACCAATCGACACGAACATTTTTTTGTGTGTCTGTCAACAAATGTGGAATTCAACGTGTACATGGCTTCCGCACCTTTAACCTTCACTTCGTGCAGTACTAAAAGTCACGCTGACCGTGTAGTGGGATCAAATAAACCCCAGATTTTTTCCATATGACTTGTATGAAAATGGGCTTTTTATTTGTTTTTATTGAATTCGTTTATTTCGATTTTTTTTATTTAATACAAAACTTAAAAATTATTATTATTATTATATTCCAAATTGCAATTTTAATATTTAAAAAAATTAAAAAAAATATAGTTATGATAACTTTAGAGTTACTTCAATTGATGTGTATACTTAATCATCTGATGAGTTAGTCACTTCTGCATCCTCAACTGCGACAGACACACAAAGATCGCACACGAATTTTGAATGTGTTTTACACATTGTCTTTTGGCAATAGAAGCAAGATAAGCTTGATTTGCTATCCATTTTTTTTGGGCACATATAACACCACTGACGTTGACTAGACGAAGGGTTTAATTATTGAACTGGAACAATTAGAGTAGCTACGGAGTAGCCAATTTGTTGTAATGTCATTTTTATGGATTTGGTCATTGCCTACGGATTTTGCAAGCGACTAATTATATTATTATTAGCTAGTCCGGAGGCCAAATTCAGCAAAAATTCCTTTCTCTCTGATTTTCTTCGTTTAGTGTATAACAGAGGACTAGCCAATCGATGCAAGTTATAAGCTGCTACACCAGCTACATCAATTATATTAAAAAAGAGAACCATTGGCCATCCCCGCGTCTTCCTTTTGCAGGTATATGCTTTTACTAACTTATCTAGCGTATCAACACCACTTTTATTGTCATTATAATCTAATATTATGTCTGGCTTATCTAGTTCTAGAGGTAATTCTGGCTTATTTGCTCGAATGGTCCCAAGTATGGTTGTGTCCAAGCAGATCATTTGCTCTGCAAGTTTGCAAGACGTAAAATAATTGTCTATTATTATGGTTCGTCCTTTATTAGCGTATCTTTTGGCTAGTCGATGAACTACTCGTGGTTCTCCACTAGAAGTTCTACCGGCATAAATTTCGCCTTTCAATGGAAAAGAATTTATTGAATCACAAATCCAAAAGATCTTTATACCATATTTGCCAGGTTTGCTTGGAATATATTGAAGAAAAGAACAACGTCCTCGTGTGGCCACTAGCTGTTCGTTAAATTATTCGATGGTTTATATGGCTCCTTTAGAAAATCGAGAAAAATAAGCCATACATTGCGAATTGCAGCTATTTCACCAGTTTTCACACGTTCTTTTCGCGTATTATGGTTATCGAATCTCATAAATCTTAACAATTGTTCGGCTCTTTGTAAAGACATTACAGCTTTATAGAAAGGGCGACTATCGGGCTGCCACAGCTCGTCCAACCTTTCATCCCAATTTTTTCGTGCTCCGGCATAAATTAAAATTGCAATAACTGCATATATTTCATCTACATTTGTATCGTGCCATATGCGGCATCGTTTACCGTCCCCAGCAACCTTGTTACAATGGTTATTTGCTTTTCTATATTTGTCTCACGGACAATGATATCTACCAATGTTTCTGGAAAAACACGTTTGAAACATTCAACCGTTGTAGTGACCTGTTGTTGAGTTGCTGGTCATATGCCATGTCTGTCTTGAAATATTTGATGTCTTGGCACTTTTGAAGATCTCGATGCATCTGGTAAACTACTACATTGCCACTTCTCGGCAAATTTTTTGTTTTGGGCATAGTATAAGTTGTCTTTCGATTGAAGTTCACTACTATTTTCTTCACCTTCATCAATTTGTAATTGGTCATCAGCTAATAATTCATTTTCAATTTGAGGTATATCATCACCAGTATCATTAGATGAAATATAATCGACATCAATGCTATCGTCAGCTTCTAAATCTGAATTATCCGAACCCGTTGGTGTTAAAACATTTTCAAATAATTCACGTAACTCGGTGCTCGTTTGGCGTTTTCGTGCTATAGATGGCACCACAAAAAACGAGTAAAATAAGCCCCTAACATTCAGTTCAAAAAATGCAACAATAAAAATTTACTTACCGTTAACACACAATCAATTCAGGATAGTAAGATAAAAACAGACCTGTATAGCTGAATTCGCAACAATACAAAAATTTAACTGTCAATTTTCCGTACCAATTATAAACACTACCCAAGGATGGGGCTTCATCGCCAAAAGTCGAATGAAGTGATTCGAAGCACTGTTGGTGAGTTAGCGCCTTTCGAAAATCGTAAAAAATTCCATTTTTCCACTGAATTAAATTTTTCAAGTAAACAAAAAACAATGTTGCGATGTGAACTGACAGATGATTTCTGAGAAACATAACCTCCAAAAATGTTTGTGTTCAGTCAAAAATGACATAGAGATTTGCATCGGAAAAGATTAGTATTAAAATTTTGTAAAAACTTGTACGGCAGCCTATGTACCTACAATGGTTTTAAGTCAAAACCGTTTATGAAAGCCATATACGGACCTGCCCAATAAGCACTATCATACATAATCGTTTATATGTAAAAAACTAGACAAAAAAAAAAGAAACAGGAACAACATTACAACAAAATGTACATACAAAAATTATAATTGAAAGTGGTTCATTAAGGCGGAAAAATCGCTAGCCCATGAAATTGGGAAAATTGTCCAATATATATAATATATTTTCAGATAAAACATTAAATCAGTAAAAAAATATTTTTTGTATTTTATTTTGGATTTTGGTATATATATATAAATGTATATATCGTACCGTGTTGTTCCTATATACTCGTATACAAAGTTTCTACAAAAATTTTCACATCTTTTTTGTGTTGCTTGCCCATTTTGAGTTATACATACGAGCGTATATATATAACCGATATTGGAATAGTTATTTTGGTCTAGTACAGAATATCCAGCAAACAAAAAATACTTTGTATTTCCTATGGTATATACATATGCAGGGGCTAATAGCACCAACTATCGATATATACCTGCGGAACACAAAAAAGTTCAATTTGATTAAACACTCGACCAGTTGCAGTCGTCCACACACATAGATACCCATAGCTAGGTATATGCAAGACAGTTTAGAGAGCGCGGCAAAAAACATAAATTGACGTGTACACGAGAAACGTATAATATATTATCATCAGTGCAGCAAATTGCAACCGGAGAATTTGTATTATTACATAACTTCCGGGGAATATATTTCGATACTCGTAAAATATGCAAACCATATATAGTGTTGCACTAGAAAATATTTATTTTTTATGACTAAATTTTTATTCATTTTAATAGAATAATTGAATTTAAATATTACATTATGAAAATCGGTAATAAAAAAACATTTTTTTTTAAGGACGACTAAAATACGTATAATCGGGTAATCCTTAAGTTAAATTTTGGAAAAATTTATTTTTATTCCTTCTCAAATTTGGCTTCCTCCTTTTATTCGGATTTAAGACACACACAAATCGAAAATGTTCGGAAGATATTTGAAAGGATAATGTATTGGAGAGTTATAAAAAAAATATATAAATTTTCAATAGATTTTCCTTTTGTATTTTCTTTAAGATTTTCCTCTCTATAGTCATTGTAGTGAAAATTCCAACATATTATTTATATTTTTATTTGATCATGTATGTGTGTATATATGTATATATGTATGTGAGTAAGGAACATTTTTATTTTATATCTGCGTACCAAACCCTTTTTGAAAGGCAAGTGGTTTATGATTATGTTGTAAAGGTATACGAGCTACAATTTTTTTGAAAAGCAAGTAGGTTTTCTGAAATATTTTTTTATTTTTCGTTTTCCTTTTATCTTTAAGAAGATTTTCCGAAAGTTGCTTTTACTTATAGATGTACATTTTATTTGTGCGTTAAGATATGAAGGTAAGCCATTATGTGTTTTAAGGATGTATTTATTATGTTGTGTGTTCTTATATAAAAGGATAACGGATAAGAGGGTGCATACCTACATACATCCTTATAGGTAGTTTTGTATATATAGGGCGTACTGTTCCATAAACATAAATTTGGTCATTTTGTGTTTTGATCGGTTTAAAATGTGTTTATTGTTAATATTTGACTTATGATCCAATTTCCAAGTGTACAATTACGGAAATCAATTGGTGGATTATGCGTCTAAGGATTTTCATCAATAAACTTGAAGATTAACAGAAGTAGTATTTGGAATAATTTAGATGGATTTTGTTCCCCACGAAAATAAGTGATGATGTATTTTAAATTTAATTTGGATGTTAATCAATGTTGCTGCTCGTAGCGTTAAGGAAAAGGAGAAATACAACTTTTGTACTTACATTCAATATACCTACGCAGGGCTGGAAAATTTAAAGCGGGGCTTCAATAATTTGGTGTTAGGAGAAATTATGATGTTTACTCCTTCGATCAAAAGCAGTGCCTTATTAATTTAAAAATCGAAACTTTTTTTTTAAAGTGCCAATGGCTTCAAATCTTAAGCTAATTACATTTTTTAAGTTTTAACCAATGTTAATATTTGCTATTAGTGTTCACAATTTAATTAAGATCCTACTTACAAGATTTTACAGGTTCATTAGTCCGAGTGGATCTGTTCTTCTGCTGTTTTAGTAATGGGTTTTCCAATAGGAATGATATTATTTTTAAGTGACGTTTCGGCATTCGGTCATGATCTGTCATTTTTTGTTTCATTGTATTCAGTAATGTTTACAATTTCATCATGGTGAGATATACGCAAGAACAACGTTTACAAATTATTCAGTTTTATTATCAAAATAATTGTTCTCCAATTGCAACTTTTCGTGCGCTTTTGCCATTTTATAGTCATAATAATCGTCCAAGTGTGCTCGCTATTCGTCGAATTGTTGAAAATTTTGAGCGTACATTTTCTTTACATAATGTTGAAGTGCCAATAAGACAAAGATTCGCTCGAAGTAATGCAAATATTGCTGCCGTTCAGGCAAGTGTTGCTGAAGACCGCAATTTGTCGATTCCAAGAAGTTCTCAAGAATTGGGACTGTCTCAAACCACAACCTGGCGGATTTTGAGAAAGGATTTGGGTTTGCATCCGTATAAAATTGTTCTCACTCAAGAACTGAAGCCTTTGGACAACCGTAAACGTCGTGAGTTTGCTGATTTTGCCTTGGACCAACTTGAAAACGATAACGATCTTCTCCGATGAGGCTCACTTTCATCTGGGTGGTGCATTAAATAAACAAAACTGTCGATTCTGCTGCGAATAAAATCCACAAATTATTCATGAAAAACCATTACATTCACCTAAATTGACAGTTTGGTGTGATTTTTTGTGTGGTGGAATCATTGGTCCGTATTTTTTCGAAATGAAGCTGGTAACACCGTTACTGTCAATGAAGATCGGTATAGATCGATGATAACCAACTTTTTATGGCTGAAATTGGAAGAAGTTGATATTGACAACATTTGGTTCCAACAAGACGGGGCTACGTTTGAATTATTGCGAATCATATCTTTCTTATTGGAAAACCATATATCTCTTCCTATATATCTCGGACCAATTCGTTGGGATGTCCCTGAAGTTTTGAGTAGTATTTCGAACTGAATTCCTTGATTGTTTCTTTAACGGTTTTAATACCAAGATCGTCGTGTATGTTAGTATTTTGGATATACCATGGAGCATTAGCAATACATCGGAGTATTCATTTGATGCACTGGTAGATCCCCATAACTGAATACCAAATGTCCTTATTGGCTTCATTAACGCTTTGTACAGTAATACCTTATTGTCTAATGATAACTTGCATTTTTTTCCTATCAGCCAATACATTTGGATTTTTTTTAAATTTTATTTACATTACGACTGAGTCTTGTACCCATTTTGTAATTTACATTGCATAATAAAGTATTTGATTAGTCGGCGTAATCAAGTGATTATCCCCAGTTACGTATAACTCGTCCTCAGATCTTTCGCCTCAGTAAGTCTACTGACTTCCTGGTCGCGATAAGTCCAGTGGTGTGGTTCTTTTCAGCCTTCTTGTTGGTGTGGTAGTCGGCAGACGTTGTAGGTGTTTGTTGCATGATGCTTGATTTCATCCGCGACAAGCTCGGTCTTTAGATCTCGATGGAGGTTGTCGTTTCGAATGTACCACGCTGCATTAACAATGCATCGCAGGATTGTATTTTGAACTGTTTGTATGATTTTGATATTTGTTTTCTTGGCACAACGCCAGAGTTGGCTACCATATGTCCATACAGGTTTCAGGATTTGTTTGTACAACAGGAGTTTGTTATGGATCGCTAGTTCAGATTGTCTCCCTAAGAGCCATTGCAATTTTCTAAATTTTATGTTTAGCATCTAAAGTCATACCGAAGTATTTAGCAGTGTTTGCTTGGGGTACACTATCGAGTTTATCTTTATTGGTACGAGGGCGGATTGAAAATGAAACTACCTAGCGCTAGATGGCGGCACAACACAAACATTTTTTGTTTTTTAGAAATTGCGATCTGTCAAACGTCAGCTGTTAAAATTTCACCCAAATTCATCGATTAGTTTATTTGTTGTAGTCGTTTAAAGTAAGCAACTTTTGTGTTTCTTGAAAAAAGAAAAAAAACGAATTTATTATTTGAAAGGGAAAACGGCGAAAGAGACAAAAGAAAAGCTCGATAAACATTACGGTGAGTCTGCTCCGTCAGATTACATGGTAAAATATTGGATTGCTGAATTTAAACGCGGCCGGAGAAGCACTGCAACAATACCATCAACAGGAAGGCCAAAAGAGGTGGTTACTGAAGAAAATATCAAGAAAATCCTCGATATCGTTGTGAATGATCGCCGAGTCAAGTTGCGTGAGATTGTTGAAATGGTAAACATATCATATGAACGTGTGTTCAACATTTTGCATGAACATTTGCATATGAAAAAGCTATCGGCAAGATGGGTGCCGCGTTTGCTCAGTGTCGAACAAAAACGATTTCGACAGACCACTTCACAGCGGTGGTTGGACATGATAAAGCGTAATCCTGTTGATTTTTGGCGTCGATTAATTACTGTTAATGAAACGTGAGTCCACTACACACCTGAAACCAAAAATCGAACGAAACAATGGGTGGAAGCTGGTGGAAGTGCTCCGAAGAAGGCAAAGGCAGTGAAATCGGCTGGTAAGGTTATGGCCACTATATTTTGGGATGCACACGGAATATTGCTCATCGATTATCTTAAAAAAGGATCCACAATCACAGAAAAGTATTATCGTGCATTATTAGATCAATTGGTTGATGTAATAAAGAAAAAACGACCACATTTAAAGAAGAAAAAAGTGCTCTTTCGTCAAGACAACGCACCGGTTCACACAGCATTAGATACGATGCTAAAATTACGTGAAATACACTTCGAATTGGTTGATCATCCACCTTATAGTCCAAATTTAGCTCCTAGTGACTTTTTCCTGTTTCCAAACTTGAAAAAATGGCTCGCAGGACAAAGATTCATCTCAGACGAAGAAGTGATTATCAAAACTAATGCGTATTTTGAAGGGTTCCGAAGTCGTATTATTCAGATGGTATAAAAAAGTTGGAATATCGTCTCACTAAGTGTGTCAAACTAAATGGAGACTATGTTGAGAAATAAATGGTTTTTGGCAAAAAAAAATTTGTTTTCCTACTTAGGTAGCTTCATTTTCAATCCGCCCTCGTATATGATTAACTTTTAGATTTGTAAAGTTCACTTGGATTGATTTTGCTTCATTTAATTTAATTCGCCATTACTTTGTCCAATTACATATCAGGTTAGTAGCCTTCTGTAATTTACAAGTGGAGCCATTGATGTTCTTTGCTGTTGCAAGTATTGCCGTGTCGTCGGTCTCTCTAGTAGATAGGAGATAAATAATTGGCCCAAGAAATGGTGTTAAATCACAACTTCTTGGAGGCCATTCAATATCACAATTTCTTGAAATAATCGAATCTCCAAACTTTTTGCGCAATAATTCAATTATTGTACTTGCTGTGTGGCACGTAGCCGTTTTGTTGCAACGAAATGTTGCCAAGATCAACTTCTTCCAATTTCGGCCATAAAAAGTTAGTTATCATCGATCTATACCGACCACCATTGACAGTAACGGTGTTACCAGTTTCATTTCGAAAAAAATACGGACCGATGATTCCACCAGACAAAAAACCACACCAAACTGTCATTTTAGGTGAATGTAATGGTTTTTCATGAATAATTTGTGGATTTTCTTCGCACCAGAATCAACAGTTTGGTTATTTAATGCACCACTCAGATGAAAGTGAGCCTCATCGGAGAAGATGATTTTCTTAAAACAATCGTTATCGTTTTGAAGTTGTCCCAAGGTAAACTCAGCAAATTAATGTCGTTTACGGTGGTCCAATGGCTTCAGTTCTTGAGTGAGAACAATTGTATACGGATGCAAACCCAAATCCTTTCTCAAAATTCGCTAAGTTGTGGTTTGAGACAGTCCCAATTCTTGAGAACGTCTAGGAATCGACAAATTGCGGTCTTCAGCAACACTTGCCCGAACGGCAGCAATATTTGCATTACTTCGAGCGAATCTTTGTCTTATTGGCACTACAACATTATGTAAAGAAAATGTACGCTCAACATTTTCAACAATTCGACGAATAGCGAGCATACTTGGACGATTATTACGACTATAAAATGGCAAAAGCGCACGAAAAGTTTCAATTGGAGAACGATTACTTTGATAACAAAACTGAATAATTTGTAAACGTTGTTCTTGCGTATATCTCACCATGATGAAATTGTAAACATTACTGAATACAATGAAACAAAAAATGACAGATCATGACCGAATGCCGAAACGTCACTTAAAAATAATATCATTCCTATTGGAAAACCCTATATTATCTGACCCGTTATAAGATCATATCCTGGAGCCTTGTACGCATTCAGGTTATTCTTGATTTTCTTGATATTTCTTGATTTTAGTTCTTTCAATGTTACAGGAGTCATTTTCATTTCATCCTGTTTATTTATCGGGATGATATTTTCCACTTCTGTTTGGTTGGGGTAAGCTTGGAATGTCTCGTCAAGGTGACTTGCAAACAAATCTGCTTTCTGTTTCGAGCCCAATTTTCTTTATTTTTAATTGGATGAACCTGAAGTTTGGGTCTTTTAAAATTCTTAGTTGCTTTCCATAATGAATAATCAGTATCTTTTTGGCCAGTTAGAGTGCTGAAGTATTTATTAACTGACTGATATTTAATGTCTTTTATTAGGTATTTTAATTTGTTGCACAAATGCATTTCTTCTGCGCTTTTCTTTTCTTTTTAAGAAGTTCTCTCACTTCCTCTGAATAGCTGGCATTGCGCTTCATTTCCTTACTATTATTAGGAGTGCTTTCCCACGCAGTACTTTGGATATTATGGATCAGTTTATCTAGTTCGTCTTCTATTTGGGCTGGTCCCTGTATTGGGTTCTGCAGACTAATTCTTTCTGTTAAATTTGTTTGGAACAGATCCCAATTGGTGTTGGAGCTCGTTAATTTCGGGTTGCTCTCTTTCATAATCATTGTTTGGCTAAGTATCATAATAACTGGTGAATGACCTGACGATAGACTTTCACTGTTCTCTACATGGATATAATTATCTGAAATCCTTCTTGTAACAAAGAAGACTATAAGATCTGGATTCTTACTGATATCCGTAGGCCAATAGGGTGGTGTACCGCCTGAGTGAAACTCGCATTTTAGATGTCTGCTTGCTGCGAACAGTTCTTTCCCTTTAGCAGTCGTTAACCGTGATTCCCAATATATATTTTTTGCATTATAGTCACCTCCAATTAAGAAGACACTTCCTAGTGTCTTGAGAAGATTAGTATAATCCATTTGTTTGGGATTGTATCTGGGAGGGCAATATATTGCTGAGATACTACAAGTTTTATTATTGTTTAATTGTATTTTGATTGTTGAGACTTGCATGGAGAGCTTCTCGAGTTCTTTGTTATGTTTTATATGATCTTTTATGAGGATAGCTGATCCACCTCTAGCTTTGTGCTCTGGATGTATTGCATGGTAGCAATTATATCCTTTTATTTTACAGAATGAAGTTTTGGTGAAATGGGTTTCTAATATGAGACATATGTCTATGTTATGCATGTTTAAAAATATATCTAGTTCTTCTACTCTTTTATTGAAACTAGTTTGTGATTGCATTTTTTCTAGTGTGTTCTGCAGACTCATTTCCTGTGAGATAAGTCTTTTGTTGAGGTTCTCTAGATTTCTCAGTATGTCCTGTACAACGAGATCCACTTTTGACTGTTTCTGCTCTGTTTGCTGAACTATTTGTGCAAGAGTAACGTTTTCTGCTCACCCTCTTTGTATGTTGAGATTAGAAGTTGACGATTTAGGCTCCGTGGTTTTTTTATAGGTTGCACATGTCTTGATGTATCTGGTTTGCGTGATTTATCTTTTATTTTCTGTAGTTCTACTGCTACTTCACATCCTCTGATACACTTCGGTGTTGTATTTCGGGGAACTGTGCAGTCGTCGTTTCCAGCGTGTTTTCCTGCACATTTAACACATCTTGCTTCGCGATGGCAGTACTTTTGTGTATGATTATAATCTTGGCAGTTTTTACATTGCGGTATTAGTCGAGTGACCTTTCTCGGTGTTTCTATTTCAACTCGGAAGTTGAGGATGGCCTTAATATTATAAATATTTTCGGTTTTTCTTGATTGTCGAAGGTTAGCATCAAAAGTGGGAATCCTCTTCTCATGATTCCAACATTTCCTTCCCTATTTTCTCGTCTCTCTTTTCTGATGATGTTGACTGCATCGATTATTTTCAGGCCTTTGTTTTGCAGGTCCTCAATAATTTCATCTTTTGAACAAGTTCGATCGACGATATTACTTTGTAGTCAATTCGTACTACTTCTTTCATCGGTTTCTGGATATTGATCGGGGGTGGAACCTTTTCTGGCTCATGCACTTTTGGTGCAGTAATTGCATTGCCAGTTTTAATGTGGGTTTGAATTGGCTCAACTTCTGGTGATGATTCAGTTTTCCTCTTGCTTGGGTTGATTTCTTTTCTTGGTTTCTTATTTGCTCTCTTGGATTTCGCAGTATCCAATTGGTTTCCCTTTCAAGCTCATCTTCATCCGTGTGATATTCGTCTAGATCTGTGAGTACTTGAAATTGGCTGTTCAATAATGCTGAGTTGTTTGTTATTCGTGCACTAGGTGTGGCTTCAGAAGTTAACTCGAAATGCTTATGCTTGATAGAAGAGGTATTTTCCTTCTCATTGTTACCGTGCGGTGCCCTCTGGCGACGGAGTTGATGGTGGTGTTCTATGAAGGGCCCTACTTCTACCAAATGACCATTCATTTATCGCTTGTTCCGTGCTTCCAGTAGTACTAGGAACAGGATTAGCCTGGTTGCCTACCGACGGTTTCCTTTGCAATGTCGCGTTGCTCCCTCCAGAAACCGTGGAGCAGCCCGATAAATCGGGGTGGGATTTAGAATCTAAGTTCAAACCACCTGGAACATGTTATTGTTTATACCCGACATTTAATTTTTTTTTTTTGTTGACTATCTGCTATACTGTTGCTCTACTACGTAGGGATTGGATACCACAACCGTTCGATCTACAGTACATTGCTCGGGATGCGCCATCTATCTAGGTGTAAGCCTAGGTATTTGACCTTGGTTTGTTGAGGAATATATACACCGCTTAACATGTACTGGTGAGAAGGAGCGTTTGTTCAGCGTGAATGTGACATGAATTGATTTTTTTCGTTTACTTTTATTCGCCAGATCTTGAACAATCCTCAATTTTGCTCAAATGACTTTGCACTTCTCTTGCGGCTGTTTGCGGGTTTTCGTGTGATACCAGGATGACTGTATCATCCACAAATGTTGTTATTATTACATTGTCGGTAACAGGTGCCGTGTATAACAATTATAAAATAGGTCCCAGAACGCTTCCTCGTGGACTCCTATGGTTATATCATTTAGGGAAGTTGTTGCACCATTTTGTTGGACCATGTATTGCCTTTAGAGGAGATAGTTTTCCAGAACTGAGAGAATATTCTTCGGAAGGAGCGCTTTAAACTTTGTCAAATTCTTGTGCTATACCATGAAGACGGCAGAACAGTATTGCATTGCCTCAAAGGTGTTATTGATTGCATTTAAAATTCTATGCACTTGCTCTATGGTACCATGGTGGTTTCGGAATCAAAATTAATGGTCTGGAATGATTTGCTTTTCTTCTAATACTGGTTTCAGTTTTGTTATTAACATTTTTACAAACAGCTTTGAGATTATGGGAAGTAGGCTTATTGAATGATAAGACGAGATTTCAGTTTCGTTTTTCTCGGGCTTTTGTATCATTGTGATCAAAGATATCGTCCACATTTGAGGAATATGTTTTATACATTTGTCTGGTAATTCCCTTATAGTTTTCCCAGTATTAAGGTCATATCCTGGCGCCTTTTTCGGGCTAATGTAAGTTTTGATTGTGTTCCTAACTTTCTTCCATTCAAACTTTATAGGTTTAACGGATGAATCATCATCCATCTGGAGAGGCAGCACGATATTATTAGTTCCTTCGTGTGGTGTAAACACCGTCTTTAGATGTACAGCGCAAGCATTGGCTTTTTCTTCATCGCTTCTCGACCAATTTCCAGTTGGTAGTTTAATCGATGGATTCGATTTTGTAGGCCTTTTTAGGTTTTCTGTTGCCTTCAACAAAGAATAATTAGTCGTCTCTGTTGCCGAGAGTTCACAATTTTAGAGTTTTAATAGCTCGATTTAATTTGCATTTCAACCAACAATGGCGATTTTGTTTGTTGCCATTGCCGTCGAATTTTCCGCTTTTCATGGATTAGTGACTGGATATTATGTGATAATTTATTAATTTTTCAATATCTGCTAGTGTTTTTAGCGTGATATCCAGATGAGAATTTCAACATCAACAAAAACGTGTCAGATACGATAACCAAGAGTTGACGGTCCTGTTCTACGTCGTCCATCCAGAGAATAGGAGGCCTGCGGTGAGATTTTGTTTTCATTATTGCAGACTCCAGGGCCTGTTTTATGGTACGATTTTGGGAACGTAATCCGGGTCCGAGCCTTCGCAGCCTTGATGATTTAATTGGTCAAATTATATCATTTCTGATTTTGCTACCAGAAGTGACTACTGGTCCTATCAGCGCTTTGTAAATATTTAATTTTGCTTGAGACTGGGTTTTGCACATTTACCATCGATCCCAGTTATTTAAACTCCTTCATTTTTAAAAAATTCTTAAAAAAAAAATTTCCCTTCATTGATGTTGAAGCCTTTGTTGGGTTGTTATTTCCAGCCAAAGCAGAACTTCTTTGAGATACATAACGTATATGTCGTCTGCATAAGGTAATATTTGGCTTCATTTATAATATAAACAGCTGCGTTGCGCTATGTTGAACTGACGAATGACATATTCTAGTGAAAGGTTGACTATAATTTGGGCTATTGGGTTCCCTTGCTCGCAGCTCCTGAGAGTTTGCCTTCAACTATCACCTTGATTTTAGAGTCATTTATTAATAATTTTCACACATTTATCAATTTTGAAGAAGTGCCCAGATGTAACGAAACATTCCATAAGGTGTTCTTCTAGATGCTAGCATACGCCTTTTGCAAATGGATAAATATAAAATCCACAGGGATGTGATTTTCGTATATCATGGTTCTAAAACAATACTCAGCGAAAAAGTTTGATTGGTAGTTGACCTGCCTGAACAAAAACCGCAGTCAGTCTCCCTTTTTATGTTGTGGACAAGTTAGGGCTATTTTCCACTCTTCTGGGATTCTCCGCCGTTCCTTAGATGGCATCCTCAAAAGATGTCATTCGTACATTGATATTATATTCATGTTGTGTGGTAAGCACTTGTTGGTTGTGCCACTCGAATGCCATTTGAATTACGCAATGCCACGCAAACGTTTCAGCGAATTATATACCAAGTCATGCGTGATTAGGACTTTCTTTTCTAAGACTAGCGTGCCACTTGGATTTTTCTAGACAATTTACCACCGATGTTCATCATTTGAATGTTACAGAAAACGAGGTCGCTGATGCATTATCTCGCACGGCCAATATACAACATCAACAATTGAGACACTTTCTGGTTCTACGTGCCAACATGAAACTAGGGTTTTTTCAAAATTTTTGGATACGAAATACACTGTGAAGCATCTACGAGTACCAACTGCCCGTAAATCACAGAACCACTACTACGAAAAATATAAGATCCTTTAAACAATATTTCATTTTATGGTGCCCGTGCTACTCGTTAATTGATTCCTGTCCACTACTTCTGGCCAGCTCGTACAAACAAGTTGGTGAATGGACACAATCATGTTTATCCTCCCAGCAATTAAAGTTCAAATCGCATGAAAACCCCATCTGCTATCCAATGAATATTCTTAAATGTGTTGATCGATGTTACCTCAAACTATTACCTTTTGTCCATAATTACATAGCTCGTTTTGGCATTCTACGAAGCATTAGCCAGTTAGAACGGACAGTAGCATTATAAATATTCTAAAGCCAATTCTAAAGCTTCGTCCATGGTTTTACCTCTGGTGTTAATTCTAAAATGAAGTTTCAGATGGTGGTCCTTGACAGCACTGATAAACGCGTTCACTGTCAGTACATTCATCACATTTGCAGTTCATTGCCATAAGCTTCTCGCGACAATCTCGTTATCTTTCTTTCTAGATCTTGTAGACCCTCCTCACGTGCTTGTTCCGTGATTTGGAGGGATATCTTGCATACTTTTCTAATGTGTGACTGACCGGTCATAGCTCTTTTCTGTAGAGGATACAGTTTACCAGATATCTGTAGCTTTCTCTCGAAGAGCCAACAAAACCGCGCTAATGTGCCCCTCCATGGCACACTCATTACGCTTTACTGTTGCCTGAAATTGAACTTTAGAATTCTGAAATGGAGCCTCACCATCGAATATCGTAGGCTTTAAAGTTGGCCTTGAACTGCCGACAACTGGTTCTATTGAACACGTTTTATTCAGCTGATCTTCTCTAATAGTTTGCGAGGAATAAACTTCTTCGTATCCTTCAACTTCCCTAATCTTATTTTCAACCACCTTGAATCGACTTCTTCTGCAAGATTCGGTATCTCTCATTTAAGCTCTTTTATTCCAAGCACTTCGGTTTGCTTAATTTGATCATGTTGATGGAAAAATTTCTCATTTTGCTCTTTAAATAGCTCAACAAATTGACCACCTTGTTCCACTCGTGATTTTCTCACTTTACCTCATTTGGCATCGAATTTGGCGTCCGTTTTCTTCAGTTGAAGCAAGAGTACATTCATCATTTCTCTCATCCAAGGATGGTTTCTGTTATTTGGAGTGATTATTTCTATTTGATTCATAGCTTCTTTTACTGCTGCTTTGCAAGGATCGAGCTTCTGCTCATCGTTTAGAATAACTTGCATCATTCCTGTTGGACCTAGCGTCTGTGATGGTTGTCGCAATGCGGCTTCGATAGGAATACATTTTTATTGCGTTCAGTTGCGAGCCCGAGGTACCTTACTCCGTAATTGCTGGAGTATAGGTTTAATGCCTTAAATGGGCTTAATGTTTAGGCGTTTATGGTTATAACGATGACAATACATAAAAAATTTCTCAAAGAAAACACTCAGTGTTTAGAGGCATATATTATGTGCAAAAACTAGGCAGATCTGACAAAAATAGTATTGAGGAGTTGAAATAACTATAGAGCAGACTTAAAGTCGCCTCAGATGATTGTAATTCATAGTTCCAGATAGTCTGTTTGATTCGAACTGAAACTGTGGTTAGTGTGTCGTATAGCACACATCGTTCAATAGTCCGGATGATTGCCACTAAGTTTATATGCCTCTAGTTTATTCGCCTGGGTTCTGTAGTCCCAGCTGAAAATTGTTTGCTTCTGAATAGATCGTATTCATGTGCAATGATCCTACATATGATTCCGGCTGAAAACTTATATTTTGTATGATTATCCAGAATATATTGTGGGGTTTTCTTCACAAACCTAATGTATCGTACTCTTGATGCAATAATCCGGATGACAATGTAATTTTTGCTTTTGTTAAAGTGATTTCAGTTCACTTTGTAATGGTTGAAAGCTGAAATGTTTTGTACTTATCAAATGCATTGTGCTCATTGTACGAGTACCTGATAGTTAGGGCAGGAAAAATAAGTTTTTATCTCAATATTCCACCGCGCTGGGTTTATCAAATCAAATGTCAATTTTTTGGGGTTATCTTCTTCCTTTCTAAATCTACTTTAGTTTTAGTTTTAAGGTTCCCTTACGATCTCTGAATCCATGAATTTATAGGTTTCTAAATTATATCTAAAATTGCCGCAGGTAGGGTTTAATTCGGGCTAATTATTATTTAGTAAACTTAGAAAGAAAGAGAACGATGTTGAACCATAAGACACTATTTAATAGTCACCTAACAAAAGTCAAATTATTTGTGTGACAACTAAATATACAAATACGTAGCATAGGGATAAAATATCAAACACAACTTTTTTAGACGTACTACAATGGCATGACAGCAAATAGTAAACAAGCACAAAAGTCCACAATAGAAATTGTGCTGGTTGTATTCCGTAAAATACGAGCACATATTGGATATACGAGAATGTTTATACTCAATGTCGAACAATTGCTAAAAAAATTTACTCTTGCAAAAGATTTATGCTGCCTGAGGTTTGGTGTAAATAAACAAAAATCTTTTATTTCCTTTTGTGATATGTACACTCGTTCTGGAAATTGTTCCACACACAATGCCGTATATATTTGCTTTCATATCGATTTTCCGGTCACCACCACAAAATGTTCCATTTTATTTCAGATTTACAAGAAAATAAATTTTAAGTTCCTTTTTAATAAATATATCCATTAATTAGGTAGCAAAGTGTTATAAATTTAAAATAAACTACAAAAGTTTTTTTTTTGTTAGGTTTTTTTAAGAAAAGCATAAGCACTACATAGGAACTGTAAGGAGAAGAACTGTAGAAAAATGTTTCCTCATACTGATTTCCCCAAAGGACTGTAATCGCCAAAAACTTTAATTACATAAATTTTTTGTTTTTTGCGCCGTTTTATTCCACTCTTTTAATTTCAGTTTCCTAATTTTAAATTCTATATTGCTTTATATCCCGTTTAAAACATAAAGTGCAGCACAAAATTGTTCGTACCAATTACAAAATCATTTCATGACCTGTCATTTAAAGGTTCAGTATGATAAGACATTTTAATTTTGTGGAAACTGTTTTTTATCGTGTAGGTTGGTGTCTCCGATTTAAGGATGGAAAACAATTTCGTGCATGAGGCTCCCTCTGCTCACCTTACAGTAAGCCATTCTGTGAGTCCATTTTTTAAGAATTTTTTCGACGATTTCGGCGTCTATTTCGCGAATAACTGTTACAATATTATATTTGACGCTTGTTAAGATAAGAGAGTGTTAGGTAGCTTAATGAATCACATTTCTCATAGAATTACCAACTTTATCGCCGATATATGGGCTCGAGTCGGACCTAAGGCGGTTCGATTTTTGCTTTCTAGTTACATATGAGATACATTTTGTTGGGATACGATATTGTATAACTTTGACCAAGAACTTTGACCTTTAAACTGTCGATGGAAGCACTCGACCACTCCGTTCGCTTGCAGTTGTTATGCGGTTGTACGTATCCGATGAAAACTCAAGAGTTTCTTTAACTCAGTAAACAGTTTGGACTCAAATTGCGTGCCTTGGTCGGTCATAATGTTTTGTGGAATGCCAAAGAGAGATTTGTAATTATAGACAAAACTCTTGGCAACTCGTTAACATCGATGTTTTTGCATTTGTGACGCAACAAGAATGTCGTCAATATATAAACGAACACGAAGTCAAGATCGCGAACATCTACGTTCATAAATTGCTGAAATATTTGCGCGGAGTTGCGTAGTCCAAATGACATTCAGTTCAACTCGGAACCGCCAAATAGTGTAGTAATAAATAATAAATAATGGGATGAAGTACTGTGAAGGCCGCTTTATGGCGCACTGAATCCAGTCGCCGTGGTAGAGATACAGAGAGATGACCTGACGATATGATGCAACACGGAATGTCATACTGGTAACTTATTATTTGGCTATGCTGTAATTAGAGGAGGAAGCTTCTGTAGTAGAAAGCCATAACCATTGATAATCGCGCAATGTATCGATGTATACGTATTAACGCGAACTGTCGTTATATTGATTGAAAGAACCTTTGATTTTCTTCTAAGATCAACAAGTAGGCCACATTTATTTCGAATATCGGCGCCAATGATCGCACAATTCACATCTGCTAAAACGAAAGCGTGTTTAAACGGGCGTTTAAGTCCAACATCTACCTGGAGCAATTTTGTTCCGTAGGTATTTCAGGTCGAGTCAATCGCTACCTATAAAACAAGATCGCATGATCCTAAATTTAAAAAAATTGACGTATAAAAAGTTGACTCAAACCTATCGAGTGACGTATTCGGTTTTTGGCTATCACTGTTGTTTCCCGGAGAAGCGATACTACATGGTTTGCGGCATTTTCGTGAGTTTGCCTTGTATCTTTCGTGTTACCAACAAATGCCTTGTGGATTTATGTTGGTACCATGGGAACGTACACGTGTGGTTGGCACGACTTGTAGAGCGTTAACTCGCACCCGGAATATGATATTTAGTGTTTTGGGTGAGACGGGGTCGAAATGATTTATTGTTCGCCGATACGTTAATCTGTTGAATCGGTTCGGTGAATTTTTGGATCCACGACGACTGTATTATTCGTTCGGTAAATTTGTCACCGGTAAGACGTTGTATATGTCGTAAGGCCTTTGAAGGTGACGGCAGCCAATATCCGGACCGTTTAGTAGCGCCTTTAGCTGCATCTCTGCTAAGGGTGTTAAAATACAGGTTTTATGTTGGACCGCTCCGACCGTTTCGCGTGGGGTGGTCATCATTACATTAAAACACCGAGTCGTTTCTGAAGCTATGCGTTGAACTTCAAAATGTAGCTCAGGCATCTGGAACCAGGCCTTTATATTATTTAGCCAGATCGGCTGTAATCTAGATGGCCGGCGACATGAATTTAGAGTTGAAGGGTTGATCATTCTTACCCTTACTACCATCTTGCTCGTTTTTAATGTTATCATTCTTGCTATTATGTTCATTCGACATTTCCATTTTTTTATTTGCTGTTGACGTTTTTTAATTGGCTTTGAATATGTGTGGCACTTAACCACACTCATTAAGTTTTTGAAATTAATGAGAGATGATTAACTTGTTAATTTGAGGAGACGGGGTCCCATCTGATCGTGAGGGCTTAATGACGGTTGGACGAGATACTCCCGAAAGTGGTACCTTTCGAGTGGTAGCTATCGAGATCACTTTCGAATTAAGTGGCCTTTGAAGCCGGGGTTTGTTACAACGGATCAAAATAAGAGGTTACCATGCCAAATTTAAGGGTGTAGATTTAATTTAACTTCATTATTCGGTCTGACTGAAAAGATATTTTCATGACCAAATTCCACTATTCAGGAAACCGATGAGAAAAACCTGGAAATGTGTTTAGTATAAAGTTATAGTGTAAAACGGAAGTTGTGTCTGCTTAGTACAAACAGATTTAAATACTCGTAAATTAAAATAAATAAAACAAAAAAATGAGTTAAATAAAATATGAAACCAGTAAAAAAATTTTAACGTGAGTTTCGCCATGTGGCAGTGATGATGGCTCATTCTTACAGTAATCGGTTATATGGTGGTCAATTCGAAAGTTAGGTAACGTTCTCAAGTCTCTCGACTTTACCGGTTAGTAAATGGTGGTTTTAAGTCAATTAACTTGAAACGATCTTGGTTTGGAGGCAGGCTGAACAAGTCGCTCCATGGTAGCCCTCGTAAAGCAAAGCGAAGAAATCTAAGTTGAACTATTTCAATCCTCTTTATGCGAACCTCATGATAACGCGGCTATACTTGACTAGCATACTCGAGTAAGGGTCGAACGAAAGTTGAATAAAGAGCCTTCGTAAGATAAGGATCGTCGAATTCGTTCGACCAATGCTGGATGAAATCGAGTGCAGAGTTTACTCGATTGATAATACGGTCGACGTGTTGTATTAAATTTAATTCGCTGCCACAAATGAGAACCAAATCATAAGCGGAACTGGCTCTGGTAATGGCAACCTTGTTAATATTAATGTCACAAGAACATTAACGTTCATCTCAAGGTTGTTTTTTGCACACCATCTCCACGAAGTTATTGAGGTCGGATTATTATAGGCTCTTGTCGGAGGTGTTTGATTTCCGTTTGTATATCTTCATGTCATCGGCGTATATAGATATTGATGGATTTTTTATTAAATATTCAACGTCGTCGATAGACAGAATGAAAAGAATTGGCCCCAGATAGCTGCCTTGGGGGTCTCCAGATGTTGCCGAGAAATGAGCTGATACTGATGGCCTGAACAGCTCATGATACATACGGGCTTTTAGAAAAGAACCCGCCAAACGGAGAATTTGGGATGGGACGCCAAGATTCATAAGATTAAACAAAGTTAGTTCATGAGAAATCCTGTCAAACTCTTTACTAAAATCGGTGAACTAACATCAACCTCATTTCCTATCACCCTGCCAGCGGCTAGGCAAGAATGTTACTGCAGTTTTTTAAGGCGATAGATGGTAAACCGTCAAGACCGGATGAAAAATCATCTTTAAGCTTGGAAATTTTTTGTACCACGGATTCATAATCGATTTGAATGGGAGTCAAGGTTATTTGGACGCAGTTATTCATGTATGTGAAGTATTGTTCATCGGGTTCAAAATCGCTGCTTCTGAAAACCAGACTGAAAAACTTCGCAAAATGATTTATTATGGTTTTAGGATCATTAGAGGATTGATCTTTATACTCAAGAGTGGAAGGGTATCCGTCGGATCTTTCCTTCAAATTAATAAATCGCCAGAAACTTTTAGGATCAGCGATTAGTTTGGATTGCATGAGTCTGATATAATTCCCATAAAGTTCGTCAGACAAAGTACTGAAATCATTTTAACTATTTAAATAGTTAAAATAATCAGAGTCCAATTTATTTTTAGAAATCTTTGCCAACGTTTGTTTCTACGGTTACGTAAAGTTCATAATTCACTATTATAGCATGGAGGTGGTGGCGATACAGTTTTCTGGCAAGTATACTGTACGGACTGTTCAGAACATTTAAAAACTGCAGAGTAAAGTTAACAGTTTGAGTTTCTATGGCATTATTATGTTTAAAATGGTATCAAAGTCAATGTTAGCCAATAAATCAATAAGTTTCACAAAGTCGGCACTACGAATATTGAATCGTGGTGGAGTTTCAGAGTTGACATAAAGACATACATGTATGACACACAGGATTATATTGGTTCCAGAAGCGACGCTATTGTTGAAAAAAGGAAACCACCAAATCGAGCTGCCTGTTCTTAACGTTGCTTATCTGAAATAGCCCAGAGATCATACTGTTAAAGTTAGCCGACTCGCTCCAGCCGAAAAATGTCGATAATGCAAATTCGGCTGTAACAACTAAAATTAATCAGCCGAAAAATGTTGGTAATGTAGATTCAAGTGTAACAAATAATATGTACCAGCCGAAATGGTCGACAAATGTCGATGCCTAAATGTCGATAATGCAGATTAAACACAATACGGATTACCTGCTAGTAAAAGTCGGTAAGATAGATTCATATACATAGCCAGCCTAAAAATGTCGTTAAATCAGATAAATACATTTGGTGTTAAAAAGTAATTTCGTCATCAATCCAAAATGTTTAGTTCGTTCCATTAAATGCATTAAAACTATAATACAAAACTATTTTACCACTGAGACAACTCGAAGAAATATATGACGCAAAATCTAAAAATTTAAGGTCAATTTTCAAGTTGGGAGTCCGGGATCAATCGATTGAATATATCGCATTCAAATTTAAGTTATTAGTGATACTCACACGTGGAAAAAGTTTCAGTAATTTTATTTAAATGTTTCGAATTAAAAATTATTATTTTAATTTTTGCAGTTGTTTTTTTAGGAACAGCAAAATAAAAATTTCCAATATAATTAATTGATTTCCGACATAAATTTCAATCTGAATTATCGGCATTTTTCAGCTGGAGTTTTCGATGAACATGATGTTACCCACAATTATCGGTTGTCATTTTCGTTTGATTAGTTTGAATCTACATTATCGACATTTTTCGGCTGAACATTTTCGGCTAACTTTAATAGGGTCCAGAGTTCAACACATTGTCAGTGGTAATTAATACAACAATATAAGAGTAATCTAAGCAAAATTTAAGGGTGTAGAATTTATTAGAATTTCATGGGTCGGCCTGAGTGGACAGATATTACCATAACCTAATTCCACTGTTAAGAAAACTGTTGATAAAAATTATAAACTGAGTTTAGAATTATTGTAAATTTGGGTGATTAGTGAAAGAAATATAATAATAACCAAGTGCGCCTACCCAGGAGCGACGGGATCTCCTCAGATGACAAGTACAATGTCTGCTGACGAGACCCTCCCGAATGACCCATCGACCCTTAGAGGCCAATGCCCAGCCACCACGAAGAAGCATTAGAGGGTAGGGACGTTTCCTTAACAGACAAAGCCTCTATTTACCCGGAGAGACCTCTAGGTAATCTCCTACATTACACACTCCAACAGCTGAAGACTGCCGGAGCACCACGGGGAGACCGTGTAGATTTTACGGTCGTCTCCGAATGAATGACACATATGCTGGACTCACCACTCCGAGCCTGTGGATGTCCTGCCAAGGGGATGAAGGTGAGTGGCAAGCCCAGCCTGCAACTATGGAATCGTCACGAAATGCAACTCCCCCTCCCATCATACCAACATGAAAAATTTAATAATTCATTTTATCATAAAAAAATAAAAACAAAAATAGGTAACTTGACAAGGAAAATAATGGAAAAGTAAATTCGCCGTGCTATCTTTATTTCAATAAATTTTTCAAGAAAAACAAAATAAGAGACGAAAAAGGGAATAAAAACAAAATAATCTAACTAAAAGGGTCAAACGTGAAAATTCCGAAGCTAAAGGAAAAAAAAATAAATCGCACAAAAATTGTCGCTAACTTGAATAATTACATACGAGTGTGAACTTTAATACACCGAAACCACTGTGCACCCATCGCGCGTTCCAAGTAAACGCCATGGCGCTCGATTACACCAAAGTATATTGAATAAAATTAAAAAAAAATTAAAATTTGGATCTTCAAGAAAAATAAAAAAAAAAAAATCGTTACGTTTTGACCTCATTGTGGTCGACTTTGAGGGTTGCGACGTCCTGGATTGCCCAAGTGGGTTGGGTGTCTTCCCGCTGTAAACCGTAAATAATCGTTGGGCGTCTTCCCGCCGTAAACCGTAAATAATCGTTGGGCGTTTTCCCGCCGTAAATAATCGTTGGGCATCTTCCCGCCGTAAAAAATGCGGCTGGCCACCCGTAACCATAAATGTTCTGCGTCTTTCCGCCGAAAACCATATATACAAAAACCAAACAATGGCTCGTGGCCGGGTTGCTAAATTTGGCCTACCGTTGAAAGTGGGCGTCCGTAGTATAATTTTCAACACCCATTGAATTATGGCGTACCATAGAATTGTGGCACACGTTAATATTTAGCGTACCATTGAAATGCGGTACCCAAATTATCGGAACATAATTATTTAACCTCGGCTAGGCCACCGGTAAAATGTGGTGGTGTGCGTGGAATACCGATACGGTTTTATAAGACCACAGCTGCGCAACCAAATTTAAAAGGTTGTTCTGTTTGACAATTGTATTTTGCCAAAACTACTTAGGAATTCACTTTGCCCGTCTCCTCTATACACCAACAAAACTTAGCTAGCGAAAATTTAAAAACTGTATATCGCTAGACACAATATCGTGTTTTGTAAACTTATTTGATTAACATGAAGTAAGTTAATTACAAAAAACTGAGCTTAATTCACCAAAACAATTTTTATTGTTCTTATTTTTAATTATTATCAACCCAAAATGGCTGAGGACCAAACAAAAACTAGGGGGTTTCCTTATATATCAAACCAACTAAAACACGACTGTCTCATAAATCCGAACAAAACTTGACGCTAACTTGATAAAATTCGATACTAGACTCTTTTATCAAATCCCAAAACTAGACTTTTATTTTTGAAATCCAAAACTAGACTACAAAAAATTGCTCGCACTACAAAAAACATTTAGAAGAATCTTTTGTTCGTTGGTGTTTTTTCTGTTTTGTTTTCGTGCGCGTCACTCGCCTACTCCTTCTCACCGCGCAATAATCGCACCCGACAAAACAAGAAAACACAACAAAAATATTTCTATACATCTCCGCCAGTCGCACACACGCACAAGGTGGACACATTGGATGTGAGCAAAAAACAAAACAAAATATTATGCCAATTTCTACATCAACAAACGGTTTTAGTACTAATACCAAAGAACAGATGGTAGTGTCGGCAATAAAAATTCAGAAAGACCAAAGGAAAGGAAATAATGTTATGACCCCTCAAGGTGTCATCACACTCTTCTGCAGCTGTCTTTGATTTCACCAAACTTAATTATTATTACAATTAGTATCGTAAGAAAAGCCTATGTTGATCTTACCCTAACTGGTCATTCCTTCCACAAGTAAGAATTTTGTACGAATAGTTTTGTGTACGACTGTTTAAGCGAACGCAAAATATTTATATAAAGGAAAAATGCTCAATCAGAAAATCCTCTTTAGCAAAAACAAAAGCAACAATAATAAAAAAATATAATAATCCCGTTATTCGTTTCTAATTGACAAGGTATTTCTGTAACATATTTTCAATTCTAATAAACAAAAAATAAAGCTTCGGTCAGAAAATGGAAAAGCTTTATACAAAAACAACAACAACTATGCCAACAACAAAAAACATAATCGGAAATTATATAAAACGTCTATACGAAATACTGGTAAAAAAACAGTCGAATTGAAGAAGAAAAACGGATCTAAAAAAACTGAAGAAGCACCAGGGATTCAGAGAAAAAACCAAAAGAAACGAATGAATGAGAAGAAAAAAAATTTAACTTGATTTATAATTAATAGATAACAGCACTCAAGAGAATTTCGGGATAATTGACTAGAATTTCTAATCTCGATTTTATTTTTGTTCTTTTTTTTTGTTGTTGGTTCGATTTTTACAAAAAAAGCAAAAATGATAGTTTGTGTTTCAATTAGTTTTTGGAAAAGCATTTCATTGGAATATAAATGGTCTTATTTTCATATGATTGGTGTTTTATTTTTTCCTTGGCTCTGCTGTTATCTGCTGTGCTGAGGAATATTATTGATAAAAATGGAAATAAAATGAAAATCGATTTAGAGCGAGCGGGCTTGAGAAATTGTTTCGTTTATATTTAGATTAAAAATATAAAAGCATAAAAAAAAATCTTCTTCATCTGCTGCTGTGCTGCTGTTTGTGTTTTTATCTGATGGAGCTCCGAGTGGACAATAAAGTAACATTATATCCACAATGCTATCTATATACAATTTTTTTTTTTTTATATTTTTATTGGAACATAAGTCTTTTGTGGTCTTTAAGTAAAATATATCAAAATTGATCACGTTTTGGGGGAAACAATAAATTTAAATCGTTTAAATATTATAAAAGGGTCCGGTAACAGCAATAACAACAAGCAAAAAACCACAATATTATGAAGATTAGATTCTTATATATGAACATTCGTATGATATGAGCGAACGTATATGGGAATTAGTAATTTAACTGAACCACACACGTACCCATCCATCCACCTAATATTCCGTATAATAGTAGTTAGTGTGTACCTGGATACGATGTATTATTATCACTTTGGAAGGCAGCAGCAGCACATACATGCGAGTGTTACACTGAGCAATATAATTTTGTATTCTTAACACGGTATGAGAATATCAATTTATTTAAAATTTATTAACGCGTATAATTCATTCAAAATAAATAAAAAAAATTGTTCAATAAAATTTTAGTTTTTTGTTGCCCGATAGAGGTGAGTCAACTAATGACATGCAAAAGAATACATTATTTATCAGGTACATGACGGTATATATAATTTACATAAAATACACTATTGTGAGATCTGCGGGAAAGTACTTTGGGTTCGGTTATGAAAATATGTATGCATACAAAGTAATGTTTCTAGGTAATTAGCTCATACAACGCACAATCGTGCCGATAAAACAATTACTAATGTATGACAAATAGACATTTGGTATTCAAGAGTGATGTAGTTTGCATACAAAGTATTTACCATTTACACAGTTGTACCATATTCTATGGTCTGGTTTCAGCTCTCTAGGTTTCTAAAATTTTAAAATAAAACTCTATATAGCCTTAGTGAACCGGTGTGATGTTTTAATCAATTATCAAAAGTGTAGCTACACAAATAATCATTTTTCAAAAGTGTAGTTACACAATTTAATCAAACGTGTAGCTACACACATAATAAAATGTAGCAGGGTTGAATTTTTTTATTTAATTAAAAAATCCTTTTATAGGAATACATACCTAAAGGTATTTAAATATATTTTGATAAATAATGTAAAGTTAAATTATGTATGTCTATGCGATTAAACGTTTTGATATTAAACCGCAGTTGTCAATAGGTAGATGAATATTGAAATATGTGAATCCCATTAGACTGTGTGACTCTTATAAATAAATATTGTTAAACATCGATTTAACGTTACACTAGGAAACTTTCACCGATCTTAAAAAAACGCTCTACCTATTTGCGACTTTTAATATGAAACTGTAAAGGTCGCAATCAAATAATCCTAGAGATGTCTATTCAGATCTGTGAATGTCATCGGATTGTATGTATTCTTGTGGACTAATTTTGATAACCACCATATTAACGCGACCCTCGGGGAATTTCTCACCGATTAGGGGTGGAATGTAGGCCATAATCAAAGAATTCTAGAGATGTCTATTCAGATCTGTGAATGCCCTCGGATTGTGTGAATCCTTATGGATTAACTCTGATCTTCTCATCATTAATTTTTTAATCTCTAGGATTCCTTGATTATGGCCTACAATCCACCCCTACACTTTGATATTAAATATCGCAAGTATAGAGCGGTGTTCTAAAATCCGTGAGAATTTCTCCAAGGGTCGCGTTAATATGGTGGTTATCAAAATTAGACCAAAAGAGCACATACAATCCGAGGACATTCACAGATCTGAATAGACACCTCTAGAATTACTTGATTGAGACCTTTACAGTTTCATATTAAAAGTCGCAAGTAGGTAGAGCGTTTTTTAAGATCGGTGAAAGTTTCCTAGTGTAACGTTAAATCGATGTTTAACAATATTTATTTATAAGAGTCACACAGTCTAATGGGATTCACATATTTCAATATTCATCTACCTATGGTTGAAATGGTTGAATTTTTAAACCCAAGGGTGTCTCAGCAAGAGCGCCGGATTTAATTTTAAAGCAAAACACATTTATTTTTGAATTAAGTAAACATTTTTATTTTAACATAAAGAGAAATAGTTCCGATTAAACGTGAAATACAACATCAGGCAAATGGCCACTCTTTTGTTGAACTTGCACCAATAACGCGCCGTATTTCATCTTTAAGATGTTCAACTGTTTCAGGCTTACTCGAATACACCTTTTCCATTACATAGCCTCAAAGAAAAAAGTCCATCGGTGTTAGATCGCACGATCTTGGTGGCCAATGTTGATCGCCAAATCGAGAAATGACACGGCCGTGAAACTTAGTCTGCAGTAACACCATTGTTTCACGTGCTGTGTGGCAGGTCGCATTCGCTTGTTGGAAAAACATGTCCTCCACATCAATTACATTCAATTCGGGCCACAAAAACTCCGTTAACATTTCGCGATACCGCACTCCATTAACAGTTAGCGCATTTGCCATTAAAAAGCACTCCGGAGTTTATTCCATTTGGGTTTTCACTCAATTACATAAATTGGTTCAAGTCTTATCTATCAAACCGGCGACAATTTCTAATAATGGGAAATGAGAAATCAAACGTTATTAAAGTCACGTCTGGTGTTCCCCAAGGACCTCACATCGGGTCGTGGATATTTATTATTTTTATAGATAGAAAATCTCAAACGTGCTCATATTTGCTGACGACGTGAAAATTTTTCGAACTGTTAATGGAATGCTTGACACGAAGAACGATACACTGTATTAATTATTGGTCATATCACAGGGATTCTACCGAATAGTGACTAGTATCAAATGTCGGTAGTGGCCAGTATCAAATGATGGCATAAGAGGTGCTCTTTAAAATAAATTTGGTCTCATCAAAAAACTACGAGATTTTCCCATTTGTTATTTTGGCGATTTTTGGGTTACACTGTATTAATTATTGGCCAGATCACAGAGATTCCACCGAGTAGTGGCTAGCATCAAATTATGGCATAAGAGGTGCTCTTTGAAATAAAGTTGGTCTCATCAAAAAACTACGAGATTTTGCCATTTGTTAACGCGTTTGAAAATCGGATCGCATTGGATATTTTGGCGATTTTTGGGTTACACTGTATTAATTATTGGCCAGATCACAGAAGATGGCATAAGAGGTGCTCTTCGAAATAAAATTGGTCTCATCATAAAACTACGAGATTTTCCCATTTGTCAACGCGTTGGAAAATCGGATCGCATATAATATTTTGGCGATTTTTGGGTTACACTGTATTAATTATTGGTCAGATCACAGAGATTCCACCGAGTAGTGGCTAGCATCAAATGATGGCATAAGAGGTGCTCTTTGAAATAAAATTGGTAACATTTTGGCAATTTTTGGGTTACACTGTATTAATTATTGGCCAGATCACAGAGATTCCACCGAGTAGTGGCTAGCATCAAGTTATGGCATAAGAGGTGATCTTTCAAATAAAATTGGTCTCATCAGAAAACTACGAGATTTCCACATTTGTTAACGCGTTGGAAAATCGGATCGCATAGAATATTTTGGCGATTTTTGGGTTACACTGTATTAACTATTAGCCAGATCACTGAGATTCTACCGAGTAGTGGCTAGCATTAAATGATAGCATAAGAGGTGCTCTTTGAAATAAAATTGGTCTCACCAAAAAACTACGAGATTTTGCCATTTGTCAACGCGTTGGAAAATCTGATCGCATAGAACATTTTGGCAATTTTTGGGTTACACTGTATTAGTTATTGGCCAGATCACAGAGATTCCACCGAGTAGTGGCTAGTATCAAATGATGGCATAAGAGATGATCTTTGAAATAAAATTGGTCTTATGAAAAAACTACGAGATTTCCTCATTTGTTAACGCGTTGGAAAATCGGATCGCATAGAATATTTTGGCGATTTTTGGGTTACACTGTATTAATTATTGGCCAGACCACAGAGATTCTACCGAGTAGTGGCTAGTATCAAATGATGGCATAAGAGGTGATCTTTGATATAAAATTGGTCTCATCAAACAACTACGAGATTTCCACATTTGTCAACGCGTTGGAAAATCGGATCGCATATACTATTTTGGCGATTTTTGGGTTACATTGTATTAATTATTGGCTAGATCAGAGAGATTCTACCGAGTAGTGGCTAGTATCAAATGATGGCATAAGAGGTGATCTTTGAAATAAAATTGGTCTCACCAAAAAACTACGACATTTTCCCATTTGTCAACGCGTTGGAAAATCTGATCGCATAGAACATTTTGGCAATTTTGGGTTTTACTGTATCCGATTGTGATGTATCCTGATTTCAGGAAAAATCGTGTAAGGGCTTGTCTGGTGAAGATGAAATAATTTAAATTAAAATTGCTTGAAGGAGGTTTTCTAGTACCAGGAATCGATTGCGATGGATCCATATTTCGTGAAAAATCATGTAAGACCTTGTCTGGTGGGCCCCGGGCTCATTCTTAATTTGTTTTCTCCGCCCAAACGATTTAAATGAAAATTGTTTAAAGGCGGTTTTCGAGTGCGACCCCGGATTCATTTTTAATTTATTTGCGTGAATACGGTTTTCGAGTACCAAGAACCGATTCCGATGGATCCTTATTTCGGAAAAATCGTGTAAGGGCCTGTCTGGTGGACCCCGGATTAATTAAATTTTTTTTTTAGCTTAAACAATTTAAAGGAAAATTGATTATAGGAGGTTTTCTAGTATCAGGAACCGATTGCGATGGATACTGATTTCGAGAAAAACCGTATAAGGACATGTCTGGTGAGCCCAGGTTAATTTTTAATTGTTTTCTTAGTTTAAATGATTTAAATGAAAATAGCTTGCAGAAGGTTTTCTGAACGGGTGGGAACCGGTTGTGATGGATCTTAAATTCGAGAAAAATCGTGTAACGGGATGTCTGGTAGGTCCCGGGTTTAACTAATTGAAAAATCTCGTAGTTTTTTATGAGACCAAATTTATTTCAAAGAACACCTCTTATGCCATCATTTGATACTGGCCACTACTCGGTAGAATCTCTGTGATCTGGCCAATAATTAATACAGTGTAACTCAAAAATCGCCAAAATATTCTATGCGATCCGATTTTTCTGTCATTTTCGTTTGATTTGTTTGAATCTACATTATCGACATTTTTAGGCTGAACATTTTCGGCTAACTTTAATAGGGTCAATATATTCAATCGAGTTTTCCCGGACTCCCAACATGAAAATTGACCTGAAATTTTTGAGGTTTTGCTTCATTTATTCTTCGAGTTGTCTCAGTAGTTAAATAGTTTTGTATTGCAGTTTTAATGCATTTAATGCAAGAGGAAATTTAAAAAGAAATTACTGTTTAACACCAAATGTATTTATCTGATTTAACGACATGTCTAGGCTGGCTATGTACACGAAACTGTCTTACCGACTTTTACTAGCGGAAAATCTGTATTGTTTTTGAATCTGCATTGTCGACATTTTTCCTAGTCGAAAAATGTCGACAATGAAGAGTCGGCTAACTTTAACAGTATGTCAAATATAGTATCATTACAGAATCATCTATAATATTCTCATGCTCTCCTGTAAGGAGGCATTTACAATAAAGGCAAATACCTTCCAAAAAATATCATTATGTAGCCACTTCACTGTGGCCACTGAATTTGCGTCTGATGAAATTCCTTTCACATAACTTCATTATAAAATTGAATTTTTTTTGTACACACCAAGTAATGGTTACCAAACACTGCTCTTAGAACCTATAATGCGACGACAACAAAAAAACTCAATGACATAACTACCCCTTAAAACACAATTACTACAACGAAAAATAGGAAAATGACGAAAATGATAAAAACTCATTTCTCCGCTAGTACACCAAACGATTTCAACCGACTATATACTGGTAATTTACAAAAGAGCGCAAGCAGCAAATAAAAAACTCGAATTCATTTATTTATAAATTTTAATTTTTTAAATTAAAAATTTAATAATAAAATATATTTAATTTAATTTGAATAAAATCCAACAACAATGCGACGAACGACGACGATGGCAAATAGAGAATGCTCGAACTGCAAAAAAAAAGGAAAATTTAGTTGGGAAATTCATATACACAGACGAGGCTGGCGAGAGTTGTTGGAATGTATGCTAAATAAATGCGTGCGCCTGGTAATTGGGTAAAATGGAAAACATGCGCGCCATTCCATGTCTGTACATATGTGTGATGTGCTATAAATACGATATATACATAATAAAAGCGTTAATTTAGAATTTTTCACAATTTATTATAACACAGAAAAAAAAATAAAGCTAATCATTATAAAGTGATCATTTAAAATAATTTTTTATTTATTTATAAATTGTTGGGTTCTCGTCGTATTCAAATTTATATGATTATTAGATTAAATAGGAGTAATTATTAATTGGATTGGTATAATTATATTATGTATCCAGGTGTATATGTATTTTGGATATGACAATAATAAATTTAAATGTTCGACCTGCCAAAAAATATTTTTTGTACTCGGTTTTTCCATTCCTGTTCCTCAACGAACGAACATACGTACACATTTTCCTTGCGCTATCTCAGCACAACTCATATGTATACACACAGTTTAGAGAGAACAGCTGTTTTCTTACAGCTGCTTCACGGGAATAAAATTATATAAATACAAGCGAAACAAGTGAGAGATTTACAAGCTTCTAGATAATAAATAATAAAATACTTGACGACGTGAACGATTTAAGATGTACAATGGGAAATAAAAAGATAAGTAAAGAGGAAAATTAATATTAAAATTTAAATCTATTTACTATTATTGTTGTGTACTAAATAGTAGACGTGTAGAAAAGTAGGAACAAAAAAGGTTTGAATCCTAAATGGCCTAAGGAGAATATTTTTTTCTGTTTTATTGGAAAGTGGTATATGAACGATGTGCTCGGTATCTATTGAATATGGTAATGGCACAAAAGTCAAAAATCTTTTCAGATTACCATTGATCATGTATCAAGGATTTTTTTTTCGCTTATCGATTTTCTACCCTCAAATTTCGACAGTTTTTTGTTTTCGATTGTCCTCTGCTTACTATGCCGTTCCAACTGCTGGTATAAGGATGGTCAGTTTATTTGTTTTTTTTTGTTCCTAATATTAAATTGCTCTCATTGTTTTGCGAATTTTATTTTATTTTATTCCAGTTTTTGTTAACTTGACTCTTGTGAATTGCTTGCTGTATGTAGCTTTCAAAAAATAAAACGAAAATAATAAAAATTTGTCAAATGGTTGAAATAAAAATGTTCATTCATTGTCTTGTTTTTGGAAAATGATAAATTGTAAAGATTTTTTTCGAATTGAATGATTTTAACAATTGTGATTAAATTTTTTTTGGTCCACATTTTCTATTTTATTTAAAAGGTTCGAGAAATTATTATTTATGTTGGTTTTTTTTGTCATAAAATGTATGTTTAAGTCGGGTTAGGGTTAACTGCTTGCTAATTTGGTTTATTTGGTAGATGATTTGCAAGAAATAATAATGTTTGGATGCCTAGAGGAAAATATCTTCCATCTTAATAAAACCTAATGGTCTGTAACTAAAAGATTTTGTTCTAAGCCTGAAATTGATTTTTGTAAAGTGTATGTAACGACTACATTGTTTGTATATAACAAAACGGACCAAACTGTTACTGTAGTACGATTAGCATATCGCCGATGTCCGAAAAATTGTTTTCAAATTTAATGTCTTTTTCCTTTCTACACCCCAGATGAATTTGACTGATCGACATTAAATTGCATACGCAAAAATTAAAAAGCTTTTATGGTAGCTATCATCACCACTACATTGATTTTTGCCCAATTTAAGAAGAATTTGCCAATTTATGGAAATAACCTGGTTTGCAGGTTCTTCTGAAGTTTAGCGAAAATCAGTGTATCAGAGATGGCAGCATCGCAAAAGTCAAACAAAGTAGTTTTTAAAAAATCTCTGTGTGTGCGTGTATGCGTGCGTGTTTGCGTGTGTATATACGTTTATGGGTGTAAACTAAATGTCTGTGTCCTCTCTATAGGCCAGACGGTTTTTCTGATCGAGGTAAACCTTCATGTATAAGCTTTTTACATAAATTAAGAGATCCCAGTGATTTTTGGTCGAAATCGGTCCACCAGAAGTGGCAGCTTCCATAGGAGTATTTCCGCTGAATTAAAAAAATGAGTATGAACTGACAGATTTCGTTCTAGATCAGCTTTCCAAACTTTATTCGGAAATTACAACTTTTGTTAAAAAACCGTTTTTCAATAAAAATTTGGCCAGTGAATTTTGGTTGAGATCGATACACCAGACATGGCAGCTTCCAGGAGCTTTCACGTTTTTGCAAATATTTTGAAAAGTACACGGCATTTACGAAAAAATATTAAAACAAAAAGATTGTAAATAAAATTTCAAACAAAATTATTTCAAATATTTTCAATTTTACCGGGAACGATGAGGTTTGATAACAAAAATATTTTTTCACCAAAATTCGGCATCTCTACAGACCAGGTAGATTGGCTATCCGGAATAAAACTTCATACTAAAGCTTTTTTTCTATAAATTGGGAAATCCATGCGAAATGTGGTTGATATCTGTGTACTAGAAGTGGAAGCTTCTGTCGGAGCTTTTTCAATTTTTACAATGAAGATTTATTTTTCAACAACTACACGACTATTTACATTTGTCGTCTATTTTTTATTAAACCAGACAGTTTTCACCAAACTTCTGCTAATTTTTATTTTTCGCTTTGGACTTGTTTGATTGTTGTTTGCAGAACTGAGTACCAAACACCGGTTTCAACCTGTCAACAGAAACATTTCGGCCGTTCCGGTCAAATAGGAAATGTGTCTTGAAATATCAATCATTAAGAGATTTTGGAATATAAATAAGAAATTGTTGAAATATTACTGTGAGGTATCGGGACTTAAATTCATGGAGTTGGCCACATAGAGCTGCTCAAATTCGAACCAAGACAAAGAGTAGCTAAGTACTCAATGGTTTGATCATTCAAACCTTGAAGCTGGTACATCAAAATGCCCTGGTTAAGATTTTATTTGTTGTTCAGCTCTACAACTAAGTTGACATCCTGTACATTCACGGACCAAGTTTGTTCAAATTCGGTCAAAACTTCCTACTGGAATTTTAATTTATGAGTTGTGAACATGCTACTATGTGAAATACCACGTCATGTGCTGAAAATTACATGTCATCTAAATTGACGTTTCCGGGCGCCCAAGTACAGTTCGTTCGAATCCGATATTCGTTGATCGCAACTTTAAGTGGACCATAAATGGATCGAATGACCTTCCTTTCAAAGTAGATAATATTACAGCACAGGTTTTTTAAGTGCTTTGTAAAGTACGAGATTATACGACTGCGGAAGATATTTTGATCGCAACAACCTTGACCGCGCACCGAAGACACGATGCCCGGCTGCGGGCATAACTAACGCGACATATTTGAAGTCATCCACTTTGTCAAAGTAATGATCGCCCATTCTGTCGCCTGTTCACTTTCAGACCCAGTCTTTTCGCGTGGTAAAAATCGTATTACATTGTTCTTGATATCATTAGCTCTCCGACCAAGAAGCTTGAAACCATCTGCATGTCCAACAATGTGGCCTGACTTATTAAGTACACAGCGTGAAGATTCAATAAAGCTTTTTCTTACCACGTGCTAGAACACCAGATTACACAGCACTTACAGCACAGGCGCGAGCGAACCTCCCTGTCGCACACCTGATGTTATCTCAAAGAGGTCAGCCAGAGTGTCTTCAACTATAATTTTATACAGCGAGCCAGATGCAAGCTTTCCTGGGATTCCGAGACAAGTGATCGTGGCGCAAAAGGTTTTCGTGGTTGATGCTTGCATATGCCTGATGAAAGTCTATTTAGAGCTTAAGAATGGATATCTTGTACTTCCAACATTTTTAAAGGAACATCCTAAACTTGAAGACCTGGTCAGTGTTTGACAGGTTGGGGTAAAAACCACATTAGCACGAACTTTGTAGGGGTTATTAAACAGAGCTATGCTACGGTAATTTTCACATTAGAAACAGTCGCTTTTTATGCATCGGACATATGAATGAGGTCTTCCATTCGTCGTAGATGCAAGAGTAGCTCCTCCGTGTTTTTATAATTCTGCGTTTCCGTCAATGTTTTCTCTTCTTCCATCATTCGACCGCCATATAGTTTTGTGGATTTTATTATGTTGAACGAACTCGATACGACTAGGTTACACATTACAACCAGTTCCGTGACGCGTCGGTAGTCGTGATGTTGTTAACGCGCTCCTACCGATTTTTGCGTTGAATTCACCGACGATAATATTGATATTGTGATGCGGGATGTTACTGATGATGTCTTCCAGTCCAATAAAGAATAAATATTTAACATCAATGATTTGTTTTAGGGGAGCGCATGAGTACTCGCCAATGAATGTAAAAACAGACTCTAAATTCTCCCCCGTTCTGATGCCCGGAAATTTTTAATGGAGCTCACATATCTAAAATGATATTCTTGTGATGAACGATATTTTGCTAAAATTTTGTATCGTAAAACGTCGTTTTAGATTCGCGAGCTTTATTAAAAGTTTATTGGAGGTGGTACAAGCGCTCATATATGGGTCTACCAAAATATCACATCCAACGGCGTTAAACCGCATGAGCGAAAGGCTATTCATCCGGACCATTTCTCGAGATTACACGGTTACCGAACTTTCTCTTCAATAAATCAACTGTTTCACCAGCTGTATGGCATGTGGTACCATCGACCACCATTGACCGTAACATGATGATCATTTTCATCGACGAAAAGAGGCTTCAATTCATGAATTAATTTATTTCTTGTAAGGGTATAAGCCAAAATCTTTATGCAAAACTCGCCACAATGTGGTTTAAGAGAATTCCCAAATCGACTCATTTAGTTAATTTTGAACTGAAGCAATTACACCAATTAGGTGGTCAGTTTATGTCACCATTACGTGAAATTAGTCGACCTGGTAACTCGTAGCTCCATTCTGTTGAAAATAATAATACTCTGTATCTATTTGTTCAAGTTGAGGCCACAAACAATCTTTAATCATTTGTCTATAGCGCTCTCTATTGACAGTAACAGATCTTTCATTTGCATCTTTGAAGAAAAATGGGCCAATGATTCCGCATGCCCAAAAACCACACCAAACAGTACATTTTTGTGGATGTAATGACTTTTTTGAAATTATTCGAAGATTTTCTTCACCCCAGATACGACAATATTGTTTGTTGAGCTTCATCAATAAAGATGATTTTGTGTGAAAATCCAGCACCATGCTCTAACAACCAATTGACGAAAGTTCTGTTTGTTTTAATTTTTGTGTTAATAAAATTTTGTACGGATGCAAATGCAAATCCTTATGTGAAAGTCGCCAAACAGTCGATGGATGAGTGCCTAATTCCTGAAAACGTCGTCATATCGATGTTGAAGGTTCCTCCGCGAGACTTTCGGCCACAGCAGCAATGTTCTCACTAGAATGTGATTTATTACACTGTTAAATTATTATCCGGATCAAGCTTATTTAAAAATACAAAATATTAATGAAATATAATAATTATGAAAACAGATAAGCAATAAAACAAATTAAAATCAAGTGTGGATTAGTTAACAAATAAATACAAATAAAAGATTTAACAGAAAAATATCAGAATTGGTTATTGAAATTCCAGAAAATAGGGCAAGATACCATTATATAGGTCTTGGCCTATATATAGAGAACATTTTCCGGTATAAGCTTTTTCCTAGCGGCGACAATGTAACCTTGTTAATAGCAATTTTCCTAGGGTACTGAGGTTGGGGCAAGATACCACTATATAGGTCGAATTGGCCTTTCCTAGCGGCAACAATGTAACCTTGTTAATAGCAAGTTTCCACCGTAAATTTTGAGTATTTTATCAATCTGGGCCCAGAAAAAGCCCCTTCCAGAGATCAGTGTGAGACGCTTTGGTTTAAAGACCAAAGGATTACATAAAATGGATGATCCTATTACTCCAATGCCCAGCTCAGTCTGGTGGAGGTAAAAAAAAAAAAAATAAAACAAACTAATAAATAGAGGTCGTGGAAAGTAAAAATGTTCCATAGGATCATCCAGGTTAGAAATCCTCTTCTTCCGCCAAAAGGCAACCATTGGTGTTTCCGTTACAGTTCTACAGTTCTAAACCAAATATCAAATTAATAAAATTATATTATCTGAAGGAAGCCAATAAATTAAAAAAGTTGTAATAATAATACAGGGTGGCTGAGACCAAATGTTACTGACTTCACTCTGCTGTCATTTGTGTAGTTGTCATTTTCGCGCGTCAATTTTTTGACAGATTGAAGTTTGGTTAGTTGTTTACATGTGGTCAACAAATAATTGTTCTAAATTAATATCTTCATAAAAAAATCGTAATGGAATTCAAACGTAATAGTGTAATTGCACTGTATTTGGGTGGAATTTCACAAACAGCAATAGTTCGTCAGCTCCAGCATTTGAATGTGAATAAAATGTTTGTGTATCGAACCATAACTCGATACAACGAAACTGGTAGCATCGCTAAACCCAACAGAGGCGGTCCTAAAAAGACAGCAACATCAAAAGAAATTATACGAAATGTGAAGAAACAAATCCAACGAAATCCTCTTCAAAGTGCCAATCAACTAGCCGCACGTCTACATGTTTCACGATACAGCATTCAAACCATATTGAAAAATGAACTACACTTGAAGCCCTACAAGATACAAAAAGTTCAAGATCTTACGGAGGCACAAAAAAAAGTTAGGCTTGAAAGAACACGAGCATTGAAGGCCTTGGCCGAACGTGATGAGATTCCAAAAATTGTCTTTTCTGATGAGAAAATTTTCACCATTCAACAGTATGTGAATAAACAAAATGATCGTGTTTGGTTAGAGCACAAGTTCAACGATAATTTGGACACAAGAGTTGCCATGCGCAAGCAATCACCAGCTTATGTATATGGTTTGGGCTGCAGTGACTGCAGATGGACGCACTCATCGAACATGGAGTCAAGGTAAACCAAGAGGTGTACCGCCAAAAGATCCTAAACGATGCTTTGCTACCTTGGGCACGTAAACACTATGGTACGAACCGTTGGACATTCCAACAGGACTCGGCACCGTCACACAAAGCTCGAGCGACACAGAAATTTTTACAAAATTGCGTTCCACGGCTGATTTCGTCGAAAGAATGGCCACCATATTCACCAGACTTGAAACCCATGGATTTCTCCATATGGTCCATTTGGGAGAGTAAGGTGTCCACTAAAAAATACGAAAGTGTTGATGCATTGAAGTCAGCTCTTGTTCGAGAATGGAATAAAATTCCGCAAGCTCACGTTCGGTCAGCATGCAATGCTTTCTATGGAAGACTGAATCAAATAATCAGAGCCAAAGGAGATCACATCGAGCAGTAACATGTTTTTCATAAAATGTAATATGTTTTCAACATATTCCACGAAATTTCAATAAAAAATAATCAAAATTAAAAAAATTACAGCGTTTTCATTTGGTAACAATTGCTTTCAGCCGCACCCTGTAATAAAGAACACTTAATAAACACATTATAACACTTGTTTGTTATTTCGCAAAAAACTTTTTTTTTAGATTTATCAATCTAGCCCGTTGTAGTTCGAGGAATAACGAGCTACGTAAAGGGTATGCTACCAGGAACAACTTATATCTCCATCTTAAAGTTGTTCACACTGAGTTAGCGATTCGTTTGCACTCTATTGAGTTCGATTGGCTGGACAAAAAATTTCGTACAGAGGTATCCGAAATTTCATATATTCAATATGTGAAACAAAAAGCTGAGCTGGATGTGTTGCGAGATAAGGCTTATCATTTAACCGTAGAGATTATAGCGGTTCGTCTCGTTTCCAATTGCATCCACGTTTTAAAAACTTAACCTCAATCGGTTTCAGTAGTAGCGCAGAGATTCAAATGCTGAGTAATGGAGTTAATTTTGCTCCTACGCCATAGCCTACAGTCATTCGAGAATCTTGCTGTAGATGCTGAAACTGCCTTATTTTAACAGACGACGCCTTCTAACTCTTCTTCTGCTGCTTCTCTCATGCAATACAAGGCAATACAATTACTGTGCTCGAAAAAGTAGGTTACTGTAATAAAATTTCTGATTTTATTACAGAAAGCAAAGCAATTGTGCTAGGTAGGGATCCAACTAGGTCTTTTAAGATTCTGTCAGTAAGTGTATCAACCAATGCCCAAAGTTTTTTAATGTAACTGGTTGGAAGTACTCTGTCATGAATCCATCTGCCCAGATTCTTTATGGTTTACCAAAAAACCTTGCACGCTATGCAAGGATTTCATAAACTTTTTCAATGATCGTACTAACTTCTTTTCGGCTTACTCGGTTAAGAACTCGGTAGAATTGATTAGCAAAATTCAAGACGTCCACATTCCACTACATTCAAAACTAGTTTCGTTTAACGTTGTCAGTCTTTTCACTTCTATTCCAATTAAAACTTTATCTCAAATAGTTTGTAATTACTTAGATAGGAATGTTGATGGCCTCCCCTCTGTCACCTTTGTTACCCGAAATTTTCATGAATTTCTTCGAACAAACGATTTTATCAAACTACAATCCTTATTTTCGTCATATAATCTTTTGGTATAGATATGTTGATGACATACTATGCCTCTGGAATGGAACTGATAGACTGAAACTCATTCCTTACTTGGTTAAATTCTCAGTATCCCACCATTGATTTTACATTGGAAACGGAAGAAAATAAATGTATTAATTTTCTAGATATAACAACAACCAGGATTAATTCTTCTTTAGACTTCAAATTTTTATCGGAAACCCACGTATACAGACGCTATTATCCCTAGTTCTTCAAATTATCCCCATAACATTAAAATGTCGGCTTTCCACTCACTAATAAACATCCCTTTGACAAATACAAATTATGACAAAGAGCGTAAAGCTCTAACGGGTATTTATCCACCGGGTAATCAAACGCAGGAAAATTGGCGTCGCTTAGAGTATATAGGAAAATCTAGCCAACTAACTTTAGCCCATCTAACTTTAGAAAATCATACAGCTAGCTTAAACAATTTAGACATATTACATATACAACCCAAAAGCAGACGTTTAGATACCTTAGAATCTTACGAAATTCGAAAATCCATATTCCTTAACCATAATATCCTTAACGAACAAAGAGAAATCCGTTTCTCACCAATTACGGATCCCGCCCTGTTCTATTCTCACGCTCTTAGTAATATACGTCGGGTAAATATTCTTCAATATACCTTGAATTTTGTTACTCAGCCGATGACTAATCGCTTACCTGCTATTCCACCCCCTTTTTATCAGTAATTTTTCCGTGTAAACAAACAACAGATGGTTGGAACGAACAATAGATTAATTTTTATTGCCTATTTTTTGCCCCTCCATCTCTTAATTCCTTTTGCTTATTTCTGCTATATATAACTAAATTTTTATTTTTATCAATCAGTAGATACTCCTGATGATGACCTAACAAGTCGAAATCGAACGAGTAATTTTTTAAACTGTTTAAACAAATTTTTTAAATTTTTTTTTTGTTTTTGCGAAATAATTAAACAAGTGGGCCATTACCAAATCTTAGAAGTTAGAAAGTAAAAATTGACGAGTATTTATTTAGCATAATAGGGCCATATTTAGTCACGAGTGCTTTGTTAGAATCGCACGCCCCGACGCAATGGTATAGATTAGGACCAGAACTATTCGAAAAATGTATAGGCATCGCCGGTCAATAACACATTTTAGAAGTTACAGAGTAAAAATTGACGAGTATGAGTCTTGTCAGAATCGCATGATCAGTCGCAAGTGACTATTCGAAAATTTGATGGAAATGCAGACGAATACGAAAACTTAGAGTTACAGAGTAAAAATTGGCCTGTGTTCATTGAACTTTTATTGGGCTACTTATGACCACGATGGCCATGTTGGGTTGCGCAAATATAGTGTTCTGGAATATAGTTGTACCAGAACCAATGGAAAACATGATGGCTCCATTAGTGGTTCCCCGAAAATTATACGACAAACAATTCATCGAAAAACAAATATGAACACTACAACTTTACAATAACCAAATGAGCGTGAAAACAATTTTGCAAATAACTTATTCATCGAAAACACAATTCATCGAAAACAATTTTCATCTTAAAGTTTCTTTTGCACATCAGTCCTTACAGGTAAAGATTTCCTATGGAGATTTTATAATTCACGTAAAATGAAATATTGTGCAGATTTCAGGTAATTCATATAAATATGTTATTTAACTTAGATATGCTATAGTTTGTCCTCTATCTGGAACAGTAAGCCGCTTGGCGACTTCTTTAGTAGGAGCTGAGATATGAATACTCTCGTCATGTGATGCTCGAAAATCGACGAATACTCTTCCACAATATATTTCCCAAGCAAATGGAAATTTGCTAAATATGCTCCAATCATCGTGAAAATTCACATGGAAATTACTAGGCTATGCTAAGCAATTAGAACTTAATTTTTGCCTAACATTATGGCAAACTACTCAAATCTGAGCCAACAGTTAGGGCATTTTAGTTATTATGAATTTTTTCGATGAATTGTATCTTCGCACAATTCGTTTTCGCACATTTTTCGAGTCCCAAAGGAATTTACTGTGGAGATTTTACAATTCATTGAAACAAATTTATATCGATATTGGGTAGATTTTGAAACGGATTATTGTGATGAGGTGCATAATTTATTGGAATCCAACTAAATTGCTATAATAATTCGAACATTTCGGGAAGTTATGGTGCAAGTGGTTGGCCCCAAGTAGAGTATTCGTCGAAGAGTATTCGCCGAATTTCGAGCATCACATGACGAGAGTATTCATATCTCAGCTCCTACTAAAGAAGTCGCCAAGCGGCTTACTGTTCTAGATAGAGGACGAAGTATAGCATACCTAAGTTAAATAACATATTTATGTTGATTACCTGGAATTTACACTGATTTTTTAAAAATTAAGCGATCGAACCAACGCGTGGCAGAAAAGTTAAATTTATAGAAATTTAACACAGGTTGATAACTTTTTGCGACATTTGGTGTGCCGTAGTTTTAGATTTAGATTTTCAAACTAAACTTGAATCTATGCATGTGAAGTTAGACCTAACCAGTATAGAACTAACTTTAGGATTAGTTTAGCACAAACTGCACACGCTTGTATACAACAACCGAAAATTTCTATGTATTGGTTAAAATGTAAAACAAGAATGTCATTTAGGCGAAATATTGAATTTATGAACTAATTCCAATTGCAATTTATAATTTATAATAAATAGTTAGGTTCAACATTTATTAGAATTGAATATAAGAATTTATTATTTTCTTAAGAAATTTAATATCTTGAGACCTAATATGTTTATCAAAAATGTTATTATGTTTTTCTGATAGGTCTAGATTAGGACTATCTATATTCGAAGCCAATTGAAAAGCTAATAATTTTTGCGCATTCAAATTAATTTTTTGTTAGACTTTACTAGCCTGAGAATTTCTTCTGAAAATCCTAACTTCTCAGGTTACTAAAGTCTAACAAAAAATTAATTTGATCGCGCAAAAATTATTAGCTTTTCAAATGGCTTCGAATATAGATAGTCCTAACCTAGACCTACCAGAAAAACGTAATAACATTTTTCATAAACATATTAGGTTTCGAAATATTCAAATACTAAATTTCTTAAGAAAATATTAAATTCTTATATTCAATCCTAATAAATGTTGAATCTAATTATTTATTATAAATTTCAATTGGAATTAATTCATAAATTCAATATTTCGCCTAAATGACATTCTTGTTTTACTTTTAAACAAAACATACAAATTTTCGTTTGTTTTTGTTGGTTAGGATTAAGTTAGGTCTAACTTCAAACGCGTCAAGAATCTCTTCTACTAAAATATTCCAAAAAAATTGTATACGTGTTTTCATATATTTCAGTACTTGGGGCCAACCACTTGCACCATAACTTCCCGAAATGTTCGAATTATAGCAATTCAGTTTGATTCCAACAAATTATGCACCTCATCATAATAATCCGTTTCAGAATCTACCCAATATCGATATAATTTTGTTTCGATGAATTGTAAAATCTCCACAGTAAATTCCTTTGGGACCCCAAAAATGTGTGAAAACGAATTGTGCGAAGATACAATTCATCGAAAAAATTCATAATAACTAAAATGCCCTAACTGTTGGCTCAGATTTGAACAGTTTCCCATAATGTTAGGCAAAAATGAAGTTCTGCGTAATTGCCTACAGATTTTCCATGTCAGTTTTCACGATGATTGGAGCATTTTTAGAAAATTTCCATTTGCTTGGGAAATATATTGTTGACTAGTATTCGTCGATTTTCGAGCATCACATGACCAGAATATTCATATCTCAGCTCCTACTAAAGAAGTCGCCAAGCGGCTTTCTGTTCTAGATAGAGGGCGAACTAAGGCATATCTAAGTTAAATAACATATTTATGTGAATTACCTGAAATTTGATACTGTTAAAGTTAGCCGAAAGTTTCCAGCCGAAAGGTAATGCAGATATTGTTTTTGCTATCCCAGCCGAAAGATGATAATGCAGATATTGTTTTTGCTATCCCAGCCGTAAAAATATTTTATAGCCGAGAGATATATTACCTAATAAACATTAGGTAATACAATCATTTCCAAATAACCAGAATACAGCAAAGAAATTATGGAAATGTAAATTACAATAAATATGCATACGTTTTGTAAACGTTCCTCTATCACCTTATGTGACCCACTGGTCCGGCCAGCGATTAATTTCTGAGTTCAATGGACTATATCTCGAATACTAAACATACAAAAATTCTCGTTTAGTATTCGAGATATAGTCCATTGAACTCAGAAATTATTCGCTGGCCGGACCAATGGGTTACATAAGGTGATAGAGGAACGTTTAATGTATTTGGGATAATTTTGTGGGAATTTTTGTATGTTTAGTATTCGAGATATAGTCCATTGATTTCAGTATCTAATGGCTATAGTAGGATCGATGGGAAGTGGGTAACCTAGAAAATACAGAACGTTTTAATTATTTTGTTTGATATTTTTTAAATTTATTGTATAATTAACATTTCATAGGATTTGATCCACGTTTGTAAAATTATTTATTTCCAGGCCGATTTTGGCTGTATTCTGGTTATTTGGAGGTGATAGTAGAACTAGGTATATCAAGTAATATTTCTAGCGGCTATAAAATATTTTTTCGCCTGGGATAGTAAAGACACAATCTGCATTATCATCTTTCGGCTGGAAAATTTCTGCTAACTTTAATAGGGTGAAATTTGCACAATATTTCATTTTACGTGAATTGTAAAACCTCCATAGGAAATCTTTACCTGTAAGGACGATGTTCAAAAGAAACGTTTAGATGAAAAATTTTGTTTCGATGAATTGTGTTTTCGATTAATAAGTTATTTGCAAAATTGTTTTCACGCACATTCGGTTATTGTAAAGTTGTAGTGTTACCCTGTTAAAGTTAGCCAATACTTTCCAGCCGAAAGTAAAAAAATCGATAATGCAGATAGTGTCTTTGCTATCCCAGCCGAAAATACAATATGTTATGTCAAATATTAATATGCATCAGCCGATATCTTTCAGCCGATATTTCTCAGCCGATATTTTTCAGCCGAAAGTGTTTTCTTACCAAAGAAATTTGTTTTCTACAACAAAAAAAAAATCAACTGAAACCATTTAAAAAATTAAAAAATTTAGGTCAATTTTCATGTGGGGAGTCCGGGAAAACTCGATTGAATATATCGCACACACAAAATTTGAAAATTTCTAAATATTGACCGTTTAAAGTGTCATGGTTGGAAATAGATTTAAATGAAAGGTCTTAATGATGCTCGCACCTGGAAAAAATTTGCTGGTAAATTTTCATGTGGGGAGTCCGGGAAAACTCGATTGAATATATCCCACACACAAAATTTGAAAATTTCTAAATATTGACCATTTAAAGTGTCATGGTTGGAAATAGATTTAAATGAAAGGTCTTAATGATGCTCGCACCTGGAAAAAATTAGCTGGTAAATTTTCATGTGGGGAGTCCGGGAAAACTCGATTGAATATATCGCACACACAAAATTTGAAAATTTCTAAATATTGACCGTTTAAAGTGTCAAGAAAATTGACCTGAATTTTTTTTCAGGTGCGATCATCATTAAGACCTTTCATTTGAATCTATTTCCAACCATGACACATTAAACGGTCAATATTTCGAAATTTTCAAATTTTGTGTGCGATATATACAATCGAGTTTTCCCGGACTCCCCACATGAAAATTTACCAGCAAATTTTCTCCAGGTGCGAGCATCATTAAGACCTTTCATTTAAATCTATTTCCAACCATGACACTTTAAACGGGTTATATTTAGAAATTTTCAAATTTTGTATTTTATGTTTATTTGCAATTTCCCAATAGTAAAATGAATTTTTCCGAATAACTATAAATGCTATTAAAAATATTGATTAGTGTTTTATTTTTAATGGTTTAAATTTTTTTTGTTGTAGAAAACAAATATTTGTTGTATTTATAAAAAACAATTTCGACTGAAAAATATCGGCTGAGAAATGTCGGCTGAAAAATATCGGCTGATGCATTTTAATATTTGACATAACATATTGTACTTTCGGCTGAGATAGCAAAGACACTATCTGCATTATCGATTTTTTTTAACTTTCGGCTGGAAACTATCGGCTAACTTTAATAGTATTGTAGTGTTCATATTTGTTTTTCGATGAATTTTTTTCGATGAATTGTTTGTCGCATATTGTTTGTCGCAGAATTTTCTGGGACCCGCTATCCGTATCACAAAATTGAACAATTATTATAAAATTGATCAATATTTTTTAATATGCAATTTAATTCTTTCCGATGAATTGTTTCTTTCTTTCGAATATTTGATTTTTCGATGAATTGTTCAGTGTAGAATTGTTTGTATTACAATTATTTTTCTGTGAATTCATTTCTAACAATTGTTTGTCGCACTTTCGTGATGGTGTTAAATTGTGTTATTTTCGGGTTGCGTTTGGTTTTAGTTTGAATTTGAAATAATTTTTTTTTAATTTGGTTTATTATTTAACATTTCATAATGAATTTTTGGGTTGAGAGTGTTAGATAGTACTGGCGAGAAAAACATTATTTTGGGTTGTAATTTGGGCCAACTTCACATACATGTCCACGTCGGATATCAGCTATATGTTGCATATGGAAATTTATTTATTTATTTAAAGAAATCTATTCTGTGATTTACATGTATGATTTCAGAATTTAATTTAAAACAAAAATATTAAAAAAAAATAAAATAAAGAAAATTAAAACACAGAAATATATAAATCAGATCTTGATTTAACAATTAAAAATTTAAAAAATAATTCTTAAGTATATTTTTGAACTTGTTCTTTGTTAAATTAAAGTCAAATAGGTCGTCAACGATGTTGAACGATTTAGACGACCTATTAATGGGGTTATTTTCTCCATAGTTTGTAGAATGGTGTTCAAGTGCTAAAAATTCATGGTTTCGAAATGTTCTGCAAGGCACATGAATTGATATGTTTTCCAAAATGTATGCTGAATCAATGTGACAAAGCAAAACGTTACCAATGAAAGCCGCACCTAAGAGAATTCGTCTATTTTCAAGCATGCATATTTTGTAATCCGTGCATCTTGTTGAGTATGGAGGTAACTGAGCCACATTTTTTATAGACTGGTAAATTGTGGTCGTAATCCCAGTCACTTTTTTTAACAAGAAAATCAGAAACTTCTTTTGAATGCTTTCAATTCTTTTAATGTGTACAGCATAGTACGGATTCCAGACCGGTACAGCGTATTCCAGTTGAGATCGAACGTAAGCGAAGTAGAGTGAACATAAGGTTTGAATATCTTTAAATTCACCTGTCCACCTTTTAACAAATCCAAACATGGCATTAGCTCTCGCCTAGATCTATGATCTCATTGACTCTTTGCAATACTTCGTTGTTGACTTTGTAGGAAGTAATTAGCGGATTTCTCTTACGATGGAAAGACATGATCTTGCATTTCTTAATATTTAAGTAAAGCGAGTTTCGGTCACACCACTCACTTAATCTATCGATGTCCTCTTGAAGTTTCTTCGTATCTAGCATTCCATTAACAGTTCGAAAAATTTTCACGTCATCAGCAAATATGAGCACGTTTGAGTTTTGGATTATCTCGGTTATTTGATCTATAAAAACAAAAAATATCCACGGCCCGATGTGCGATCCTTGGGGAACACCAGACGTAACTGTAATAACGTTTGATTTCTCATTTCCTATTATTACAAATTGTCGCCGGTTTGATAGATTGGACTTGAACCAATTTATGTAATCGAGTGAAAACCCAAATGCGAATAAACTGCGGAGTGCTTTTTGATGGCAGATGGAATCAAATGCTTTACTGAAATCCGTGTACGCTACATCAACTTGATGATGGTTTTCTATCTCATTAATTATTTTACTGGTGAATTCAACCAGATTAGTTGATGTGGATCGGCCAGGCATAAACCCATGCTGGTTTGTTGATATATGACGTGCAATTGTGGATTTAAAGTTGTTGCATAAAACTAATTCAAACAATTTTGGAATTGATGATGTAATTGATATTCCTCTGTAGCATGTAACGTCATCTCGTTTTCCCGATTTAAAAATTGGTGTAATTTTTGAAATTTTCCATTTTTCGGGAAATACCCCAGTGCTCAAGGAGTAGTTGAATAGGTAGCATAATGGAATTGCTAAAATGTCAGCGTACTCCTTCAGAATAGAAGAGGGAATATTGTCAAGGCCACAACCGTCTCCAAATCCCTTTAGAGCCGATAATATCTTATCCTCATATATAACAGGAGGAGTTATTGTTACGTTGGTATTGCTGGGTTGTTCGTACAATCCACTAGTAACGCTTGGTTTATAGACTGATTGGAAAAACTTCGCGAACATGTCAGCTATATCTTTGGAGTTTGAGGAGTTGGTATTGTTATATGTCATATTTGCAGGGTATCCGTCAATTTCGCGTTTATTCCTAAAGTATTTCCAAAAATGTTTTGGATTTACTTTGATTTTTTTTTTAATTTGATCGAGATACGACCTGTATTTTGATTTGTAGTAAATTTCAAATTCGTTACTAGGTTGTAGAAACATTGTTTTGTCGGCTTCTAACCCGCTTTTCAACATTTTGGCATACGCTTTCGACTTCCGATTTTTTAAGTTAACTAGTCTATCATCGAACCACTGAGGGTGAGCATTTTGTGGTTTACAGAACAATGGTACATAAAGTTCGAAGCCTTGCTGCATAATGTCATTAAATTTATCAACATTTTCGTTTATATCATTGTAATTGAGAGTTGTTTGCCAGTTGATGGATTCTAGGTAACTTTGTAGCCCCGCACGGTTTGTTTTTTTGAAGATGCATTTGATTGGTTGTAGGTGTTCCGAACTCGCCATTAAATTAGTTGAGTCAAATACAATATCTAAAGACTTGTGATTGATATCGTTAATTACAAAAGGTAACACAGATTCTGAAATTTTGAAAGTGTCAATGTCGTTGCTGAAGACAAGATCCAGTAATCTATCACGATTATTAGTAATTGTGTTTATCTGGTTCAAATTATAACCAAGTATGGCGTCCACAAATAAAGATTCAGCATCTGTTGTTATATTGTTTGGAAAAATACAATTTAGTTCCGGGTCCAGATTCCATATTATATTTGGAAGGTTAAAATCACCAAGCACAAGAACTAAATCTGACGAGTTTGCTGTATTAATAACTTCATCAATCGCATCGATGCAAGGTGCGTAATGATCACTATTTGACTGAGGTGGTATATATGCTGCGTAAATGAATGGTTAATTTTGATTTTTACACCAATTTGTTCGACTCTCGATGGGGCTAAAGTTACTGGAGCATTCCAAAGCTTAGAATATACTGCTATCAGTACGCCACCACCCGATTTCTTTGAGCTAGTTTCGGGAGACCGATCGCGTCTGTGGACAACGTAATCATGGCCAAAAAATTTAGAAAGAGTAAGAAAAGAAGTAAGTAAGAAATACCCTATGCTACAAAAAGGTATTGCAGCGCACGCCGGGTATCCGCAACTTTAAATAGTTAAAACATCCTAGCAAAAAATACCGTTAAGTTAATTTATCCTCTCAAATAATAATTCAAATGATACAGACGTATAGATTAAGGTTATCTATTTATTCAAGTAGTATTATAGTAAACTGAATCCATAGTTAAAATAGTTCGTGTACAATTCTTAATATTTTTATTTTTCATATCGTGATCTTCAGACCAATTCCTTTAATTTAATTTTGCTTTAACAACAACAAAAAAAAAATTAAAAACTTTGTCATATGCCCTGGAGCAATGAAACACATACACAGTATAAAAAAAGGAAAAACACTTTTATCATATTGTGCTGCAATTTTTCACAAAATTCCTATATACTGTTTCGTGTACAAACGACATAGAGTATATACAGCAGGCACACACAATGTTTGCAAGTCCTTCACCGCGTCGCACACACAAGTACCTCATTTCTTCTTCCATAAATATGTACATGTAAATATAATACATAAAACGCAAGAAGAAAACGAAGAAAAACATTATTTAAATTAATGTCTGGGTACAAAATAAAAAGAAAATCTCAAGTTTTTTTAATTTTTTTTTTTTCAATTACGTCTAATAAATATGTAATAACAAAAAAATTATATATATTGTTGATTCAATGCGGAGAAAGGTTGCAAAACACTGTTTGCAAAATAACCGGCTGGTATTATACTAGAACTGTAGTTTATAAAGGAAAAATATTTTTCCAGCTTTTTCCATCGACTTCAATACACATGTACGTATTGTGTACCCATAGAGTATAGTGCAAAAGAGAAGAGAATCAACAAAAACGAAACCCCAGAGCAGAATATCGATATATCTCTATATATGTACATTACGTTTGTTTGTAGTCGGGAGCGAGCCGAAAAAATACCAAAGTAAAAAATAACGGAAAATTCGGTATCGAATATACAAGTGAGTACTGTGTGTATGGGAATCTGTCGCAGCACCAGAGCACAAACGTAAAAAATCCAAACCACACATAATATAAAACTTAGTATTACGCGACAAATAAACATAAATAGACGTTTATTTTTTATTTATACATATTACATACATATTTATTTATATAATTATCTCTTAAAAAATATAGTTTTTAACCAAAAAGTTTAAAAAGTTTTGTGAAATTTTGTATATAAATATTACATATTACAAAAATAGTTATAAAGTTGTGTTATTTGTTATAAGAGGTTGTGTGTTCAAGAAAATATTTTAATTTTTTTTTTAATTTTATTTATTTATTTAATTGTATTATTTAAAAATTGAAAAAATTATAAAGTGCGAAGTGAAAATACAAATAAAATATACAATGTTAATTTATTACAAAAATATTTAAATTATTATCAAGGGATTATAATTAATATTGCATAACTAAAATATCAATTTAAAACTTGTTAAAAAAAATTTTTCTTAAAGGTTGTGAACTTACCTACATAAAATATTTTATTAAAATTTGTGTTTTTATTTTAAAGAATAATATTTTGTGTAAAATATATTCTCTAAGTGCGTTGTCCTGTAATTTAATTAAGTTTTAAAAAAAATATTTTTTATTATTGCTATAAATAGGAGATTAAATCCGACATAAATAAATTTTAGGTGAGTACGTAAAATAAATACAAATAAATAATTTAGCCTCCAAAAAACATATATGCCATATACGTGTATGTGTGTGTCTGTATATATCGATGTGTGTTTTCACTTGGAAATTGCTTTCTTTACGATTTCCTATTATAAAGTTATATGTGCTCGAGAAAAAGCACACACGAAGGATTATTATCTGGGTAATTGAAGTAGTGATGGAAAATCAAAAAAATACAGAAAAAAAAAAATTTGGAAAACGTGTAAAATAGTGAGAAAAATAATAATAATATAAGGGAGCTTTTTTCGTACCTTCATCCTCAGCACCGTAACACATACTTCGGTGTGTATATGTACAAAACACACACACCACCGATTGACTGAATACCTGACTCAAAATCTAACATTTTTTTTTCGTTTTTCCAATTCCCTAAAGAAAAATAAATAAGCATGTGGAAAATTTGATATTTTATTCAATAGTGAAAATAACACAAAATGGGATTGAATCTGCACATATTTTTGATTTGGTAAAATAAAATCGGGCACCTCTCCACAGCACATATATTTCCAAATAAATACAAATTCGACAAAAGGAGTGACGTAACTACAAAATTTATTGTAGGTTGGACAAAAGTCTATACGATATTTTGGTGTATATGCTCCTTACCAGACGTTCTCTCCCTGTACGAGTACTTTTACGTGTATTATGCAGAGTAGATTTTCTACAATCGGAGAGCACCAGCAACGGGATAAAATCGTGTGTAGCAAGGAAAATAAAAAATCATTCAAATCAAGTTGGATTGAAATTTAATTTTAGAAAATCTAATAATTCTTTATTTTTTTATTTTTATTTTTCTATCACCGAAATGTAAAAATAAAATAGAAAATACGAGATAATAAAATTTATTTTGTATTCAAACTTTAAATTTACGAAAATATATTACCTTAAAGAAAATTGATTGCCAGTGACGTGTGTTTATTGTACGATGTGTACGGTGTCTCTTAGAGAAAAATGATGCAGGGGAAAACTGCTTAGAATTTGTGCTTCTGTAATTCAATAACTTAAATTTATTTCATTCATTAAGGCACGACTAACGGTAAAATGGAAAAATTGTAATACTAGGATTTGTCCGTAAAAACTGTTTGCTGGCTTTTGCTTATAACACAACGCAGTTTTTATGGCTGAAATATGAAAATGTGCATCAAAATCTAAAGTTTGCAATTTATTTTTGCTCTAATTCAAAGGCGGATCAGTATTTTTCAAAGCACTTTGTTTGAAATGACTCCAACGACTGGCTTTACTGTACCTATTCCATCAATGGCAACTTCGATTTGATCTTTCATGTCTTAGATAGTCTCTGGATTGTTAGTGCAATACTTATCGTTACTGCTGATTATTCGATCCCGAAGACAGTGTGCGAAAGACCGATTGTTGCGTTTGCTGTGTGACAAATAACGCCGTCCTGTTCAAACCAAATATCGTCTGTGTCCTCCTCTTGAATTCTGGGTAACCAAAACTAGTTTAGCATGGCTCGGTAATGCCCTTCATTGACTGTAACTGGCTCCTTGCATATTTGCGCTAGCCGAAAATTCATACCAAACAGTCACTCGTTGTGGATGCATTGGCTATTTCATGGTTACGTGTGGATTTTCTGAGCCTCAAATGCGACAATTTTGCTTGTTGACGTAGCCTCCGAGGTGATTTTTCGGTCAGCCTAATTGCGCTCCTTCAACTAATTGAACAGCTGCAATGTTCTCGGCTGTACGTGATGTAAATTCACGTGCACATGTTGGTTTATCCAATAACAAATCAGTTTCACGAACTCGCTTCACAAATTGATCCATAAATTGTCTTGTAGGCATTTCATTTCTACTGAATTTTCTACATAAATTTCTTACAGTTTGGGTAGAACACTCACCACTTTGAAAGAAAGTTTTCAAACTCCCCAATTTTATTTAAGTGTAAACCGACCCATTTTTTCATTATTTTCTGTCATAATATGAATGACGTGTTGCCACACTCGAAATAAACGGTAGTTGAAATTGTAAACTGGATGGGCTAGATGGGCCACTCGTTATAATGATTCAATATCCGTCATTCGACCGTAGACAAGTATTTTTCGTAATTTTCGTGCGCCACATTATAATGGGCCGAATTGCATGTTCCCAACTACTGTCCTTGTACTCAATACGCGCTGATATGCGATCGCTCAGATACCGAGGCTTCGTGATCGATCTGTACTTTCAAGGATCGCACTTTGGTATGTTGGATCCGATTTTTAATTCAAGTCGTGTATTCAATAATGTTTCAGCAGTGTTCGATTTTAATTTGTCTGTTGCGACGAATTTAAAATGAATTAAAGTGAATTGGTTTTTCTAAATACCAGACGTACAATAATACTGTTGGCTAAATAAATAAATAAATAATTATTATGTGCTTGATTGTTCCGTTGTACTGTGTCTCCATAAAATGCACTGGTAGTTTTGATCTTTTGCCGCTACCCAAACCTGCCTATTCATTTTCTCCACATCTTCGCCGAGAACGAACTTATGGTGCAGGCATTTTGATTAGCAGTTGATGATTTTTAGAAAACATCGAAGACAAGTACTCTATGGCGTGGAAGTCAGTACCAATTTGTTTTGCCGTGCCCTCCACATGTATCCTAGCACTTCGTACTCCGTCATAAATACTCGATATAACTCCTAAATTCATGGTCACGCGCGAACCTTCTCTACATTGACTTCAAGCGATTGAATGCGACGTTGTACAAAGTCCCAAGCATTATACCTGGCTGCTTGAATGGCAATTGTACAATACATTTATTGTCTGGTGGTCCTTTTGTACTTCTGGTCAACCCTTCTACCTCGCAGAGCCGACGGACAGATTTATCAATATCAATTAAAATATTTCGCTGTTTTTATCGTATGAACTTGATCCAACCAAACATGATACGAACAGCTAGAAAATGTATTATTTTTTTCAGATTGTAGGGCTTTGAAGAAAATATCCACACCTATAATAGATGTGGATGGTTACAGTTCTTTCCGTGTTTTGTCATGGTGTCATAAACACTATATTCAAAGAGTCTATGTCCAACTTGGTTACATATTGGACACATTATTACTGGCGATGTAGCTACTGCGCATGTTCAATGGACCGAACCGCCTTTTGTTGAATAGCCCCTTATTGATTCCATCATGTCTACTGGGAAATTCATTTTCGGTCATCTTCTGTCCCAAATAGATCTAGCCTTATTAACCAATTTGTTTTCTACCACGTATATTAACCAGAAATCTCTTCATTCTGTCTCAGAAACTAACCAATTCGTCCAATATATCCTCAAGCTTTTTTACATGCGTCTAATGTGGCTTCAAAATTCTTTGGTGTTTCTGTACGAATTGATGAAGGTGTTAATTTCTGAAACGCGGCATCTGTTACTGAAAGGTATCAGATGAGTGGTGCTGGCACCCCTTGAAACCATGTTAATTTTGTTGTGTTATATCTTGCGTGGTGTTATAAAATTTAGCAATAAAATCACGTGAATGAAATTCGCACTTCCGTGCCAAAGCATTACCAATTTTTTCATTTATGTAGAATCTGGTGGTCATAGTTGTGTTCATTTACATCACCGATCGCAATCAGATGATGAAAAATCAATTTTACATCCTGCCCCTATCGGGGCAGAATTCGATACTTCCCGATTCAAATGCCAGAAATTTAAACATTGTGCTATTTGTCGGTCCTCATTGAATGTTTTAGTTGCCGTTTTGGGATGGCCTTAGTTTAATATTTAAAAAATATTAACACATAATGGACAGTTTTCGTTTGCTTAGTGAGCAGTCAATTTAAAATTTATCATTGCGAAAGCTTGTATTGCCATTTCAAATGGAACCGGCAGACAGTCCCGCCCCAATTTCAACAAACTAAGCCTAATTCAATATATTGAAACTCTCAAAAAACAAATTATTACTCTGGCAAGCTGTCGGAATTAAAAAAATGGAAGGGTGAATGTGTTGTGGCCAACACCCGACCTTCCGTTATCACAAATGTACATAGATCTCGAATACACCACGATTTATTTTCTAAAGCAAAAGATTGAACCTACCGGATTTGTACTAAAAATTGTTTCTATGATCAAAAATCATTATTTCTGCTTAAATTCCAGTAAACCAACGAGGTTAATCCTTATCAAAAGCTGTCACTTCTTGTGCGCGGATGTCCACCACATTTCACATAGCTCTTCAAATTTATGAAAATAGCTTTACGAGTAAAATCAAATTTTTTCGAATAGTAATTCATGGACTGTGGAGATGCCGAACAATTTTGTTTGAAACTTAATTTACAATTTTTGTATTTATGTAAATAATATACTTTTCAAACAAAACATTGCAAGAAAATTAAAAGCTCCTGTGGAAGCTTCCAGTTCCAGAAAACCGATTTTGGCCAAAAGCTTATAGAAATAAGTGGAAAACCCTTAAGCACTTAGGTTTTCCTCGACCAATCAGTCATCTGGAGAGAACACAGATATTTAGTCGAAAAGCTCGATGTCAAAACTTTTAATGATTACTAAACAAAAAACAGTTTTTTTAAATCAAGAATTGGCCTTAATTAATTTTAGCTTTTTAGTGCATAGTCGATTTTCTCATCATTGAGATACTTTACAAAACATTTGAAAAAACGGAAAAGCTCGTATGGAAGCTGTCACTTCCGGTAAGCCGATTTTGGCCAAAAGCTTATAGAAAAAAATGGGAAAACCTTAAGTACTTAGGTTTTCCTCGACCAATCAGTCATATAGAGAGGTCACAGATTTTAGTCAAAAAGCTCGAGGTCAAAACTTTTCAAGATTACTAAACAAAAACAGTTTTTTAAATCAAAAATCGACCTTTCCGCTTAAATTGAGGAATGTTGATCTGAACCGTTATTGTTGCAAAATTAATTTAAATTTTTTAGTGCATAGTTGATTTTCTCATCATTGAGATGCTTTTCAAAATATTTGAAAAATCGAAAAAGCTCGTATGGAAGCTGTCACTTCCGATGAATCGATTTCGGCCAAAAACCACTGGTATTTTCCTATTTAAGGAAAAAGCTCAAGTACTTAGGTTTCATCCCGTTCAATCAATTCGTTTGGGCATTACAGTGCCAAATTTTTGTTCAAAAACAGTTTTTTGGCAGAAATCGTCATTTCAACTTAAATTTTAGAAAATTGATCTGAATAGGTATTGTTGCAAATTAAATTTGGAATCTTTTAGTCTAAAAATCGATTTTCTCGGAAATGATATACTTTTCAAAGTATTTGCTAACAACCAAAAAGTTCATATGAAAGCTGCAAATTTCGGTGGACTGATTTCAGATAAAAATCATTGAGATCTCTCAATTTATGAAAAAATCATAAAATAAATTAAAATTGGTGTTTTCAGTAATGTTCAAATTGATTGATGAAATCGGGATCCTAACAAAAAATTTGCAAGATCCGGCGGAAAGAGCCGTTTATCAAAACCCGAACAAAACTGCCGTTTTCTTTGGCTGCAAATGAATTTACTTGTTGCAGACTTCTGTAGCTCTGTAAATTAGGGGACTTTTTAGTACAGAAGGAGGGGGGGGGGGCAAAAGTTTATTCTAATTGTCTAGTTCTTATATAAACATGCAACTGTCGAGCAAAACTCCAATCTAACGCATATATTCTTCTCGGTCCACTTTGTAGTAGGTTGGAAAATAGGTGTCAAAACTGTTTGACTCATTACTGATGAAACTTGCTTTACAATTTGAAAAACGAGTATTTCATCCAATATTTAAGTTAGTACTCGCACAATATTTATTAAGTTTATATTGTTTGTTAAAGTTTAGATGCAATTACACGAAAAACAATTTTTGAAATGGTGAAGTAATAAAGTTTGGCAGTTATAAAAGGAGTAATTAATAGTAGAAATAGTTTCTGGTGTGCACTTGCATCAAAATATTTTTATGTGCTGCAAACTACCTTGATGCATGATGGATGTACCATAAACAATATTATTTACAGTCAATATTGACTTTAAGATGTGTGTGTGTATGTTGTCATAAAATGAACTTTTTACGATTTACTGTTACTTTTATCATTTCATTGGAAAATTTACCGTCTTTTCAATTACTAATCTACTAGAAATGTTATCGTAAACGTCTGGAAATAATTTTTATGATAGACGACGAGTGCATCAAGTTATTGTAAATATTAGTAGTAGATTGGCATATATTGTTGAAGATGTTAAGGTAGCAACATTCCTTTTTTTTATAAAAAGAAAACACGCATAAGAATAAGATGCACCCACATTGATCCGCATTTATTGGAAATTGTATTTATAGATCTTTCGATTCTGCAATATTGTATGCGGAATTAAAATTAATGAACTGTACAATCTGGTTGGGTCTGTAATCAATTTCGCAGAAATAAATGTTTTCAATTCAAAGAATAATTTATCACTTTAGAAAATGGGTATGTGTGTGGATATAGCACACAGTACCTACACAGCAGCCGTCGTTTATATCTCTATATACTTACTGAGGTAGTTTCATTGATATAACGAATTACCACATATTTTCTGCACAACTTTTACCGATTCAAACATTTTGTTTTTGTATATCAAAATGGATGTAATCAATTTCACTTAGAATTTTGCTGTGTTTCCATTGTTCGTTTACGCTGCTCCAGTTATCGTTCATGAAACGAGACAAGTCTGTTAGTCACTCGCAATGGGTGGCACATTGGTTGGTTTTAAAATCAATTTTCCGTACCTATACATACATACGAGTACATAGCTCTACATACGATATGTGAAATATGTATATGATTTAATGAAATTTATTTTGATTGAAATATTTTAATTAAAAATATAAAAAAATGCTTGGATGTACATTTTCCAAATTTTATATCCGATTACTCGAAGTCGTCTTTGGTTCTTTCTTTCGTCTACAGATTCATATTTTATTGTGTACTGAACACAATTTACAAAAGTAATTTTCTTAACCGCAATACTCTGATCCCATCTTTATACTACATATACGAATGCACACATACATGCTTGTAGTACGATATGTAGTCCATACATGATTTAATTGTTATTTGTATTTCTGGGTAAATCTACTTATCTATTTGTTAGGGTTTTCTTCTTAAATTTTCTAGAGCTTCTTACAAATAGAAAATTTAATGATATTTTTGGATTTTGCTGTTGTTTGTTATTGTTGTGCTCTTTCGTTTAACAACAAATATTTTAAATCTTGTGAGACCCGATGTGTGTGTGGTTAGAAATAGAAGATGAACATCAGTGAAAAATCCGAATCCGGACTACTTGATGCCAATAAATCATGTGAAGTATGTAAGTGGTGTGGGCTCTCAAGGTTTTCTAGATCTTTGGTCAGTCAGAAATTCGTGGCCGGTTGGACGTCTATACATGTACCAAGATCTGTATTCCCTGTCTTAGGTTAGGGGACCATGGAGTTATAGTAAAAAAAAGTTTCATTTAAAAATGAAATTCTAAAAACATCGAATAGTACATGAATTTCTTAATTTAAAAAATGGAGGGGTGTAATTGTTGTGGCCAACACCCGACTTTCTTTTACGACAATACACCACATTTAAATTCTAAAACGAGAAATTGAACCAATTGGATTTGTTTTTTCTTTATTAATTACAACTGAGACTGTGCTCATCTAGCAAGTTTACATTTCTTAAACAATTCTGATTTGTTGGGGTGAAGCCCACTGGTTAGTCCCAAAATTAATTAAACCTATTTAAAATACTAGTTTTAATTTGGTATGTTTACTAGGTCAAGTGGCCCCGATCTTTGAAGGTCCCTGCGAAGGTCTTCATTTCTTGTGTACCACGGAGCATTCACGATGCTTGTTTTGAAACGTCTGAATCATTTTGGCGTTTGTTTGCTTAGTGCATCACCAAAGTTGAATATTTTGATATAACAGCAGCTTGTTGTAAGCGCAGAGCCTCTACCTATGAGCCAATAGATTTTTCCGAACTTCATATTAAGTTCATATTTTTTCTTTTTGGCATACTCTCTCCACTTGAGCTTGGCATCGAGTGTCATGCCAAGATATTTAGCTTTGTTTTTCATATGGCACCGGTCGTGAGTTAATTTCTATCGGCAGATGTGACGCCTTTTGATATGTAAAGTTAATGTGCGTGGATTTCGTCTCATTAAGCTTGATTCTCCAGCGCGTAGTCCAGTTACAAACCGCATTCGTAATCTTCTGGAGTTTGCTCGCACCAGCGACATTACTTCCAATAGCCATGATTGCTGTGTCATCTGCAAACGTCGCTATGATTCCTTCATCTGTTGTTGGAATATCCCTTGTATATAATAAATACAGGTTTGGTCCTAAGACACTCCCCTGCGAGACACCGGCAGAGATTTTCTTTACTTCGGAGTATTTATCGTGATATTTCACACGAACATGTCTATTGGATAAATAAGATCTTAGTATGGCATAGAATTGCTTCGGTAGAAATTATCGAATGCACGGCGACGTCCACAAATATGCTGGAGCATACGTTTTTACGTTCTAACATTTCTTTCAATCATGTTGATGATTCTATGCACCTGTTCAATTGTGCAGTGCTTTTCTCTGAATCCAAATTGATGTGGAGGAATTAGTTGTCGGTCCTCAATTATTGGTTTAAGTATTTTTCAAAGAGTTTCGACATAATTGGCAGCAATGAAATTGGCCTGTATGATTTTTTATCGTTTGGTGGTTTATCAGGTTTTGCTATCATCATTACTTCTGCTACTTTCCATTGCCACGGAACAGTTTTCAACCGAAGCTTGCATTGATTATGTGTAATAGCTTACGAAATCCTTTACCTGGTAGAGCCTTGATTATTTGGCAAGTAATTAAGTCATATCCTGGGGCTTTTTTAACATTCATGTTGCTTTTTACTTCTTCTTTTAATTCGAGAGTTACTGGGCGTATATCAAAGTCATCTAGCTTTTGGATTGGCATTATATTTTCATTGGCCGTTTGTCTTGGTAGTGGTTGGAAGGTATCTTCGAGATACCCCCGCGAGCGGATCTTCTTATTTTGTATAATGGGGGTACTTTCCAAAACAGCATAGTGAATTGTTTCATTCAGTTGTTCTAATTCATCTTCCAACTGGTGCGGATTTTTTATCGATACCTGAAGATTGATTTTTTCCTCCAATACTTCACGAAACAGATCCCAGTTTGTTTTTGAATTTGTTAATCTGAGTGCAGTCTCCCTTTGAGTTACCATTTCATTGATTGACTGTCATGATAACCGGGGAATGATCCGATGCTAGAGAATTACTGTCTTCAATGTGAATGTAGTTCTGGGATATACCTCCTGCTACATAAAAGTCTATTAGGTCAGGTGTCTTCGTTCCGTCACTGGACCAGTATGTTGGGGAACCACCATTGCTTGAAACAATTCTTTACCTTTTGACGTCGTAAGTCTAGATCCCCAATAAGTGTTTTTAGCATTAAAGACCCCTCCAATAATAAAATCACGTCCAAGCAATTTAAGGTAGTCCTTCCTTTTCGAGTTATGCGGGGGAGGACAATATATTGCAGAGACAGTAAGCTGTCTGTGTTTAATTTGGATCCCTACAGTAGCGATCGATATTTGATTCTAGATGGAGTTTTATATTTTTTTTATGAATAATGTCGAACCACCTCTTGCTCTTTCCGCTGGATGAATGAAGTGATATAAGTTATAACCCCGTATTTTAACAAACGAAGATTTAGCTAGATGGCTTTCAGACATTAAGAAAATGTTGATTTTTTCTGAATTTAAAAATATTTCTATTTCTGGAATATGTTGCATAATGCCATTCGCATTCCAGATTGATATTTTGAAAGTTGTGTTCTTACGTAACATTTTCTGTTGAATTGCGTTGAGGGAGTTGCATTTTCTTCAGTTGATCAAGTATTATGTTGTTCAGATTACTTTGGTCATCTAGCCGCTTTGTAATAGCTGCAATGCTGTTCATAATGTTTTCCATAATTTGGTTACTTTCAGAGCCAATATGTTTGGTTGAACCCAATCCTTTCATTACCTGCACAAATGAACTTCTTTGCCCTGTGTTGCTTTGTGGTGGGTTTTGATCCATCTGATTTGATATTTGAACCCTTCGATTTTCGTGATTTTTTGGTTGATTTCTTGTTTTATCTCTTAATTTTTGTAGTTGTTTAGCAACCTCATAGCCTCGATAATTAGCCGGATGTTGGCCCTTACAATTTGAACACTTGGTTGGCACATCTCTCCCTGTTGTACATGCCTTTTACACATCTTGGATCCCGGCCGTAATATCTTTGGGTCTGATTTGGATTTGACATTTCACGCATTGAGGTATGCGTGTTGTGGTTTTCCTCATTGCTTTCGATTTTCACCTTCAAGTGAAGGATTCCTTTTATTCCATAAATATTTTGAACATTCTCTTTGTTGTCAAATACCAGCATAAAAAGAGGGTGTCCCTTTCTACTGATAATTTGGAAACCTCTTTCCAGGATTTCTTTTCTCTTTATTTTAACAATATTCACAGCATGCCACTAGTACTTTAAGACCTTTATTTTGTAACTCTTCCATTATTTCTTTGCTTGAGCAAGTATGATGCAAACCTCTTGCCATGATAGGTCGGGCCTGTTTGTTCTCGAAAGTGATCCACTGATACTTTTCAGCTTACATAGTTAAGGTTCTATAAGTATCTGAGTCCAGAGTATTAATTTTCCAAACGTCATTGTTTAACGCTGTTACCTTATAGTCTTTGTCAGTAACCGATTTCATCAGTGACTGAATTTCTGGGTAACTGGTTACACCCACAATATTTATTGGTGGGGGTGATTTTTCTTTCGGTTGCACCAAATTTGGTGTAATGTTCTTGGTCGATTTACTACCTTTTGGTTGATTGACTTTGGGTAGAACATTTTTGGAATCTGGACTAGATTGTCCTCTACTATTTAATCGCTCAGCCACAGGTGACGATTCAGTTTTCCTTTTCTTACTCTTCCTGGACTGTTTTTTCTTCTTTAGGATCCAGTCCGTCTCTCTTTGTAATTCATCTTCATCAGTGGAGTATAAGAGTTTGTCTGGTTCAATGCTTCCTATATCGCAATCTTCTTTTGAACCCCGATTTATTTTAAGGTTTTTGATTTTCTTGCTTTAAATGCTCAATTTCTTCGCTTAGCTTGGCAAATAATTGCTGCATATGCTCTAGCCTCACCAAGAGATCCATATTCTCGTTTTCTAGGTCAATAGTTGCTTTACTAGATTCGGCTATTTGCAAAGTAAAATTTTCGGTGGCATCACTTATTTCGAGTAATGTTTGTCCAGTACATCTAGTTATAACGTTGGAAAAAGCATCGGCTTGGTCAGGTACCGAGTTGCTCTATTTTTCTTTTTCGGTGATCTTTGTAAATTTGGTCTTCTCTGGAACGGATTTGATGTTCCTTGATAATGCAATAGATGGCCCTCCCCAGAATCCATAGGGCCAGTCTCCACAGAGAGTGGATTTACCAATGTTGATATTGGTGTACCACCTGGGGTATTATTTCCTTTTGTTTGTACCATTGCATAGTTTTGATTGACTAATTAGCTATTCTGCTTCACTACTACGAAGAGATTGGGTACCACAACCGTTCGTTTTACAGAACATTGCCCAGATTATGCCCGTATTCATTTATAAATACTTCGTGGAGGCTGTGAATCCAGTACACCAACTGGATTTGTGATAAAAAATTGTCTGGAAAGGAGGTTTTCACCGGTTTGCTCGTAAATGCTAGAAGCTGTCACTTCCTGTGGACCAATTTCGGCCAAATCTCACAGAGATCTCTTAATTTATGAATAAGTCTTAGGTATGAGTTTATCCCGATCAATCAATCCATATGTGCTGTACAGGGACACAGTTTTTACTGGAAAACAGATTTTTAAGAAAAATTGTCATTTCCGAAAAAAACGAAAAAGCTCCTATGGAAGCTGCCTCATTTCACAATTTGTAGAAAAAGCTTCGGTACGACGTTTCATCCCAATCAATCAGGCCATCTGGTCCATCTTTTTGTAGAAAAGTATTGTTGCAAATTTTATTTCAATTCTTTTAGTTCATAATCGTATTTTAACAAGAAAGCTCATATGGAAGCTGACTTCCGATCGACCGATTTTGGCCAAAAAACAATGGGGATTCCAAATTTGGAAAAAATGCTAAAGTATGAAATTATGTTCTGATTAACCAATCCGCTTCGACTGTACAGGACCGAATTTTGGTATAAAAACTGTATTTTGATAAAATCGTCATTTCCGCTTAGATTTTGGAAAACTAATCTGGACCAGTAGCTGCCACTTCCGGTTGCTTGATTTCCACCACAAATCACAGGGATATCCGAATTAACGAAACCAATTTATATATGAAGTTTCATTTCGATCGGACAAACAACAGTCTGGACAAGACACAGACATTTAGTCAAAAAACTCGAGATAAAATATGTCATGATCACTGTACAAAACACAGTTTTCCGACCAAAATCGGGATTTCGGCTTAAATTTAGAAATTTGATCTAAGCCGATATTGTTGCAAGTTTAATTTAGAATGTTTTAGTTCATAGTCGATTTGGCCATAATTTACATACTTTTTAAACTATTTGAAAAAAAAAACGGTAAAGCTCCTATGGAAAGGCGCCACTTCCGGTGGACCGATTTTGGCCAAATATCACTGGGATCTTCAAATTTATGGAAAATTAAAAAATAAATTAGGCCGATTTGTTGCAAATTTAATTTAGAATCTCTTAGGTCATAAGCATTTTTTCCTAATTGGTATGCTTTAAAAAATATTTGCGGAAAACGAAAAATCTTCTATGGAAAGGGCTAATTCTGTTGGCCAATTGGGATCTCCCGATTGTAGATAATTAATAATCTATAGCTAAAGAATGTCGAAAATGATTGTTTCAAGCGGTGCCACATATAATAACGTACCAAAACAAGTGGAAGATTGGTAAATAACAAAATGCCAAAGATTCTTGGCAGATCTCTGAGGAACAGTATTTTCAATTTTACTGCAAAAACAGTAGTGTTTGGTCTGCCAGTACTTCCGTTTTTTTTTCAAGTGCAAGTTGACACTTTGGCAGTTTCAATGCACACGTTTTAACGGTTTAAGTTCTAGTATTTTTCTAAATTAATATGTTTTCGAAAAGAAATGGCCCAATAATGACATCGTAAATGGTAGCAGAAAAAGGTTACCCAATTAGTAAGTCCAGCAATGTATGCGATATTGGACGCGTTGCAATTAAATTAAAATTTTCAAAATATTGTAAATTCACAATTTTAACCGGAGAACTGTCCGATGGTAACATTTTATTGAAAAGAACAATGGGGAAAACAACAAAGAAGTTAATCTACATTGTCTACAAATATACTTTATTCTGTACGAACTGTCGACATTATATACGTCAACAAGAATTGTCTACGCTTTTTTGGACATCAACATGTCGACAATTCCGGATTACGCGTAGACGCACAACAATCCCCAATTTGTATAAAAGTTTAGGTATGAAGTTTAATTACGCTCTCTGGGCTATAGAGGGTCGCATTTTTGTTTTATTGTCAATTAGTTCACCAAACTCGGTATCACTAGAGCCCTAATATTAAGACTATTCGGAATGAAATTTCATACTGAAGCTTTTTTCGTAAATTAGGAGTGGCAGTAATTTTGATTATATTAAACCGTTTTTACCGAAATTCCTGTTAAAATTTACATTTTCGCTTTGAAATTAATTATGGTGTATTCAAGATCAATGATTATATACATGCGTGGTAAAAGATAGTCGGGTATTGGCCACAACATACTCATCCCCGAATTTTTGCAGTTTTACCATTCAGTATATCGCTGAAGTCATAAAAAGCAGTTTAAAAAAAATATCTGTGTGGGTGTGTGTGTGTGTGCGTGGTGCCGTGCCCACTACATGTTGTAGCTTCTCTATACCCAAGATAAGTTTACTGGTCGGAATGAAATTGTGTACTTAAACTTTTGTCAAAAATTGGGAGATTGCAGTGACTTCGGGTCGAAATCGGACACGTCACCTCCCATGGAAACTTTTTCGTATACTGCTTAAGTGGAAGATACGATTTTTGACAAAAAAACTTCTTTACTTTCCTTTACGTAGTAAAAAGAAGAACAGTAAGCATGAAAAATTTCGACCTCTAAATTTTTTCAGATTAACCGTGCGCTATATCGCCAAAACTAAAAATGGTAGCTTTTCAAAAACTACTGTGTGCATCAGTTTTGTGTGTCTACGCGTAATTTGGAATATCGACATGTTGGTGCCAAAAATAGCGTAGATAATTCATTTTGGCGTAGACAATGTCGATAATTTGTAGAGTATGTAGAATATGCGTAGACAATGTAGATTATTACATGTTTTGTTGTTTTAACTTGGGTCTGTAAGACCAACTTATTGAAATCCTGATAAAAATGAGGAAAAATAGCCTGGTCCAAAACCATTATTCTCGACGTTCCAAGGTCCTTGATCAAAAAATTAATAAAAAAAAGTCTGTCCTTCCGTCTGGATGAATGGATATCTGTACCTGCATCTTAAGAGCGAATTTTCTTTTATTTTTAATTCGATAAATTGAAAAGCTTTTGGGATCTCTGCCTAGAGTAGGCAGTGTATCTGCCATAGGAAACCACCCAATACCACGACATCGCTTTAAATTTGTCTCATGTACTCGTGAAGTATATCGGTTGAAAGGTCTTGGCTCGGACAACAATTTCGATACAACTTTGGATCATAGATTCACAGTTAAGGTAATTTCTCCTTTCATTAGAATATATACTTCTCGTATATCGTTGAAAAGACCTTGAAAAATGCCGTTAATTCTTCAGAGAATCTTAGTACTAAAAACTACCGCTGTAGCGCTGGAAACAGTTACAACTTTTATTATGCCCATATAATCGTGTGGCATATCATTTAACAGGTCTTGGAAAAAGCAACAATTATGTAATTTGCTCTTTCGTTCATAAATTCATCGGTTTGACGCTGGTAGTTAATTAATCCATTATCATATAATAGATGTATATGTGTCGTATATCATTGGAGAGGTCTCGAAGAATGCTGCAAATTTTTTCTGAGCATCTTAGTATTCAAAACTACTGTTGTAGCGCTAGAAGCTTTTTGGCAAATCATTTGAAAGGTCTTGGATAGAGCAAACAAATTATTAGCCCTTTAGATGATAAAACCGCCGTTTCGGCGCTTAGGGCTAATAATTGATATATAATAGAATGTATAAGTGTGACATGTCAATGAAAAGGTCTTGAAGAATATGTCATAAATTATCTGAAGCGTATTAGTACTCCAAACTTCCATTGTGGCGCTGATTACAGATATATTTTCTCTTATTCTGATAAGATAACAAAATCAATGAGAATCAGAAAAAATGTTTGAGTCGTTTTGTGATAAATTATTAAATGGAAATTTTTCGATTTTCATTTTATGTCAATTTTCCAGGTTGGTAACTAACTAAAAGTTTTAAGTATATTCCTTCCCGAATTTTAAGCAATTCGAACTATGTTAATTGTTCGATTCATTCTGTTAAAACTGGTCTAAAATTCAAAATCAATGATGATCTTATATTAAGAGCATGATTTCCTGAGTGCTTTCTAGATTAATTTTCTTACTGAAAATTTGTGATATTTCACAATTTCAAGTGAATTTTGCGGTTTTCTCAATTTCCAGAATGAAGTTCTGATTACTTCGTCAGGTTTCAGTCCCTAGCACTGTTTCCCATTGTTTTTCAGTACAATGTTGCCACGTCACCGCTTTCCAGTTGAAATTGCTAATTCCAATATTGTGAAAGTTATAATTCATTTTCAAATTTTTTATTTGCAATGCCATATGTTTTTTCATCAACAATCTCTAGCGCCACCTATTACAAGCATTACTGGACCAATGAGTAACACTTTACAGATGCCCCAATACTTCGAACTAACCTAAACTGTTGAAATTATCAAAATTTCAAATTGAGATCTGAAAAAACAGAAATACTGGCAGACCAAAAACCAGCTGCCTTCGGCTATATACAAATATTAATTTACAATTTTTTGCGATAAAATTTAGGAGACTATTCGACTTAGATCTGCTAAAAATATTTGGCATTTTCTAATTCAGCCAATCATCTAATTGCCTTGGTACGCTGTCATAGAGCCATCTAACTTTTTTTTTGAACTAGCGGTTATTTTGATTATGGTAAGAGTTACGTCTCTTCTGATTTGACAGAAAGTTAGTTTTATCCTTCCGCTGAACGAAAATGGTTGTGTATTCGCTTGAACAACGCTGGGAAATATTGAAACATTACTTCGAAAATTATGGTAATGTTGCAAAATTTGAGCGAAAATTGCGTGCGGTTGTCGGAAGAAATGAGGCGCCGGAGCTCCATATGTGCGTTATTTTGTGAATAAAGTTAAAGAAACAGGCTTGCTAATTAATAAACCACACGAACCAAGCAGCCAACCAAGCGTACACCCGAAAATGTTGATGCTGTAGCCGAGAATGTGCGTGAGTCGCCGGGAACGTCAACTCGTCATCGTGCTCAAGAATTGAACATTTCACGCACAACATTGCGACAAATTCTGAATAAAGACCTTGGTATGACACCGTATAAAGTTCAATTGGTTCAGGAATTGAAGCAAGGATACCACCGATTTTGGCAAAAAAATCATCTTTTCGGATGAGGCGCATTTCCATCTTGGCGGCTATGTAAACAAGCAGAATTGTCGCATTTGGGGCACGGAGAACCCGCACGTGATCGTAGAGAAGCCGATGCATCCTCAACGAGTGACTGTTTGGTGCGGGTTTTGGTCCGGTGACATCATTGGGCCATTTTTCTTTGAAAATGAGCAAGGAGCAGCCGTTAATGTTAATGGTGAGCGCTACCGCGCTATGATAAACGATTTTTTGTTCCCGGTACTTGAAGAGGAGGACATAGGCAACATTTGGTTTCAACAAGATGGCGCTTCGTGCCACACAGCACACGTTTCAATTGATCTTTTGCGCACTGTCTTCGAAGATCGAATTATCAGCCGAAATGCTGATGTGATTTGGCCGCCACGGAGCTGTGATTTGACGCTGTTGGACTATTATCTTTGGGGTGCCGTCAAAGATAACTGTTACGCCAACGATTGACGTTCTCAAGAACAATATTCGCATTGCCATTGAAGACATAATGCCGTAGACCATCGAATATATGCTCAAAAATTGGACCGACCGTATGGAGTACGTCAAGGCCAGCCGAGGCAGTCATATGAATGAAATAGTATTCCATAGTTAATCGGAAGGATTGTTCTTTACAAGGAAAAAATAAATTTGAAAAAGTATAGAGGACGTTTTATTTTACTGCATTTAAAAAAAAATTATTTGGCCCACCCTATATTAGTATACTTCTCGCTGGTCAGGATCAATTTCTAATGACTTTGAAATAGTCAGTGACATCTGATTTTGATTGGTACAAATTGTTCAAAGAGGGTCGAGAACGTGATGATCAACACGTTAATAAAATCAAGGAAACCATTTTGAAAGATCATTTAGGCCCAAGTGAAAGCACGATTGGTTCCAAAATCACTCAATTTTGTGGAAAAACAGTCATGAAACTTATTATAACTGGCGATGAGTCTTGGATCTATGCATACGACCCGGAAACAGACGATCAATCGGCCGAATATCGTGCCAAAGGTGAGCCGAAGCCGAAAGAACCACGGCAAAGCAAGTCAAAAATCAAGGTGATGACAGTTGACAGTTTTCTTCGATTATCGAGGTGTGGTGCACTCCGAATTCCTTTCAACCGGCCAAACTGTCAATAAGAAATACTATTTGAGTGTTATGCATCGTTTGCGCGAAGCTATTCGTAAAAAGAGGCCGGAATTATGGGTCGGCAACTCTTGGTTTTTGCACCACGATAATGCACCTTCTCATACTGCATTGGTTTCGGAAATGGCATCGGAAATTGACTTTAACAACTGTTTCGAGGATTGGAAAAAACGTTGGCACAAGTGTATTGAGGCAGGGGGGGATTACTTTGAGGGGGACGAAATAGATTTGGAGAAATAAATAAAGAATTTTAAAATTATGAACAAAGTCCTACTGTTTTTTGCCCACAGTATTATATATTCCAGGCAATCGATTTCATCACTGTGCCAATATTTATCTGACTCTTAAGTATTGCATGCTACAATTTATTAACATTCCTAAATTGTACTAAATTATTTCATATTTTTTCAGTTAAATCAAATTAAGTTTTGATAACAGGTTTTAATTAAAATTAATTTGTCTCTTGTTACACTCCCATTGCTAACATTGCTTTTACCGACTGTTTGTAAGTTCAAATTTGTGAAATATAATAAATAAATAGCCCACGGTCTAACAGGTCGCACACACTAGATTTGTTGCAAGAAGTTGCAATGAAAAGAATCTATTCATCAAATTTCAAGGAATGCAAAGTGGTTTTACGGATAAATTGTGCGTATGTTTTCTATGCTGCCCATGATATAGTCTCTCCACAAAGTCAAACTTCAATTTGTTCTGCCCCCAATTACCGAGATAAATGACTTGTTTGCTTGTTCAATATCTGTATCGACTTTCAGTGAGCTTAGTGGTCATAAAAAATATGCCGTTTTCGCAGAATTTTAGAACGTTCCATCGTTCGTGTTAAAACGTTGAACATAGCAAAAATTGTCTAACACAAGCATATTGGAAACGCTTTTTTATTTTTTTAGACTATAAACAACTATGCTCAAAATTTGTACGAACATTCGGTAGCGTGGAAAACAATGTACTCGCTCAGACGCTTTTCATTTCGTGGAATGAATAAAAAAGTATGTACCAATTAAAAAACTTGTAATTTAAGAAGCAAAAAAAAACTTGTAAATGTTAAATTGAACTTTTTATTTTATTATTATTAAATTTATATTCGAATAAGGCAAAAGTTCAAGACACATTAATATATATAGAAGAATTTATAAGAATTTCACAAAACACTTTAAAGCTCGAGACAAAAATTCAATAAGAGAACGAATACGTCGTTGTTGCTGTAGAAAACTTATTTCCCAATCCTTTGAATTTTTTTTTTTTTTTTTACGATTATAGAGTTTGATAATATTTTTACAGTTTGATGATTTTAGAAGAGGAGTTATAATAGTATTTTTTATGTATACACAAACTTTTCTAATATATGTATTCGCAATATATTACATAAACTTCAAGAAGATTTGCCGAAAAAAAATTATTATTTAATCAAAGTTCTGACAAAAAAAAAATAAATAAAAAATCGAAAGGTAGATAAATTAGTTTATATCCATTTGGGTTAAGGAATTTTTTTACACGCGCGCAAAAAATAATTTTTTTTGACCAAACCTAAAATTTACACACATGAGACACGTACGAATAAATCACTCTTCATAGCGTATATATCGATGTGGGCCTCATAAATTATTCCGTATTCTATACAAAATCGGGGAAGCTTATAATTAAATTTGTTTATTCGAAAACAACTTTAAAGTCGAATACATTTTTATACGGAATATATTTACCGGATATTTTCTTTTACCAATATGTCACGGTCAAAGTGATGCAGGAGAAAGTCTTTTATTATGTTGACGAGAACACGCCCAGTTTTTCCTATCCAATGAAATTAAATCAAATTTACTCTAAATTGTTTCTCATTAAATCTAAAATGCTTTATAATTATTGTAACAAAAGTCAGGCAAAATTCTGGGAATCTTCACATGATCTTCACTCTTCGTTTTTCTTCAAAACGAGATGCAGGGGTCATGCACTGTTACTTTGTCGACACCAAGTGTCATTGGATTTCTTCGAATTCTTTTTTGAAATCTTCATTTTATCCGATGCCAAACGTCTAGTTTTACAAGAAACAGGAGGTCCTGAAGTATCAAGCTGATGAGTAATTTGATCTTTAGGCTTAATATTCAAGGTATTGGTTAAAATCCCCAAAAATTTAGAAACGAAATTTTGAATTTAGGAATCCATTTGTGACTGACTGTGATCCACTTGCGATAATACTGACTCTCTACATAAGGAGATAGGTCGAATGTTTACGTAAATCCACAATCAACTCTGTATTTTAAAAAAAATCAGCACCAATTATAGGTAATAACACACCAGCAATAATTAATTCCCGTTTACAATTTATTTTACGTCCAAAATCAACATCCAAAATATTTGTTCCGAAAGCCTGATTGGTGTTCCATTTGCCGCAAATAATTTTGACCTCAAGATTGCTTGCAGAATTTTACATAAAACACGACGGCCCCAGTATTTATGACAAATTTGGCTTTTGAAATAAGGTCTAAAATTAATACACGACTGGTACTTACTTCATTCGGGATGGTTGATTCAGCCTGATGAGAATTTCAAAATCCTTATTATCCGTTTTATTTATACAAAATTGATCGAAAAATTTACATCCTTGCTTACAATTTCGCGCGTTTTCCTCGTATTTAAAGTGGATGAAACATTTTTCATATTATGAGTGGGAACCACCATTTGACCTGCACCGCGATTTGCTTCTAAAATTAAACCTTTAATTTAACCGAGAACGTGGGTTAATCATAGTTTTAATTTTTGATCAAATCTAAATTCTAAACTTTTCTAATTTTGAATTTAGATCAGCATCTTCATCGTTAAATTTAAATAATGGATTTTGAAAATTATTACCGGATGATGATGGACCCAAAGGATTACTATAGGAATCACCTTCATCATCTTATTACCTCGTTCAGCCAAAACGTTAAGCGTTACATCGTTTTTGAATATGGTTAAAACCACTTGCACTTGAGATGGTAACCTTTACATCCACAAGGCATTTAGACGGATTAAATTAAGCAAATGGGATGGCTTTTTCTCGCCTAATGTTAGGCTCGTTCAAACATTATTTCGTCGTGTGTCCCACTAAGAAGTTCAGATTTAGACATTTAATAAAACAAAAACGGCTTAATCCTCCTTAATAAGAGTACAATCCTCCTGGTTATTTATGGAAAATGATTTCATGCAAATGGGAGCCGTGGCTGGCCTTGACGTGCTCCATTCGGTCGGTCCAATTTCTGAGCACATTTTGGATTGTGTGCGAACGAGGCGCATTTCCATCTCGGTGGGTTCGTAAACAAATAAAATTGTCGCATTTGGGGATTGGGAAATCCACAAGGATATGTGAAAAAGCCAATACATCCATTGCGTGTTACTGTTTGGTGCGGCTTGTAGCGTGGTGGCATTATTGCGCCGTAGTTCTTCGAAGATGAGGCCGGCGCGACCGTTACGGTTAACGGAAACAACTACCGCCACATGTTAACATCTTTTTTGTGGCCATATCTTGAAGATATTGGTTTAGATGACCTTTGGTTCCAGCAATATGGTGCGTCATACCACACACCGGGCGTTACAATAGCGAAAATGCGTCAAAATTGAGCATTTCAAAGACAATGCTCAGAAATTGGACCGACCGAATGGAGTACGCCATTTATTTGAATGAAATTATTTTCCATAATTAACCAGGAGGATTGTAATTTAAAACAAAAAATAAATTTGGAAATATATTAAGCCGTTTTTGTTTTATTAAATTTTCAAATCTGAACTTCTTATTGGAACACCCTTTATAAGGATGTGAACCGTTATCCGGGAGAATTAAGTCCGCCAATTGAACATGCAATCATGAGTTCAACCGAATATTTGCTACATAACATTCGAATTGAAAATTGGGAATCAAATCGATTATTATCTTCATTATTAGAATTAAAAAATTTCGAAATTGATCGTTTAAAAAATTTTAAAACTGAAGAAAAGTTCAGCATCCATTAATAGATCCTCATTTACTGGAGTTAGTTAGAGTATCTGATTGACACGTTTTCAGTTTTGATAACGAATTTGGAATAATAACAACAAAAAAATCGAAAGAGATAAGATAAGGAAAAGAAAATCAGAAAAACAATTGAGTCCCAAAAAAAAAACAAATTAATTAAAATTAATTGGAAAAATAAAATTAACCAAAAAAAAAAAAATATATCATAAAACAATGGAACTAATTGTAAGCGTCAGTAAAATTAAAGAGAAATCACTTACCGGTCCGCGGCCAGTGAATTTTATTTTTAAAGCGGCAGTTGAAATTTGTTTTTGATGCAGCTGTTGAATTTTGTTGATACGTGGCCCCTTGTATAACGTCGAGATCATCAATTTTTTTTGTACTAATTGAAAAGACCATCTTCTTTTTTTAAACAAAATGTGTTTTTTCAAAGTACCTTTAGCGTCCATTACACGGTCAGTATTAATGTCATTACTTGTTAGTGATGACATTAATAATGATCGTGTAATGCAAAGTAATGATAAATAATAGTCCGTAATGATAAAAATCCGGATTTTCTGATTTTTAGAGATCATTACTGATGCGTGGTGGGAAAAATGTCAGTATTAATGATCATGTATGCTGCTCAGATCATTAATAAACCATTACCTGCCGCCACGTATGTGAAGTTATCCCAGAAAATAAAAATATTTAATCAGGCAACACTAACATATATATGCAATCGCATATATATGTTAAAAAAATATTCAATCGCTTGTCGAGCATTTGCATTTTTAGTTCTGGCGAAATAATTTTAGATTCATCGAGCGGGATGAAAAATTGGACAAAAATCATTGAAATTCTCAGCCCAGAGTTCATTTTCGGGAACTTGCCACTAAACGATTTAAAAATCATGTAGCCCTGATCCGAGGCATTTTTAGTTTTGGCGAAATAATTTCAGATTCATCGAGCGGGACGAAAAATTGGACAAAAATCATTGAAATTCTCAGCCCAGAGTCGATTTTCGGGAACTTGCCACTGGACGATTTGCGTCTAACTCAGCTCAAGATTAGCTACTGGTATATACATTTGAAAATCATGTAGCCCTGACCCGAGGCATTTTTAGTTTTGGCGAAATAATTTCAGATTCATCGAGCGGGACGAAAAATTGGACAAAAATCATTGAAATTCTCAGCCCAGAGTTCATTTTCGGGAACTTGCCACTGAACGGGGTTTTTCTAATTTTACCTAGGGTTAGCTACTGGTTTATACATTTGAAAATCATGTAGCCCTGATCCGCGACATTTTTAGTTTTGGCGAAATAATTTTAGATTTATCGAGCGAGACGAAAAATTATATAAAAATCAATGAAATTCCCAGCCCAGAGTTCATTTTCGAGAACTTGCCACTGAACAATTTGCTTCTAGTTTAGGTAAAAATTAGCTACTAGTATATACATTTGAAAATCATATAGCCCTGATCCGAGACATTTTTAGTTTTGGCGAAGTAATTTTAGATTTATCGAGCGAGACGAAAAATTGGATAAAAATCATTGAAATTCTCAGCCCAGAGTTCATTTTCGGGAACTTGCCACTGAACGGGTTTTTTCTAATTTTACCTAGGGTTAGCTACTGGTTTATATATTTGAAAATCATGTAGCCCTGATCCGAGGCATTTTTAGTTTTGGCGAAATAATTTCAGATTCATCGAGCGGGACGAAAAATTGGACAAAAATCATTGAAATTCTCAGCCCAGAGTCGATTTTCGGGAACTTGCCACTGGACGATTTGCGTCTAACTCAGCTCAAGATTAGCTACTTGTATATACATTTGAAAATCATGTAGCCCTGACCCGAGGCATTTTTAGTTTTGGCGAAATAATTTCAGATTCATCGAGCGGGACGAAAAATTGGACAAAAATCATTGAAATTCTCAGCCCAGAGTTCATTTTCGGGAACTTGCCACTGAACGGGGTTTTTCTAATTTTACCTAGGGTTAGCTACTGGTTTATACATTTGAAAATCATGTAGCCCTGATCCGCGACATTTTTAGTTTTGGCGAAATAATTTTAGATTTATCGAGCGAGACGAAAAATTATATAAAAATCAATGAAATTCCCAGCCCAGAGTTCATTTTCGAGAACTTGCCACTGAACAATTTGCTTCTAGTTTAGGTCAAAATTAGCTACTAGTATATACATTTCAAAATCATATAGCCCTGATCCGAGGCATTTTTAGTTTTGGCGAAATAATTTCAGATTCATCGAGCGGGACGAAAAATTGGACAAAAATCATTGAAATTCTCAGCCCAGAGTTCATTTTCGGGAACTTGCCACTGAACGGGGTTTTTCTAATTTTACCTAGGGTTAGCTACTGGTTTATACATTTGAAAATCATGTAGCCCTGATCCGCGACATTTTTAGTTTTGGCGAAATAATTTTAGATTTATCGAGCGAGACGAAAAATTATATAAAAATCAATGAAATTCCCAGCCCAGAGTTCATTTTCGAGAACTTGCCACTGAACAATTTGCTTCTAGTTTAGGTAAAAATTAGCTACTAGTATATACATTTGAAAATCATATAGCCCTGATCCGAGACATTTTTAGTTTTGGCGAAATAATTTTAGATTTATCGAGCGAGACGAAAAAATTGGATAAAAATCATTGAAATTCTCAGCCCAGAGTTCATTTTCGGGAACTTGCCACTGAACGGGTTTTTTCTAATTTTACCTAGGGTTAGCTACTGGTTTATACATTTGAAAATCATGTAGCCCTGATCCGAGACATTTTTAGTTCTGGCGAAATAATTTTAGATTTATCGAGCGGGACGAAAAATTATATAAAAATCAATGAAATTCCCAGACCAGAGTTCATTTTCGGGAACTTGCCACTGAACGAATTTTTTCTTGTATTTTCTTTAATTTTTCATTACTATATGCGACTTAGAATTTGACAGTGTTTTGTTACTTTACATTTAAATTTTGTTTATAAACAAATCAAATTTAATAATTTGGAAAATTTTTCGTTTTTTCATTAAAATTGATAAAAATTCTGGGCTGGGCTAACTTCACACAAGAGCAAATTGGTTATTGATATGTTAGTGTTGCTTGATTAAATATTTTTATTTTCAGGGATAGAATTCTGGTATAACTTCACATACGGCCTGCCGCCATTATATGACATTCTAAATTTTCTTACTGTTCTTCGCATTAACAACGTAAATCATAACCTGCAAATAAAATACTAAAAATATAAAATAAAATAAAATTTATGAAAAATATTATTACGTGCATGTGTTACGAGGATCAAAACAAAACGAGCTTCTTCAACGAGCAAGTCCATTATTGGATACATCTAATAATATTATTGAACAAATTCCAACGGTTGCCAAAGCCTAGGGTGACAAATTGAATACGCTGGATTCCGAGCAAAGAGCTCTTGCAGAGAAAGCTATTAATGACGTGCTGTTTGAGGCAACCCAGGGTACATTACATATAGAAATTCAATTAAAAGTAACGGAGATTCCAGTTACGTTACTGTTTTATCAGCGACTATGTATTTGTTTCATAAAAATAAAAATAAATTTTTTTTGTTCGGTTTATACACCCAAATTAATAACATACCAGAGTGGTCTTATTTTATGTAAGAATGTTGGCCCCACTTAACATAAGATAGTCAGTCTATTATGTGAAAATAAAATTACGGTGCTAAGCTTATGTTTCTCAAGTAGTGGAAATTAGTGGAATGTAATCGTTATCTGAGTGTGAGGTATCGTTATGACTCAATCTCTACTGTTGGAGCGTAGCAAACACCAAACAGCCTTAGTGACTTCTTATAAATCCAATATTAAATAAGTAATGATGAAATGCACAGGATTTAAAATGTTGACGTTTGGATCGGGAGGTACCTGGGTCGGATCACGATTCCTAAAGGGATTTTTAATCATCTGATTACAATTGATGATGTTAATGAACACATCTATAACCATCTGTTATCATGTCCGTACTATAGATTTATACGAGAGCTATACAAAGCTCAGATGGTGTATATGTAAATCAGCCCTATGCCGGTACTCCCTCAAAACCGCAGGAACGTGCTTCGGGCCCAAAACAGATTGTAGAGGTGGGAAATAAATAAAGAAAAACAGGTAATGGTGAATTACAGTAATTTATTTTATTTTTGCAAAGCTTGACTGAAATCATAAAATATCTGGTTTAAAGGAATGGAGAGTCTTCACTCTCTTCTCACTCTTGTTATCTTTCATTAAGAAATTATGTAGATAACAACAAGCTAATGTTATTGTTTCTGCCTTTTTTGGTTCAGAATTTATAGGCTTTTGAAAAACATCGAAGCCATTCAACTATTCTCCACATTTACACACTGAACAGTCTTCCATTATACTCATACCGAGCATCATTTAATAATTTTTGGGAGTATGGTTTCATTAAACTGACATCCATTCAACGTCTCATCCGCAACAAGCACACAAGGAAAATGTTCCTTTGTGTTGGGTAATGGACTGAGGTTCGGCAAATTTAAAGATTTTTGCTTTAACATTTCCCCAAACTTGGAATAAAATATAACACCTGCATCTACCATTATGAATTGCTTGCGAGCATTAACCACAGCTAACAGCACAATACTAAAAAACCTTTATAGTTGTAATACAAAAATCCTGATTTGCGAGGTTTTATTATGGCAATATGTTTGCCATCAATTGCCCCAAAACTATTTCAAAATAAATTTAAATTAGCAAAACCGCCAGTAATATTAATCCACTCTTCTGGAGTTATCAGAAACTGAAAATGATTATTAAATTTAATATAAGTTTTGTGATTTAATGTACCATATTCTTGCAACATGTAGATAAGAACTTCGCATATTTCCAAAATTGCACGACTTATGGAAGCAGGCGACATGATTGCGGAAAACTTGATCTTCAAAATTTCTTGCCAAATATCGCAATATTATTGCCAGCCTTTCACCTATCGGTAAGCCTTCTCGCATATTTGTGCTTTGTCTTACAAGAAATGGTTCCACCATTCGCAGCAAAACTTTAAAATTTTCGTGACTCATACGAAAATAATTGTGGAAATCTCACTCTTCTTTCAATCTTATTTCATTCAAAAGAACTACGTGAGAATAATTCTTTCTTTTTTTAGGCCACTCTTTCATCCAGATTCGTCTTGGGGCTTTTTCCCCCTGATCTGTTCTAGGGCCGAAGCTCTCCATACTCTTTCGCGGTTTGCTTATTTACGTCCTTACCTTTACGCCTGTATTGGCCAATTCGAGGACGTACGGATATAGGTCCGATTTTTATTACCTTCTGCACATTGCATCATAGCTCCATGCCCGCCTATACTGGCATGGAAGATGGGTCGGCCCGTGAGCCCCACACTTCGACAGGGGGCCATAGATGTGTTCCTTCTCATCCCAAATCGTAATTTGTTGATGAAAATTCCCTTTGCATCCTATCGGGATTCGAACCCGGTGCCTCCCGATCCAAACGCCAAAGCTTTAACCACTATGTTGGGGCTTTTTGTTTAAAGCTAAAACAATGGCAATGCAGGCTTTATCACGACAATTCATATTTTTTTTTGTTCAAGAAATAACGTGGTCTGTCACTGCTAATGATAAATGTCATAAAAACTGACCGTGTATTTAAATCAGGCAAATCACTCTTCCATAGTTTTACAGAGTTCTATGTTGATTTGAAAAATATAAAATTTTTAGCGAAATGAATTTTAAAATATTGAATCTGTACATTCTCCAATTGAATCTATACATTCTCAAATATCCCCATCAACCTTCAAAAATTAAAATTTATTAAACAATTAAAAATATAACACATTGCAGGACCTCAAAATGTCAGATTATGAGATAAAACCTACATACAACATACTAAAAATTTTTGAACGACACAATTCGATTATACTTCCAAAAACAAAAGAAATTGCTGCGCTGCTTGGTGTGCACGCCTATCCGCTGCCGATAGTGTGAATTGCATGGAACATGCTGCGCTACTCTTGGTGTGTTTTCTCCTTTAGTTTAACAACTATACTAAACAACATACTCCTTTAGTTTAACAACTAGATTCAATTAAATAAAAAAACAGAACAAGGAAAAAGTAACATTATTTACCTAACATTCGGATCACAGTAAACATTATTCGAATTTTCATTATGGTGTTGTAAAATTGTCCTGTATACAATGTATGTGAAGCTGGTCCGAAAAACTAGCCCGAAAAACACCTTTTCAATTTTGGTGTGTTTCTTTGCTAATTGCAATACCATCCCGAAAAAATATCATAACTGTATGGAAAACGCATATCTAATCCTGAAATAATTGTTTCATCTATGGATCTACGAAATTTGTATTAATTAATATGAGAAAGCTAAAATTATCCCGAGAAGTTGTTAAATTGGTAATGCGATATCATCCAGATAATAATTGTAATATTTATGAACGAATTTTGTTACATTGTAAATCATGGCGGAAAATCGTTTTAGTTGCATATAGCGATTACGTATCAGTTTACAAAAACCATATAAGCATCCATCGGAAATTTGAGCCTAAAAGTTAGCACACTTTGTGTCCAAAATAAACGCAGTCCATTCCCAAATATTCAATATTAGAGCCTTATATTTATCCGTGTGTTACTATGGTTGTATTGAACTTTTCCATTTTATATGAAAAATCGGTTAAATTCAACATTTAATTGCTGGAATCCAGAAGATATCCTCCTCGGGGTTATTTGCTCAAAAGTTAGGTCCATCCATCTTAGATATAACGCCAATAGCTCAAGTTTGAACGGTGAATATAAAGGTGATTATCTAGGGGGATTTCTCCTGGATTCCAGCAATTAAGTTTTTATTTTAACCGATTTTCCAAATTGTGAAGTTAACCCATTTTAGATATGAAACCTATGCTGAGATTGTGCTTTAGATCATATTTTTATATTCACCGTTCAGAACTGACCTATTGGCGTTATATCTAAGATGGATGGACCTAACTTTTGAGCCCTTTTAACCTAAATAACCTCGAGGGGGATATCTCCTGGATTCCAGGTTTTCGATACAATTATGATTTTTTTCGGGATGGTATTGAAATTAACAAAGAAACACACCAAAAATGAAAAGGTGTTTTTCGGGCCAGCTTCACATACATCTGTATACATGCTTACAAAAATAAAGTTGCCTGACATTTCGTCGTGGAATATGTTGGCACTGACAGTTCTAATGTGTTTATCCTGTTTTATTATTATCTGTCATAGCCGGCCCCTAGACACTTTTCAACAAAATCCATTATGATACACCTACACATTTACGCCCATCAACTGAAGATATAATTCCCTCAAACACATCCATAAAACTCCAATACACACTTCCAATATGCATTTCAACTTCTTCCGTTACCCATAAATTTAAAATTTTCGATTTTACGAAACAAAATTCTATCACGATCCATTCACCATCGAATAATCTTCAATCATGTGCTGGTGACAAAGAGTTTTGTTCGAAATGTATGGAAAATAAATATAAAAGTGTGGCCGAAATTGGCCAATATTACAGCTGATTGAAAGGCCTATTCCACTACAACAGCAAAATAAAGCAGAAAACTAGAACGAGATAAAAATATAGATTCTCTCTGTGTGTGACCCGTACATCAGTATTTTTTTTCTGAAAAGTTTTGTTGTTGTTGAGTTGGTTGCCATAATTAGAAATAAAAAAATATCAAACAAAGTATTTTTTATGGCAACCAAAATGAAAAAAAATCCCACACTCTCAGCAAACTTTTCTTTTTTGGATTTTTTTATGGTAAAAACATTAATTTTTTGTGCTTGGTGTGTCGACACAATAAAAAATTATTTTTTTCGGAAAAAATTGAAAAAAAAAATATTAGAGTAATTTCACACTTCAATTTAAATAATATTTTTTCGCCTTCTTGAAATTTCACTTTGCATTTAATTTTTTTAGGTTATTTTTCCGTTAAAAAATTGTTAATTCAAAATTTACAAATAAGACCGACTGCTGAACTAGATAACTAGGCCAAAAAAGTTCTTCGACTACAAAAAACACCCTACCTAGGTATCACATTAATAAACATTATAAAACCTGTTTTAATTTTCAGATGGGAAATATTTTATTAAAATTTATTTTAATTTGTTTAAGATAAAGTCAACCATTAATTGAATATATTCAATGTGATTGGATGAGTTGACCATTATATTAGAACCGTGTTGTCGCAGCTCTTCAACTCGCGTTATTTCTAAATCAGCACAGACACACAGATAGACAACAGTAAAATATAAACCCTAATTCTGATACATCGTCCTCATATGATTTGAGATAGTAAATTTCTATGCAATACGGGATCCAGTGATGCCGAATCCAATGAACCCGGCCATGGAAGTTCAACGAGAAAATTTTCGTACCCAATATTCGTCCAAATATCGTAATCGATCGAATTTATCTTCGCGGGTAAAGTCTTCAATAGGTTGAAATCGTCGTGGGAATCGTTGCATGCCACCGCATCTTCCTTGTGAACTGCTACCATCACAACAAATCTATTTCAGAGTAGTATTCAACGGAATTAGCAGCCTCGAGATTGGAGTCGAAAATCTGTTTTGGCCAAAATGAGTGAGATTAAACCACAATGTTTTGATGAAAGTTGGCTTGGACGCCAACATTTAGTAATCTAAAGTAAAACGAAATTGTTGTTAGTTACAAACTTTTTTTATATAAAAACTTACTTGTATTCTTAAACCGCCATTCGAAACATTTTTTAAATCGGCACCGTTTAAACTATCCGACAATTTAACAATGGCTTCATAATCAATTCCACCATATTTGGCGATAGGTTGCGGATCATTAAGCAATTCTATTAAAGTACTTAGAATTTCACGATCGGCTGATGTACCTTCGGAAAAACGACAACCTTCAATTGCATCAATTTCATCCATTAATATGATGCACGGTTGATTATTCACGTATTAAACGAGCACTTCATATCAAGAGCTACCCTAATTCCAGCCTTCAGTTTTGTCTTGTCTAACTGACGTCGACATCCAACAACATATCGTGGCCCGTTTGTTGCCCTCACAGTAACTATAAAAATATAAATAACATAAAACATCGTTTCACTGAATCACTTATTGGAGGTATGTACTTACATTTATCCTCATTCGATTGTTTGAGTACCTCCCCGACAATTTGCCCAACACTTTGCAACGCTTTCAAATCATTTTCTAATTTATCGAACTGTTTCGTTAAATCTTTTAATTGTTCTCGCACTGAAAGTAAACATAAAAAATACCAATTTGGTACATTTGCTTACAGTCGGAATGATTCTGCTATTTTCCATTCTACATGTATTCATAAACAGTCAAATAGAAATTGATCGGCTAGCTGAGCACAAATTGTATAAGATCGGCATCATTCAACATTATCAAAATTTCAATGTCCGGTTCGATGGCCCTCAAATGATTAATGTAATCGTATTATCCTTTTCTTCCGAATCCAAATCATCCACCCCACATCACTGCTGTTATTATCCGGTTTCAATGATCGGTACATAGTTTTATACAAGTATTTTGATACAAATATAAGACTGAACTTTCTGGGGTTTTTATTAGGCTTTTTTTGGGTTAAAGAATCTGACACTTCAATTCTTTTGATTTTTTGTCGCTTGCTGAATAATTTTTTTAGGTTATGATTTATAGCAAAACAATTTTTCGATAGTTTCGTAAACTATTCAAAATAATTAAACGGCAGATTTTTTTCATCGAAAAAATAATAATATTTTTTTTAGCAATTTATAGGTTAAATTTTGTTGATGTCAAAATTTCCCCAACTTTTTATACCATAAAATAAAAATATTGTATCTCAGTCGCGCTAATGCAAATTTTAGTTCTTGTCTTTGTCATGTGTTCGGCAAAATTTTTCTGTTTTCTAGTGGAATAGCACCATTAGAGATCATCTATTAATTTATCTAGCTTAAATTATTTTCTCGGCTTAGGATGAGTAACCTATGGTCATGTATGTGAAGATAGCCCAAATTCCATCCCCGAAAAGTGCGATGGCAACACTAATTATTGCTGTCATGACATTTTTTACTCTCAGCCCAAAAAATCTCGACATTTTTACTCTCAGCCACGAAAATACTTCTATCACGATAGTTAAAAACTGTCATGACAGTTTAAATTTTCGGGACAGAGAAGATATAATAAAGTATGTATTAAAATATGTTTGTAAAGTAAGTAAGTAAATTTTTACTCTCAGCCCCGAAAAATCTTGCTATCACAATAGTTGAGAACTATCATGACAACCGAAATTTTCGGGAATAAGAGTAAAAAATGTAGGGACCTTTTGTACGGTGCATATCGTTCAATAGATGACTGTTTACGGAGCACGTACGATTTTTTTTAGAATATTTCTATGTCTAGGAGTTGAGATATAGTCCATAGAAGTCAGAAACTATTCGTTGACCCAACTAGCGGTGCATATCGTTCGATAGGTGACTGCTAACGGAGCACGAACGATTTTTTTTAGAATTTTTCTATGTCTAGGAGTTGAGATATAGTCCATAGAAGTCAGAAACTATTTTGGCCCAACTAGCGGTGCATATCGTTCGATAGGTGACTGTTTACGGAGCACGTACGATTTTTTTTAGAATATTTCTATGTCTAGGAGTTGAGATATAGTCCATAGAAGTCAGAAACTATTCGTTGACCCAACTAGCGGTGCATATCGTTCGATAGGTGACTGCTAACGGAGCACGAACGATTTTTTTTAGAATTTTTCTATGTCTAGGAGTTGAGATATAGTCCATAGAAGTCAGAAACTATTTTGGCCCAACTAGCGGTGCATATCGTTCGATAGGTGACTGTTTACGGAGCACGTACGATTTTTTTTAGAATTTTTCTATGTCTAGGAGTTGAGATATAGTCCATAGAAGTCAGAAACTATTCGGTGACCCAACTAGCGGTGCATATCGTTCGATAGGTGACTGCTAACGGAGCACGAACGATTTTTTTTAGAATTTTTCTATGTCCAGGAGTTGAGATATAGTCCATAGAAGTCAGAAACTATTCGTTGGCCCAACTAGCGGTGCATATCGTTCGATAGGTGACTGTTAATGGAGCACGTACGATTTTTATTTAAATTTTTCTATGTCTAGGAGTTGAGATATAGTCCATAGAAGTCAGAAACTATTCGTTGGCCCAACTAGCGATGCATATCGTTCGATAGGTGACTGTTTACGGAGCACGTACGATTTTTTTTAGAATTTTTCTATGTCTAGGAGTTGAGTTATAGTCCATAGAAGTCAGAAACTATTCGTTGGCCCAACTAGCGGTGCATATCGTTCGATAGGTGACTGTTAACGAAGCACGTACGATTTTTTTTAGAATTTTTCTATGTCTAGGAGTTGAGATATAGTCCATAAAAGTCAGAAACTATTCGTTGGCCCAACTAGCGGTGCATATCGTTCAATAGGTGACTGTTTACGGAGCACGTACGATTTTTTTTAGAATTATTCTATGTCTAGGAGTTGAGATATAGTCCATAGAAGTCAGAAACTATTCGTTGACCCAACTAGCGGTGCATATCGTTCGATAGGTGACTGTTAACGGAGAACGTACGATTTTTTTTAGAATTTCTCTATGTCTAGGAGTTGAGATATAGTCCATAGAAGTCAGAAACTATTCGTTGGCCCAACTAGCGGTGCATATCGTTCGATAGGTGACTGCTAACGGAGCACGAACGATTTTTTTTAGAATTTTTCTATGTCCAGGAGTTGAGATATAGTCCATAGAAGTCAGAAACTATTCGTTGGCCCAACTAGCGGTGCATATCGTTCGATAGGTGACTGTTAATGGAGCACGTACGATTTTTATTTAAATTTTTCTATGTCTAGGAGTTGAGATATAGTCCATAAAAGTCAGAAACTATTCGTTGGCCCAACTAGCGGTGCATATCGTTCGATAGGTGACTGTTTACGGAGCACGTACGATTTTTTTTAGAATTTTTCTATGTCTAGGAGTTGAGATATAGTCCATAGAAGTCAGAAACTATTCGTTGGCCCAACTAGCGGTGCATATCGTTCGATAGGTGACTGTTTACGGAGCACGTACGATTTTTTTTAGAATATTTCTATGTCTAGGAGTTGAGATTAAATCTATAGAAGTCCATAGAAAAATTCTAAAAAAAATCGTACGTGCTCCTTAAACAGTCACCTATCGAACGATATGCACCGCTAGTTGGGTCAACGAATAGTTTTAGCCAGTGCATTTTACTATATTTGATGTAGGAAATTGTACTGGCTGATGGGTAGAAATTCTGCGAGATAATAAATTATTTTTAACAGTTTAATCTGGAGCTAAAACTTTGCGAATGATCTGTTGGAATCTAACATATTCACCGTGGTATATAAATATTGGAGCGAAAGGCGGAACAGAGTAGTCGTTGTGTAAAGTGGATTTAAAAAAATGTGTCAATATGTTGTTGACAATATTCGTAGAAAACTACATTTTTTGAACCAGCATCTAGAAAAAGTTTCAAGTCCATTAAAGTAAAACTCATAAAAAAGCCAAATTTAAATTATTTAGCTCCGAATTACACTTTATGTTTACTTAATTCAACTGAATAAAAAAAATCTGCTTATCAACGAAACAAATCCATTAAATATTGAACTTGAGCGCTAAAGGTTACACCAAATTTAGCATTTGCGTTGAAGACTCCATTTTCAAAGGTGAAGTTTTGTTTAAAAATTAAATAAATTAATAAATGTGTCCTTTGCTAAGGAACAATAGTTAATGAACCCTTGCTGTGCTACAGTAGAAATATGTACATTACACCATTGCTTCCAATGTTTGTACGTTTTAACCACTGTGATATTTAAACATAATTCACGCTGGTCGCATAATATGAATCAATTTGCACTAGACATAAACATAAAAATAATCTTGAACAAAATTGCACTCACTAAGTACCTATACCGAAGGAAAAACCAAAAATTGAAAATTCTTATAATTATCATGAAACGCCACACCCACAATTAAATACACCAAAAACGAAATGTACGATATAAAATTTTGTTAAAAAAAATATTTAATTATAAAAACCGGATTATGGAAAATCCTGGAAAAATGTCATAGATGTAATTTTTCTTTATTTAAAAAAAAAACTAAACTAAAGCAAAAAAATAAAAATGTGAAACATAGAAACAACATAAAGTTAAATAAAAACATTCAGGAAATCTGCGTGACACCAATTCCGGAATCAAAAAAACTGTTAAATAAAATTATATTTTTTACGGCTCTGGCACTCACTCTCCGCTATATATCAATTCAACATAAATACATTTTTTTATGCTGGTGTAACATAATTATTTTTTCGGTGATTTTTTTTTTTTTTTGGGTAAACATATCATTAATTCCGATTTGATACATCGAAATCACACAAAGTAGAAAAAAAAAGAAAATTCGTACAAGAAAATTTTATAAATAAAATTCATTAATCAATGTTATTCGGTCATGCTCACCCAATTAGATAATAAACTTACTATGTACTACTGTGTGTTACGTGTGTGTGTGTGTGTGTGTATGTATGTTGGGTGGATAGGTAATAACAAAAAAAAATCGACAAAAAATTAATTTTTTCACTTCTTGACTCTCGCACCATTATCATATACCATACGGCATACAACACACGATAAATTAATTTTGCAGCCTGCAGGAAACCGACATGAAGCAACAAAAATGTAAAATTGATTCTGTTACACTATCACCAGGGTAATTAGAATATTATTTTTTTTTAGCTTAGCACATGCTGAATATATGTACGTATATGGGGTGGATGGTGACCGCCTATACATATTTCCATATTGGTGTCAAATAGAGTGATAGATTTTAGCGCAAAGTGTATCCTCGTATACGGTAAAACGGAAAAACTATTACGAATATGACGTATAAAATAACAAATCTAGGTCTCGCATATACACAATCTCATGCTGTTATCATCAATACACTCGCATATTGATTTCGAATTTTGGAAAAAACATTTTTAGCGTCAGGATATACATGTTACCTTCATGTCCTTGGATTATATGCCGGTGCTGTGTAATTCCCATACGAGAATTTATATTTTCTCGGATTTAAAAAAATCTAACAGTTTTCTTCTTCACCGCTTTTTAGCCACTTTTCTTAAATAAATATTTCAAAATCTATATAACGTAAAATTATTGATTTTGAAAATAAGTTTTTTTTTCGAAATATCTGTCATGTGGGTTGGAAACAGATTTTCTTTTTCCACCATACACATATTATTACTACCGATATGAATGGTGTAAAAGGTGCGCGCATACGAAAAGTTTTCGCAATGAACAGGCATTTTCGTATGTCTCAGTACATCACACATCAAAATGTACTTTCCGGTACAAAAAAATCTCTAAAATATCTAAAAAAAAAAAATGTTGAGGTTATATTTATAGGAAATTTGATAGGTATACAATTCTCAAAGGGTTTACTGAACTATAATCTGCAATTAGTATATGTTGGCGAAAATGTTAAGTTTGATTTTACCATTTTGTTCTTCTTCTTCCACTTCTTAGCTTTGAGTACGCTCATGTAACATAATAAAATAAATAAAAAAAAATATAAATAATTCGTTCATAAATGTAGATAGCATAAAACATATCTCTCTCGGGTAATAGAATTTATTATAAGCATCTTGTTCTCGTGCAATGCTCATAATATACAAGACGAAGATAAAATTGAAATATGGAATCAGACAGTTTAGTTTTGGCAACAACAACAACAACAACAAAATGAAATTGTTGGAAACGATCGTTTGATTGCCATTAGACATTTAATCATAATTTTAGTATACGGAGACAAGGGCTTCATTGACGTAGAACTACGAACGTTATAAGTTTCGATTTGAATGGGCTGACAATGCTCGGGAGCGATATCCCAAAAAGAACGGCGACGTTTGTTGGCCGTGGTACTACTATATTTTCTAATTTTTGTATAACAACATATAATTTAGCGACCAGGAGCACTTGGCCTAATTATAAAAATGCTGATTCTTTACAGCGTGCCTTTAGATTTGCAACGTGCCACTTAATTTACATCAACGAAACATGAACACCTAAGTTACACAATCATCCGGCATAATTACAAAAAATTAGATTATTTTATTTTGTTTGCTTCAAATTTATTAACATAAAAAATTTGCGAGTTGCAAATTTTTGTTAGATTTAAGTTTAGTTTGGAACCGGAATGAAATAATTCCTAAATAAATCCTAAGTAAACAAATCTGTATATGTATTAGTAAATATAGACCAAAAACCAACATTTAGGCGAAACTATATTTTACATAAAAAATTTCTTTCACAACAAAACATATAAATATTTGTAAAGTTAAATCTGCATTTGTGAATAATTGGTCTTACCGAAAGGTTTAAAATATCAACAATTATTACAATTGCATTTGAAAACTAAAAATATATGATTATAATGGTATAAAATTAGAATAATCTTAAAATATAAATTTTATTAAAAGTTGCTTGGAATTCAAAAGAATACAAGTCATGATTTTGTGAGGTGGAAATCGATTTCATTAAAAAACTTTCTAAAAAGTAAGAACTCTCTGTCCTAAGATACTTCTAAAAGATAACAACTCTTGAGATAAGTGTTTTCGCTTTGTACTAGATCCAATCCATCTAGACAACATGAGTTTTCCGAAAAAAAATTAGGGGAACACTGGGTTTAATATTCAAAAGTTGTAGTTGTAAAAACCCTATGTCCTAAGATACTTCTAAGAGATTACAACTCTTGGGATAGGTGTTTTCACTTTGTACTAGACCAAATCCAACCAGAAAACATGAGTTTTCCGGAAAAATTAGGGGAACACGGGGTTTAATATTCAAAAGTTGTAGTTGTAAAAACCCTCTATCCTAAGATACTTCTAAGAGATTACAACTCTTGGGATAGGTGTTTTTACTTCGTACTAGACCCAACTCAACTAGAAAACATGAGTTTTCCGGAAAAATTAGGGGAACACTGGGTTTAATATTCAGAAGTTGTAGAGGCAAAAATTGAAGTAAAACCCTCTGTCCTAAGATACTTCTAAGAGGTTACAACTCTTGAGATAAATGTTTTCACTTCATACTAGACCAAATCCAACCAGAAAACATGAGTTTTCCGGAACAATTAGGGGAACACGGGGTATAATATTCAAAAGTTGTAGTTGATAAAACCCTCTATCCTAAGATACTTCTAAGAGATTACAACTCTAAAGATAGGTGTTTTCACTGTGTACTGGACCCAATCCAACTAGAAAACATGAGTTTTCCGGAAGAATTAGGGGAACACTGGGTTTAATATTCAAAAGTTGCAGAGGCAAAAATTAAAGTAAAAACCCTCTGTCCTAAGACACTTCTAAAAGATAACAACTCTTGAGATAGGTATTTTCGCTTTGTACTAGATTCAATCCATCTAGAAAACATGAGTTCTCCGGAAAAATTAAGGGGAACATTGAGGGTGTTTTCTGATTGGTTTGGGTCTAGTACGAAGTGAAAACATCCATCTCAAGAGTTGTAACGTCGTAGAAGTATTTTAGGACAGAGGGTTTTTACTTCAATTTTTGCCTCTACAACTTTTGAATATTAAACCCTGTGTTCCCTAATTTTTCCGGAAAACTCATGTTTTCTAGTTGGATTGGGTCTAATACAAAGTGAAAACACATACTCTCATAGTTGTAACCTCTTAGAAGTATCTAAGGATAGAGGGTTTTTAGAACTACAACTTTTGAATACTACACCCAGTGTTCCTCTAATTTTCCAGAAAACTCATGTTTTCTAGTTGGATTGGGTCTAATACAAAGTGAAAACACCTATTTCAAGAGTTGTAACCTCTTAGAAATATCTTAGGACAGAGGGTTTTTACAACTAGAACTTTTGAATATGAAACCCAGTGTTCCCCTAATTTTTCGGAAAACTCATGTTTTCTGGTTGGATTGGGCGTACTACAAAGTGGAAACACCTATCCCAAGAGTTGTACTCCCAATTTTTGCCTCTACAACTTTTGAATATTAAACCCAGTGTTCCCCTAATTTTTCCGGAAAATTCATGTTTTCTAGTTGGATTGGGTCTAGTACAAAGTGAAAACACCTATCCCAAGAGTTGTAACCTCTTAGAAGTATAGGACAGAGGTTTTTACAACTACAACTTTTGAATATTAAACCCAGTGTTCCCCTAATTTTTCCGGAAAACTTATGTTTTCTGGTTGGATTGGGCCTAGTACAAAGTGGAAACATCTATCCCAAGAGTTGTAACATCTTAGAAGTATCTTAGGATAGAGGGTTTTTCAAATACAACTTTTGAATATTATACCCAGTGTTCCCCTAATTTTTCCGAAAAACTCATGTTTTCTAGTTGAGTTGGATCTAGTACGAAGTGAAAACACCTATTTCAAGAGTTGTAACCTCTTGGAAGTATCTTAGGACAGAGGTTTTTTACAACTACAACTTTTGAATATGAAACCCAGTGCTCCCCTAATTTTTCCGGAAAACTCATGTTTTCTGGTTGGATTGGGCCTAGTACAAAGTGGAAACACCTATCCCAAGAGTTGTCATCCCAATTTTTGCCGCTACAACTTTTGAATATTAAACCCAGTGTTCCCCTAATTTTTCCGGAAAACTCATGTTTTCTAGTTGGATTGGGTCTAATACAAAGTGAAAACACCTATTTCAAGAGTTGTAACCTCTTAGAAGTATCTTAGGACAGAGGTTTTTTACAACTAGAACTTTTGAATATGAAACCCAGTGTTCCCCTAATTTTTCGGAAAACTCATGTTTTCTGGTTGGATTGGGCCTAGTACAAAGTGGAAACACCTATCCCAAGAGTTGTACTCCCAATTTTTGCCTCTACAACTTTTGAATATTAAACCCAGTGTTCCCCTAATTTTTCCGGAAAATTCATGTTTTCTAGTTGGATTGGGTCTAGTACAAAGTGAAAACACCTACCCCAAGAGTTATAACCTCGTAGAAGTAACTTAGGACAGAGGGTTTTTACAACTACAACTTTTGAATATTTAACCCAGTGTTCCCCTAATTTTTCCAGAAAACTTATGTTTTATCGTTGGATTGGGTCTAGTACAAAGTGAAAACACCTATCGTAAGAGTTGTAATCTCTTAAGAGTATCTTAGGTAGAGGGTTTTTACAACTACAACTTTAGAATATGAAACTCAGTGTTCCCCTAATTTTTCCGGAAAACTCGTGGTTTCTAGGGTCTAGTACGAAGTGAAAACACTTATCTCAAGAGTTGTATCCGCTTAAAAGTATCTTAGGACAGAGGGTTTTACTTCAATTAGTGTCTCTACAACTTTTGAATATTAAACCCAGTGTTCCCCTAATGTTTCCGGAAAACTCATGTTTTCTAGTTGGATTGAGTCTAGTACGAAGTAAAGACACCTAGTTTGTAAATTTTATATTTATCAGTAAAACCAATTATTCAAAATTTCATATTTAACTAGCTTCGCCTAAATGTTTGTTTTTTATGTATATTTATTACTACAGGGGTGTGAAATATTTCCTAAACCTTTCCTAAATTTGTTTTAGCTTAGGATAAAGTTAGGAAATATTTCATGCGCATAGTTTGGAATTGTATCAAAAAAATTAAAATAAAATTCATTTTTTTTAGTCGCTCCGAATTAAAATTGGTAACTGGCGTCGAAACAGGTGTTAGGATTCTGTTCCAAAATTTCGGTTCCAATAGAAAATAAACTTGTTTCTCACAATAGCTACTCTACGTTTTATGTTAGTTAATAATTTACTCAGAAATTTTTCAATACAACTATAAAAAAATTGTCTCCCAAAGTCTTAAAAGCCTCTTGTTTTAATACTGCTTTTGGGTATTAAATTTGGCCGTTTTCTTACTATTTTAAAAAATGTGTGTGTTGCTAAGCTACACTTTTAACTCTTAGTGTAAAAGTAGGTACTTTTAATGACCATAATACTGCACCACCACTTGTAGCACAATCCAATGAAAATGGTACTGAAATTTTTTACAAAAATTCGTGTGTGGGCTGGCAATATTTATTGTATCGTGCTGGGGGTGGTACTAGAATTTTTATTACAAATTAATTACAATAAAATGGCATAATTAATCTCCTAGAAAACTACCCCGAATGGGAACAACCGTTTAAAATCATTGTACTGTACTGAGGAGGATACTAGAAGTTTTTACAAAATAAATTACAATATTGTGGATTAGTTCAATTGTCAGAATCTGCCTCTACAAAGTGAAGCTCTTTAAAATAAAGTTTCTCTGTAAAGGTCATACCTCTTAAATTTATCAAAAAAGCCCACACTCATAAAAATCTATCAAAATGTATCGAACTTCTTTCCTATGCAAGAAACAATTACTCCTGAATTTATTACAAGAACCCATACCCACAAAATTCAATCAAAATGTAATAATTAGGTATCCCTGAATTGATTAAAACAGCCCACACCCACAAAAATCGATCGTAATGTATCGAACTTCCAATGCAAGAATTTGGTATCCCTGAATTTGTTACAACAGCCCACACCCACAAAAGGAAAGGAGTTCGATACATTTTGATCGATTTTTGTAGGTGTGAGTTGTTGTAATAAATTCAGGAGTAATTGTTTCTTGCATAGGAAGGAAGTTCGATACATTTTTATAGATTTTTATGGGTGTGGGCTTTTTTGATAAATTAAAGAGGTATGACCTTTACAGAGAAACTTTATTTTAAAGAGCTTTACTTTTTAGAGGCAGATTCTGGCAATTGAACTAATCCACCATATTGTAATTTATTTTGTAAAAACTTCTAGTATCCTCCTCAGTACGGTGCAATGATTTTAAACGGTTGCTCCCATTCGGGGTAGTTTTCTAGGAGATTAATTATGCCATTTTATTGTAATTAATTTGTAAAAAAAATTCCAGTGCCATCCCCACTATACGAGTACAACAAAAATTCAGAAATACAGAAAGCGTGGTGTGATGAAAAATATATTTTTTTTTAAATTACGCCCTTAAGGGGTAATTTTTGGGGGTTGATGAGCTATGCCAATATGTTGTAATTAATTTGTAAAGAAAATACAGTACCACCCCCAGTACGATGCAATAATTATTAATTGAAATTAATAAGTTTTTGAATAATTGCACCCCAGAGGGGTAGTTTTTTGGGGGTTAAACTATGCGATATGTTGTAATTAATTTGTAAAAAATTCCAGTACCATTTTCATTGGATTGTAATACAAGTGCTGGTGCAGCATTAGGGTCATGTACTTAATGTTAGGAGAAAAATATTATAGTGAAGACCCAATGATATGTTCTGAATATAATCCGAATTGTACATTTTTTTCAGTACACCACTGCAAAAACCGTTTATCTGCGCACTCATAAAGCTTACGTGATTTTGATGGCAATAGGTTTAACACAATTCCTTTTGCTGCTTGAACTACATCCGGTGGTAAATTTGATAAATCCTCTGATTCAAACATTTTGTTCGCAATCGTGATCTCCTTAGTTTCACAAAATATTTCAACAAAATACTTCCGTGTTATTCGGATTAAACGTGGCTTTGTTTGTGTTTTTTTTTTAATATTTCACTACTTCAATATACCGGGTGACTGACACAAAGTGTTACCAACTTGAGACTGTCATTGCTGTCAAACCAATGATGGCAGAACGCTCAAATTTACACTAATGACAGTTCATTCCATTATTTACAAGCATAGCATTTTAGTGGGAATTATTCAGAACTTATCCGCAATGTAATTCAAGCGTAATAGTGTGATTGCTCTATATTTGGCTGGAAAACCACAGCCGCAGATTGTTAACCAGTTAAAACAACTGCATGTGAATAAAATGTTTGTGTATCGCACCATAAATCGTTAGACCGATACTGGCAGCATTGCAAAACGCCATGGTGGTGGACCGAAACGCACTGCAACATCGCCGTATAACATTCGGAAGGTGGAGGCCAAATTGGCTCGGAATCCGCACCGTAGTGGCAGAAAAATGACTCGTGAGGCGAACATTTCGCTCGAACGCATTCAGCACATATTGTAAGATCATCTTGGACTAAAAGCCTTGAAATTCCATATAACGCATCGGCGATTTGCCGATTTTGGTTTCCTCCGATAAGTCACCGTTCGTTATTCAGCAATATGTGAGCAAGCAAAACGACCGGATTTACCTGCCCGGCGGTTCTACTGAAACTTTGGACCAACGGATTGCCACTCGAAACCAAGCGCCGCCGATGGTAATGGTTTGGATCGCCGTAACGGCCGAAAACCGTTCACCGCTCGTTTTTTTTGGTCCGTGGCATCAAGATAAATGCTCAAATTTATCGGGATCATGTGTTGGAGGGACCGTTGAAGCCTTGGGCACAAACTCATTTCGACCGCAGAGCCTGGACATTTCAGCAGGCAATTTTCTTTACATTTCATCAAGATTAGCAGAGAAACAACGTTCCGCGGTTCATTTCAACTGCCCAATGGCCACCAAATTAGTCGGTAGCAAATCCACTAGATTTCTCGGTTTGGGGTATTTTGAAGAGCAAGTTTGGAACAAAAAATACCAAAGTGTCGATCATCTCAAGCAAGCGCTTCGCCGGGAATGGGCCAAAATACCGCAGAGCCACTTTCATGCTGCATGCAATAGCTTTGTCGGCCGTTTGAAGGCCATAATCACAGCTAAGGGTGGTCAAAACGAAAACTGCTAATGCAATTCGAAAATTTAAATATTTGTGAACATTTTTTACTTTGATTCAATAAAACTCATCAAAAAATAAAAATTCTGTGGCGTTTCCACGTGTAGCGCCATATCTCCAATCACAACATGCAAATTGTCTTGAAATTGTTTGTACACATTTTAGACACCACGCCAAGTTGAGGACACTAAATTCCACACTCGGCACTCATTGTTCCGATGATTTTTTGAACTATGAAAGAGTTAAGTGAATTTGGCCAAATACGCTTCCACATGTAGCGCCATATCGCCAATCACAACATGTATATTGTCTTGAAATTCTTTGTAAAAAATTGAGACACCATACCAAGTTGAGGACACTAAATTTCACACGCGGCTTTTTGGTTATTTTTAATAATTAAACCACGCATTTCGAATTCCAAACTTTTTTCTTTTGCAGCTACACTTTTTGATAATTTGTGAATCTACACTTTTGAGTCTACACTTTTCGTTAAAATGTGTAGCTACACTTTTCATTAACGTTAAGTACTTTACATCGGTACAATGCGTGCTCTTTATTATGATTAGGGTAGGGTAGGGTTGTTGTGGCGAACGTTGGTCTTAACGCTTGCGGCTTTGGTTGTTGCGATTGATTTTTAGGGGTATATGATGCTTTCAAGTACTTAAAGCGTTGTTCAAGAAATTTCAGAAATTCTTCGGTTTTCTAAAATTCAGTTGGGTCCTGGGGCCTTAAACTTTGATCATTTGTTATAATTCTTTGCATATTTCTTAACATTTGCTTCCATATTAAGGGAAAAATTCAGACTGGGTTAATCGATTCGAAATTGTTTCATTGGTAGGGAAACAAATGTTAAAAAATATGCAAAGAATTTAAAAAATGATCAAAGTAACATGCGATAAAACCGAATAATAATAATGGGTTTTCCAATAACAGGTTCCATTTTGAATAGCCTGCTAATTGGGCAGCTGTCAATTTTGAAGCTGTCATCTTTTGACAAGTAAAAACTACGCCATTACTAAAAATGGTACGATACACGCTTCAACAACGCATTGAATTTGTTAAAATTCACTATAAAAATGGAGAAAATTTTACAGTCACGCAGTTCGCAAGACTAAAGCACTTTTGAGTCGTCGTGAAGCACCTTATCGGCCGGCAACAGCGAAACTGGTGGAAAAATTTGAGCTGTTGGGACAAGTTAGTGATGTGAAGAATCGAAACCGTTTGCGTCGCTCAAGTCCAACTGAGAATATTGCTGCTGTAGCCCGTAGTGTTGACGAAAACCCAGGTTTGTCGATTCCTCGTCGATCTTTGGAATTAGATATTCATAAACGACATTACACCGTATTTTGCATTAAGACTAAGGTCTTAAGGCTTTTAGAGTTCAGTTAACACAAGAACTCAAGCCGATTTTCATCGAAAAATCACCTTCAGTGATGAGGCTCAATTTCACCTCGGAGGCTAAGTTAATATGCAGAATTGTCGTATTTGGGGCGGTTTTTGGGCTGGTGGTGTGATTGGACCTTACTTATTCGAAAATGAGGCTGGTGCAACTGTTACGGTGAATGGATTGCGCTACCGAGCTTTGGTTAGTGATTTTTTATAGCCGGAATCGAAAGATATTGATGTGGACGACGTTTATATTCAGCAAGACGGCGCTACGTGCCACACAAGCAACGAAACAATCGCAATTTTGCAAGAAAAGTTTCCTGACCGTGTTATTTCTTGAAGAGGTAATCACAATTGGCCACCGAGATCTTGTGATTTAACACCTTTAGACTTTTTTCTTTGGGGCCACGTGAAAGATAAGGTCTATGTCAATGCTCCACAATCGATTCAAGATCTTAAAGGTCTTGAAGTTATCGAGGACATACAGCCGCAAATGGGCGAATTGGTCATGGAAAATTTCATGAAAATAATATGGTGCTGCAAGCGTAGCCGTGGCGGCCATTTGGCTGACATTCATTGATTTCTCTTAAAAAATACTTGTTTTTTTAAATATCAAAATGAAACCTTTTATTAGAAAACCCTTTATAAAGAATTATAAAGCAAAATAATTTTCGAATGCGGAAATTTACGCCGATTTCAAGAATATGGACCTTGGACTGAACTTATTCGTAGTGTTTCATTGTCCAATTTCTGCGATAATGTGAAAATTATAAATGAATTTCAGGATTCGACGTTTATTCCTAGGCTTGATGAGTGAACGCACTTATTAGTTGCTTCGGGACAATTCCTAATTGCGGCTGATGATAATGTAATAATTGATGGTTGGTTTAGTGACGGATTTAGGCCAGCTGATCTAATTAAGCCTTTGTTGTTGTACCTATTGTTTACGGTACTCCAGGCCATTTTATAATTATCAGCAGTGCATTCCAAGTGGCATATTAGTTTAGCTGCTGCTCCTCTAACAAGATGGTTTTTCAGATAGTTTATTCTATGCGTGTATGAGAGCGTGAATAAACGTGAATATTTTAATCGTCACTGATAGTTGATGTTTCTTCTATCGCAGTGGTCATTTCAATTGTCTTCTTTGCGTATAATTTTATTTTAATGTGCAGTATCCTAATTTCTCAAGGTCATCATCTGAGGCCTCGACACAAAGCTCTTCAATCCTATCAATTATTTGATTCATAACACGCTGTATGTAGCGCAGATATTTTTGGTCTACGACATTTCTCTGCACAATTCCCTCATTTTAAAATCCTGTCTTCGTAGCATTTGGTTGAGTGTGCTTTTGCTGCTTTGATCTATCGGTGTGTTGATATTTTGTACGAGCTTTTTATTAGAATCGTCTGTCTCGGGGGGTATGAACTCTAGGCTGTACGATGGCGTTAGCTGTCTTTGCCGTGTCGTATTGTTTAACCGCTGTCCATATTTGTTGTAATTGCTCTCTAATTGAGATATTTTTCCTCTAACTATGTTTTGTTAATCAAGTAAGTTATCCATTATGGCCGATTGTTTGGTGACTGTTGCTTGATGATACTTGGATTCACAGGGTATTGTATAGCGCTTGATTATGTTTGAAAAATTCGTTGGTTGTTAACTAAACTTGACTTTGAAATTAATTTGGCCGGTTGGTGTTTGGCTTTGAAATTAATTTGTTGCTTGTTGTTAAAGGACAAGTTCGCACTATTTCAGAGTCATGGTCAAAGCTAGTGGTAAATGAAAACATGAAGTTCTGTATTAAGGGTTATTCAATTTTTAGTCGATCCTGATTGGATCTTGTAGATCATGCGGTTTCTTCCTTCGCAGCCGTCTTATCGGGTTTGAATCATCCAACATACGACGTATCTCAGCATTTTGGTGTAGACTAATACGTTGCATATGTTTTCTCGCGTGTTTGCTTATTTCTTCACTAACGAAATCCATCTTCCGATCTCTATGGAGGTTGTCATTTCCTATGTACCACAGTGCATTAACTATTCCACGTAGGACTTTGCTTTGGAATGACTGGATGATATTGACATTGGTTTTCTTTGTACAGCCCCAGAGCTGAATACCGTAAGTCCACAGAGGTTTTAGGATTTGCCGGTATAGTAGCAATTTATTATGTAGAGTTAGCTTAGAATTTCTTCCTAATAGCCAATCCATCTTTCTGTATTTGGTGTTTAACTCTTCTTTTTTCTTTTTCACATGCTCTTTCCATTTTAGTTTCGCGTCTAGAGTCATGCCTAGATATTTTGCCGTGTTTGCATAAGGAACTTGCTGGGAGTTTAGTTCTACTGGTATCCAGTTGACCTTCTTGTTGGTAAAGTTTACGTGAACAGATTTTGTTTCATTAAGTTTTATTCGCCATCTCTTGCGGTCCAGGTATTGACAATATAAGTAGCTCTTTGCAATTTGCTTGTAGATTCTTCTATGCAATTAGCAACTGCCAAGATGACCTTATCATCCGCAAACGTCGCTCTGTTAGTCTGTCTCCTCTGTCGTTGGCAGGTCCGAGGTGTATAGAACATATAAAGTTGGTCCTAGAACGCTACCTTGTGGTACCCCTGCTGATATTTTCTTTATTTCTAAGTATTCGCCATCTAATTTAACTCGAAAGTGTCGGTTAGATATGTAAGATTTTAAAATTTCATAAAACTGCTTTGGTAAGTCTCTTTGTAATTTATATTCCAAGCCTTTATGCCATACTCTGTCAAAGGCCTGTGCTACATCCAGGAAGACGCTTGAACATACTTTCTTTTTTTCAAGTACGTCTTCAATTATGTTTGTAATTCGTTGAAGCCAAATTGATGTGGAGGAACAAGATTTCTTTAGGAGTAGTTGGGAGTAGGGAAATCATCCGATACGAATTTTTGTCATTTAGTGGTTTGTTGGGTTTGGGTATCATAATTACTTCTGCTACTTTCCATTGACTTGGAACGTGTTTAAGTCTGAACACTGCATTAATTATTTGGAGTAGTTTACATAGACCTTTTTCAGGAAGAGCTTTTACTATTTGTCCTGTAATTAAGTCATATCCTGGAGATTTCTTTGTATTTAGGTTGAGATTGATTTCCTCTTTTAATTCTTGTAGTGTGACAGGAGATATATTGCAGTTATCCATTTTATATACTGGTGGTATGTTTTCCTCTGCAGTTTGTCTAGGTAGTGGCTGAAACGTGTACTCGAGGTCGGTTGCAAACAACGAAGCTTTTTGCTTTGCACTTATAGCCCATGTGCCATTTTGATTTTTTACTGGTGAAATTTGTAGTTTAGGTGGTTTTAAACTTTTTGTCGCTTTCCAAAGGGAATACTCGGTATCTTTTTCCCACTCAAGTATTTATTAATGGATTCGTTTTTGATTGCTTTAATTAGCAACTTTAGTTTATTGGATAAAAAATTTAGAGTTGTTTTATATTCTGGCGCTCGACTTCTTTGCCAGGCTTGTCTTGCTTTTCGTTTTGCTGCAACCAGTTCCTAAACTTCTAGAGGATAAATAGCATTACGGCGCATTTCCTTTGAACTTAGGGGGTACTACTCCACGCCGCTTCTTGTATACTGTTGTTGAGTTGTTTTAGTTCTTCTTCTAGCTCTATCGGGGTTTTTATTGGCACCTGAAGATCAATAGTATCGTCAACAAATATCTGGAATTTCTCCAAGCTGGTTTTTTTGTTCGTTAGCGAAGGTGAACTAGTTTTTTAAACAATCGGTGCACTGATTGTCATATTAACAGGCGTGTGATCCGACTATAGTTTTCGTCTATACCTTTGGTGATAAAGAAGTCAATGATATCGGGTATTTTGTTTCTATCCGTAGGCCAATAAGTTGGTTGATCTCCAGAATTAAATTCGCAGTTGCATAGTCTTCCTGCTGCAAACAGTTCTCTTCCTTTTTTAGAGGTTACTCTTGATCCTCATTAGTTGTTTTTGCATTAAAATCACCTCCGATTATGAAACTTGATCCAAGTGATTTAAATAACGTGCAATAGTCTTCTTTAGTTAAATAACATCTTGGGAGACTACTTGCATAAATTCCTCTTCAATGTTAAGATCTATAAAGTGTTTGGTGTTTTCTTTTATAACCACCGACGATCCTCACCTTTTCCTTCCTGCTGGATGAATGGCGTGGTAACACCTGTATCCATATATTTTAAGATATGAAGTTGAAGTAAAATGGGTTCCGATACTATAGGCATACATCTATTTTTTCAGTATTTAGGAAAATTTCTAATTCTGGAATATGTTGCATTAGCCCATTTGCATTCCAGGTTCCTATTCTTAATGTTTTATTTGTTGTTGTTTGCATCATTTTAATAGAGCATGGATTTCATTTTATTTAGAGAGTCTTGCTTACCTAACCTGTTGCTCAAAACTTGAAGGCATTTCTCTTGTTTAGCTAGACGAATGTTACGAGCTTCCATGTTTCTTAGTATCTTTTGAAGCACTGCTGTACCTTCAATAGTGTTCTCCGAAATAACTTGTTTTGTCATGACTTCTTGCGAGTACAGTTTTGGTTTCGATTCTCCCGTTTTGCTAGCATGAGGTTTAGGTTCCTCTTTGGTGGAAGTTTGTTAATTTTTTACCGATATTCCTGGACTTTGTTTTCGCGTTTTATTCTTTGTAGCTCCTTAGCTATTTGACATCCTTGGTAGTTTGCGGGTTGTGACTTATTGCAATTGACACATTTTGCAGCAATATTTTTACTAACCGGGCATACCTGGACATGATGCTTTCCGGCACTTTTCACGCATCTAGACTCTCTTTGGCAATATTTCTGCGTATGATTAAAACCTTGACATATTTTGCACTGTGGTATTTACACGCTATTTTTTCAATGGCTCTATTTTAACTCTCATTTGAACAATTTGAACTCCCTATTCAGTTTCGATTTTTTCTTTTTTAATAATGTTTACGGCATTTTCTATTTGATAACCCTTTTGCTTGAGATCCTCAATAATTTCCTCTTTTGCACAGGTTGGGTGAAGACCCCCATAACTTTAATTGGGCGATCATTTTTATCCTCATAGGTAAACCACTGATGCCCCTCGGAATTAAGCTTTGTAGCCAAAGCTCTATAAGTTTCGGAGTCTACAACATTAATTTTCCAGGCGCCGTTGTGTAGAGATACGAGTTTGTAGTCGGCTATCGTAATCGATTTTATAATCGATTGTATAGTGGGGAAATTTGATATCCCGACGACATTTATTGGTGGAAGTGATTTTTCTTTTGGTTTAGCTGGTTGTTGTTCTAGAGCTAGTTGTTTCTTGATGATTAACTGGTTTCTAGAAACCTCTTTCGAAGTTGATGGTAAAGTCACTGCCATTTCTGGTGTGTGTTGCGCTTACCTTTTCTTACTTAGCCTTTTATTCCGGTTCAACATCCAATTTGTTTCTCTTTAATGAGAGAATGAGTTAATGTCATCATCGACTGTTGGGCTGGGTGTCGTCCCAAGTTCTGCATGTATTTCAATTGCTTTTTTGAGTTCTTCATTCTCTTTCTTTAAAATTGTAAATTCTTCTTTCAATTTAGTAGTAAATTGTTTTATTTCTCTTAGTTTGTTCACGGAGTTCGGCATTTTCCTTCTCGTACTGAAATATATTTCCAGTTGAAGATCTTGGTGATCATGATAATTTGAACTTCGTCCAAATGGGTTAAACAATGATTGTCCAGTGTGGATTTGGCGGCATATCTGCTGCTGTACCACCTGGGGTATTACATTCCGTATTTGTTGTACTCATTGTTTGTTTTAGCCAATTTATAACACTGGCATTTGGGCCCGGTAGCACTTTGCTACTGACGCGGCTATCTTGGTGTTACCTAGGTGTACACAGAGACAGCCGAAGCCCTCCGACTACCCTAAGCTGAGGGGCATATACACTATAATGAATTAGTTTATAATTATTAAATTTTTTTTTATTATAAAATGGCTGCAGCGAATTTTTAACCGAAGAGTTATAAATATTATCCATAAAAAACTTGTTTGAAATTTTTTTTATTTTTAGTTTCCTGTGACCTAAAAAATTAAAACAACGTCACATATAGAAAAAAATTAACGAATTTTCACAAAAAAAATTCGCCTTAAGCATTTTGCAATAAAGACTAACTAGCGTTTATTTAAAGCAAACAGCTCAGCTGACAAAAGTAGGGAAATATGTTTACGACCTACTTCTAAGTAGAACTTCACACAATTTAAACATTATTAAACTTAATTGCTCCCTATCAGCTAATCGTTAAAGCTTTCAATATAAATGGCATCAACAAATAATTTCCAACAAAATTTACGACGGCAGTCATACGAACCAACCACCACTTGTAATAAAAATCACATTGCAATTATCGGTCTCTAATTGATTCATCACCCGCAAAAAATACAAGAAATCGAGAAAATAAAATCCAATTCCGTAAATTCCCAATTGGAACTTGATCACCAATCTAAAATAATTACAGTGACAGTTGCAACAGTCAATTAAAAAACATATAAAAATAAAAAATAAAAAAATATTATTGTCGCATATCACAGCATGCAGCCGGCAGCACAGCACAGCACATACATATAAAAATGATATGAGAAGGAGGAAAATGAAGAAGAAGAAAATTAAAAGTCGATTAAACTGGCTTAACTTTGCTTATCTTCTTTTGGGATTTTCTTTTAAATTCTCTAGAGCTTTTGCTCTATAAATATCTAAATATAAATATATTCAATGACGTTTCAGATTTTTTATTTTTTATTTTGTATATCGGGTTGGTATTGTTGTTCTGTGCCAAACACCCTTAAACAATTTTTTTTGCGCCATATGAAAAATCGGGAAAAAACAAACATAAAAATTAGGGATGAATAGAAAAAAAAAATGTAAATAATTTAAATTGGGAAAAATACGGCGAAGAAGAAGAGGAACTGCGCGCACACAGAACAGAATTCTAATAAATCTGTAACAATGCCTGGAGCTATTACAATTAATTTGAAAGTGTGAATGAAGTAACAAAACCATATAGAATAGAACTAAGGGGAAGGCATCATCATCATCATCATCGTCGTCGTCGTCATCGTCATATACACCGCCGATCATACAGAAATATAATTATTATTGGAAGCATATAAATTATGGCGCACAAATGTTATCAACAAATTTTTTTTTATTTTTTATTTTGGTTGTCAAAAACTTTAAATTAACTGTAACGACAATATAAAATACGGCAGTTGGAGAATACCTGAAAATTATGGAAAATTTCTAACCTCAAGTACGTACATATATAAGAGGAGTGTATATACCTACCAATATACGGATGATTTGTATTTCCAATTTTTTTTGTGCCAAAGAAGTAACACAAAACTCGAAATCTAATTCAAAAGTTTCATTTTTATTATTTCTTGGTAATAATAATCTCAGAATCATTGTGTGTAGTAAACGCGATTGAGTTTTTATATTTGGGACGTCGACGGTGGTGGATTTTGTTCATTTAATATTCATGAGTGGGAAATAAAATAAGGAATCAAGTCGCGTGTGCTTGCACTATAAAATGTGTGTGTGTGTGTGTGTACATAATATATACAAATAAAAAAGGAAAATAATAAGAAATTGAACTGTTTTAAATTATTTAAATGAATTGTATTAAGAAAATATACAGACCCACCATTTCCTCGAGACATTAGTATTTGTATTATAACATCTAATCGTATATGTGTGTGGGGCAGGCAACAAAGGCATACGAAAATTTTAAGTTTATGGATTTACCATTTTCATTACATTATTTGCTTTCGTTTGTTTTGTTTTCAGTTTTAAGGATTTTAAATGGACAATTTCTATGATTTATTGGTCTGAAAACTTCTTTTCTTGTATAATGTCGAAGGAAAGGCTATAACAACATTATATATTGTGTGTGTGTGTCTATAGATATACCTATCTATATATATGTAGAGCTAGAGAAAGATTGTCTTTTGATATTTGAACAAGAAACAAATTATTGATTTAAGAAATCTTTTTGTTTTCCATGTGCCATTTTCCATTTTCCTTTTATTTATTTTTTTGTAAAAGATTTATTATTTTTAGAAGTTTTTCTATTTCTTCGACGGAGTATAAAATACAGTGTAATAAAAAGGAATTAGTTTTAGTATGAGATCAAGGTCAATACGACCTCTAGTACACCATACCGTTTTAGTACGATTACGAAACGAGAAAAACCGTACATATTGATTTGTGTATGTCACATAAAGTGGTTACTGACAAGTAAATATTCCTTACAAGATGTAATTTTGATTTGATTTTAATCTGAATAGCACAAAGCGGTCTACCCTGCCAGCCTAGCAATAATCATATTTTTATTGTACTCTCGTATGGTTAAGTTCTGTGGCTCGGTGACAAATTGATTTTTTTTGTGTTCGGTTTGAAATTTATTGTGAGCTTTATATGATGGTGAAAATGAAATATTGCGGAACAAATTTTTTTTTATTAGTATACAAAAAGGATGAAACATCTTCAAAAGCTCTTTAAGCATATACGAGTAGGATGATGGGATACGAAAATTGAATTTTTGTGAGAAATATATAATTTATATTAGTATGATATTTTTGGTCTCAAAATTGAATTTCAAGATTTCTGCTGAAATATAATTTTTTCACATTTAATGTGTTATCGCAACTGTTTTGGAATTAAGTGGTTCCGTTTACGTTTGAATTTTAAAGTTAGAAAATTGTATAAATAATAATCAAAATGCCCTTATTTCCACCAGACTTTAAACTACACAGCCAATTTTGTAACTTTGATTTTCATAATGTCGAGCTCCTAGTTAGTCCTAGTGTTAGTGACAAGTTAAGAATTCGGATAGAATTCGAAATTTTAAAAAACAACTTTAGTACTCAAAATCCAAACTGGAACTAACTGAACATAAAATAAAATAATTTGTTTTGTATGAAAATTAAAATTATCCTAATTTGCTTAAAATACATAAAACAAATTCTTATTGTTGAATCTAAAAACTTGGTATTCGCGTGTTTAGGCACGTTGTGCAGGTACAACTTTACTGATGATGTTAACTCCTTCCTTCCTAAACATCCACCTGGATGGGTAGAATTACAGATTGATTAGTGGGAAGTTCCTCTTGGACCGTTGGTTTTGGGCAAAACAGCAGTCCTCTTCTATGTGCGAAATAAAGACAAAGCCACAAATAATGACTATGCTGCGACCGCTTCCTTGCCTTCGTTAAATAGCTCCTGCAATTGTGCAATGTTACCCAGATACAGATCGTGCAAGTATCCAGAATTTATTTTTAAGCCTGTGTTGTTCGTGGTTACCTACGAAGGGTAAAACTTGGAATGTTTTCACTCTTTATTTACGAGGGTAGATTTGTTGATTTGGACTGTCTCGTTAGCATATTGCACTGAAATTGAAATTGAAATTGAAATTAAAATTGAAATTGAAATTGAAATTGAAATTGATACTGATATTGATACTGATATTGATATTGATATTGATATTGATATTGATATTGATATTGATATTGATATTGATATTGATATTGATATTGATATTGATATTGATATTGATATTGATATTGATATTGATATTGATATTGATATTGATATTGATATTGATATTGATATTGATATTGATATTGATATTGATATTGATATTGATATTGATATTGATATTGATATTGATATCGATATCGATATTGATATCGATATTGATATTGATATTGATATTGATATTGATATTGATATTGATATTGATATTGATATTGATATTGATATTGATATTGATATTGATATTGATATTGATATTGATATTGATATTGATATTGATATTGATATTGATATTGATATTGATATTGATATTGATATTGATATTGATATTGATATTGATATTGATATTGATATTGATATTGATATTGATATTGATATTGATATTGATATTGATATTGATATTGATATTGATATTGATATTGATATTGATATTGATATTGATATTGATATTGATATTGATATTGATATTGATATTAGTATTGATACTGATATTGATATTGATATTGATATTGATATTGATATTGATATTGATATTGATATTGATATTGATATTGATATTGATATTGATATTGATATTCATATTGATATTCATATTGATATTGATATTGATATTGATATTGATATTGATATTGATATTGATATTGATATTGATATTGATATTGATATTGATATCGATATTGATATTGATATTGATATTGATATTGATATTGATATTGATATTGATATTGATATTGATATTGATATTGATATTGATATTGATATTGATATTGATATTGATATTGATATTGAAATTGAAATTGAAATTGAAATTGAAATTGAAATTGAAATTGAAATTGAAATTGAAATTGAAATTGAAATTGAATTTGAAATTGAAATTGAAATTGAAATTTAAATTGAAATTGATATTGAAATTGAAATTGAAATTGAAATTGATATTGATATTGATATTGATATTGATATTGATATTGAAATTGAAATTGAAATTGAAATTGAAATTGAAATTGAAATTGAAATTGAAATTGAAATTGAAATGGATATTGAAATTAATATTGAAATTAATATTGAAATTTAAATTGAAATTGATAACGAAATTGATATCGAAATTGAAATTGAAATTGAAATTTATGAAATTGAAATTGAAATCGGAATTGATATTAAAATTTAAATTAAATATTGTGATAATAATGGAAAACCTACCACACTAGGTTTTATGATTTAATCTTTGCAATCTGTCATGGGGTCGAAACACTCCTAACTCTTTCTAATGGGATTCGAAGCCGGTACCTCCCAATCTAAACGCCAAAATTTTAACCACTACGCCGTTTGGTCGGTGCGGTAGGTTTTTGATATGAGTTTTATGGATGCGTCTCCCAGAATTAGTTGTAACAGTGACATTGTTTGTTGTTTTGTGCCACTGTTTCTTGTCGAAATTTCGGCTTATCCTTTCGTTGGATTTATTTAATTGCCGTACAAATGGTGTCGCCAGCTTCATCGGTCCTCGGACCGACTCTCCTACTACTTTCCCTTGTAATGGTGGCGTCTTGATTTTTGGGAAGTCTCTCGACTAGATCCTCATCTACTTTTGTCTTGAGATCTGCAAGATTTTGGAAATGGGTTCTCTGTGTTTTTCTGAAAAATATGTCATTAGGTTTCCATTGTTTAATCGATTGTATAGAGTCGTTATAGGGGTTGGGAAGGTGTTTGATAAATTTAGATACCAAAAGTATTTAAGTAGTCCGTTACGATAGGATTCGCAAAGCTTTTCTCATTGTCCATCACGAGTATGCGAGGTACAGTGAAATAAGTGCGAGAACGATTTATTCTTAATGCGAAACAACATTACGCTTTGAAAATTTATTCATCCAAGATATAAATCTTATCGTTTTGTTTTCCATTATGTCCAAATCAAGGATTTTCTCAGGTTATGTTGGAACAGGTGTTTCTTGGAGAGCAAGACGATGAAGATGTCCATCGTATTTATTTGTATTGCAGGTATCGCAGGTTTGCGCGTATTTTTTATTCAAACTGGCTGTCCTTGTATTATATTAGTGTTCTAAAATTTGCTTTCGGAATTCCATGTGATTCCTGTGTGCCCGCTTGTGTTTGCAATCTGTTCTGGGGCCGAAGCACTCTCAACTTTCTCGCGATTCGCTTTTCCCATTATTACTTTTACGCCGTTGGTAGCCAATTCGAACACGTACGGCGATTTTCGTACAACCATCTGCACATTGCATAGCTCCATGCCAGCCTATAGTACTGGCAATGGGGTCATAGTTGTGTTCCTTTCCATCACAGATCGTAATCTGATGGTGAAAATTTTATTTTGCATCCTGCCTTTATCGGGATTCGAACCCGGTACCTCCAGATCCAAACGCCTTAGCTTTAGCCACTGGGCCGTTTGGTCGGCGGGTTCTTCCTGTTGCAGAAGCTGAATATACTTATCCGGGATTTTGATGCCGTTGATGATGCAATTGCTCCTTTAGGATCTTTCTTAAAATTGATTTGTTTATGTGTTTGTGGTAAGAGGGATGGGGCTCTTCATGGGTGTAAATGTCCTGCACTTTCTGATAGACTATTTGGTTCCTGAAGACATTGATGGGTGCGTCACAGCATCGAAATAATTTGGTAGAATTATCTTTCGCACTATGAATAGCTCCAGTGGCGGACGATGATTTCGCTTCAAGTTTCATTCTTGATAAACTGTTAGTTACCTCATTGTTTGTAAATTAGCTCATAACTATACTCCTCCAATCGAGTTTTCCAGCGCTTCAACTTGGCATTGTTGTTCTTATTACTTAGTGTAAACGTTGGCGGTTGGTAGTATGTCAGAATTTTGATTTTGGGGTCCCTATATAAATAGTTGCGAGGGTTATCCAGTGCCCATATTATGGCCAGTATCACATTCTCATTTGATGCACAATATTCTTCGGTCTTATTCAGTGACCGACCTGGAAAAGCAGGTAATTGATCGGTTTTTCCCGATATCTTCTAGGAAGCGTCAGTAGCTAGCAGAAAAGGTTTGTTAGAATTTGGAAAAATTAACATTTTCGTTGACGACAGAGGCTTTTTGATATTAGGAAACGCTTCTAATACCTTCTGGGCTAGGTCAATTTTCACTTCCTTGGATTATCGAGGATAATAATGTCGTACATACCAGAGTTTGCCAATGAATTCCTTCAAAACATTATGTATCATCCGTCGAAAGGTTGCGAGCCTTAGAGATTCATATTTTCCATTCATGGTGTGGTCTTTGGAATATCAACGATCAACGGTGGTAAAACAGCTGGAATTTTCGAGATTTGCTAGGTAGTTGAGATATCCTATATTTATGTTGGGAACTCCGTCTACAGTGCCAACAAATTATGTTGCAAGTTGTATTAATTGAACTGTTTGGGTTAAGTTAATTAGTTCTCTTAATACAAGGATGGCAACATTGAGGTTGATACTGGATCAACCGGTGAACTTCTAAGTAAATACTCACAGTTATTATGAATCGAGATTTATAAATTTATACCAGAAGTGGATTTTATTTCGAAATGAAGAATACGGTATGAGAATAAGTCTAGGCCTTAACTAACCTCCTGAAATCTACTACCATTCGATATTTCTTCATTTGTTCTTCACTGCTTTACCTCTATCCAAATTTGGGAGTTATAGCGGCTTTTGGAGGGTCACATAATTTTATCCGCGAGGAGTTGAGCAATTTGCTTGTCCACTTATTGCCTCATGCTATATGGGTGGTATATAGCGGTTCCTTATTGGTGGTTTTGATTTCAGCGCACACCTCGTTATCGATATAGTTTCGAAGTTATTGATGGGTTCAACGAGCATTGCGAATTTCGAGATGACTGTGTGCAATAGTTTTTTAGTGTCAGGTAAAAGATCACCATTCCGGACTTCCATATTGTTGACGTGTCATCAACCGATTTCAATCCTGGTAGAATGAAAAAATGGATAGTATTGTGGATTGCTTGCTTTTGAAGGATGCCCCACTAACTTTAAGACTGATTTTGATGTCACCTCCCGCTGTTCTGGCTTGGAATTGATTCTCGGTTGGTTTGGCATTACCGGCTATCTCGGATTTTATACAGTTCTTATTGAATCCGGTGTCAAAGAGAGCTTTAGTATATCAACGGAAAACAACGCTGAGTCGGCACTGTCCCGCATTTTTAGCTCAATACATCGGTTTATTTCGTAGGATGTCGTAGTTGGCAGGATGTCGTAGAGTGCACCCCGGGATGTGTGAACGAGGGAAGAATCGGACGTGCGTCGGACCGAACGTATGTTTCCGTTTAGCTGAATGTTTTTCGGGTGGTGAACGGCTTCCTGCTGTACGGTTACGAATATAATTGATTACAAACAATTCTTTACATTGCTTTAACTCTTTTCAGGCACTGGTTTGCTGGCTACAAGGCCCACACCTTCCAACTCCACGTTTTCTGTAAATATCATTAAATCTACAACATCATGCGACAGGCTGGACTCATTATCTCTTGCTGAGATAATTTTCTTTTTGTGTTGGTCTTATTTTGCCAGCGCCGCCTGTTTTTACGTATCTTGCGTTTTTTATAGAGCGTGCGCCAGTTTCCATCATTGTGTTCTGTTGGTTCGGTGATCCACACTTATGGGACCAATATATTTTCACAATCGCGTCAGCATACAGACCGATTATCTGGGCGCTGGCTTACGAAGAAGTCGTCTACTTTATCCAACGTCTAGTTTGGCGGTAAGTGCAATGACAGCCACTGCCAAACATGGTTATGGTGAACTTTTAAAGATGTTTTTCTCTTTGACCGATGATCCAGATTATAATCGTTCTGCACACAGTGTGGTTTATCTTATTTATACAAAAGGTCGTTTGCCTTTTTCAAAACCACGTCATCTGGACCTGATCAGACATAAGTATGCGCTTATCGAATTTCAACATATGGTAAATTTGGGCATATGCCCACTATCCTCTTCTGCCGTAGCATCTCCCCTTCACATGGTCAAAAATAAAAACGGAATAGATTGTGGATTATCGAGGTCTAAATGCCGTTACAGAGCCGGATCAATATCCGATCCCGCATAACCAAAATTTATCTTCACACTTGACGGATGTAAAATTTTCTCAAAAATTAATTTGATAAGGGCATACCACCTAATTCTCATTGCGCCCGAGGATGTGCTAAAAACAGCAATAATCACTCCGTTTCGGAATGCCGCCCAGACATTTCAGCAGTTCATGAACGAAGTGGTCAAAGACTTAGATTTTAAATACGTCTGCATAGACGATATACTCGTGGCCAGCAAAAATGAAGATGAGCACAAAATTCATTCTAATCAACTGTTAAATTTGGAAAAAATATTGAAATTTCAAAATGTGAATTCAGCTTATTTGCACTCGACTTCATTAGCCACCAAATTTCCGAAGACGGCATATTACCTTCACCAAGACGAATCGAAGCCATCACAGAGTTTTCGGCCCAAATCCGTATAGATACGGCCATAGGTTCGTTCCTAAATTAGCCGAATTGTTTATGATAAATAACTCTAAAAGCTTCACTTGGCCTAATGTAAGTGATGTTGCATTTGACCAAATAAAAAAGCACTCGCCTACGCGACTTTGCTGGCGCGCCCTCAGAGTAATGCCAGTTTAAGTATAATGACAGATGCCTCAGATATTGCCATTGGAGTAGTGTTACAACAGTGGAATAAGAAAGTAAATATTCGGCCTTTGACAGGGAGGTACTTGCTATTTATTTCAGAATCACTTCTTTTAGTCAGAAGAGTCCCCAGCAAACTCGACATTTAGATTTTATCGCTCAGTTCTTCAAAACACCAAAAACTGTGGATATAAACGTCGTCTGTACCCGTCTCACTTTTTTTACTTTGCATTACCTTCTCTAAGTTGCGCCTGTAGTTTGTACGAAACAGTTCAATCGCCCTTAATTTTTCGACTAAAGCAGAATAAAATTCGCCTTATTTATTCTTATTCTTGTAGTTATCAATTTTTACTTGCCACAATACTTGAAAACTTTTATATTTATTCAAAAGCTCAGAATAAAATTTTTTTTATTGCCGGTTAACGCCATGGTATGAATTTAAGTAATACAATCATGATTGCGCTGGCTAATGATTGAAGGGAAAAATTCAAAAATGTTTGATATTTCGTCAATCATTTTTACAGGAATGCGTAAGCTTTCAATAACACCATACACTACCAAAATGATTGCGCAAACACGATGATTGTCAAGCGCGTTTGCAGGTGTATGGGGACCATGATGCTTGACGTCTTACTTATAAATTTGCGTTCCATTAAACATCTACTCACAAGTACTAGCAAATAGTTTGATAACGCCAAGAAATTCTGCTATTGTGTGCAAATTACCGTAATCTAAAGTAAACGAATGCTGTAAGAGGCGCCATCTGTAAAAGCGGTCCAAAACTATTGGAAGATAAGATAAACAACAAAATGTCGAAAATTTAAGCAAAGTCTAAGCCAAACAGTCTATTAAATTTTACCGTAAAAATTCTAAACTAAAGTTTTAATTTGAAATATCGGAAGCAGGTGAATCTGGCTGTTTATTATCTGCCAGTATTTCTGTTTGTGACATTTGACACTCCGACAATTTCAAAATAAACTTTTACCTGATTAGTTTAGTTCGACTATTTCGGCCAAAAACGAAAAGTGACATCATCAACTATACCCATTTGCCAGTAATGCATGCATTACGTTGTGCTAGAGTTTGTTAATGAAAAATCATATGGTATTGAAAATAAAAAATTGGAAAAAATATTTTGTAAAAACTTTACGAAATTTATGAAATTTTCAAATTCAATTGAAAAGCTGTGAGAGAGCAAATTCCAACTGAAGAACAATAAGGGAATCAACAATCTATATTGAAAATTCTCGACATTGTCTACGCCAAAATGAATTGTCTACGCGATTTTCGACACCATCATGGCGAAAATTCCGGATTATACGCGTAGACGCACAATATCACTGTGCGCAAACCACCTTTATGAAACCACTAACAAATTAAAATACCAAATCAACGTGACTTACATTTTTTTAATATGTCTTATTTTGTTAACTAATCGATTTCGAGCACAAAGCGATCATCTTCCGAGTTCATTTTGCAAACTAGGTTACCACTCTATCGGAGTGAAGTTTATGCCAAAATAACAAAATATACACTGTGTTCTATAAGTACCTAGAATTAAAAAAAACACTCAGAAATTGTACTTTCAAAATATTTAATTTTTGTGAAAAGTTTTGAGTGAATTTTATAATAAGAAATTTTTAAAGGGTGATTTTTTTGTGGTTAGGATTTTCATGCATTAGTATTTGACAGATCACGCGGGATTTCAGACAAGGTGTCAAAGAGAAAGATGCTCAGTATGCTTTGACATTTCATAATGAATAGACTTACTAACGAGCAACGCTTGCAAATAATTGAATTATATTACAAAAATCAGTGTTCGGTTCGAAAAGTGTTTCGCGATTTACGTCCGATTTATGGTCTACATAATCGACCAAGTGAGCAAACAATTAATGCGATTGTGACCAAGTTTCGCACTCAGTTTACTTTATTGGACATTAAACCAACCACACGAATGCGTACAGTGCGTACAGAAGAGAATATTGCGTCTGTTTCTGAGAGTGTTGCTGAAGACCGTGAAATGTCGATTCGTCGCCGTTCGCAGCAATTGGGTTTGTGTTATTCGACGACATGGAAGATTTTACGCAAAGATCTTGGTGTAAAACCGTATAAAATACAGCTCCTGCAAGAACTGAAGCCGAACGATCTGCCACAACGTCGAATTTTCAGTGAATGGGCCCTAGAAAAGTTGGCAGAAAATCCGCTTTTTTATCGACAAATTTTGTTCAGCGATGAGGCTCATTTCTGGTTGAATGGCTACGTAAATAAGCAAAATTGCCGCATTTGGAGTGAAGAGCAACCAGAAGCCGTTCAAGAACTGCCCATGCATCCCGAAAAATGCACTGTTTGGTGTGGTTTGTACGCTGGTGGAATCATTGGACCGTATTTTTTCAAAGATGCTGTTGGACGCAACGTTACGGTGAATGGCGATCGCTATCGTTCGATGCTAACAAACTTTTTGTTGCCAAAAATGGAAGAACTGAACTTAGTTGACATGTGGTTTCAACAAGATGGCGCTACATGCCACACAGCTCGCGATTCTATGGCCATTTTGAGGGAAAACTTCGGAGAACAATTCATCTCAAGAAATGGCCCGGTAAGTTGGGCACCAAGATCATGCGATTTGACGCCTTTAGACTATTTTTTGTGGGGCTACGTCAAGTCTAAAGTCTACAGAAATAAGCCAGCAACTATTCCAGTTTTGGAAGACAACATTTCCGAAGAAATTCGGGCTATTCCGGCCGAAATGCTCGAAAAAGTTGCCCAAAATTGGACTTTCCGAATGGACCACCTAAGACGCAGCCGCGGTCAACATTTAAATGAAATTATCTTCAAAAAGTAAATGTCATGGACCAATCTAACGTTTCAAATAAAGAACCGATGAGATTTTGCAAATTTTATGCGTTTTTTTTTAAAAAAAAGTTCTCAAGCTCTTAAAAAATCACCCGTTACAACAAAACACAGTACGAATCGCACAAAAGTGATCGTAGTGGTTCTGAAGTAGAACTGGACGTAAGAAAAATATCTCGTTTATCCACATGCTCGGAAATTTCGGAGATTCTAGTTATTCGAGAGAGAACATCATTGAGTGTAATCCGAAAATTTTTAAACATTTGGAATTATTTAACTCGGCCCCTTCGGATCGCACAGAATTGATCGAAGTGGTTCTGAACTAGAACTTGGTGTAAGAAACAAATCTTATTTATCCACACGTTCGGAAATCTCTGAGAATTTAGAAAATCGAGAGAGAGAGAGATCATCATTGAGTGTAATCCTAAAATTCTTAAACATATGAAATAATTTATCTCGGCCCCTCCGGATCGCACAGGGATGATCAAAGTGGTCCTGAACTAATACTTGATGTAAGAAATAAATTTTATTTACCCACATGCTCGGAAATCTCTGAGACTTTTATTACTCGAGAGAGAACATCATTGAGTGTAATCCGAAAATTCTAAAACATATGAAATAATTTATCTCGGCCCCTACAGATCGCACAGAGATGATTAAAGTGTTTCTGAACTAGAACTTGATGAAATTAGCAAATCGTATCTATCCACATGTTCGGAGATCTCTGAGATTTTAGTTGGTTTTCAGTTTTTTGTTATTCAGGAGAAAACATCATTGAGTGTAATCCGAAAATTCTTAAACATTTGAACTTATTTAACTCGGTCCGTACGGATCGCACAGAGATGATCGAAGTGGTTCTAAACTAGAACTTGATGTAAGAAACAAATCTTATTTATCCACACAATCGGAAATCTCTGAGAATTTAGAAATTCGAGAGAACATCATTGAGTGTAATCCGAAAATTCTTAAACATATGAAATAATTTATCTCGGCCCCTACGGATCACACAGGGATGATCAAAGTGGTTCTGAACTAATACGTGATGTATCAAATAAATCTTATTTACCCACATGCTCGGAAATCTCTGAGATTTTAGTTATTCGAGAGAGAACATCATTGAGTGTAATACAAAAATTCTTAAACATTTGAAATAATTTAACTCGGTCCCTACGAATCATCTCTGTGCGATCTTTAGGGGCTGAGTTAAATAATTCCAAATGTTAAAGAATTTTTGGAAATCACTCAATCATGTTCTCTCTCGAATAAATAACTTTCAGAGATTTTCGAGCATGTGGATAAACGAGATCTTTTTCTTACATCAAGTAATACTTCATAACCACTACGACTACCTTTGTGCGATTCGTAGTGTGTTCTGTTGCAAAAATTTCGTATTACAAAATCCACTCAAAACTTTTCACAAAAATTAAATATTTTGAAAGTACAATTTCTAAGTGTTTTTTTTAGTTCCAGGTACTTATAGGACACAGTGTATATTTTGTTATTTTGGCTTAAACTTCACTCCGATTACCACTCTAAATATTTCAAATGGTTGCTATTTGAACGATGATCTTTTAATTGGCTGTAACATCAATCCCCCCTTTTGCAGTCTATGGTGTTCTAATTACAAAAAATAAACTCTAATTACAGGCATTAAACTAACACACCACGTTGATTGAAAATGTAAATTTTCATGCCTTAAAACTACCGATTTATTTTTTTTTAAATTTTCATTTATGATGACAAAAATTAAATCGCCCATAGCAAATTACACAATCATATATCCTATATGAGTACACATTTAGCTAATTTCACATGTGTTTGAATATAACTTGCGAATGTGATTCACCCCTTTTAATGTGTGTCTGTGCTTTGTTTTGCTATTTGGTGAAGTTTCGAAAATTCGGATTAAAGTAATCAAATGTGTAAATTAATTTTGTAAATAATATACGGATGCCTGATAATCTTTTTGTGCTCAACATTGATTAGTCAATAGACTCCGAGTTCAATATAGTGTGTAGTGTTTGTCAGCCCCCGAATTAGGGATATAGGAGAGCTGGAAACTCTTTAACGTTTATGTACTTTTTTTGTGAACTGGTCTATACAAACGAGGTAAATTAATTACTAAAGACAAAAAAATACGAATTTTTTTTGTGAATAGAACAACTTTTTATCTATTTTGCTATATTTATAGAAAAAATATCTTTTCCTTTTTAGGATAAATAATTTTCCATTGAAATCAAACTCCCTTTTAACTTAAATAAACCAGCAAAAAAAATGGATTTTTATCTATCCACATTGTAAAAGGATCTAACTACAGTTGCATTCTAGCTATTCAATTTGCTGTTTTTTTAGCTAGATTACAACGTATATATATAGATGAACACGTTATACGGGGGCGATAAATCAATAAATTCCTAAAAAGGTTGAATCAGCTTTTGCTCCAAATTCAATTTAATAAAAAAGATGAAAATTTAAAGGTGAAAATTATATTTGATTTTGTGCTTGAAAAACTTCAAAATAATCTTTACACAAAGACGAGCAATTTTCTTATATATATAACATTACCATATACAAGAGAACATCTACTATACATAAAAATATATTTATATACGAAATTGATGATCGAATATCAATAAAATTAAAATACACAAAGAAAAGCCATTTAGATTTTATGGGGCACTTATTTAATCAAACATTTAGATGAATTATTAATTTTATATGTTTTTCATGATAACACATTTTAATTTTTCGTGTATATCAAAAACACACCTAAATTAGTGGGATGGTTCATCGCCATCCCTATAATATATTTCGAAAAACAACAACTCCAACCGAATGTGTATGCGGTACCCTAGTCATCCATCAATGAGTTTTTGTGTGCTAAGGAATTTATAGATATTTTTGGAATCATAAAACAAATATGTTTTCTTCGTCATCGTTTCTCCCCCCCCTTAAAATAATATACGAACACATTATACATAAAAATATAAGATAATATGTTAAGTCAATCTCCCCAATTGCAAACGACAACAACAAAATAGTATATGTACAGTAAAATATCACTTAAAATTATAGTTTATGCACTATCGAATCACTTTGTATGTGTGTACTACTTGACATCCAGGTTCATTCAATAGCCTAGTCTGTAAAAAATTTTTTTATTACATTTTATTTCATTTTTCCAGTTTTTCATCATCGTATAGTACTCCTCGTCTTTGGGGGGTTTAATACTAACGTACAATACAAAGACTATCAACTATAATTGCACACATAAAAATATGAGTTGCCATAAAATAACTTTTATTAGTTCTTTAGGAGATACTAGCATACAGTGGAATTATATATATTGACTGCGCTACTACCTCTCTAGATAAATTGTACATACCATATATAACACACATAGTTACTAACAACAATACTATGTATGTACACATCCTTACTTACATACATATCCGAGTATATAGTACTAGAAGTACCCCCAAAAAAATAATAATAATAAAAAATGTAGAATCAAAAACCAAATATCAAAAGTTTTCTTTCTTACGTAGATAAAAAAAATTACGAGTATAAAGAAAATTAAGAAAAGGAAAATTTTTTTTTGCTACGAGATGGAGGAGGTACAGTGGGTCGAATAATTGGTATGTAGAAAATATTATGTCTATATACGGAAAACGTGTGAATGGAATATACAATGTAATTTGATCGTTTTATCGTTATATACCTACGTATGCTTATCGTTCACCTGACATAATTTTAATTAAAATCGTTAGGCAATATTTTATTAAAGATCTATATGCAGAGGTAGTGTTCTCCGCCATCAATGAGGTCCGGGGTTTGAATCCGCAGGTATATAATTCGTAACAGTTCAACAAGACCTTGAGTTTTCTTTGAAACCGTTGAAATGTGAAGTTGACCTGGAATTGTGACCAAAAACATAACCAAAGTGAGCTTTAAAAAAAGTGTAGTAACTTCTTGGATAATATACTGTTAACGTTAGCCGAAAGTTTCCAGCCGAAAGGTAATGCAGATAGTGTCTTCGCTATCCCAAGCGAAAGATGAGAATGCAGATATTGTTTTTCCTATCCAAGCAATGCATCCAATTGCTATCCAATTTGCATCCATTTAGCATCCGTTTTGTTGAGAAATTCTGAAAGGGATGCAGGGGTGTAATTTTGAAAAAATTCGCTAATTCCAGGAACATGGAAACCTCTATATTCGCCATATGATAGATAACCTTGTCGTTGAGAAGGAAACTTCAAAGAACGAGGCCACTTGACCTAGTAAACATACCAAATTAAAATTATATTTTAAATAGGTTTAATTAATTTTGGGACTAACCTTCACCCAACCAAATCAGAATTGTTTAAGAAATGTAAAATTTGTAAATTTGAAAGATAAATTTCTAGATGAGCACAGTCTTAATTGTAATTAATAAAGAAAAAAAATTGTGGTTGTACATCTTCGTACACATAAAAATTTTGACAGCTCGATGCAAAAATCATTTTTCATTTGATAAATAGTTAATTTAAGTGGTTTTGGGTTTGCATTAAGTTTAAATAGTTTTATAGTGGTGTAAGAACAATTTTAGAATATTAAAAAAGTGATGGACACAAATATATAGTGTGTTAAGTGAATTATTGTTTGGTGGCAACAACAACAAGAGTTTGTTTATATTTAAGCGGCGTGATTTTATACATCAAGCAAAGTCAGGTGTGGGCAAAAGGACGGTGTCGGCCCCGAAAAGGCGCGATGTTTCGCCCAAATAGATTCGCACCGTTGAGGGTGTTGGGAAATAATACCAACCCTCCAAAAGGTAAAAGATCGAAGAAATGCGATTACAATGGAGTTAATGGATTACAATGCAGTGAATGTAAAGTATTTAATAGTCAAGCACGAGCAGGAGGAATAAAACCTGTCAAAATTTCCACCTTTTAGAATACAAAAAGCATTGGATATGATAACCAAAGGTATCATTAAAATGCAACGCTCGAGAGCTGGAGAACTGCTGGTTCTGACAAAAAATCAGGCAGTGACGGATGCATTACTGAAGGCCATATCTCTGGGGCAATTGGCCAAAATAAAAGTGACAGAACACTCAATATTAAACAGTTTCAAAGGTGTCATTTTCTGCCATGACCTAAAAAGATTAACTGAGGAGGAAATCAAAGAAGGGCTTAAAGACCAATCAAAAATCATTTCAACTTCAAGGCAACAACAGACAAAATTAAACCAACCACAACAATAACAGCAACAAAAAGATCAAGTACAACAACAACAAAACCAACAACTACCGCAACAACCAAAACAACTACTAGAAACGAACAAACTACAACAAAAAATAAAAATACAGCAAGTACAACAACAACAAGAGAGATTGCAACAATAACCGCAATCAAATCAACAAACAACTTGTAATACAGCAAGAGACAATAAATGAAGCATGGATAGCAATGAGATTTTCTAATTTAACTCCTAATGAATGAGGGAAGTAGCAGAGAGAACGCTTTGGCGTTTATAAATGCCCTCTCCTTTCTTCATTTTTTGGAATGGTAGAGCGAATGCTGAGATCCAATGAATGCGTGAAAATTGGCCAGATGAATATTCGCAGTATTTATGCCAATGGCGCGGGATTATCTGACCAATAACGATGTGAATGTGATGATTTTATGTGAAACTTGGGAGCGTGAGGGTAAGACGTTTTGTGTGAAAGGATGCCATTATCTCTCCAGACCGAGAGCTGATGGTTTCGGCGGGGTGGCGATAGTGACACGTGCCAATATCAGCCTGGTCCTAGGTGACATTCCGCGTTTCGAGCACATCGAAGTGATCGCAGCCAAAACTCGGAATCCTAGAGAGAGAAGCCAACGAGAATTTCAAATTTTGTTTGAATGGATGGAAGGCAAAAGTGACGTGATTCTAGCGGGTGATATGAATGCGCATTCGAGAATATAGGGGAGTGAAAGAACTGATGCGAGAGGTAACTGGTTGACCCGCCTCATTCTGGATTCCGATCTCGTAGTCCTGAATGATGGTAGGTCGACTAGAATGGAGAGAGTAGGGTCGACGGCCAGCGCGATAGTTTTAACTTTAATGTCTAGCGGGCTGGCGGTCCAAGTCACTTAAAATACCACAGATTAGAATTTGGGTAGTGATCATTATTTGATCAAGACATGCTTAGGTGGTATAAATGTTGACATAGACCGTAAGGTCATTATGAATGGTAAGAAATGGGTCGAACGTATGAATGAGACTCTCATAATGAAGAAGAAAATGAGGTTAACCAACTTGAGGATGAAATAGAGAGAGTGAATGAAATGTGCACTATAAATGTCAGAGGGAATGAATACAAGGTGAACGGTTGGTGGAACAATGAAATCCAGTATTGGTATGAAAGGAAACGGATAGCATTGAGAGAGTTCAATAGGTGTATATGTCATGAATGCAGAATAAATTATGGACGGATGAATGCAAGGTTGAAAAAGGCTATCCGTAGAGAAGGAAAAGTTGGCGGGACTATGTGTCCAAAATGACATCTGGAACCATAACTAAGGATGTATGGGATAAATTTAATAGAGTGAGAGGATATAGAGAGCGCAAGGCAGAAATGCAGTGTTAGATGACAGAGAGACTGAGCGAATTTGAGCGATAGATATGAAGTTTTCTTACCTGATAATGAAAATGAATTTATGAACGATATGTGTAAGGAGTTTCAATGGGAAGAGTTCCGAGGGGTTTTAGAAACATCCAAATCTACTACCCCCGGAACTAACAGATTAAGTTATAACATGATTGGTAGATTAGAGTTCGATGCCAAGGCTGCTTTGCTTCGAATTTTCAATCAAGTATGGATGAGTATTCAGATACCGGAAAAATGGAAGGAAAGCAGAGTGGTACCTATTCCTAAAAGGGATCGGGATAGAAATCCGGCAACAAATTACAAGGGAATATATGTATGTTGAATGTATTTGTTAAAATTGTGAATGGTATGATGGAAGATCGGATAGATACATTTGTGAATGAGAGAAATTTGTTGCCGGAAACCACCTTTGGGATCCGTCACAACCACTCTGCTAATGAATGTGTAGAAAAGTTTGTGTGGGTAGTACAAAAGGAAAATAAGTATGTTGTGGTGGTATTTTTGGGTATAAAAAGGGCATATGATTAAGTGGCTCCAGGGAAACTTTATCAGATCCATATTGACTAGGGGTTTTCTTGGAAAATTTGCAAATGGGTGTATGAGTTCATGAATGAGAGAAAGTTAGTTTTGTGTGATAGAGGGTATAGGTTGGAAGGAGCGGTGACTATGGGCCTCACCCAAGGCAGTAAAATCTCACTGACTCTCTTCAACGTGTACACTGTTGAGTCGGGCTCAAGAATGTGTGAATCAGGTAACCGAATCTTTGAATGAATTAAATTCGAGTAAATTTGAGGGTAATTTCGAGTCAATGTGAAATTGACTAGGTATTTGGGAATCTGGATTGACAGAAGAATGACTTTCAAAGTGTATATGGAAAAATTGGTCGATAATTGTAAGAGTAGATTGAACATGATTAAAAGGGTGAGCAAACCGAAATGGGGAGCTCATCCGAGTGTGACTGATATGTTACGAAAGGCGCTAGTGTCAACTAAAATTGCGCATGGAATGAGTATATATGGTGATGGGTCCAAGGTTGTGTTTAAAAAGTTGATGCTTGTGGAGAATGCATGTGCTAGAGCGGTATTGGGAGCGATCAATTCGACACCAATACACATTCTGTGGTCTGAATTAGGAGATTCGCCTCTTAATTATAAGAGGGAATGGATCACCGTGCGAGAGACTGTGCGAATGTTAACTGAGGACTATAAATTGGAGAATGAAATGAAAGAGAGATTGCAAAGAGGGACGGTTTACAAAAAGACACCAAGATCACTGGTAATCTTGAAAAATATTAACATATTCTCCAAGATTCGTCCGGCAAATCCGAAAGTCTCTCCGAGTAATCTAATAGTGCGGTTGAAGTTTGGTGACACAACAAAAGCAATGATGAATGAGTTATCGGTTAAGAGTGAATTTTGCAAAATGCGAATGAATTGTGTTGCACATGTGGAAGTGTATGTAGATGCAAGCGTAAATGATGATTGAATAGGTGTGGGAATTTATATTCCTTCAATGAGGAAAGAGAAAAAGGTAAGCGAGCATGACAGTATCTGTATAATGAATGCAGAATTGATAGAGATTATCGAAGGGATCAAGTTGGCAATGACACAAGGGAGAATTAATTTCTTATTAGTTCCATTTAAAAATAATGGACGTCTTGCTGATGAAGACCTGATTTATAATACTGTTCATTCCAAGTGCCGTGTTGATATTGAACGAGCCTTCGGAATACTAAAGGGGCGTTTTAGACGACTTAAATACGTCGAAACGAAAAGGTCGGGGCTTGCGTTATTTTACACAATTATATTGGATTATATTGGAGCTTGCGTTATTTTACACAATTTTTGTATCGAAATGGTCGTGGTTTATGGAGAAGCTGGCCATAGTCTTAATAATGCTGTCCATCTATACGCTTCGCGTTTTCCGGATAGGATTCGGTCACGTGCTTCATTTTACCGGATTGTTAAACAATTTACTACTGATGGAAGTGTTTAACCGAACAAACGACTCGTCGAGCAACAGTCGCTGACTAAAGTAATGAAATTGCTGTATTGGTTGCAGTAACTCATAATCGGATTGTCCCAACCCAGTGTTTGGAAAATTTTAAAACGTCATAAGTATTATCCGTATCATGTGTATTTACACCAAGATTTTCATAGCGTTGATTTCCAAAATCGGGTAACTTTTTGTCAGTGAGCACGTGAACAAATACAGTAATATCCCAATTTTTTCGTTACGTGTTTGTTCTCCGACTTCTCTTTTACAAACCATGGAACGGTTAATCGACACAACATGCATTACTGGAGTGTTAGAAATCCGCACTGGCTCCGCCAAGTTGAACATCAGCGCCCTTGGACTGTCAACGTGCGGTGTGGAATAATTGGCCACAAACTCAACTGTACCGAGATATTTTGGAAAATGAACTGCCAACATTATATGAAGACGTGAGCTTAGAATTGCGACAGAACATGTGGTTTCAAGTACGTGAAGAACTTGATCGTGATTTTAATGGTCGCTGGGTCGGTAGAGCTGGTCCGGTAAATTGGCGTGCCAGATCACCAGATCTTATTCCGCCAGATTTCTTTTTGTGGAGCTATCTCAAAGATAAAGTTTACCAACAACTCGTGAGATTATGATTGAGCGAATCAGATATGCTTGTGCCGAAATTCAAGCAGTCACGCTTCTCAGTTGTGTACATTCATTTGGAATGCGGATTAATAAGTGTATTGAACTCGAAGGTCATTATTTTGAGGCGAGGGGACTCATGTTAATCAAGCACCGTGGTACGTGAGAGGCGAGGGGACTCACCTTAATCAAGCATCCCAAAGGGGACAGAAAACTACTACGCCCACGTCGTTGTTCCTGGATTCACCAGCCAATTATATTTCAACGGGTAACAATTTCCCAGTGATTCAGATATTTTTAAAACAAAATACAAAAAAAATCATTTATTTGAAAGCAGATTTAATCGCATGTTCCTGAGTTACGATAATAGTAGTTTCTTGACAAGTCGTTTTTCAGTAATTAAAAATTTAAGAAATACAATTTGTGAAGATTAATTTCGAGTATTTACATTGAAAACGTGTTAATTTTAATTCAAACGTATTTCAAAATCGTATGCATAGGTTCTCAGTAGGAGAAATCGAAAAAAAATAATACTTGTATCGTTATTGCAGCGCCATCTATCATGAACGGAAAAAATGTTTTAAAGAAATCCTACGTGCTTTAAGCCGTAGAATCTGAATCTGCAATACAAAATAGGGGTTCCCATTTTAATATTGTTCATTCATTATCTAGTTGTCAAAGCGCAAACAACAAGTTATAGTTACATAGTAATAATTACTAAATTAAGAATTAAATTTATTAATTAACTGCAGCAAGAAAATTATTATCTGAATTTTTGCGCAGTTGCATCAATATTACAACATCTTATTTGATTTAAGTGTATTCAATTGTTTTAGATAAATAAGTTAGTGATTACGTGTTATCACAATACCGAAATCTTCATATTCATTATGTCTGCCAAATGTCATAAGTGTAAGGAAAATATTTTCAAATCTCGTTATCCTGGAATCAAGTGCGGCGGTGCATGTGGTAAATCAGTTCATGTTAAATGCGCAAATATTTCTGCCGATTTGTTGGAGGGCCATAAAGATCGATCCGCAAACTGGCTTTGCAAACAGTGTCGGGATATATCTAGCCATTCGTTACTTGAAACTGATGCATCTGATTACAATACAATGTAAGCCTAACTAATATCATGAAAGAATTGAAGAAAATGACTAATTGGCTACACTAGATGAGCTTCGTTCCATCATTAACAGTTTAAAATTGGAAAACCGTGCCTTGATACATCGCATCAGTAAGCTAGAAGAACAAATTGGCATACAAATCACTAAATTACATGCACAGGACGATCAATGCATAAACGCAGCATAACTCCAGCAATTGTTATGCTACTTGCATAACAATTGCTGGATTACCAATGAACCACGATGATATTAAAGCTGTCATTGTTAATACACTTCCTAAATTGGAGCCATCATTTGCGCCAGATTTCATCGAAGCTATAGAGACGGTTAACAGAATATTCACTGCGCATCAAATTAAAAGACATTCAATTGTGAATTATCAAACTAAAAACTACAACTATTAAAGACAATATTCTTTTAAAAATGCGTAAATATAAATCACTAAACACTACGGATCTGGATGTCTTTCTTCCGCAAATCCATTCCAAGCAGCGAATTTATATTATGCAGCAACTAACGAAGTACCAAGCGCAGCTCTACCGTGAAGCTGAAAATATAAAGTCAATTTAAAATTACAAATATCTATGGGGCAAATCTGGTCAAATATATTTACGTAAATCAGCAGAAAGTGATGTTCACCGTATTCATTGGGCGCATTCAGGGCACCCAACAGTTGCGGACATGCTGAGTAAAATCAAAGCCAATCAAATCAAATGATACCAACAGTTGGCGGACCTGAACGCGCCCATATGAGCACCCGATTGAAGATTCACAAAGAGGTTAAGGAGCTGCCGATGCATCTAAAATTAAAAATAATGTTAAGTACAAGTACTATTAACCTACCTAAACAAGCTAATCTTATCTTTTATAAATTTATCGTGAAAATGTTTACTTTTAAAATTGTTTACTCGTTAGAAAAACTGCTTATTGTTGTTTAAATAAATTTGACAGCTTTTGTTTACATTTCGTATTTATATTTTACCTCTATGTTGTCGATAATGAAGTTCATGAAAAATTGCGATCATTCCATATATAATATTTTAGTGTATTGTTCAACCATCCAATTTATTATGCCACTGAAGTTAACAGTAAAATTTCCGCCGAAAAAAATTTGAATAATCAATATCACATAGTTCGAATGTTTAAAGGTCATATGAACTGGGTGAAATTAGACAGACTCGTAATTAGCTGGATCCCACATTTATATTTTGTCGTGTTAGGGGCCAATGAATTTGAGTTGTGGCACTGACAGTGAACACCTGTGCCAAAAGACAAGCCATATTTTGTGTAGCATAAAAGCAGCATGAATGTCGTGGGTGTTTTTTGCCTCATTATAACTTTAAGGCATGCTGTAACAATAATTACCGTTCTGGTGGTGTTGGCGTTTTTATTCACAATAGTTTAGTCGTTTCATCAATAAAATGCTTAAACTGGTCATCAGCTAATATTATTATTGTGGATATTTCAATAGGTAAAATAATTTGGACGTTCGTTTGCGTTTACCGCTTTTACAACGTAGATAATTCTTCCATAACTTCATTCTCTAATGACCTTGATATATTTCTGCAATCTAGTAGCAATAATAACATTATAATATTAGGCGATATTAATAAATTTAATAAACCTTACGAAAAGTTACGTATAACAAACAACACTAGCGACTCAGGATTTCCTTGGGTTAATGAATACGCCAACTAGAGCTCAATTCGAAGTTGATAACCTACCTTTGGGTATTACCGATCACAACTTAATTAAATTAAAAATAGCAAGCTATACTTGTCGCAAGATTACATTAGGCTGTAATGCGAATTAGCCTAGAGTAAACTATGATATTCTTAACAATTATTTGCTATTCGAAACCTGGGATTACCGACCAAATGGCATAGTGGTTAAAGCTTTGGCGTTTGGGTCGGGAGGTACCGGGTTCGAATCCCGATAGGGGCAGGATGCAAAGGGAATTTTCATCAACAAATTACGATTTGGGATGAGAAGGAACACATCTATGAACCCCTGTCGGAGTGCGGGGCTCACGGGCCGACCCATCTTCCATGCCAGTATAGGCTGGCATGGAGCTATGCAATGTGCAGATGGTAATAAAATCGGACCTATATTCGTACGTCCTCGAATTGGCCAATACAGGCGTAAAGATAAGGACGTAAATAAGCGAACCGCGAAAGAGTAGGGAGAGCTTCGGGCCCAGAACAAATCAGGGAAAATAAAAAAAAAAATAAAAAACCTGGGATTCAGTTTATTACGAAGCTGACTGCAAGTTAGTCTTCGAAAAGTTTCTTAACATTCTTAAATCGCATATCACTTCTTCATGTTATACAGTAGCCATGCAAACTCAAGGCACGAACGAACTCACATTTTTTACGTCAAATAAAAAAGCTTCACAAGTTTTCGAAGAAACTAAAGTGTAATCCATTCAATGGTAGACTACAAAAAATCGTTCAAAAAACTGTCAAATAATCTGAGGAGCAGTGTCAAGGCTACAAAGAATACTTATTACAAAAATAAATTTTCCTCAGTAGGTAGTAACTCTAAGAAAACTTGGAAACTAATTGATGAGATTCTAGGAAAATCTGGAAAGCCCAATAATGCATGTAATACTACTTTTAACACTATGCGCCGTAGGTACTTGGCGAGGAGTATCTACTAGTATCGTAGATACTCTTGATGATGACCTAACAAATCGAAATCGATCGAGTAATTTTTAAAGATTTTGAACAAATTGTTTTAATTAAAATATTGAAAAAAATTTTTTTTACGAAATAATTAACGCGCATTAGAAAATTGAACATAGATTTGGTTGTTTCTGGTTCGTTAGCCATTTCCAATGGCATTTCCACATCCGGCATATTCTCAATGTTTAACAATACCACATTATCCACCGATCTCCGTGAATTCTCAAGATATACAACGGGTTCTTCCAATGGTTATATGACATCCTGCGTTTTTGAACCAATACAATCGGTTGAACTTGTATCCGAAATTAAAACATTAAAAAACAAACCATCCACAGGTATTGATGAGATTGACAATGTTTTAGTGAAAAATTGTTCTTGGTATTTGTTAGATATTTTTAAATATCTGTTTAATTTAAGCCTGGATTGGGGTATATTTCTAGATGTATTTAAACTAGCTTTGGTAATACCGTTTTATAAAAAAGGAGTTGGAGCTTAATAACTATAGGCCCATAGCTCTTTCATGTACTTTTTCTAAATTATTTGAGAAAATGGTGAAGCGCAGACTACTCAATTGAGGGGGCATTATTGCACTTTCTAAGTAATATATATTTGACCATAAGCAAGTCTCAAAAGCCTACTGCTTTATTTCTAGATATATCTAAAGCATTCGATGGTGTTGATCACGACATTCTGCTTACGAAATTGAAGTTCATAGGGGTGAGAGGCGTCATACTAGATTGGTTTTGTAATCATCTTAAACATCATCGTCAAGTGGTCAAAGTGGACCTCTGCTATTTCTTATTTACACTAATTTCATTTTCGATATCGATCTGTTGGGCAACATCGTTTTCCGGCGACCTGGCGTTGAGTTATCCATTTGATTGCAATTCATCAGAATCTCAACTTGCATTGCAAAGTGATTTACTAACACTTAGTAAATGGTTCTATTACCATCGGTTAAATAGAACCATTAGCGATAAATCTAGAGTTATGAATTTTACACGACCTAAGGTAGGAATTGTCCCAAATACATTGACGTTGGCAATTTCTGCTGTCAACCTTTCTGTTCTCAAGCCACATTAAGAAAACTCTATCATGCCCTGGTTGAATCGATAATTATGTATGGCATCTCTAGTTGGGGTGGGATTTATTTTTCACATATTGAAGATCGTTATATTGCACAGAAACGGATTGTTAAATTAATTTATTACCGTTCTATAAGGACCAGCCCAGTTCCACTTTTACGTGAGCTCAAACTTCTACCATTAAGATATTTATACGTTTTTAAAGTGTTGAAAATGTTTTTTGTTCACAGTCATGAGGAATCCATTCATCTTTGCTGATGTTCGATGCAATAATGAAAAATATGGGCGTTTTTATCTCTTTATGGCACCTTACTGGTTTCATATGTTAAAACTTTTCACAATATAGAGCGCAAATACCAATTCGAACGTGAATTACGAATTTGGCTGTCTAATATAAATGATATTGAGCAATATTTTTAACTACAGCTCTGCATATTTTTTCTTTTTTTTTTTAAATATTATTTAAGCTTGTAAAGTTCCAATATTAATTTTTTAATAATTGCCAATAACTCCGTTTCTTTTGTTTAGCAATAGATACTAGAGAATAAGAATTAATTTGTATTACTTGCTTAATTCAATTGTGCTCCAAACACAGGTATTTCCTTACCTATAGGAGCTTTACTTTATTTCTACCTATGTATTTTATTGTATTTTGTAACCTTACATTTATAATTTTGATTGAAATAAAGTTAATAATATTAATAATTTCAAAGTTACCCCCCGCCCCACCTACAAGAAAGTGAGGAGGGTTTAAGTTTAAATTTTGATAATGGACATTTTTTCGTAAAGTGTTTATTTTCCGAGGTATTTGAAAGTTTCAGCTTAAAAAGATCACCCGGTATACTTTCGAGCACTAGAACTCAAACGTTTTGACCAATCACGTCGTTTTCAGTGGTCCCCCCTCCAAACAAATTTGTTTATTATAATTTCGAAAGCCAGGTTTGCAAACCTTTCCTTACGTAAATCCTCGTACTCGTGTGCTTCATTCTGCATTAAAATCATATCGTTTATGCAAAATCATACACACTTATAAGTTACAACACGTTAAACATTAAAATCCAATTCTCTAGTTAATGTTTATGAAGGTTCTCTATATACATTGCGTGTTTGTTTATTTAATTTTTTAATATTATGCAAATTATATTTGTGATAAATTATTTATCGGTTAAACGTTTTTTTTACAAAATCATGCTCAACTTTATTTTTATGTAGCTCTAGCTACGAGCTATGTGTTGTACGAGTACACAACACTGTACATAAGGATATTTTTATGATTTACATATACGTTATTTAATTTTTAACTGAAAAGTGACAAATTGTTATATTTTTTAATAATGCCAATGACTAATGTTTGAATGTGTTCCGATATGAATTTATACCAACTAAGAATTTCAAGTAGCTACACCAATCTGGTGGTGTGTGGCATTCCAAGCCAAAACCATATTCCTTGTTATCGATTTTATACTCGTTCAATCACGCGCAAATATGTTATGTACTCGTATATGTACAGATGTATGGCTTAAGAAGGCACACAAGTTATACGCAGAATTCTGATCCTGGAAAAAATATTTTTTTTATGCTTGTCTATGGTACGTATACTCGTATACAAATTTATTTTGATTTTTTCAACATTAAATTAAAAATTAATGATTTTTTTAGAAAAAAAAAAATAAAATAAAAAACAGAAAAACAAAGGAAAAGAAAATAAAGAAAATTTGTTGAATAATAATTAATTGATTTTCATTGTTTTTTCACGAGATAAAAATTCATTAATATTCATAATGACGTTTCATTTGACTTGTGTTGTATCAAAAGAATTTCTAATTCAGCGCTAAGAAAATATATTTTAAGGTAAAATTTTTTTTTATTTATTTAAATTTTTTACATAAGAAAATATTATTCTACATACGATTTTTACTTATTTCAAACATCAATGGAAATAGTAAAAAAATATTAAGTAACAATTAGTAAGTTAAGCAGACCTCAAAGCAATTTACGGGCCATACATCACTGGGCATTGTATCTTTGATATAATTTTTCAGTATTAGAAACAACGTTTGGGGGATTCAGTAGCCATGTATACGATTGAGGAACGAGCAAAAATTGTTGAGTTTTATTTTGCTAGTCAAAATTCAATAATTCAAACCGAAATAAAATTTCGAAATTTTTTAAACACCAGAAATGCACCATCACGAAATCAAGTACGCAATCTAGTGGCTCGTTTTTTTAGTTATCGGGATCTGTTAGTGGCTTATCTCGGAGTGGAAGACAGCTTAAAGCACGAAGCCAAGATAATATCGAACGAGTCGGGAGACCGTAAATGAGAACCCTGAAACATCGACTCGTAAACGCGCCACTCAGCTTCAAATGTCCAGAACTTCTCTGCGTTGAAAAATGAAAAAAAAAATGTATTTCTGTTTCCGTACAAGATACAAATGGTACATGAAATTTTGCAGCAAGACTATGCAACCTGCTTAAGATTTTGTGCAAAATTGACCGAATTATTAACGGATGATGCTGATTTTATGAAAAAAAGCCATTTAAGTGGTTATGTCAATAAGCAAAATTATAGAATCTGGTCCACTGAAAACCCAAGAGTGATTCATCAGTCCGTTGCATAAGTCGCTGAAGTTGACCCGAAATATCAGCCCGAAATTTTTGGTTTGTTTCTTCGCTAAAGTGTAACCATCCCGAAAAAAAATGTACGTATAGAAAAAGTGTAGTCTCATCCCGAAAAATATAATATGCATAGTGTAGGCGTACACTTTAGGAAAAAATGTAATTTTTGTTGTGTATTTGTGTTACCAGTATATTATTATAATTATTTTAGTTTTATAATGTAACTGTAACATTACAGTAGTAATGTAATTTTATAATTGTTGTCAAATCTAAAAGAAATGGTAAAATACAAAAAATATTATAAATGTAAAAGCTTTAATTAGAAAAAATGTAAATAAATTTGTGATAAAACGGTATATGAGAACATAATTTCTTTATCTAAAGAACATGGTAATGTATCGTTGCACGATTAATTAATGCAATGAATACGAGTAGGAAATAGTTTTCTATAATTGTTTTTGTGAGCGATTTTGTGAATTTTCCAGGTAGACTTTAATTTTCCTGGTGCCAATCCTAGAGATTAATCCAAGTGGTGGCGTATATTGCCAGTTAGGCCTTGGTTATGCCGATCTACCCTGAGCAGCCCAGGTCCATATCATGAACAGAAAATAGTTTTCTATAATTGTTTTTGTGAGCGACTTTGTGAATTTACCAGGTAGACTTTAATTTTCCTGGTGCCAATCCTAGAGATTAATCCAAGTGGTGGCGTATATTGCCAGTTAGGCCTTGGTTATGCCGATCTACCCTGAGCAGCCCAGGTCCATATCATGAACAGAAAATAGTTTTCTATAATTCTTTTTGTGAGCGACTTTGTGAATTTACCAGGTAGACTTTAATTTTCCTGGTGCCAATCCTAGAGATTAATCCAAGTGGTGGCGTATATTGCCAGTTAGGCCTTGGTTATGCCGATCTACCCTGAGCAGCCCAGGTCCATATCATGAACAGAAAATAGTTTTCTATAATTCTTTTTGTGAGCGACTTTGTGAATTTACCAGGTAGACTTTAATTTTCCTGGTGCCAATCCTAGAGATTAATCCAAGTGGTGGCGTATATTGCCAGTTAGGCCTTGGTTATGCCGATCTACCCTGAGCAGCCCAGGTCCATATCATGAACAGAAAATAGTTTTCTATAATTCTTTTTGTGAGCGACTTTGTGAATTTACCAGGTAGACTTTAATTTTCCTGGTGCCAATCCTAGAGATTAATCCAAGTGGTGGCGTATATTGCCAGTTAGGCCTTGGTTATGCCGATCTACCCTGAGCAGCCCAGGTCCATATCATGAACAGAAAATAGTTTTCTATAATTCTTTTTGTGAGCGACTTTGTGAATTTACCAGGTAGACTTTAATTTTCCTGGTGCCAATCCTAGAGATTAATCCAAGTGGTGGCGTATATTGCCAGTTAGGCCTTGGTTATGCCGATCTACCCTGAGCAGCCCAGGTCCATATCATGAACAGAAAATAGTTTTCTATAATTCTTTTTGTGAGCGACTTTGTGAATTTACCAGGTAGACTTTAATTTTCCTGGTGCCAATCCTAGAGATTAATCCAAGTGGTGGCGTATATTGCCAGTTAGGCCTTGGTTATACCGATCTACCCTGAGCAGCCCAGGTCCATATCATGAACAGAAAATAGTTTTCTATAATTCTTTTTGTGAGCGACTTTGTGAATTTACCAGGTAGACTTTAATTTTCCTGGTGCCAATCCTAGAGATTAATCCAAGTGGTGGCGTATATTGCCAGTTAGGCCTTGGTTATACCGATCTACCCTGAGCAGCCTAGGTCCATATCATGAACAGAAAATAGTTTTCTATAATTCTTTTTGTGAGCGACTTTGTGAATTTACCAGGTAGACTTTAATTTTCCTGGTGCCAATCCTAGAGATTAATCCAAGTGGTGGCGTATATTGCCAGTTAGGCCTTGGCTATGCCGATCTACCCTGAGCAGCCCAGGTCCATATCATGAACAGAAAATAGTTTTCTATAATTGTTTTTGTGAGCGACTTTGTGAATTTACCAGGTAGACTTTAATTTTCCTGGTGCCAATCCTAGAGATTAATCCAAGTGGTGGCGTATATTGCCAGTTAGGCCTTGGTTATGCCGATCTACCCTGAGCAGCCCAGGTCCATATCATGAACAGAAAATAGTTTTCTATAATTGTTTTTGTGAGCGACTTTGTGAATTTACCAGGTAGACTTTAATTTTCCTGGTGCCAATCCTAGAGATTAATCCAAGTGGTGGCGTATATTGCCAGTTAGGCCTTGGTTATGCCGATCTACCCTGAGCAGCCCAGGTCCATATCATGAACAGAAAATAGTTTTCTATAATTGTTTTTGTGAGCGACTTTGTGAATTTACCAGGTAGACTTTAATTTTCCTGGTGCCAATCCTAGAGATTAATCCAAGTGGTGGCGTATATTGCCAGTTAGGCCTTGGTTATGCCGATCTACCCTGAGCAGCCCAGGTCCATATCATGAACAGAAAATAGTTTTCTATAATTGTTTTTGTGAGCGACTTTGTGAATTTACCAGGTAGACTTTAATTTTCCTGGTGCCAATCCTAGAGATTAATCCAAGTGGTGGCGTATATTGCCAGTTAGGCCTTGGCTATGCCGATCTACCCTGAGCAGCCCAGGTCCATATCATGAACAGAAAATAGTTTTCTATAATTCTTTTTGTGAGCGACTTTGTGAATTTACCAGGTAGACTTTAATTTTCCTGGTGCCAATCCTAGAGATTAATCCAAGTGGTGGCGTATATTGCCAGTTAGGCCTTGGTTATACCGATCTACCCTGAGCAGCCTAGGTCCATATCATGAACAGAAAATAGTTTTCTATAATTCTTTTTGTGAGCGACTTTGTGAATTTACCAGGTAGACTTTAATTTTCCTGGTGCCAATCCTAGAGATTAATCCAAGTGGTGGCGTATATTGCCAGTTAGGCCTTGGCTATGCCGATCTACCCTGAGCAGCCCAGGTCCATATCATGAACAGAAAATAGTTTTCTATAATTGTTTTTGTGAGCGACTTTGTGAATTTACCAGGTAGACTTTAATTTTCCTGGTGCCAATCCTAGAGATTAATCCAAGTGGTGGCGTATATTGCCAGTTAGGCCTTGGTTATGCCGATCTACCCTGAGCAGCCCAGGTCCATATCATGAACAGAAAATAGTTTTCTATAATTGTTTTTGTGAGCGACTTTGTGAATTTACCAGGTAGACTTTAATTTTCCTGGTGCCAATCCTAGAGATTAATCCAAGTGGTGGCGTATATTGCCAGTTAGGCCTTGGTTATGCCGATCTACCCTGAGCAGCCCAGGTCCATATCATGAACAGAAAATAGTTTTCTATAATTGTTTTTGTGAGCGACTTTGTGAATTTACCAGGTAGACTTTAATTTTCCTGGTGCCAATCCTAGAGATTAATCCAAGTGGTGGCGTATATTGCCAGTTAGGCCTTGGTTATGCCGATCTACCCTGAGCAGCCCAGGTCCATATCATGAACAGAAAATAGTTTTCTATAATTCTTTTTGTGAGCGACTTTGTGAATTTACCAGGTAGACTTTAATTTTCCTGGTGCCAATCCTAGAGATTAATCCAAGTGGTGGCGTATATTGCCAGTTAGGCCTTGGTTATGCCGATCTACCCTGAGCAGCCCAGGTCCATATCATGAACAGAAAATAGTTTTCTATAATTCTTTTTGTGAGCGACTTTGTGAATTTACCAGGTAGACTTTAATTTTCCTGGTGCCAATCCTAGAGATTAATCCAAGTGGTGGCGTATATTGCCAGTTAGGCCTTGGTTATGCCGATCTACCCTGAGCAGCCCAGGTCCATATCATGAACAGAAAATAGTTTTCTATAATTCTTTTTGTGAGCGACTTTGTGAATTTACCAGGTAGACTTTAATTTTCCTGGTGCCAATCCTAGAGATTAATCCAAGTGGTGGCGTATATTGCCAGTTAGGCCTTGGTTATACCGATCTACCCTGAGCAGCCCAGGTCCATATCATGAACAGAAAATAGTTTTCTATAATTCTTTTTGTGAGCGACTTTGTGAATTTACCAGGTAGACTTTAATTTTCCTGGTGCCAATCCTAGAGATTAATCCAAGTGGTGGCGTATATTGCCAGTTAGGCCTTGGTTATACCGATCTACCCTGAGCAGCCTAGGTCCATATCATGAACAGAAAATAGTTTTCTATAATTCTTTTTGTGAGCGACTTTGTGAATTTACCAGGTAGACTTTAATTTTCCTGGTGCCAATCCTAGAGATTAATCCAAGTGGTGGCGTATATTGCCAGTTAGGCCTTGGCTATGCCGATCTACCCTGAGCAGCCCAGGTCCATATCATGAACAGAAAATAGTTTTCTATAATTGTTTTTGTGAGCGACTTTGTGAATTTACCAGGTAGACTTTAATTTTCCTGGTGCCAATCCTAGAGATTAATCCAAGTGGTGGCGTATATTGCCAGTTAGGCAACCCTGAGCAGCCCAGGTCCATATCATGAACAGAAAATAGTTTTCTATAATTCTTTTTGTGAGCGACTTTGTGAATTTACCAGGTAGACTTTAATTTTCCTGGTGCCAATCCTAGAGATTAATCCAAGTGGTGGCGTATATTGCCAGTTAGGCCTTGGTTATGCCGATCTACCCTGAGCAGCCCAGGTCCATATCATGAACAGAAAATAGTTTTCTATAATTGTTTTTGTGAGCGACTTTGTGAATTTACCAGGTAGACTTTAATTTTCCTGGTGCCAATCCTAGAGATTAATCCAAGTGGTGGCGTATATTGCCAGTTAGGCCTTGGTTATGCCGATCTACCCTGAGCAGCCTAGGTCCATATCATGAACAGAAAATAGTTTTCTATAATTCTTTTTGTGAGCGACTTTGTGAATTTACCAGGTAGACTTTAATTTTCCTGGTGCCAATCCTAGAGATTAATCCAAGTGGTGGCGTATATTGCCAGTTAGGCCTTGGTTATGCCGATCTACCCTGAGCAGCCCAGGTCCATATCATGAACAGAAAATAATTTTCTATAATTCTTTTTGTGAGCGACTTTGTGAATTTACCAGGTAGACTTTAATTTTCCTGGTGCCAATCCTAGAGATTAATCCAAGTGGTGGCGTATAATGCCAGTTAGGCCTTGGTTATACCGATCTACCCTGAGCAGCCTAGGTCCATATCATGAACAGAAAATAGTTTTCTATAATTCTTTTTGTGAGCGACTTTGTGAATTTACCAGGTAGACTTTAATTTTCCTGGTGCCAATCCTAGAGATTAATCCAAGTGGTGGCGTATATTGCCAGTTAGGCCTTGGTTATACCGATCTACCCTGAGCAGCCTAGGTCCATATCATGAACAGAAAATAGTTTTCTATAATTCTTTTTGTGAGCGACTTTGTGAATTTACCAGGTAGACTTTAATTTTCCTGGTGCCAATCCTAGAGATTAATCCAAGTGGTGGCGTATATTGCCAGTTAGGCCTTGGCTATGCCGATCTACCCTGAGCAGCCCAGGTCCATATCATGAACAGAAAATAGTTTTCTATAATTGTTTTTGTGAGCGACTTTGTGAATTTACCAGGTAGACTTTAATTTTCCTGGTGCCAATCCTAGAGATTAATCCAAGTGGTGGCGTATATTGCCAGTTAGGCCTTGGTTATGCCGATCTACCCTGAGCAGCCCAGGTCCATATCATGAACAGAAAATAGTTTTCTATAATTCTTTTTGTGAGCGATTTTGTGAATTTACCAGGTAGACTTTAATTTTCCTGGTGCCAATCCTAGAGATTAATCCAAGTGGTGGCGTATATTGCCAGTTAGGCCTTGGTTATGCCGATCTACCCTGAGCAGCCCAGGTCCATATCATGAACAGAAAATAGTTTTCTATAATTCTTTTTGTGAGCGATTTTGTGAATTTACCAGGTAGACTTTAATTTTCCTGGTGCCAATCCTAGAGATTAATCCAAGTGGTGGCGTATATTGCCAGTTAGGCCTTGGTTATACCGATCTACCCTGAGCAGCCTAGGTCCATATCATGAACAGAAAATAGTTTTCTATAATTCTGTTTGTGAGCGACTTTGTGAATTTACCAGGTAGACTTTAATTTTCCTGGTGCCAATCCTAGACATTAATCCAAGTGGTGGCGTATATTGCCAGTTAGGCCTTGGTTATACCAATCTACCCTGAGCAGCCTAGGTCCATATCATGAACAGAAAATAGTTTTCTATAATTCTTTTTGTGAGCGACTTTGTGAATTTACCAGGTAGACTTTAATTTTCCTGGTGCCAATCCTAGAGATTAATCCAAGTGGTGGCGTATATTGCCAGTTAGGCCTTGGTTATGCCGATCTACCCTGAGCAGCCCAGGTCCATATCATGAACAGAAAATAGTTTTCTATAATTCTTTTTGTGAGCGACTTTGTGAATTTACCAGGTAGACTTTAATTTTCCTGGTGCCAATCCTAGAGATTAATCCAAGTGGTGGCGTATATTGCCAGTTAGGCCTTGGTTATGCCGATCTACCCTGAGCAGCCCAGGTCCATATCATGAACAGAAAATAGTTTTCTATAATTGTTTTTGTGAGCGACTTTGTGAATTTACCAGGTAGACTTTAATTTTCCTGGTGCCAATCCTAGAGATTAATCCAAGTGGTGGCGTATATTGCCAGTTAGGCCTTGGTTATACCGATCTACCCTGAGCAGCCTAGGTCCATATCATGAACAGAAAATAGTTTTCTATAATTCTTTTTGTGAGCGACTTTGTGAATTTACCAGGTAGACTTTAATTTTCCTGGTGCCAATCCTAGAGATTAATCCAAGTGGTGGCGTATATTGCCAGTTAGGCCTTGGTTATGCCGATCTACCCTGAGCAGCCCAGGTCCATATCATGAACAGAAAATAGTTTTCTATAATTCTTTTTGTGAGCGACTTTGTGAATTTACCAGGTAGACTTTAATTTTCCTGGTGCCAATCCTAGAGATTAATCCAAGTGGTGGCGTATATTGCCAGTTAGGCCTTGGTTATACCGATCTACCCTGAGCAGCCTAGGTCCATATCATGAACAGAAAATAGTTTTCTATAATTCTTTTTGTGAGCGACTTTGTGAATTTACCAGGTAGACTTTAATTTTCCTGGTGCCAATCCTAGAGATTAATCCAAGTGGTGGCGTATATTGCCAGTTAGGCCTTGGCTATGCCGATCTACCCTGAGCAGCCCAGGTCCATATCATGAACAGAAAATAGTTTTCTATAATTCATTTTGTGAGCGATTTTGTGAATTTACCAGGTAGACTTTAATTTTTCTGGTGCCAATCCTAGAGATTAATCCAAGTGGTGGCGTATATTGCCAGTTAGGCCTTGGTTATGCCGATCTACCCTGAGCAGCCTAGGTCCATATCATGAACAGAAAATAGTTTTCTATAATTGTTTTTGTGAGCGATTTTGTGAATTTACCAGGTAGAATTTAATTTTTCTGGTGCCAATCTTAGAGATTAATCCAACTGGTGGCGTATATTGCCAGTTAGGCAACCCTGAGCAGCCCAGGTCCATATCATGAACAGAAAATAGTTTTCTATAATTCTTTTTGTGAGCGACTTTGTGAATTTACCAGGTAGACTTTAATTTTCCTGGTGCCAATCCTAGAGATTAATCCAAGTGGTGGCGTATATTGCCAGTTAGGCCTTGGTTATGCCGATCTACCCTGAGCAGCCCAGGTCCATATCATGAACAGAAAATAGTTTTCTATAATTCTTTTTGTGAGCGACTTTGTGAATTTACCAGGTAGACTTTAATTTTCCTGGTGCCAATCCTAGAGATTAATCCAAGTGGTGGCGTATATTTCCAGTTAGGCCTTGGTTATGCCGATCTACCCTGAGCAGCCCAGGTCCATATCATGAACAGAAAATAGTTTTCTATAATTGTTTTTGTGAGCGACTTTGTGAATTTACCAGGTAGACTTTAATTTTCCTGGTGCCAATCCTAGAGATTAATCCAAGTGGTGGCGTATATTTCCAGTTAGGCCTTGGTTATGCCGATCTACCCTGAGCAGCCCAGGTCCATATCATGAACAGAAAATAGTTTTCTATAATTGTTTTTGTGAGCGACTTTGTGAATTTACCAGGTAGACTTTAATTTTCCTGGTGCCAATCCTAGAGATTAATCCAAGTGGTGGCGTATATTGCCAGTTAGGCGTTGGTTATGCCGATCTATGCTGAGCAGCCCAGGTCCATATCATGAACAGAAAATAGTTTTCTATAATTGTTTTTGTGAGCGACTTTGTGAATTTACCAGGTAGACTTTAATTTTCCTGGTGCCAATCCTAGAGATTAATCCAAGTGGTGGCGTATATTGCCAGTTAGGCCTTGGTTATGCCGATCTACCCTGAGCAGCCTAGGTCCATATCATGAACAGAAAATAGTTTTCTATAATTCTTTTTGTGAGCGACTTTGTGAATTTACCAGGTAGACTTTAATTTTCCTGGTGCCAATCCTAGAGATTAATCCAAGTGGTGGCGTATATTGCCAGTTAGGCCTTGGTTATGCCGATCTACCCTGAGCAGCCCAGGTCCATATCATGAACAGAAAATAATTTTCTATAATTCTTTTTGTGAGCGACTTTGTGAATTTACCAGGTAGACTTTAATTTTCCTGGTGCCAATCCTAGAGATTAATCCAAGTGGTGGCGTATAATGCCAGTTAGGCCTTGGTTATACCGATCTACCCTGAGCAGCCTAGGTCCATATCATGAACAGAAAATAGTTTTCTATAATTCTTTTTGTGAGCGACTTTGTGAATTTACCAGGTAGACTTTAATTTTCCTGGTGCCAATCCTAGAGATTAATCCAAGTGGTGGCGTATATTGCCAGTTAGGCCTTGGTTATACCGATCTACCCTGAGCAGCCTAGGTCCATATCATGAACAGAAAATAGTTTTCTATAATTCTTTTTGTGAGCGACTTTGTGAATTTACCAGGTAGACTTTAATTTTCCTGGTGCCAATCCTAGAGATTAATCCAAGTGGTGGCGTATATTGCCAGTTAGGCCTTGGTTATGCCGATCTACCCTGAGCAGCCCAGGTCCATATCATGAACAGAAAATAGTTTTCTATAATTCTTTTTGTGAGCGACTTTGTGAATTTACCAGGTAGACTTTAATTTTCCTGGTGCCAATCCTAGAGATTAATCCAAGTGGTGGCGTATATTGCCAGTTAGGCCTTGGTTATGCCAATCTACCCTGAGCAGCCCAGGTCCATATCATGAACAGAAAATAGTTTTCTATAATTGTTTTTGTGAGCGACTTTGTGAATTTACCAGGTAGACTTTAATTTTCCTGGTGCTAATCCTAGAGATTAATCCAAGTGGTGGCGTATATTGCCAGTTAGGCCTTGGTTATGCCGATCTACCCTGAGCAGCCTAGGTCCATATCATGAACAGAAAATAGATTTCTATAATTGTTTTTGTGAGCGATTTTGTGAATTTACCAGGTAGAATTTAATTTTTCTGGTGCCAATCTTAGAGATTAATCCAACTGGTGGCGTATATTGCCAGTTAGGCAACCCTGAGCAGCCCAGGTCCATATCATGAACAGAAAATAGTTTTCTATAATTCTTTTTGTGAGCGACTTTGTGAATTTACCAGGTAGACTTTAATTTTCCTGGTGCCAATCCTAGAGATTAATCCAAGTGGTGGCGTATATTGCCAGTTAGGCCTTGGTTATGCCGATCTACCCTGAGCAGCCCAGGTCCATATCATGAACAGAAAATAGTTTTCTATAATTCTTTTTGTGAGCGACTTTGTGAATTTACCAGGTAGACTTTAATTTTCCTGGTGCCAATCCTAGAGATTAATCCAAGTGGTGGCGTATATTTCCAGTTAGGCCTTGGTTATGCCGATCTACCCTGAGCAGCCCAGGTCCATATCATGAACAGAAAATAGTTTTCTATAATTGTTTTTGTGAGCGACTTTGTGAATTTACCAGGTAGACTTTAATTTTCCTGGTGCCAATCCTAGAGATTAATCCAAGTGGTGGCGTATATTTCCAGTTAGGCCTTGGTTATGCCGATCTACCCTGAGCAGCCCAGGTCCATATCATGAACAGAAAATAGTTTTCTATAATTGTTTTTGTGAGCGACTTTGTGAATTTACCAGGTAGACTTTAATTTTCCTGGTGCCAATCCTAGAGATTAATCCAAGTGGTGGCGTATATTGCCAGTTAGGCCTTGGTTATGCCGATCTACCCTGAGCAGCCCAGGTCCATATCATGAACAGAAAATAGTTTTCTATAATTCTTTTTGTGAGCGACTTTGTGAATTTACCAGGTAGACTTTAATTTTCCTGGTGCCAATCCTAGAGATTAATCCAAGTGGTGGCGTATATTGCCAGTTAGGCCTTGGTTATGCCGATCTACCCTGAGCAGCCCAGGTCCATATCATGAACAGAAAATAGTTTTCTATAATTGTTTTTGTGAGCGACTTTGTGAATTTACCAGGTAGACTTTAATTTTCCTGGTGCCAATCCTAGAGATTAATCCAAGTGGTGGCGTATATTGCCAGTTAGGCCTTGGTTATACCGATCTACCCTGAGCAGCCTAGGTCCATATCATGAACAGAAAATAGTTTTCTATAATTCTTTTTGTGAGCGACTTTGTGAATTTACCAGGTAGACTTTAATTTTCCTGGTGCCAATCCTAGAGATTAATCCAAGTGGTGGCGTATATTGCCAGTTAGGCCTTGGTTATGCCGATCTACCCTGAGCAGCCCAGGTCCATATCATGAACAGAAAATAGTTTTCTATAATTCTTTTTGTGAGCGACTTTGTGAATTTACCAGGTAGACTTTAATTTTCCTGGTGCCAATCCTAGAGATTAATCCAAGTGGTGGCGTATATTGCCAGTTAGGCCTTGGTTATACCGATCTACCCTGAGCAGCCTAGGTCCATATCATGAACAGAAAATAGTTTTCTATAATTCTTTTTGTGAGCGACTTTGTGAATTTACCAGGTAGACTTTAATTTTCCTGGTGCCAATCCTAGAGATTAATCCAAGTGGTGGCGTATATTGCCAGTTAGGCCTTGGCTATGCCGATCTACCCTGAGCAGCCCAGGTCCATATCATGAACAGAAAATAGTTTTCTATAATTCTTTTTGTGAGCGATTTTGTGAATTTACCAGGTAGACTTTAATTTTTCTGGTGCCAATCCTAGAGATTAATCCAAGTGGTGGCGTATATTGCCAGTTAGGCCTTGGTTATGCCGATCTACCCTGAGCAGCCTAGGTCCATATCATGAACAGAAAATAGTTTTCTATAATTGTTTTTGTGAGCGATTTTGTGAATTTACCAGGTAGAATTTAATTTTTCTGGTGCCAATCTTAGAGATTAATCCAACTGGTGGCGTATATTGCCAGTTAGGCAACCCTGAGCAGCCCAGGTCCATATCATGAACAGAAAATAGTTTTCTATAATTCTTTTTGTGAGCGACTTTGTGAATTTACCAGGTAGACTTTAATTTTCCTGGTGCCAATCCTAGAGATTAATCCAAGTGGTGGCGTATATTGCCAGTTAGGCCTTGGTTATGCCGATCTACCCTGAGCAGCCCAGGTCCATATCATGAACAGAAAATAGTTTTCTATAATTCTTTTTGTGAGCGACTTTGTGAATTTACCAGGTAGACTTTAATTTTCCTGGTGCCAATCCTAGAGATTAATCCAAGTGGTGGCGTATATTTCCAGTTAGGCCTTGGTTATGCCGATCTACCCTGAGCAGCCCAGGTCCATATCATGAACAGAAAATAGTTTTCTATAATTGTTTTTGTGAGCGACTTTGTGAATTTACCAGGTAGACTTTAATTTTCCTGGTGCCAATCCTAGAGATTAATCCAAGTGGTGGCGTATATTTCCAGTTAGGCCTTGGTTATGCCGATCTACCCTGAGCAGCCCAGGTCCATATCATGAACAGAAAATAGTTTTCTATAATTGTTTTTGTGAGCGACTTTGTGAATTTACCAGGTAGACTTTAATTTTCCTGGTGCCAATCCTAGAGATTAATCCAAGTGGTGGCGTATATTGCCAGTTAGGCGTTGGTTATGCCGATCTATGCTGAGCAGCCCAGGTCCATATCATGAACAGAAAATAGTTTTCTATAATTGTTTTTGTGAGCGACTTTGTGAATTTACCAGGTAGACTTTAATTTTCCTGGTGCCAATCCTAGAGATTAATCCAAGTGGTGGCGTATATTGCCAGTTAGGCCTTGGTTATGCCGATCTACCCTGAGCAGCCTAGGTCCATATCATGAACAGAAAATAGTTTTCTATAATTCTTTTTGTGAGCGACTTTGTGAATTTACCAGGTAGACTTTAATTTTCCTGGTGCCAATCCTAGAGATTAATCCAAGTGGTGGCGTATATTGCCAGTTAGGCCTTGGTTATGCCGATCTACCCTGAGCAGCCCAGGTCCATATCATGAACAGAAAATAATTTTCTATAATTCTTTTTGTGAGCGACTTTGTGAATTTACCAGGTAGACTTTAATTTTCCTGGTGCCAATCCTAGAGATTAATCCAAGTGGTGGCGTATAATGCCAGTTAGGCCTTGGTTATACCGATCTACCCTGAGCAGCCTAGGTCCATATCATGAACAGAAAATAGTTTTCTATAATTCTTTTTGTGAGCGACTTTGTGAATTTACCAGGTAGACTTTAATTTTCCTGGTGCCAATCCTAGAGATTAATCCAAGTGGTGGCGTATATTGCCAGTTAGGCCTTGGTTATACCGATCTACCCTGAGCAGCCTAGGTCCATATCATGAACAGAAAATAGTTTTCTATAATTCTTTTTGTGAGCGACTTTGTGAATTTACCAGGTAGACTTTAATTTTCCTGGTGCCAATCCTAGAGATTAATCCAAGTGGTGGCGTATATTGCCAGTTAGGCCTTGGTTATGCCGATCTACCCTGAGCAGCCCAGGTCCATATCATGAACAGAAAATAGTTTTCTATAATTCTTTTTGTGAGCGACTTTGTGAATTTACCAGGTAGACTTTAATTTTCCTGGTGCCAATCCTAGAGATTAATCCAAGTGGTGGCGTATATTGCCAGTTAGGCCTTGGTTATGCCAATCTACCCTGAGCAGCCCAGGTCCATATCATGAACAGAAAATAGTTTTCTATAATTGTTTTTGTGAGCGACTTTGTGAATTTACCAGGTAGACTTTAATTTTCCTGGTGCTAATCCTAGAGATTAATCCAAGTGGTGGCGTATATTGCCAGTTAGGCCTTGGTTATGCCGATCTACCCTGAGCAGCCTAGGTCCATATCATGAACAGAAAATAGTTTTCTATAATTGTTTTTGTGAGCGATTTTGTGAATTTACCAGGTAGAATTTAATTTTTCTGGTGCCAATCTTAGAGATTAATCCAACTGGTGGCGTATATTGCCAGTTAGGCAACCCTGAGCAGCCCAGGTCCATATCATGAACAGAAAATAGTTTTCTATAATTCTTTTTGTGAGCGACTTTGTGAATTTACCAGGTAGACTTTAATTTTCCTGGTGCCAATCCTAGAGATTAATCCAAGTGGTGGCGTATATTGCCAGTTAGGCCTTGGTTATGCCGATCTACCCTGAGCAGCCCAGGTCCATATCATGAACAGAAAATAGTTTTCTATAATTCTTTTTGTGAGCGACTTTGTGAATTTACCAGGTAGACTTTAATTTTCCTGGTGCCAATCCTAGAGATTAATCCAAGTGGTGGCGTATATTTCCAGTTAGGCCTTGGTTATGCCGATCTACCCTGAGCAGCCCAGGTCCATATCATGAACAGAAAATAGTTTTCTATAATTGTTTTTGTGAGCGACTTTGTGAATTTACCAGGTAGACTTTAATTTTCCTGGTGCCAATCCTAGAGATTAATCCAAGTGGTGGCGTATATTTCCAGTTAGGCCTTGGTTATGCCGATCTACCCTGAGCAGCCCAGGTCCATATCATGAACAGAAAATAGTTTTCTATAATTGTTTTTGTGAGCGACTTTGTGAATTTACCAGGTAGACTTTAATTTTCCTGGTGCCAATCCTAGAGATTAATCCAAGTGGTGGCGTATATTGCCAGTTAGGCGTTGGTTATGCCGATCTATGCTGAGCAGCCCAGGTTCATATTATGAGCAGAAAATAGTTTTCTTTTATTATTTTTGTAAGCGATTTTAGCAGGGAAACTTTTAATTTTTATTTTCTTAATTTATGGCCCTTATAATTCTGGAATACGATTCGTTTTTAAATATGCTGGTAATATTGAATACGCTTAAGTACTGTGCTTGGATTGCCATTAAGAGCGGCCTATACGTTATTTTGATAATAGATATTAAATTATAAATCATTGCTAGGATCTTCTATTTTATACGCAATTTCTAAAATATGAGTTTTACTCGAATTGTAATAAACCCGTAAAATTATGTGAAAAGAGAAAAGTAAAACTTTGCGCGAGAGTATATAAAGAATTTTTGTTTGTTTTATGCTTCATTACTATTTCAGACTTTGTGCTGTGTGTTTTATGTGTCCATTTTAATTATCGCTCGTGTTTTCTGTAAAATAAAAACGTTTTTTCAAAACTATATGTTATACCTTTCCTTTTGTTTGGACTGCCTTTAATTCAGTTTCGTATATGCAATTCGTTTATTGTTGTATAATAAACAAACTAATTATCCGTACATAGTTTGTTTTTGTTAGAGTAGCGTGGACTATATCCGCACTATTTCGCTTAACCAAATTTATAAATCGTTTAAGGCTTAAACGGCTTTATTGCATAAATATATTTTTTAAATTAATCGTTTTTAGTTCATTTTATTCTGATATTTCATTGTCTCACCAATTTAAACCATTATTAAAATGAAATCAAAGCGTTACAATCACAGAAAGAAGAGACATAACCTTATCGGGCAAACTCTTGAAAGTGCTTTACATTCGTTGTCACTTACGCTTCATAAACTGACTAAAGCTGATTCATTGGAGATGGGATTAATTTGTAGAAAACTCCGTGTTAATAATAACAAGAAAAATCGCATCTTGTTGTATAATATTTGGAAATTGAAATTAAGAAGTGGTTCACATTTCTCTTGTAATTTTGATAACTGTATGAATGTTGAAAAGTCTTGTACTTCAGAAATCTCAACGGTAAAGCATACGACTAATAATATTGCTAGTGATAATTTAACAACTATAATCACACCTATAGATGATTTCAATTATGACGTTCTTAATAATAATCTTAATATTGGTAACATTTCTTCGTTGGTTGATACTGTTACAATTGGAAATTCGGTTGACGCAATAAATACGAGTATGTCAATTATGCCTAGCCAAGCCAAACAAAATTTAGCTTTGCCCGGGTATATAACAGGGCACTCTAATCGTATTAAAATACTAGCAATTGAAATTTTAAAACCACCATATGCTATATTAAATTTACCCGCCAACAATAATCTTTTATTTCAAAATCAATTTGTCGTTGATAATCTTAAAGAAGATCAAGAAAATTCAGTGATTTTAGGTAATGATAAGAAAATTTTAAAAGAGGATTCCAACGGTTATGACATAAAAATTCCTGTTGAATATAAAGATGTCGATAGCGGAGAAGATTTTAAAGATGAAGATTATAAATCCAATATTGTTAAAAAAACCGTACCTTCCAATTTAAACTCTCCGTTACCAAAACACACCAAGAAACCCTACTCAATTGGGAAACAAAATAATAAATATTTTAAATTGATGGACTATCAAGTAGAAATTTCTGAGGAGATATGGAAAATAATTTTTAATCAAAAGGATAAGAAACTTGATACATATCATTACGCGTATCACATTTCCATTCAATTAATCCAGCTATCTGGTTGTTTAATAAAGATTAAGGGTCATGACGTCTCTAAAGATCATTTGACCATTAGAGCCTATTGTGGCCATAAAACTAAAGATCAAACATGCAGGATTTATAAATTAGTAAATTCTAACTTGTTGATGGGGATATTTGACGTGTATAGCACAACAGGGCCAATTTTTCATCCCTATAAAAAATTTCAACACACTTCTAAAGTTCAGAGAGATTTATTTAAAGAAAAATTAATACGAAATACAGTAGAAACAGTATCGGAAAACTTAATTAATGAGGAAGATTTAAATTTTTTTGAAAAGACCAATACGGCGAAACAAATAAAGGATAGACGTGTTCTCAACAAAATCAGGTCAGAGCTACTTTTAACTAACGATAACCATATAGACGATATTGAAGATGTTCATCTAGAAAAAGAAAAAACGGATTTAAATAAGAATGAATCGTATATCCAACAAATAGGTAAAAATCCCTTTTGCGTTACAACGTGCAGCAAAAGACAATGTTTAGTTCTTAAGAAATTTAAAGAACATTACGAAGACTTAGTTGTTTATTTAGATGCTACAGGTGGGCTTGTTCGGAAACCTTATAAAACATGCAAATCTGTAATGTATTATGCGCTAGTCCTTCCTGTAAAATCAAACCATGCAGATACTGCTAGTCCCTTTCCTATTGGGGACATGATAAGTTCCAGCCATAATACGCGCACTATTGGGAACTGGCTTAGAGAGTACCGTTTATTTATCGAAGAAACATTAAATAAATGGCCAATGTTCAATACCGTTGTTGTAGATTTCTCGTACGCTGAAATTCATTCGGTTTTAGATGCATTCAATCGCATGAATTTACTAGAGTATTTAAATACAACGTATAAATGGGTAACTCAAGCTAAATGTAGCAAAACGCCCGAAGAAACTGTTAAAATACATTTATGTTGTTCACACATTTCTCATACAATCGCCAATGATGTAAACAAATACTACGAAAAGTGTCCTCAAATTCATAAATTTTTGAAAGAAGTTATGGCTTCTCTTATTGTTGCCAAAAGTTATCATTGTATTAAGCAAATATGGAAGAAATTTACCATTTTATTGCAATCAAAATATATCACCAATGAGGTTAAACTAGCTTTTGACGATTTAACCAGATTAATTGCGTTGAACAATGCAGATACAATGTTAGTTATAGTTGAAGAAAACCAATTTAAAGATCCTACTATTGAAACACCAGTGCCAATAAATAAATTTTCCTCTCCGCTGTACAGGCAAAGCCCTTTTTATAAGGATTTAATTGAAATAAGCAATAACACAAATTTACCGAAGTCCGATGATTATGACGAGAAAGCTTTGAATAACCTTTATAATATGGCTTTTCACGATATGTTTTTAAAGAAATATGCGACAGTTTTACCTTTGTTCACGGGAATACTAAGAAATGGAAATCGTATAAGTAATAGCCATATCGAAAATTATTTTGCGTTTTTGAAAAGAAGATTTTCCTCAACGAGTCGTGCCATTGAAGTTGGAAAAATGCCTTTAAAAGTTGGTCGTTTCGTACGGGAACTAAACATGCGTAACAAGACGGTTTGCAAAGAAGTGTTTTATGATATACCGAAATTTTCAATTCAAAATTGTCCAACTAAAATATCCCATACAAATAGTGACCAAACTCTTTTCGATGTCCAAAAGAGCCAATCCATTTGGAAACATAAAAATTCTTTTTCATCTCCGATAAGCTCAAGAAAAAGTAAATGTCACAGCAGTTTTGATTTTAATTTTGCAAATTCATATGCTCATTTAGCAAACAGTGATCAAAACCTCACTGCTATGGCAACATTAAGCCAAAACTCTAGTACGCCAAGAAGAGTAACGATACCAAAATCAATGAAAAACTTACCAATTATCGAGCAAAATATAACAGCTATGGCCACATTAAGCCAAAATAATTCCCCAAAAAGAAAAGTGCTTCCGAAGCCTAAATCAATTTTTGCAACCGAATCTAGTTTCAGAATACCTCTGATAAGAAACGCTATAAAAACTTGTAGTTTTTACCGAAATTCGTGTGCCATTGATTCCATTTTTCAAGCAATAGGTTTGTCCGTATATAAAAATGAGAATTTTTTAAAAAATTTGGAAAACAATCGAACCAAATCTTTAATAGAATCATTGCTAGAAAGTGACATGAACAAAGTGTATGCAATTAGAAAGGAGATATTGGTTGAAATGTCGGGATTCGTGTCAGATTGCACAACAGAACTTTTTAATGTCTGCAAGTACGTATTTGAAAAATTTCCAAGTTTAACCGTAACTCTAAAATGTACAAACAATAACTGCTCATTCGAAGAAGTGGAAAAACGGCCAATTATTTATTTGAATATGAACAAATACAACAACCTGGGAATTTCAAATATTGAAACTTGTTTGGAGGAGATACCTACGAAAACGTGCCATATATGTTCTCAGCTGATGAAACCTATGGTAAAATCTTATGGAGAAATAGTGTGCATGGACACTGAATCTGTGGATGAGACTTTAGTAAAACTATCAGATGTGCAAGCTGCTATAAATTTGAATAATAACGAATACAAAGTATCATCGCTTATAAGCTTTACTAATGTTGGGTCAGTCGTTAGATATCCAAAAACATCGGAAGGACATTATGTATGTTACGGAATACGAAACGAAAAGTGGGAAAAATATGACGATTTAGGCACCTACGTACCAGCAATTCGAAATCCGGAATCAGTGTTAATTAAACCTCAAATAATCATATACCGAAAGAAATAAACAACCATTTGAAAAATTACTAATTAATAATTATTAATTACTAATTACTAATTAATAATTACTAATTCTTAATTATTAATTACTAAATATTAATTACTAGTTACTAATTACTAATTACTAGTAACTAACTACTAATTATTAGTTACTAATTATTAATTACTAATTACTAATTACTAGTTACTAATTATTAAATACTAATTACTAATTACTAATAACTAATTACTAATTACTAATTACTAATTGATAATTACTAATTACTAATTAATAATTACTAATTACTAACTATTAATTATTAATTACTAAATATTAATTACTTATTACTAATTATTAATTATTAATTACTAATTACTGATTACTAATTACTAATTACTAATTACTAATTACTAATTACTAATTATTAATTACTAAATATTAATTACTAATTACTAATTATTAATTATTAATTACTAATTTTTAATAACTAATTATTAATTACTAATTACTAATTACTAGTTACTAATGATTAATTACTAATTACTAATTACTAATTACTAACTACTAATTACTAATTAATAATTACTAAATACTAATTAATGATTACTAATTACTAATTGATAATTACTAATTACTAATTAATAATTACTAATTACTAATTACTAACTATTAATTATTAATTACTAAATATTAATTACTTATTACTAATTATTAATTATTAATTATTAATTATTAATTACTAATTACTGATTACTAATTACTAATTATTAATTACTAAATATTAATTACTAATTACTAATTATTAATTATTAATTACTAATTACTGATTACTAATTACTAATTATTAATTACTAATTATTAATTAGTAATTACTAATTAGTAATTACTAATTATTAATTATTAATTACTAATTTTTAATAACTAATTATTAATTACTAATTACTAACTACTAATTATTAATTATTAATAACTTATTATTAATTTTTAATTACTGATTACTAATTACTAACTACTAATTAATAATTTTTAATTAATAATTACTAATTACTAATGACTAATTACTGATTACTAATTTCTAATTACTAATTACTAATTACTAATTTTTAATTAATAATTACTAATGACTAATTACTGATTACTAATTACTAATTATGAAATACTAATTACTAATTACTAGTTACTAAATACTAATTGCTAATTACTAATTACTAATCTTTAATTACTAATTATTAAATGCTAATTACTAATTACTAATTATTAATTACTAATTACTAATTATTAATTACTAATTACTAATTACTAATTACTAATTACCATGCCGGGTGCAACTTCACATGCGCACTCTTCGCGTCACTTCGGAATGATTGAGGATCCCTATGAACGGGCTCTCCAGTGTGAATTGGATCTCTATAAACGAGCTCTCCGTTGAGTGAAATGGACCCCCTTGACACGGGCTCTCCATATGAATGATAAGTGAGGTTTAAATGAGGATCCCTATAAACGGGCTCTCCAGTGTGAATGGATCTCTATTAACGAGTTCTAAATTGAATGAAATGCACCCCGTTGAAACGAGCTCTCCATATAAAAGACGCGTATTGTGAGATAATTATGCTAGTGACGTGAAGGTGAGTTGGAACGGTGTGCTCGACTAAGTAATTAGTAATTAACCCGTGAGGGGAACTTGTTACCCCCATCGGGCGCGTCCCTAGGTGGCGGATAAGGGAAAGCTCATCGGCTACAACCGAAGGGTAGGAGAAAGGTAAAATAACTCCCGCGGACCAACAAGTACACGTTTCTTTCTGGTAGTATATGCTACACAACTACATAATAATAAAAATATGAGCCATTTATTTTGAAAGTGGTTTAAATCCATTTTACAAAAAAAAATGTCAATAACCAATAATAATCACAATTCTTATAATTCTTTTTATATTTTATAAAATGTATTACACTAGGTAATCTAACTTATCATTTTAGATCACATAAAGTAACACATTTGACAAAATATAAAAAGAATTAAAAGAATTCTGATTATTGTTACCATTAATTGTTTTTTGTAAATTGGACTGAAACCAATTTCAAAAATTTCACCAATTTCACCAATTTAATCGGCTCACATAATATAAAAGCAAAAGAAAATCAGTAGTATGTTAAAAATTTCTCTTGCGCAGGGTTATAAAATTATGCTTAATAGTCATGATATGGAGTAGTGCTTATCATGAGATCTTGGTATGATCAAGGCCTATCCGGCCGTATATGCCACTACACATGAATATCTCTAGTATATGCATAACTGAATGTAAGACCACTGTAGTTCGAAATATTCATTATTTATGAATTGTTTTGTATATATTTAAGTTGCTTACAAAAATAAATCGCTCACAAAAATAATTATAGAAAAATGTTTTCTGTTCATGATATGGACCTGGGCTGCTCAGGGTAGATCGGCATAACTAAGGCCTAACTGGCAATATACGCCACCAGTTGGATTAATCTCTAAGATTGGCACCAGGAAAATTAAAGTCTACCTGGTAAATTCACAAAATCGCTCACAAAAACAATTATAGAAAACTATTTTCTGTTCATGATATGGACCTAGGCTGCTCAGGGTAGATCGGCATAACCAAGGCCTAACTGGCAATATACGCCACCACTTGGATTAATCTCTAGGATTGGCACCAGAAAAATTAAAGTCTACCTGGTAAATTCACAAAATCGCTCACAAAAAGAATTATAGAAAACTATTTTCTGTTCATGATATGGACCTGGGCTGCTCAGGGTAGATCGGCATAGCCAAGGCCTAACTGGCAATATACGCCACCACTTGGATTAATCTCTAGGATTGGCACCAGGAAAATTAAAGTCTACCTGGTAAATTCACAAAGTCGCTCACAAAAAGAATTATAGAAAACTATTTTCTGTTCATGATATGGACCTAGGCTGCTCAGGGTAGATCGGCATAACCAAGGCCTAACTGGCAATATACGCCACCACTTGGATTAATCTCTAGGATTGGCACCAGAAAAATTAAAGTCTACCTGGTAAATTCACAAAATCGCTCACAAAAAGAATTATAGAAAACTATTTTCTGTTCATGATATGGACCTGGGCTGCTCAGGGTAGATCGGCATAGCCAAGGCCTAACTGGCAATATACGCCACCACTTGGATTAATCTCTAGGATTGGCACCAGGAAAATTAAAGTCTACCTGGTAAATTCACAAAGTCGCTCACAAAAAGAATTATAGAAAACTATTTTCTGTTCATGATATGGACCTAGGCTGCTCAGGGTAGATCGGTATAACCAAGGCCTAACTGGCAATATACGCCACCACTTGGATTAATCTCTAGGATTGGCACCAGGAAAATTAAAGTCTACCTGGTAAATTCACAAAGTCGCTCACAAAAAGAATTATAGAAAACTATTTTCTGTTCATGATATGGACCTGGGCTGCTCAGGGTAGATCGGCATAGCCAAGGCCTAACTGGCAATATACGCCACCACTTGGATTAATCTCTAGGATTGGCACCAGGAAAATTAAAGTCTACCTGGTAAATTCACAAAGTCGCTCACAAAAAGAATTATAGAAAACTATTTTCTGTTCATGATATGGACCTAGGCTGCTCAGGGTAGATCGGTATAACCAAGGCCTAACTGGCAATATACGCCACCACTTGGATTAATCTCTAGGATTGGCACCAGGAAAATTAAAGTCTACCTGGTAAATTCACAAAGTCGCTCACAAAAAGAATTATAGAAAACTATTTTCTGTTCATGATATGGACCTAGGCTGCTCAGGGTAGATCGGTATAACCAAGGCCTAACTGGCAATATACGCCACCACTTGGATTAATCTCTAGGATTGGCACCAGGAAAATTAAAGTCTACCTGGTAAATTCACAAAGTCGCTCACAAAAAGAATTATAGAAAACTATTTTCTGTTCATGATATGGACCTGGGCTGCTCAGGGTAGATCGGCATAGCCAAGGCCTAACTGGCAATATACGCCACCACTTGGATTAATCTCTAGGATTGGCACCAGGAAAATTAAAGTCTACCTGGTAAATTCACAAAGTCGCTCACAAAAAGAATTATAGAAAACTATTTTCTGTTCATGATATGGACCTGGGCTGCTCAGGGTAGATCGGCATAACCAAGGCCTAACTGGCAATATACGCCACCACTTGGATTAATCTCTAGGATTGGCACCAGGAAAATTAAAGTCTACCTGGTAAATTCACAAAGTCGCTCACAAAAAGAATTATAGAAAACTATTTTCTGTTCATGATATGGACCTAGGCTGCTCAGGGTAGATCGGTATAACCAAGGCCTAACTGGCAATATACGCCACCACTTGGATTAATCTCTAGGATTGGCACCAGGAAAATTAAAGTCTACCTGGTAAATTCACAAAGTCGCTCACAAAAAGAATTATAGAAAACTATTTTCTGTTCATGATATGGACCTGGGCTGCTCAGGGTAGATCGGCATAGCCAAGGCCTAACTGGCAATATACGCCACCACTTGGATTAATCTCTAGGATTGGCACCAGGAAAATTAAAGTCTACCTGGTAAATTCACAAAGTCGCTCACAAAAACAATTATAGAAAACTATTTTCTGTTCATGATATGGACCTGCGCTGCTCAGGGTAGATCGGCATAACCAAGGCCTAACTGGAAATATACGCCACCACTTGGATTAATCTCTAGGATTGGCACCAGGAAAATTAAAGTCTACCTGGTAAATTCACAAAGTCGCTCACAAAAAGAATTATAGAAAACTATTTTCTGTTCATGATATGGACCTGGGCTGCTCAGGGTAGATCGGCATAACCAAGGCCTAACTGGCAATATACGCCACCACTTGGATTAATCTCTAGGATTGGCACCAGGAAAATTAAAGTCTACCTGGTAAATTCACAAAGTCGCTCACAAAAAGAATTATAGAAAACTATTTTCTGTTCATGATATGGACCTGGGCTGCTCAGGGTAGATTGGCATAACCAAGGCCTAACTGGCAATATACGCCACCACTTGGATTAATCTCTAGGATTGGCACCAGGAAAATTAAAGTCTACCTGGTAAATTCACAAAGTCGCTCACAAAAACAATTATAGAAAACTATTTTCTGTTCATGATATGGACCTGGGCTGTTCAGGGTAGATCGGCATAACCAAGGCCTAACTGGCAATATACGCCACCACTTGGATTAATCTCTAGGATTGGCACCAGGAAAATTAAAGTCTACCTGGTAAATTCACAAAGTCGCTCACAAAAAGAATTATAGAAAACTATTTTCTGTTCATGATATGGACCTAGGCTGCTCAGGGTAGATCGGTATAACCAAGGCCTAACTGGCAATATACGCCACCACTTGGATTAATCTCTAGGATTGGCACCAGGAAAATTAAAGTCTACCTGGTAAATTCACAAAGTCGCTCACAAAAAGAATTATAGAAAACTATTTTCTGTTCATGATATGGACCTGGGCTGCTCAGGGTAGATCGGCATAGCCAAGGCCTAACTGGCAATATACGCCACCACTTGGATTAATCTCTAGGATTGGCACCAGGAAAATTAAAGTCTACCTGGTAAATTCACAAAGTCGCTCACAAAAACAATTATAGAAAACTATTTTCTGTTCATGATATGGACCTGGGCTGCTCAGGGTAGATCGGCATAACCAAGGCCTAACTGGAAATATACGCCACCACTTGGATTAATCTCTAGGATTGGCACCAGGAAAATTAAAGTCTACCTGGTAAATTCACAAAGTCGCTCACAAAAACAATTATAGAAAACTATTTTCTGTTCATGATATGGACCTGGGCTGCTCAGGGTAGATCGGCATAACCAAGGCCTAACTGGCAATATACGCCACCACTTGGATTAATCTCTAGGATTAGCACCAGGAAAATTAAAGTCTACCTGGTAAATTCACAAAGTCGCTCACAAAAACAATTATAGAAAACTATTTTCTGTTCATGATATGGACCTGGGCTGCTCAGGGTAGATTGGCATAACCAAGGCCTAACTGGCAATATACGCCACCACTTGGATTAATCTCTAGGATTGGCACCAGGAAAATTAAAGTCTACCTGGTAAATTCACAAAGTCGCTCACAAAAACAATTATAGAAAACTATTTTCTGTTCATGATATGGACCTGGGCTGCTCAGGGTAGATCGGCATAACCAAGGCCTAACTGGCAATATACGCCACCACTTGGATTAATCTCTAGGATTGGCACCAGGAAAATTAAAGTCTACCTGGTAAATTCACAAAGTCGCTCACAAAAACAATTATAGAAAACTATTTTCTGTTCATGATATGGACCTGGGCTGCTCAGGGTAGATCGGCATAACCAAGGCCTAACTGGAAATATACGCCACCACTTGGATTAATCTCTAGGATTGGCACCAGGAAAATTAAAGTCTACCTGGTAAATTCACAAAGTCGCTCACAAAAACAATTATAGAAAACTATTTTCTGTTCATGATATGGACCTGGGCTGCTCAGGGTAGATCGGCATAACCAAGGCCTAACTGGCAATATACGCCACCACTTGGATTAATCTCTAGGATTGGCACCAGGAAAATTAAAGTCTACCTGGTAAATTCACAAAGTCGCTCACAAAAAGAATTATAGAAAACTATTTTCTGTTCATGATATGGACCTGGGCTGCTCAGGGTAGATCGGCATAACCAAGGCCTAACTGGCAATATACGCCACCACTTGGATTAATCTCTAGGATTGGCACCAGGAAAATTAAAGTCTACCTGGTAAATTCACAAAGTCGCTCACAAAAAGAATTATAGAAAACTATTTTCTGTTCATGATATGGACCTGGGCTGCTCAGGGTAGATCGGCATAGCCAAGGCCTAACTGGCAATATACGCCACCACTTGGATTAATCTCTAGGATTGGCACCAGGAAAATTAAAGTCTACCTGGTAAATTCACAAAGTCGCTCACAAAAAGAATTATAGAAAACTATTTTCTGTTCATGATATGGACCTAGGCTGCTCAGGGTAGATCGGTATAACCAAGGCCTAACTGGCAATATACGCCACCACTTGGATTAATCTCTAGGATTGGCACCAGGAAAATTAAAGTCTACCTGGTAAATTCACAAAGTCGCTCACAAAAAGAATTATAGAAAACTATTTTCTGTTCATGATATGGACCTGGGCTGCTCAGGGTAGATCGGCATAGCCAAGGCCTAACTGGCAATATACGCCACCACTTGGATTAATCTCTAGGATTGGCACCAGGAAAATTAAAGTCTACCTGGTAAATTCACAAAGTCGCTCACAAAAACAATTATAGAAAACTATTTTCTGTTCATGATATGGACCTGGGCTGTTCAGGGTAGATCGGCATAACCAAGGCCTAACTGGCAATATACGCCACCACTTGGATTAATCTCTAGGATTGGCACCAGGAAAATTAAAGTCTACCTGGTAAATTCACAAAGTCGCTCACAAAAAGAATTATAGAAAACTATTTTCTGTTCATGATATGGACCTAGGCTGCTCAGGGTAGATCGGTATAACCAAGGCCTAACTGGCAATATACGCCACCACTTGGATTAATCTCTAGGATTGGCACCAGGAAAATTAAAGTCTACCTGGTAAATTCACAAAGTCGCTCACAAAAAGAATTATAGAAAACTATTTTCTGTTCATGATATGGACCTGGGCTGCTCAGGGTAGATCGGCATAGCCAAGGCCTAACTGGCAATATACGCCACCACTTGGATTAATCTCTAGGATTGGCACCAGGAAAATTAAAGTCTACCTGGTAAATTCACAAAGTCGCTCACAAAAACAATTATAGAAAACTATTTTCTGTTCATGATATGGACCTGGGCTGCTCAGGGTAGATCGGCATAACCAAGGCCTAACTGGAAATATACGCCACCACTTGGATTAATCTCTAGGATTGGCACCAGGAAAATTAAAGTCTACCTGGTAAATTCACAAAGTCGCTCACAAAAAGAATTATAGAAAACTATTTTCTGTTCATGATATGGACCTGGGCTGCTCAGGGTAGATCGGCATAACCAAGGCCTAACTGGCAATATACGCCACCACTTGGATTAATCTCTAGGATTAGCACCAGGAAAATTAAAGTCTACCTGGTAAATTCACAAAGTCGCTCACAAAAACAATTATAGAAAACTATTTTCTGTTCATGATATGGACCTGGGCTGCTCAGGGTAGATTGGCATAACCAAGGCCTAACTGGCAATATACGCCACCACTTGGATTAATCTCTAGGATTGGCACCAGGAAAATTAAAGTCTACCTGGTAAATTCACAAAGTCGCTCACAAAAACAATTATAGAAAACTATTTTCTGTTCATGATATGGACCTGGGCTGCTCAGGGTAGATCGGCATAACCAAGGCCTAACTGGCAATATACGCCACCACTTGGATTAATCTCTAGGATTGGCACCAGGAAAATTAAAGTCTACCTGGTAAATTCACAAAGTCGCTCACAAAAACAATTATAGAAAACTATTTTCTGTTCATGATATGGACCTGGGCTGCTCAGGGTAGATCGGCATAACCAAGGCCTAACTGGAAATATACGCCACCACTTGGATTAATCTCTAGGATTGGCACCAGGAAAATTAAAGTCTACCTGGTAAATTCACAAAGTCGCTCACAAAAACAATTATAGAAAACTATTTTCTGTTCATGATATGGACCTGGGCTGCTCAGGGTAGATCGGCATAACCAAGGCCTAACTGGCAATATACGCCACCACTTGGATTAATCTCTAGGATTGGCACCAGGAAAATTAAAGTCTACCTGGTAAATTCACAAAGTCGCTCACAAAAACAATTATAGAAAACTATTTTCTGTTCATGATATGGACCTGGGCTGCTCAGGGTAGATCGGCATAACCAAGGCCTAACTGGAAATATACGCCACCACTTGGATTAATCTCTAGGATTGGCACCAGGAAAATTAAAGTCTACCTGGTAAATTCACAAAGTCGCTCACAAAAACAATTATAGAAAACTATTTTCTGTTCATGATATGGACCTGGGCTGCTCAGGGTAGATCGGCATAACCAAGGACTAACTGGCAATATACGCCACCACTTGGATTAATCTCTAGGATTGGCACCAGGAAAATTAAAGTCTACCTGGTAAATTCACAAAGTCGCTCACAAAAACAATTATAGAAAACTATTTTCTGTTCATGATATGGACCTGGGCTGCTCAGGGTAGATCGGCATAACCAAGGCCTAACTGGAAATATACGCCACCACTTGGATTAATCTCTAGGATTGGCACCAGGAAAATTAAAGTCTACCTGGTAAATTCACAAAGTCGCTCACAAAAACAATTATAGAAAACTATTTTCTGTTCATGATATGGACCTGGGCTGCTCAGGGTAGATCGGCATAACCAAGGCCTAACTGGAAATATACGCCACCACTTGGATTAATCTCTAGGATTGGCACCAGGAAAATTAAAGTCTACCTGGTAAATTCACAAAGTCGCTCACAAAAACAATTATAGAAAACTATTTTCTGTTCATGATATGGACCTGGGCTGCTCAGGGTAGATCGGCATAACCAAGGCCTAACTGGCAATATACGCCACCACTTGGATTAATCTCTAGGATTGGCACCAGGAAAATTAAAGTCTACCTGGTAAATTCACAAAGTCGCTCACAAAAACAATTATAGAAAACTATTTTCTGTTCATGATATGGACCTGGGCTGCTCAGGGTAGATCGGCATAACCAAGGCCTAACTGGCAATATACGCCACCACTTGGATTAATCTCTAGGATTGGCACCAGGAAAATTAAAGTCTACCTGGTAAATTCACAAAATCGCTCACAAAAACAATTATAGAAAACTATTTCCTACTCGTATTCATTGCATTAATTAATCGTGCAACGATACATTACCATGTTCTTTAGATAAAGAAATTATGTTCTCATATACCGTTTTATCACAAATTTATTTACATTTTTTCTAATTAAAGCTTTTACATTTATAATATTTTTTGTATTTTACCATTTCTTTTAGATTTGACAACAATTATAAAATTACATTACTACTGTAATGTTACAGTTACATTATAAAACTAAAATAATTATAATAATATACTGGTAACACAAATACACAACAAAAATTACATTTTTTCCTAAAGTGTACGCCTACACTATGCATATTATATTTTTCGGGATGAGACTACACTTTTTCTATACGTACATTTTTTTCGGGATGGTTACACTTTAGCGAAGAAACAAACCAAAAATTTCGGGCTGATATTTCGGGTCAACTTCAGCGACTTCGTTGCATCCACTTAGAGTCACAGTTTGGTGGGGATTATCAGCAGACAAGACCTATGACACGTACTTCTTCCAAGACGAAGATGGCAATGCATTGACTGTAAATGTTGAGCGTTACAGGGCTATGTTAGAAAATTTCTTGTTTCCTGAACTTGATAATACTCAAGAAATGTGGTTTCAACAAGACGGAGCTACGTCTCATTCTGCAAGGAAAACAATAAATTTGCTGCGAACGATTTTTGGTGACCGTATCGTTTCACAATTTGGGAATGTTAATTGGCCATCACGATTACCCGACTTAACACCACCAGATTTATTTTTGTAGGGATTTTTGAAAGATCGTGCATACGCAAATAAACCGCAAGGACTGCAACAACTGCAATACAAGATAATAAATCAAATAATTGCGATTGATCAATCAGTTTTGGCTTCAGTTATGGACCAAGTACAGCAAAGAGCAACAGCTTGCGAAGAGGCTGATGGCAATCATTTAACAGATATTATGTTTAAAATTTAATTTTTTTTAAAACTCTTCATGATTAAAACTATCTTTTGTAATCAAAATTATTCATTTTCAATAAAAAATTAAAAAAATTATATCAAAAATACTAAGTTCAGTGACTTATAGCCCACCCTGTATAATTAATTTAATCGTGTGACTGATTATAAAATTCGGATTAGGTTGTACGTCACAGAAATGTTGGTAGATAACTCAAGATTATTTTTCATGAGGCGGTGCCTAATTTTATAGATCGAAATAATATATTGGTATTCGACTAATGATGTTAGGGGAAGAATTTTTTCGGTATAAAGCAGTACACTTGGAGTCAGTTACGGTAAATTGTTAATAGCTGTTAATCCTTTATTTTCAAAGATTTGAAGGTCACTAAGGTAAATATCATTTGATCCCCTTAGTTGAATATATTATGTTAGAAGGGAGTGTATAAAGCTGCAATACACGCTGTATCTCAGAGTACTTGGAATAAAACGACCGACTCGCCGCAATACGCCTATTATAGGAGATATTCTTTGCTTGATTCCATTTATGTGATGACTTCAGTTCAGCTGATAATTAATTTCCAATCCAAGGGATCTCGCACAATCTAATGCTGTATAGAGGATATTTCTCAGCGGAAAATAAGAGATTTGGCTACTCGCCGCAAGTGGCAGCACACAAATCACAAAAGAGAATTTATTTTGTTACATAATTACCAGCGGAAATTTTTTATTCATTTGGTAATACTTTTTTCTTAAAATGACAAATTGGTTGATCTCCGTAGTAAAGCAACTCGGTAAATGAAATCCTGAAATTTAACAATAATAAAATTTCAAATTTCGCCTAAACCACGGATTAAATAAAACCCGATTTCTAGAAAAAACCAGAAATAATTTAAGCCTAATTTTAAAACTTTCTAAAGGCCGCTAAACTGATGAAATTTGTGCTTATCATAGAAATATAATTTTCATAAATTTTCATTCATAAATCGAGGAAAACTATACCAGCCCCTGAAAGATACTATATTAAAAAAAAAAACGGAGATATATCGTTCAATAATATTTGTGTTGAACAACAAATAAAACAATAGAAATAAAATGCTCTAAAACCCAAGGCATAAGCAATCCAGATAGTATATTCCTGTCAGGTATGTTCATTGCCATCCCAAAAGGATAGTGACTGAATTTGTGCTAATCCAGAATTGGCCCCATTCCATTGAACAACAACGACCGTTCAATGAACCATTTTCTGACAAAAAGTGTTCTAGAAACCAATGAAGTTGGCACTTCTGATTGCATACTCCGATCAGATATGTTCATTTCCATCCGAAAAATATAGTGGCTGAATTTGTGCTAATCCAGAATTGGCCCAATTCCATTGAACAACAACGACCGTTGAATGAACAATTTTCTGACAAAAAGTGTTCTAGAAACCAATGAAGTTGGTCTTCTAATTGCATATTCCGATCAGATGAGTTCATTACCATCCCAAAAATATAGTGGCTGAATTTGTGCTAATCCAGATTTGGCCCAATTCCATTGAACAACAACGACCGTTGAATGAACAATTTTCTGATAAAAGTGTTCTAGAAACCAATGAAGTTGGCACTTCTGATTGCATATTCCGATCAGATATGTTCATTGCCATCCCAAAAATATAGGGGCTGAACTTGTGCTAATCCAGAATTGGCCCAATTCCATTGAACAACAACAACCGTTGAATGAACAATTTTCTGGCAAAAAGTGTTCTAGAAACCAATGAAGTTGGCACTTCTGATTACATATTCCGTTCAGATATGTTCATTGCCATCCGAAAAATATAGTGGCTGAATTTGTGCTAGTCCAGAATTGGCCGAATTCCATTGAACAACAACGACCGTTGAATGAACAATTTTCTGATAAAAAGTGTTCTAGAAACCAATGAAGTTGGCACTTCTGATTGCATATTCCGTTCAGATATGTTCTTTGCCATCCTGAAAAATATAGTGGCTGAATTTGTGCTAATCCAGAATTGGCCCAATTCCATTGAACAACAACGACCGTTGAATGAACAATTTTCTGACAAAAAGTGTTCTAGAAACCAATGAAGTTGGCACTTCTGATTGCATGTTCCGATCAGATAAGTACATTACCATCCGAAAAATATAGTGGCTGAATTTGTGCTAATCCAGAATTGACCCAATTCCATTGAACAACAACGACCGTTGAATCAACAATTTTCTGATAAAAAGTGTTCTAGAAACCAATGAAGTTGGCACTTCTGATTGCATATTCCGATCAGATAAGTTCATTGCCATCCCAAAAATATGGTGGCTCAGTTTGTGCTAATCCAGAATTGCCCCAATTCCATTGAACAACAACAACCGTTGAATGAACAATTTTCTGACAAAAAGTGTTCTAGAAACCAATGAAGTTGGCACTTCTGATTGTATATTCCGATCAGATAAGTTCATTGCCATCCCAAAAATTTAGTGACTGAATTTGTGCTAATCCAGAATTGGCCCAATTCCATTGAACAACAACGACCGTTGAATGAACAATTTTCTGACAAAAAGTGTTCTAGAAACCAATGAAGTTGGCACTTCTGATTGCATATTCCGATCAGATAAGTTCATTGCCATCCCAAAAATATAGTGGCTGAATTTGTGCTAATCCAGAATTGGCCCAATTCCATTGAACAACAACGACCGTTGAATGAACAATTTTCTGACAAAAAGTGTTCTAGAAACCAATGAAGTTGGCACTTCTGATTGCATATTCCGATCAGATATGTTCATTTCCATCCGAAAAATATAGTGGCTGAATTTGTGGTAATCCAGAATTTGCCCAATTCCATTGAACAACAACGACCGTTGAATGAACAATTTTCTGACAAAAAGTGTTCTAGAAACCAATGAAGTTGGCACTTCTGATTGCATATTCCGATCAGATAAGTTCATTGCCATTCGAGAAATATAGTGGAAGGAATATGCAATCAGCAGTACCTGGTACATACCTGGTAGGAATATGCAATCAGATGTGCCAACTTGATTGGTTTTTAGAACACTTTTTGTCAGAAAAATGTACATTCAACGGTCGTTGTTGTTCAATGGAATTGAGTCAATTCTGGATTAGCACAAATTCAGTCACTAAATTTTTGGGATGGCAATGAACATACCTGACAGGAATATACTATCTGAATTGCTTATGCCTTGGAATTTAGAACATTTTATTTCTATTGTTTTATTTGTTGTTCAACACAAATATTATTGAACGATATATCTCCGTTTTTTTAAATATAGTATCTTTCAGGGGCTGGTTTGGTTTTCCTCGATTTATGAATGAAAATTTATGAATTTTTTTTTCTATGATAAGCACAAATTTCATCAGTTTAGCGGCCTTTAGAAAGTTTTAAAATTAGGCTTAAATTATTTCTGTTTTTTTCTAGAAATCGGGTTTTATTTAATCCGTCTTTTAGGCGAAATTTTATATTTTCTTTCCCCTTTTTTTCGGCTCCTGGACTAGCACTGATTTTTTCCCGTGAGCACTAATTAGCACAAATAAGGCTTTTCATTTTGAAATTCGAAAGTTTCCCTGCTGCAGTTACCCACGTGTTTAAATGATTCCGGTTTTCCTTCTAGAAATCGTGTTTTATTTTTATCGTCATTAAGGGGAAATATTTGAATTTTATCCCCCGTTTTCTCGGCTCCTGAACTAGCACTAATATTTTCCTGTGGGTACTAATTAGCATAAATTGAGCTTAGCCGGGAAGCAAAGTTAAATTTCGAAATTCATACTGGAGTTTGTCCTCTTCCAGATGCTCGGAGCAGTCGGAGCAATACATGCTGTAACGAACACTAGGAATGCAAACATACTGAAGTATCCAAGCTCGCTAGGTCCATTTACCATCGTCAGGGCGACGACGTAGGCAATTTAATCGAATTGCTACTATTTGGAATTTCTATCAGTTTGATCTGACGAGTTACGAATAAACATCGAAATCGCCAACATCGCTAAGATATACCTACTCTTACCAGCCGAAATAGATATACAAACACACATAGGACTGGTTATGTATATAAATGTGTGTTATACGCTAAGAAATGAAGGCAAAAAAAAATTAATGGAGGAAAGAAAAATGAACACAAAATAAAAGAAAACCTATCTAGTAAAAAAGGGGAAATCTTGAATACGTATTCACCACTACACTCAAATAACATTTTATTATTACACAGGAAAATTGGGAAAATCGAAAGAAAAGTTAAACTGTTTTAATGATGGGACTTTTTGTTGTTGTTGTTGAGCTTGTCGTTCCATACATTATACATAGTTCTTCGTGTAGATTCATTTCAATTCCAATTTATCTAGTATTTTTCATTAAAATAAATAAATTGTGACAAACTAATTAAAATCTTTATTTAACTTCAATGATTTATAAATAAATACAATTTCCTTTTTTATTTTGGTGGAAAAATTAGGGAACATAAGAAACGAAAATTCTATGCTGGTTATAATTCACAATCTAATAACTTTTTTGTTGTTTTGTAATTTTCTTTTTATTTGAGAGTAAAGTAAACTTCTTTTGCAAACGATGCTGTGAAAAGCGAGAATTTCGATGTAAAAGTAAATCTAGGGATGCCAAAATACACACACATATTTATATATATATATATATAAACATTACATATGTATGTATACGTGAATGCATATACATAAAAGAAAATGCATTTTGCAGCGGGCACATCGAGTCGGAAAGTTTTTTTGTTGATTTAAAAATAAAAACGAATTCCAGCCAAGCGAACATAATTTACTTAAAATCAATTCGATTCGACGGTAGATAGGTAGGTACATTTACTGGCTGGATTTTCGCTCACCCTCTTTGTATACATTTACGAGTATATTGTATTGTTTATCGGACTTCAAGATCTCGATACACTATTTAGTATAAAATCGTGGTCAATCCTTATTTATTTCTCCATTAAATTCATTACGATATAGATAGGTATGCGGACTGCACTGTTTGTAGGGTCGGGGCTCCGTGTTGTATGGCATATTTGCCTTTTCATTAATTAAACCAATTTATTTGTTCAAATTAATGTACAAACTTTGGAATTCAAAATTCAAGAAAATATATCGAATCGCATACAGAGAAAAGTGAAAAACTTTTTCATGTTTTTCAAGGATTTCCCAATCGTTTTAATGTGATTAAAGTTCTTCGCCCATACCACGTTGTATTATAGTTTGGTATATATACTCGTAAAATACTCGATGATATGATGTGCGTGTACGGTTGGCTTTTCGTTAAAAATAGCTTTCGTCTATCCTATAAATAGTAAGAAAATAAATACTTAGTGGACAGTAAAATATATATAAATTCGATAATTTTCATTACCACAGAAAAAAAAGTCAGTGATGTGCACCGAATACTAAACGGATCTAATAATAAATTTATTTTATTTTATTTCATTGGGTCACCGCAGCCCGAGCACTCATAATCGTTTAACAATTTTTTATATGGCCGTCGATCCAAATATTATTTGAAATTGGGAAATTTATCACATCAATTTCTTATGTATATAGTTGGACCAGATCTTTTGAGATTTATTGATTAATATTCGGTTATAAATTATCAGATCAGATTGCTTATCGGAGCAATAAATTAAATTTGCGGGAAATTAACTTTCCAAAATATATCGATTCGAGATTTTTTTTTTTTTTATATTTCGTTTGGGTAATTTACAAATCTATTAATTGTAATGGGCTCAATAATGGGTTTCTATTTCGAAATCATTTTCAAATATACAAATCATATAAATTGCTCGTCAAAAGTGGTCAGATATGGGCACAATATTATGCGGATTCATATAGAAAATAGACTTATCTCGTCCCCATGTTTAAATACCATTATATCACTTTTTTGAGAAAGGATGACAAATTGCGGGTTACGTAAGTTGACAAAAGGTTTTGCCCCAAAAAAAAAGAACATTTCAATGTACACAACCCAGTCACAGTATAAATTCTGTTTAACAATTTTTTTTTCCGTAATGTCTGTTGTCTGATAATTAAGTCAATAAATAATAATAATAATAATAATAATTCGGTGTATTTATTTATGGTTATGTTGTGATAACAAATTTTAATGTCTAGCATTATACAGCATTAATATTATTATAGCATTTCAAAAATTGAACTCAACCCAAACAAAACCGAACAATATTAAAATTTGTTAACACGTTATTTGAATGTTATTTTCCAGGCGTTATTTGGGTTAAAATATCAAAACTGCATAAAATTTATATATCTGACTGTTTTTGTGCGTAACTATTAATAAATGATATTTGAAATAATAATCTTAAACGCCCAACATAATATTATTCAATTATAAGTATATGAATATTTCAATATCGGTTTGGTGGCCCTACCTTTAACAACAACAACAACAACAACCACAAAATGATACCGTAAAATAAAAACGGGGCTTGAATACGAAAATTAAAGGGGATACATTCTATGAATTTTCTTTTGTAAATTATTTAAATCAATTATTGGAATATTTGGAAATTACCAACGTTTTTATCAAAGATGGGCGTTTACCAGTGTTATGCCGTATTATCAACGCCGCGTACATGTGTAGAGAGTGAATGTAGACAATTAAAAAAATAATGTCGATAATGTAGATAACGTAGATAATATCGAGATATATTGTTCTGTTAGAAATCTGCAAAATTTCGGCACCAAGAGCTTCATTTATACATGCTACTGAAGTTAGCCGAAAATTTCAGCCGAAAAATCCTGCATTATCGACATATTTCGTATCAGGTGGTGGTACACAATTCTGTTGATATTAGCCGAAAATTACATGTTATTTATTTTATTTATTTATTTATTTAAAGAAATCTATTCTGTGCTTTACATGTATGATTTCAGAATTTAATTTAAAACAAAAATATTAAAAAAAAAAATAAAATAAAGAAAATTAAAACACAGAAATATATAAATCAGATCTTGATTTAACAATTAAAAATTTTAAAAATAATTCTTAAGTATATTTTTGAACTTGTCCTTTGATAAATTAAAGTCAAATAGGTCGTCGACGATGTTTAACGATTTAGACGACCTATTAATGGGGTTATTTTTTCCATAGTTTGTGGAATGGTGTTCAAATGCTAAAAATTCATGGTTTCGAAATGTTCTGCAAGACACATGAATTGATATGTTTTCCAAAATGTATGCTGAATCAATGTGACCAAGCAAAACGTTACCAATGAAAGCTGCACCTAAGAGAAGTCGTCTATTTTCAAGCGTGCATATTCTGTAATCCGTGCATCTTGTTGAGTATGGAGGTAATCGAGCCACATTTTTTATAGAATGGTAAATTGTGGTCGTAATTCCAGTCACAGAAAATCAGAAACTTCTTTTGAATGCTTTCAATTATTTTAATGTGTACAGCATAGATTGAACGTAAGCGAAATAGAGTGAACATAAGGTTTGAATATCTTTAAATTCACCAGTCCACCTTTTAACAAATCCAAACACGGCATTAGCTCTCGCAATACAATTTTCAATATGCTTATTGAAACTGGCATTCTCGCCAAATGTAACACCTAGATCTATGATCTCATTAACTCGGTGCAATACTTCGTTGTTGACTTTGTAGGAAGTAATTAGCCGGATTTCTCTTACGAAGGAAAGACATGATCTTGCATTTCTTAATATTTAAGTAAAGCGAGTTTCGATCACACCACTCACTTAATCTATCGATGTCCTCTTGAAGTTTCTTCGTATCTTGCATTCCATTAACAGTTCGAACAATTTTCACGTCATCAGCAAATATGAGCACGTTTGAGTTTTGGATTATCTCGGTTATTTGATCTATAAAACCAATAAATATCCACGGCCCGATGTGCGATCCTTGGGGAACACCAGACGTAACTTTAATAACGTTTGATTTCTCATTTCCCATTATTACAAATTGTCGCCGGTTTGATAGTTTGGACTTGAACCAATTTATGTAATCGAGTGAAAACCCAAATGCGAATAAACTGCGGAGTGCTTTTTGATGGCAGATGGTGTTCAGGATCGTCAGCTGAGTTGAATAAATAATAATAATAAAATAATTCGTAAAGTAAATTTAAATTTATATTTGTTTACAAATATCTCATTTCAATTTGTATTAAAAGTGCCATCTATTGTTGGTTATTGTATCCATTTATTATTAGTACTTTTTGTCTAACCGGTATTATTGCAGTTAGCACTTTTCCATTTTTTGTAATTTATTTTGCTTGTCAATATTTTGATGTAATTTTTTTGTTCTCTTACCTTTGTCATCTATTACGGGACGCATCGTTTCGTTCGTACAAAATAAAAGTATAAATAAAAAAAAAAAAATCCAGTGGTGTTTGAATGAGTTGCTAAAAATTAACAACTCCTAACAAATAAGAGTACAAGCTACATTTGGTCCTTCGAGCCGGATTCTCGATTAATTCCGGCAATTTTTTATTAAGAATTTTTATTTGGAGAAAACACCGACTGGAAACGACATTTTCTTTTGGAGAAACCGCATGGAACGAAAAACAGGAAATGGAAACCAAAACGCATTGAGTATAATTTTATTTTCTTAAATTTAACATGAACATTAATAAAAATATAAACATAATTAAGATAAAAACTTTCATTATTATAATTATTTAATTTAACTACTCGTACATATATAGATATATATATATATATATCGTAACCGTGTTGTGAAAATCAGTGAACATTCGAGAAATCAATGCTAAATGTTTTGAGTAAACTCTTTCGCGTGCGTTCAAGTGTTTCATTAATTTCTTGTTGAGTTACTACAAGGATCGTTGGCTGACGTTCCTTCTCAAAATCGTTTTACAAAGTTGCGTCTATTGTAAAAATGGATGGCTTAAAAGGAAAAAGATCGTATATTAAAGGTCAGATCACTAGGATCGAAAATTTCGTGCGCGTTATTAAAGATGAAACATGTGTGGATGATTTAGCCATGAGATTGGAGAGAATCCATCAATTATACAAAGATTTCGTTGAAGTTGAGTACCAGATGCTGGAACTATCTGAAGAGGCAACAACGGACATTGAGGCGATCGATTCACAATATTATTCGATTGTCCCCAAGTTGCAAAGTGCTATACGGAAAATATCCAATACGAATCAGCCAACCGTAAACTTAGATCAAACACTAAATAATTCACAATCGTCTTCGAGTGACTTTCGATTACCTCGTATTACCATTCCCCCATTCGATGGGAACTTTAAGGAATGGCGATCATTTTATGACATTTTTGGATCCACGGTTCATGAAAACGCTACCCTTGCACCTGCACAAAAATTCCAATATTTGAAGGGACTGTTAAGAGGTGAAGCACTTGCTCTTGTTCGGCATTTTCAAATAAATGACGCGAACTATATAGAAGCTTATCAAAAGCTCTGTAAGAGATACGACAAAAAACGTTACATTGTGAATTCTTTCGTGGAAAGTTTTTTCGATCAACCACAAATAACGCATGCGTCCGCGCAGTCTATTGCTCGATTACATGATACATGTGACGAAGTAGTGCGTGGTCTTAAGGCGTTAGGCCACCAAGCCGAGACTCGAGATCCGTGGCTTATTTATATCGCCACACAAAAAATGGATCCAGAGTCAAGACAAATGTGGAAATTAGAAACGTGCGATATGGAATTCCCAACTTTCGAGAAATTATTAGCCGTGTTGAACAAGCGAATGGATTCCCTGCACGGTACGAAACCTGAAATCGTCAAGCGTCAGTCGTCGAAAGAATCTACTCAAAAACCAAAGTGTATGCACACTGCACCAGCAGTACTTTGTGCACTCTGTGGAAAAGACCACAAATTATACGAATGTGCAGACTTTCTGGCTTTAGACATTCAGCAGCGCAGAGATTACGTAAAAAAACATTCTAGATGTTTTAATTGCCTTAGTGATTCACACATAGTTTACCAGTGTAAATCAAAACGAAAATGTTCTATATGACAAAAAAAACATAACGAAATCCTCCATTTGGATATACCTAAAAATATTCCTGCAGTAATCGGTACGACTAATCAGAAAGGTACTACTTGTGGTCATTCTAATTCGATCGTGAATGCAATTCTTCCAACAGCAAGGATTAAAGTTGAAGGGCAAAACGGCGATTGGCAGCATTGTAGAGCCTTGCTTGACACCGGTTCACAAACATCTTTTATTACGGAGGAGTGTTTTCAGCGACTAGGACTTAAGAAAACTAACGGTCGGATATTAATACAAGGCCTTAATGACGTTTCAGCAGGTGTATCAAAGGGAGTGGCAACTGTTCGAATGAAATCTCGGTTTAGCACCAATTCATACGAAATAACTGCGAAGGTACTGATCGTTCCGAAAATATCATCATATAAACCCGTAATCAAAGGGTTTAATCGTTCACGAGGTTTAAAGCATATTCGATTAGCAGATCCCAATTTTCACAAGGAAGGAAAAATCGAGATACTACTAGGAAGTGACACGGTCTTTGACATAATTTGTGATGGCAAAAGGTATATTCCGAGAACACAATTGGTGGCTCATAATACCAACTTAGGATGGGTGATTGCAGGAACAGCAGTTCAAGGCCAAGCCGAGAAAGAGGACCTTCCAATTAATCTTCATCTAGATGTTGATCTGGCGCTCAGAAAATTTTGGGAGATTGAGGAGATTCATGATGTCGTCCAATACAGCGAGGAAGAAAACTTTTGTCTTGAACACTTCCGGAATACAATCTGCAGAGCCGAAGACGGTAGATACGTAGTTAGTTTACCCTTCAAGAATGGATCGCAGAAATTGGGCAATTCAAAAATGATGGCTGTGAAGAGGATGAGTAATTTAGAAAAGCGATTTGTCCGTGATGCTACATTAAAGAGGATGTATGGAGAGTTTATGGATGAATATGGAGAGTTGGGCCATATGCAATTAGCGCACGATTCTGAACTGGAACAGTATTATCTGCCACATCACGGTGTAACTAAGGAGAGTAGTACAACCACCAAGCTTCGGGTGGTCTTTGATGGTTCGGCTAAGACAACACATGGCAACTCTTTGAACGATCAATTGGCTGTAGGACCAGTCGTACAATCTACTTTGGTGGAATTGCTGCTTAGATTCCGAACTCACAAAATCATATTCACGGCTGACATCGAGAAGATGTATAGACAGATTTGGGTCAATACGGCAGACACAGAGTTTCAAAAAATCGTGTGGAGGAAGGAACCAGAAGGAGAGCTGCGCACATACAGGTTATTAACTATCACATATGGTACAACGTCTGCTCCGTTTTTGGCTACGCAAACTTTAAATCAACTTGCGTCAGATTACCAATGCGAATTTCTAGAAGCTTCGGAAGTACTCAAACGAGATTTCTACGTCGACGACCTTCTGTCGGGAGCACCTGATATCAAAACTGCACAAAAGATGGTTCGAGATCTAATTTGCTTATTGGGAAAAGGGGGGTTCAACCTACGTAAATGGACTTCCAATAGCACTGAGCTTATGAGTACTATCTCTGAAGAAAATAAGGAGCTACCACTCATTAACTTCGAAAGTGACACTGAACCCGTTTCAATACTTGGATTGAGATACTCGCCTACAAACGACACGTTCCAGTTTAAAGTAAACTTAGTAAATCATAAGTTCACCAAACGCAGTATGCTATCAGAAGCAGCGAAGATATATGATCCAATTGGGTGGTTGTCGCCAACTACAGTCAAAATAAAAATCCTATTCCAAAGGCTATGGTTGCTAGGAGTTGACTGGGATGACCCGTTACCCTATCCAATTTACAAAGACTACACAACAATAAGAAGTACATTAAGCAGGTTGGAAGATATTCAAATATGCAGATGGTTTTACAATGAAGGCCAAAAATTGGAACTGCACGGATTTGCAGATGCGCCTGAATTAGCTTATGGAGCCGTAATCTATAGTCGAGTTAAGACAGTGGATGGGTATAAGATAAATATACTTACGGCAAAGACAAAGGTAGCACCAATTAAGACTATCAGCATTCCTCGGTTAGAACTTTGTGCTGCAGTGCTGCTAACCAAGCTTCTGACATCAGTTTTGGACATGTTCAAGGATAAATTTGCGATTAGCTATCGACTATGGACAGATTCAACGATTGTGCTGAATTGGATATCATCATGCCCGAGAAGATGGCATACCTACGTAGCTAATAGGGTCTCATTAATCTTGCAACAAACTAATCGCAGTCAATGGAGTCATATATCATCATCTGACAATCCGGCAGATTGCGCGTCACGCGGCTTACTTCCTGATGAATTGGTCAACCACAGTTTATGGTGGAATGGTCCCCATTGGTTGAATAAAACAGAAGATGTTTGGCCCAATCAGTTAAAACTCGATGTAGAATTTCCAGAAGCAGCTTTGAAAGAAGAAAGGCATTCATTGGTCGCATTGTTGAATGTAGAAGACAACAATGATTGGTTGTCTGGTGTCATAAACCGATGTTCCAAGTTTTCTAAAATAGTTCTATATAACGCAGCCAAACGTGATGCAGTCACTTGGGTCATTCGAAGAGTGCAGTTATCCAGTTTTACATTTGAAATAAATGCTCTCGCGAACAAACAACTTATCAAACGAGATTCAAAATTAATATCTCTTTTTCCATTCGTAGATAACGCTGGTCTTTTGCGGGTTGGCGGCAGGTTGGGCAATGCAGATGTTCCGTATGATGTAAAACATCCAGTCATACTTCCAGCCTCACATCGAATAACAACTCTGGTCATTAGAGATGAACACCTCAAACAGCTACACGCGGGTCCAACACTGTTGGTTTCGGTTCTTACTCAAAAGTACTATATCCTACGATGCAAACAGGAAGTGCGCAGGGTTATTAGTCAATGTATTAGATGCATCCAACTAAAGGCGAAACAACAGCAGCAACTCATGGGTCAGCTACCACAACATAGGGTATCATACCATCGAGCGTTCTTTACCACAGGGGTGGATTATGCTGGGCCATTGTTAATTAAGATATCCCGTTTGCGAGGGGCTAAAACTATAAAGGCATACCTGGCTCTGTTCGTCTGTATGACCACAAAGGCAGTGCATTTGGAGGTGGTGAGTGATATGACGACGGAAGCATGTGAATATGTGGCCACATTTATAGCGACAATGGTTCGAATTTTGTAGGTGCACAACGAGACCTACGAAGATGCTTGTTGATGATCGAGAAGGATGCAATTCTTATGAAGTATCTTACGTCCCACAACGTCGAGTGGCATTTTATACCGCCAGGTGCCCCAAATTTTGGAGGTTTATGGGAAGCGGGCGTTAAGTCTGTTAAATATCATCTGAAACGCGTATTAGGTGATACGTTGTTTACTTTTGAAGAGATGACCACCCTACTTACCCAGATTGAATGTTTGCTAAATTCACGACCACTGTGTGAGATGTCAACGGAAGATATGGATCCTCTAACTCCTGGTCATTTCCTAGTTGGACATTCGATGACATTAATGCCCGAATCAAATCTGTTGGACATCAAGGCAAACCGGTTGTCGCGTTGGCATCACATACAGCGGATGGTCCAGCATTTCTGGCAACGGTGGCATACCGAATATTTGGTAACGTTACAACAAAGAACCAAATGGAAAGTAGCTTCTGCCAATCCATTGCCCGGAGAACTTGTAGTTGTGATAGATAAGGATGTTCCACCAACCAAATGGTTAATGGGCCGTATTACTGAAACCATTCCCGGTCAAGACGGTTTAGTTCGAGTGGTTGTTATCAAGACGAAACTAGGGGAGATAAGGCGGCCAATATCCAAGATTTGCATATTACCTGCTGGCTCGGTTGAGCCATCGGGCGCGGAATGTTCAGGATCGTCAGCTGAGTTGAATAAATAATAATAATAAAATAATTCGTAAAGTAAATTTAAATTTATATTTGTTTACAAATATCTCATTTCAATTTGTATTAAAAGTGCCATCTATTGTTGGTTATTGTATCCATTTATTATTAGTACTTTTTGTCTAACCGGTATTATTGCAGTTAGCACTTTTCCATTTTTTGTAATTTATTTTGCTTGTCAATATTTTGATGTAATTTTTTTGTTCTCTTACCTTTGTCATCTATTACGGGACGCATCGTTTCGTTCGTACAAAATAAAAGTATAAATAAAAAAAAAAAATAAATCCAGTGGTGTTTGAATGAGTTGCTAAAAATTAACAACTCCTAACAAATAAGAGTACAAGCTACAGATGGAATCAAATGCTTTACTGAAATCCGTGTACGCTACATCAACTTGATGATGGTTTTCTATCTAATTAATTATTTTACTGGTGAATTCAACCAGATTACTTGATGTAGATCGGCCAGGCATAAACCCATGCTGGTTTGTTGATATATGACGTGCAATTGTGGATTTAAAGTTGTTGCATAAAACTAATTCAAACAATTTTGGAATTGATGATGTAGTTGATATTCCTCTGTAGCATGTAACGTCATCTCGTTTGCCCGATTTAAAAATTGGTGTAATTTTTGAAATTTTCCATTTTTCGAGAAATACCCCAGTGCTCAAGGAGTAGTTGAATAGGTAGCATAATGGAATTGCTAAAATGTCAGCGTACTCCTTCAGAATAGAAGAGGGAATATTGTCAAGGCCACAACCGTCTCCAAATCCCTTTAGAGCCGATAATATGTTAACCTCATATAAATATAACAGGAGGAGTTATTGTTACGTTGGTATTGCTGGGTTGTTCGTACAATCCACTAGTAACGCTTGGTTTATAGACTGATTGGAAAAACTTCGCGAACATGTCAGCTATATCTTTGGAGTTTAAAAAGCTGGTATTGTTATATGTCATATTTGCAGGGTATCCGTCAATTTCGCGTTTATTCCTAAAGTTTATTTCCAAAAATGTTACGAGATACGACCTGTATTTTGATTTGAAGTAAATTTCAAATTCGTTACTATGTTGTAACGTAGTTTTGTCCGCTTCTAACCCGCTTTTCAAGATTTTAGCATACGCTTTCGACTTACAGGTACATAAAGTTCGAAGCCTTGCTGCATAATGTCATTAAATTTATTAACATTTTCGTTTATATCATTGGAATTGAGAGTTGTTTGCCAGTTGATGGATTCTAGGTACCGTTGTAGCCCCGCACGGTTTGTTTTTTTGAAGTTGTATTTGATTGGTTGTAGGTGTTCCGAACTCGCCATTAAACTAGTTCAGTCAAACACAATATCTAAAGACTTGTGATTGATATCGTTAATTACAAAAGGTAACACGGATTCTGAAATTTTGAAAGTGTCAATGTCGTTCCTGAAGACAAGATCCAGTAATCTATCACGATTATCAGTAATTGTGTTTATCTGGTTCAAATTATAACCAAGCATGGCGTCCACAAATAAAGATTCAGCATCTGTTGTTATATTGTTTGGAAAAATACAATTTAGTTCCGGGTCCAGATTCCATATTATATTTGGAAGGATCACTATTTGATTGAGGTGGTATATATGCTGCGTAAATGAATCGATTGGTTTGGTTAATTTTGATTTTTACACCAATTTGTTCGACTCCCGATGGGGCTAAAGTTACTGGAGCATTCCAAAGTTTAGAATGTACTGCTATCAGTACGCCACCACCCGATTTCTTTGAGCTAGTTTCGGCAGACCGATCGCATCTGTGGACAACGTAACCATGGCCAAAAAATTCACTGCTCATTATGCCGGGTTTTAATGAAGTTTCACAAATTACATAGATTAGGTAGTTTGATTTTAAAACGAAGTTATAGAACTTAGATGCTTTTGATGCCATTTTGTTGACGTTTTGATAGTAAATTGCATATTTCTCATAAACCAACCTTTTCTTGAATTTTATGGATTGATTTAATTTTAGAGTAGTAGTGTAGGCTTGAGCGCTCATTATAGTCTATCATTAGCCACTGGTGAAAAATATCTATGGGGTACACTATCGAACAGCCCAAGTGGTTGAGAATTGATTCTTATACATATCACATTTGGTGAGGTTAATGCTTGTGCTTCGTGGATAGTCATGACTTTACAAGATTCTGGTATCTTAAGATGGGAGATAAATTGTTTATCAGCTTTGGTAAAGGTTAGATAGAATGTGTTATCCAACAGAGGTATCGACATCAAAGTTGATGGCAGGTTTATAAATTTGGCTGAAATTTGCACGGTATTCTTACTACTGATGTTAGGGTAGTATTCCGTTAGAGCAGATGTAACATCAGCTGGGCATCTATACGTCACATTCAAGTATTCCGTCTTTGTTACGAATGCGCTTGCATCGGAAAATTGCACGTTGACAGAAGATATATTTTAGAACTAAGGATAACCACGAGTCCTATATATCCAGCATGCACCATCATGTACTCATCAATAAAAACTGTATCGTAGGTCCGATTTCCATTGATTAGATATGAAGCAATCGTTTTGTAATTTAATTTGATTTTATTAAAATCAGTGTTTTCGTGCTCACAACGTGCTGCTACCTTTAATTTAATATCAGCAAGCCCTTCTTTTGTAGCACATAAAAGAAGATCACTGCCAAGTTTATGCTTGTTTATAATCCAGGTTGATTTACCGCATCCAGGTACACCCTGAATATTTGTAATATCCGGCATCTTTATGTTTTCCTTAAGATAGATATTGTTTAACGAGTAGGCAGTAGATGAATGTTCTTAATGTAATGGTCCTTTAAGTGGCTTTTAATTAGGTTGTCTAAGTGTTTAATGTAAAACATTAATTCCATGATCGAATTTTTATAGCTGGACTCTGCGGACAACATTTTGTAAAATTCCGGAGATGTAGTTGGGAAATTCGCACAGTTACTATGTGAAAATTTCGAGGGATCACCAGTAATCCACCGAGAAGATAGTGCTCTTTCATACTGGGTTGACATATTGAATGGAATGTTTAAAATCCATTTGATGTTGTTAGATGGATAGTTTGTAATGTAATCCAACACCGACATTGTTGTGAAAGCTCATCTGTACGTTGTCGCAAGTAACCTGTTAAAGTTTCTAGAGCGTAGATTAGATCACTATACAATCAGTTTTAGATTGATGATTAATCACAATAACGTATTTACTCTCAATTTTATAAACTTTTGTAACTGCATTGACGGATTTAATGTAGAAGTTTTATAGTTTAAGTCCGTTAAACGAAGTTGAAGTTAACAGTAAATTTCCGCCGAAAAAAATGTGAATAATCAGGTTATATGAACTGGGTGAAGTTAGACAGACTCGTAATTAGCTGGCTCCCATATTTATAATTTGTCGTGTTAGGGGCCAATGAATTTGAGTTGTGGCACTAACAGTGAACACCTGTGCCAAAAATCAGGCCATATTTTATGTAGCATCATAGTGAAACAAATTAAAAACTGGACGCATGTTTAGTGGTAGTTTGTACTGGGGGAAGTAAGATCAATACGTAAATAGCTGGATCCAATATTTATAATTTGTTGTCAGTACCGGGATGAACTCCGTCAGTACCGGGATGAAGGACTAAATTTCCAATTTGAATATTAGCCGAACGTTTCGTCCATTTGCCACGTTGTTGTAATTCTCCAAGATATTCCCTTGACCAATGTTGCCAAAATTGTTGCAATGAATATTGCATGCGTTGATACCGCGATAATCGATTAAAATCTAAATGCAAAAGTGTAGGTTCCGGGAGGGAAGTTAACGGACGTCCAACTAAAAAATGCCCTGGCGTCAATGATAATAAATCCGAGGGGTCATTTGACAGAGGTGTGATAGGTCTAGAGTTGAGACAGCCTTCAATTTGAATAATCAGATTCCCACAATCCCCGAAATGTGGTGATCTAGGAGGAATTGTGTTCCACTGCATTCCTTCGTTTGTACAATATTTAAATATTTCATGTTGGTGGAGTTCGATATTGAATAATTTGTATAGTTCTTGAAGTTCAGATTGAGCTCCAACGAAATTAGTAGCGTTATCGCTAAATATATTAGATGGACGTCCTCTGCGCGAAACAAAACGTCTAAGAGCCGCTATAAATGCAATAGTTGCCAGATCCGAAACAACTTCTAAATGCGTTGCCTTAGTGGCAAAACATATAAACACCGCTATATAAACCTTTGATGTAACCTTTGACCGTAGTTTGTAGACAATATTAAAAGGTCCACAGAAGTCAATTCCGACATTTTGAAACGCATGAGATGGTTCTACACGTTCCGCAGGTAATTGGCCCATCAGTTGTTCAATTGATTTGGGCTTCGTTCTAACTATGAAAAATGTTATGACATAATCTGCGCCCACCAATAATCCAAAATTTTTGCCGTAGCATGCAATGTAATGCTTGAGGCCCACAATGAAAATTTCTAATATGTTCATTCTTAGCTAATAATATGCTAAATGGATTATTGGGTGGTAGTAGGATGGGATGTTTCTGATCATACGACAACTTAGAATTTCTTAACCGGCCACCAACGCGAAGAATCCCATTAGTATCAACAAACGGATCTAGCTTACAAATTGAACTTTGTTTACGAATGGAATTAATAGAATTCAGTTCTATAATTTCGTTACGATAACTTTGATTTTGAATGCTTTTTACTAAACCTTCTAAACCGTCATTTATTTCTTGTAAAGATAGATCAGACAATTTACGTTTTTGTAAAACTAGCTTAGTATTTCTGGCAAATCGTAAACAAAGAGCCGCAACACGCATCAGTTTGTTGAATACAAATGAAACAATGAAATAATTTGGTTCTTCAGTTACCTTCAAACACATTTTGGATTTAGAATGTTCCGTATCTTGAAATTCAGGACTAATCGGTTTTATTTTCGGAATCATCCATTGATCTTCATGTGTATAAAGAAATGATGGTCCTTTCCACCATAAGTCGGAAGCCATCAGCTCTGGGGGCATCAAACCACGGGATATTATATCAGCGGGATTTAGTTCTGATGGAACATATGCCCATACTTCAGGTGAAATGATATCCTGGATTTGCGACACGCGATTCGCCACAAATGTTGCATATTTCGAAGGCGCAGAATTTATTCGGAACAGTGTTTTTTCCGAGTCTGACCATAACATTACTTTATCAAATAGTTGGGTCAACAATAAAGCTGCACACAGCTCAAGACGTGGTATTGTCTGAATCTTGAGTGGAGCTACTCGCGATTTAGCACATAATAAATATAATTCGTAATTATCATGCCAATCTAATGTGCGAACGTATATGCAACGCCCGTAACCAAGTTGCGATGCGTCACCAAATCCATGGAGCTCCGTGCGTTTTATTTTATTTGAGCTCATGATGAACCTTGGAACGTTAACACTGCCTAATTCCTTCAGTTGTTTGCAAAATTCGAGCCATTCCGATCTAACTGGTTCTTGTACCTCGTCATCCCAGTTAAGTTGTGGAATTGACCACAATTTTTGCATAAATGTCTTTGCAAGGAATACAACTGGTCCACAGAGTCCCAGGGGGTCAAATATTTGAGAAATCAATTGCGATATCCCCTTTCATTAATATAATATTTATAGTATCATGTTGACAATCCCATTTTATTCCAAGAATTCCTATGGTACCCGTTTCACCAGATACAACTTCTTTATTATTTGATGCCCATTTTGTTAATTCAAATCCACCTTTGGCTAGTAAACTAGTTATGTTTGCTTTCAGAATCTTTGCTTCGGTTACGTTTTCTGCACCCGAAGAAAAATCATCGACATAAAAATCGTTAAGAAGATTGTAAGATGACTGTGGAAATTGATTATGCTCGTCTATGGCTAACTGTTTTAATGATCGAATGGCAAGAAATGGAGCGCTACCGGTGCCATACGTAACCGTGTTTAACTGGTAAATACTTAAAGGATCTGTAGAATTTTTGCGCCACCAAATTTGTTGCAATCGTCGGTCAGATTCGTGAACGTTAATTTGACGATACATCTTTGTAATGTCCGCCGTTAAGGCAATCGGATATTTTCGGAACCGAATAAGTAACGAAAACAAATCTGATTGTATGGTAGGTCCTGTCATTAAACAATCGTTTAAAGAAAACCCTGATTCGGATTTTGACGATGCATTAAAACCCACACGAAGTTTGGTTGTAGCGGAACTTTCTTTCATCACAGCGTGGTGTGGCAGAAAATATGATAAATCGGACTCTAAGTTAGTAGTAAGCTGCATATGATTTAACGAAATGTATTCTTCAATAAATTCACAATACAAATCCTTCAATTTGGGGTTAGCTACAAACCTTTTTTCTAAATATAAAAACTGTTTTAATGCATTCTGCTTGTTACTAGCAAGGTTTCTAATATTTTCTTTAGTAGGAATTGCTACACTATATCTTCCACTTACATCACGTTTTACATTCATAACATAATGACGCTCACATGCTTTTTCCTCGATAGAAAAGTTATTCCTGGGTTTAACATCTTCGATTACAAAAAATTTCTGAACCTCTTTTCGTATTTCATCCACGTCACAACAAAATAATGAAACAGCTTGTGTCGTACTTGGATTTTGAGTTCTTCCACAAATAACTTAACCGAAAACTGACTCTTGAAATTGTGGCAATTCTTCAACCATTTTAATTTTCTCGCCCGTAAAAATCTCAGCGTAAATTTCCGCTCCGAGCAATAAATCAATTCGATCGGGTATTCGACCGTATGACCATCCAACTTATTGGCCTATTGAAAATAAAGCGAGAAATCATCTAGGCTAGACCACTTTTAGAATTATTTTCTGATCACTCTCTGGTCTTACTTCCACAAACAACCAACTAACAACCACCTCCACATCACACACTACCTCCGCATCTGGAAAATTAATCGATCGCAAGATACAAAACACAACTTTAATCAGGCGAAAAGAAAACCACTAGTAAAGTTTATCACTAGTGCACATCAACTTCAATTAAAGAAAGCACTTTGGTATGCTTAAAGAACTGCTTGAATGTGCATTTGGACAACTGGTTTACATATTTAATTCAATTTATGTATCAGGATATAACGGGTGTTTTTGAAGCCTGATAGAGCTTGAAATTGTAAAAAATAAAACAAAAAATTAAATTTTTATCAGTCAGAAAATCAATCGTCGATTCGTGCAACTTGGGATAGATTTCGTACCACATACGTCACCACATACTCTAGAGGATGCAATAACATCAACACGTCGAAGGAATGTGCGTACTGAAGAGAATATCGCCGCTGTAAACGAACGTGTGAAAGAAGATCCAAATTTATCGATTCGTCGTCGTTTGCAGGAATTTGGGTTCTGTCCGTCCACTACATGGTAAATTTTGCGCAACGATCTTGGCTTACACCCGTACAAGATCCAGCTGGTGCAAGAATTGAAGCCACAATACCATTATGAGCGTCGGTCTTTCGCTGATTGGGCACTAGAGCAGTTGGCAAATGACCCGTTGTTTTATCGTCAAATTGTGTTGAGCGATGAGTCTCATTTTTGGCTTAACGTAAATAAACCAAACTACCGCATATGGAGTGAGACCAATCCACAAGAGACCCGGCAGACTTCATTACATCCAGAAAAATGCACCGTTTGGTGCGGTTTACACGCTGGTGGCATCATCGGACCTTATTTCTTCAAACATTATGCCGAAGATCACGTTACTGTCAATGGAGATCGTTGCCGCACCATGATCAATGAGTTTTTTTTGAAAATATGGATGACATTGATCTGGAGGAGATGTGATTTCAACAGGATGGCGCTACGTGCCATACGGCGACCACAACCATCGACTTATTAAAATCGCAAGATTGATTTCGAGAAATGGACATGTCAATTGGCCTACAAGGTCGTGTAATTTGACAGCTCTCGATTATTTCTTGTGGGGCTACGTGAAGCCACTGGTTAAACAAGACCATTGTTCATGTTATTCGTGACATACGGCCAGCAGTGCTCGAAAAAGTGGCCCAAAATTGGACGTCCAGAATGCGTTTCGTCAAGAACAGCCCCGGTGCCCATATGCCCGAAATCATTTCAAATATTAATGCCATGTATTGATCTTTCGAATAAAAAAAATGTTTTGATTACAATTTAATTTTTAGTGTTATTTTTTACAGTTTCAAGTTCTATCGGGCTTATAAAAACACCCGATATGAATGGTAGAAACTGTCAACTATAAAAACGATCCAAAGTATCGTCATATAGACCAATAAGCATTTTACAAATCATCTGGAAAGTATTCAAAAAAAGCAATGATCGAAAATAAATTTGGTTTCAGAGCCAGAGCACGGAACCATTGAGTAAGTGCAACGAGTACAGCTACAGAAATAAGGTCAACGTACGAAGAAAAAAATAATGCTGCGCCGTCTTCTTGGATATTGTCCAAGCATTCGATAAAGTTTGGAAAGAGGGTTTGCTTTATAAAATTAATCTTAAATTGCCAAAAAAACATTCTGACAGGAGTACCACAAAGCAGTGTGCTTGGCCCGATATTATATTTAATTTTCACTTTAACCCTATCACCGCCTTGTTGGATAAAATGCGCTGGTTGATGGGCAAATATTCAACCATGGACCTAGAATACAAGCTGCTTCTCTCAAAAATTCTCAGAATGATTACAGAAGCACCTAGGTTCGTAAAAACAAAAATATACATAAGGATGCAAAGCCTAACTGACACAAACAGATTACAGAAGATGCGGATCAATGCAGAAAACTATCATCTCATCCGAATTTGCTGGCGAGTTGGAATTTAATATACGTATATCTTTAGACTTCCAATTCGGCATGAAATGTGTACCTCTCCAATTCATGGTATAAGATGTCCATTGAAGTCAACCACTCTTTAATGGGTTGGTAGTATCTCTGGATTGGGATGAATAATAAGCTCCGAATATGCCAGCCCATTAGACATGCATTAGATCCTGTGTCTAACGTGAATCCAACATCTTTCCAGATCTTTTCAGATATTTGTGTAGCTTCGTCATCGGAACTGGATTATCTTTCATCTTTATCGCGGTCAATTTGTGGAATAAGGTGGCTAAACCGGAGCACCTCTATACAAATTTCCCAAAATCATGATCCATTGCAATCATTTCCTGACATTCGAAAATATCCCCTCTCAAATTATTTATCAAAATCGTTCGAGCTTATCTTTTTTTAAATACAAGATTTCCCGAATTTAGAATCACATCACAATCGATTGTGAGCAGTCGAAAATCCATCCCAACCATTTTTATTAACAGACGTAAAATCTTAAATCAATTTTCCCAAAATTAGGACTCATCGCAATCCATGCCTGGCATTGGAAAACCTTTATCCCCGCAACTTTTATTTAAACCGTTCCAACCGAAAAAAATTAAAAACATAGTCCCAGGTTCCAGTAAACGACCCCCTTAACGAATTTTCTTGAAATTAGCACCCATCGAAATCGATTCCTGATATTTAATTCCTTGGTATTCCCTTCACCAATTCTTATCAAAATTGCGCTAGCCTAAAAAAATTAAATAAAGAGCTCGGGGTCACACCCTACGACATCAAAAACGATTGAGGCTGCAAAGTAGCGAATGTTACACATAACTAACTGCTGATACTCATAACAACCAACATTTTCAAAAATATGTCATTAGAATTTCACTGTAAACAACATAACATAGTGCAACATTCCACAATATAAACACAAGACAGGACACAAACTCGACACAAAGCGACGCGTTACAACACGGTAAACATGACACAACATGGTGCAATATCTTGCAACATTCCACAATATGATGCAACATTAAACAACATGATTAACATCATACAACGTGGTGTGAAACAACAAGGTGTAACATCCTACAACATGGTGCCAATCACAATGGTGCAACATCATGCAACATGGTGCAACATGGTGCAACATGGTGAAATATTATGCAACATCATGCAACATGACCGTTCATTCGGAGGACTCCTAAATGAATTATTTACAAATCAGAACTCCTTATAATTATTTCCTTGCATTCAAGAACCCTGTCCCGCCAAATTTTATCAAAATCGTTCAAACGAAATGTTAAAAGAAGGCCCTAAGCCAACATGACGCAACATAATGGAAAAGCACACAACATACGAGTACCTCAAGAAGATGCACCATCAACATTATGCAACATGGTACAACATCACGCGACATGGTGCACTATGACCAAACATGATGCAACATCCCACAACGTAGCGCAACATTCCACACACAACGCTGTCCAACATCACGTAATATGGGGCAACATCATGCAACAAAGTGCAACATGACACAGCATGCTGCAACATGATGGCCTTCCCTGGAATCCTAAATAATTTCTCCAGAAATCAGAACTCCTTGTAATCGTTTCCTTGAATTCGAAAACCCTGTCCCGCTAAATTTTATCAAAATCGTCCAAGTCAAATAAAATGTTAAAAATATTCTTTAAGCGTCTCATGTTTCCACTATTGCTCTGCTTCTTTGTTGTTTTGGAGGCTAAGCTTGAGCGCTTCGCAGGATGTGTTTGGTGGCGGGTGTCTTGTGTCGGCGTCTTTTAATCTGTCAGTGTTTGATTTTTTTTCTGGATCCGTTTTACAGCGACAAGCTTAATTTTGGATTGTGGTATTGCCGGTTGGTGGTTACTTTGAAGGTCTGCACCACTCATTGCCCGGACATCTTGCAATGGCGTGGGAAATCACTTGTTGGTCGTTACGTGATTTATTTGGTTCTCTGCAGAAGTCGATGAAATGTTCTCCATTATTATTATGCACAGAGTTTAATGCTTGTTTACCCATGTTGGTTGTTAGGTCGGTGTTATTTGTTCCAATTTTCGCATTGAAATCTCCTTCTTGTATTATCTTGATCATTTTATGTGTGTCACAATCCTATCCTTCGTTGTTTCATCTGAGTCTTTTTTGGGGGCATCCCACTGAATATTACGGTTATGTTTCGTAATTTTGAATGGAATCTTGTTACGTCAACGATTATTCTGCTATAACTGGTTCCTATTCCACTAGTTCCTTCTTTTGCTATAGCCATTTTTGTTTTTCCATCTCACTTCACTGAGACCAAGAATTTCGATTTTGTAACTTTTGATTTCTTTCTCTAACTGTTCCAGCTTTGCTGCTTCCGTTAGAATTTTGATGTTCCAGTTTCCGATTCGTGTTCGTGTACGAAAGCCGAGGGTCAATATTTGCCGGCTTGCATTATTTATTCTAGTATTTCTTTCTGTAATCATTTTGAATTCGGATTAATGAATGATTGGTCCAGGAGAGGACCAGGACAAACAAACGTCTATTGATAATCAATTGGTGAATATGGTGAATTGGACAAATCTTTTTCTAACCATAGTCGAATTTAGCCTGAAAATTATATTGCAAACCAATATTTTATTTGATCTCGGTACAAAACTAACTCGACCTGAGCCAGAATGCAAATTATTAATTTCTATAAAGTCCGCTAGATGTAGAAAAAAATATTAAAAGATTCTCCCATTTTCCAGATTCCTTTTCGAAGGAATATATCGACGTCAATATAGAATTGATACTATTTAACAGCAAATGTGACAGGATCGTGTAAATAAAACACGTATAAAAGCCCTAAATATTTATTTTACTAAACCTGAAATTAATTTAATTTTAATTCCACGAACGAAACTGAAATCGCTTATGGTTGTACTAAATATCGAAGCCATTGATTAACCAAAGTATGTCAATTTCACGATTTTGTTTAGACTGGAAATAACGACCAGGTACAGAAAAACAACGGAAAAAACAACAAAAAAATTTGCTTTGACGACATTGTTTACGAATTGTCTACATATTTTACCAATCCACGACATTGTCTACTCGAGAATCAATTGTCTACACTATTTTCGACACCAACATGTAGACAATTCAGAGATACGCGTAGATGCACGGTGGGGTGTATCTTAACCACTCGACCACCAGTGATATACTTGAGTAGAGTAGAATTCGTAACAGTATAATGCTAAATTCGGCTATAAAATAAATTCCATGTGCCAAGTGCGTCGAAACGAATACTGAATCCACCTTCATTCCCAAACTTAAAGTCCTACTTGTGCAACACGGGGCCACCGGATACAGGTTGCTCTTAAGACAGAGGTTATCTCACCTTTAGCCCTTGCCAATGCAGCATACAAAATCTTGTTGGAAACAGCGACAGCAAGATAACGCTTTTGAAGTTACACCTAAACTAGTCCTAAACCAACAAAAACAAACAAAAGTGTATTTAAATAAATAAAAATGACATTTAGGCGAAATGTTCAAATATTTGAATGATTTTTGAATTGAATTTATTCTTTATACAAAGTCTTTTCTATCTCTAGAATATGAGATTTTCTTAAGGTGATAAATGCATAAATAGTGGTGTGTATTTCACTAATAAACTCCTCCCAAAATAGTTTAGCACTTAAAAAATTGTTTCAAGTATTTAAAAAAATCTTAATCTTAGTCTTAGTCTTTAACGGTCTGTTTAATGATTTCAAATATTTTTCTCCTCGGAGTAGTTCCTAACAATTATTGGGTAAATCATTTTCTTTCGTTATTATTTGCAACCTGGATATAATTAAATTTCCAACGGCATATGCACCTAATCTTTGCTTTCCCTTCAATTATCAATTATACGTACCAACTACTGGAAAATTGGGATTGTTATTTAATCGGAAATTGTAGGGGACATTTTTTGCAATATTAGAAAATATTAGAGTGGAATAGTGCAAATTGTTCAAGAGCTTTTACTAATGGCTAATCATCTAAAGCCAGACATTTTGCTTTGTTTCCACATAAGCATTATTATTATATTGACTGTGAATACAAAATCTGTAATAGTTTTTCCATACCGGAAACAATATACAATTCCCCCTCTCTTTTATTCGAGATGAGTGCTTATGTTTTCCTATTTTCCTAAATCAATTGTTTGAAAATATTGTAGTAATATCAATTTGCGCATTTTGAGTGTGTGTGTGTGTGTGTATATAGGGATTGAACAGGAAGTAATTAGCCCTTATGCCATATATAGAACAATATGTTGGACCCAACCACTCTGCACAGTATTTTTTGATATAAGAGAGTGACCCCATTTTATTATGGCTTCATTCTTTCGAAAACACCTTTGATGGAATGGTAATAGCCGTACGATTTATTAGACATGAATTTAGAATAGATTGCGTGTTTAGATAATTACAGAACAACGCGCAATCAACACTTTGTTATAATCACAATTTATCAACAATAAATCTAATTGATTTATTTTCAGTATAAAAATAGCCGAAGTCTAATTACTAATAATTTAGTGCTGACTGTCAAACTGCCGTACACATTAAATCACATCTTAATAAATGTTATTAACTTAATTCTATTGAACCGTGCCAATCGCAAGAATGCAATCATCTTTAATTTATCATTTTATTGCGAGCGCAGAGAGATGTGCTTCTACAATAACAACTTATAACTACTCAAACTCGTCTTACTTGTTTTTTGTCTATTTCATCTGTCAGTCGTGTAAATATTCTCAGCATACAATCCACGTTTTCATATATATTTACGCTGAAGGCGGAATGTTATTTTTAATTACAGTAGTGATGATAGTGTTTAGTGCCGACGTTCATTGTCAAGCTATCGTTTGGGAGGATTATCGTGATTTGTGTACATACAGTACAGCGAATTTAAATCGGGAACGAAACCGATGCGAAAATTCAACCGATATTATTGTGGAGCGGCGTATGTTTCGAGACGAAGAACCATTTTGGTGTATCTCAATTGATAATCGTGCCAAACTGTACAATACTGTCAATATAACATTTTCCGGTCCGAAGTCTACGCGCAGAGTAGATTATGGTATTACTGCCTTCTCGGGTATTGAACTAATAACGGAAGATGATCATTATGAATATTTCAATATATCACGCGCTCACACAGCATCGTTTACGACATATCCATCCAGCAGTTATTACGATATTCAAGATATTGTGTCTATCAGATTAAATGATGTTGAAATGTGCTCGGAACCAGTTACATACCGCAGTGAAATTACACACCCGAATCAACCAAGTACCAGCATTATGAAATATTTTAAAAAATGTCGGTGGATCGATAATCGGATACATCGCTCACCGAATCGATGTGAACTTTTGAACCAAGTTGTATTCGAGGAACTGAGTTTTAATGGTGAACAACTGTTTTATTGTATAATTATTGATAGGACCAAGACTTTATCTCCGACCACCGGGAATGATACACTTACGGTTGAATTTTCAAATAATCATTACATTGCAGTTTGGGTGAGTATCTAAATGAATACTAAACGCTGAAAATCTTTTTTTAACCGGCAACTTTTATATTTTTAGTCACGCAACGCAACTAAATCTACCTCCAAAGACCGTAAATCAGCCACATTTTACATAAACAGCGAAATATTTTATTTAGCGATAAGCCCGAAACATAAAAATGTATCGAGCATCACAAATGTCCTCTCAATAAAATACAATAATAGAGAATCGTGCCGACTACGAATAGATCCAACGAACGAGTATATAACTTGTGGCGTACGAAAAATTCGCCACCAGGGTTTTATCACATTCGGGCACGAAACGTACCACGGAAAATATCCGTGGCATGCAGCCCTGTATCAACTTACGAGTTTACTCGAACATAATTATATTTGTGGCGGAAGCTTAATAAGCTCGAATGCCGTACTGACGGCGGCTCACTGTGTCGAAAACACAAGCGGAATCAAAACGGCGGATATACTACGAGTCCAGTTAGGGAAATGGGATTTGACGATTACGAATCCGGATACAAAGGAATTTCGTGTGATTGAAGTAATCACCCATCCCGATTTTGATGTCAATTATCTAGAAAATGATATTGCCATCTTGAAACTCAAAAACTATGTTACGTACACGAAATATATTCAACCGATTTGTCTTAATGGTCATGCAGATAGTGATTTTTATATAAATCGGATTGGATTTGTGCCCGGTTGGGGGACGAACGAGGCACAACTGCAAAATTTAATCTTGCACGAAGCTGGTATGCCGATAGTAACACATCAGGAATGTCGCCGAAGTAAACGGAATTTTTTCTCTAACTTTTTGAACGAGAATAATTTTTGTGCCGGATTTCGCAATGGGACGAGTGTCTGCGATGGTGATAGTGGTGGTGGACTTGCATTTCAATTGGAGACCGGATGGCATTTAAAAGGGATTGTGTCATTAGGTTCAGCAACAAAGGCTAGACGATGTGATATTATTGAGTTCGTTCTGTTTACGGATGTGACGAAATATTTTAATTGGATTTATAATCATCTGTTTATGTTAGTTTAGTCAATTTCGATTACGGGGGGTTTAAGACTGGTAATAAAAATATAGCACTTTGCAATTTTAAAATTTGAACAACTGATTTTGTTAAAGATGTTGGATTTAAGCTGAAAAACAAAAACAACTCAATATTACTCTTATATGAGTTGCAGATTTGTGTTTACCGAGTTACAGATTAAGGAAGGAATTAAGTTCCGTAAAGCTTATATCCACTCCAAACAAGTGATAAGTACACAAAGAAGAAAATTTTATTTAAATTCGTTGAGTACTTCCCTGAAATTGATTTGTCACTTACCATAACATAAGAGTAACTTACGAAGGTTAGAAGTATGGCCTCCAATTAAATAAAATCCCATTATCTACAAATCGAAAATGGTCAGATTAAAGAACCGTCCGAAATACATATTTGAATCTCAAATACAATTTCGAAGTTTCATTAGTCAAGTTTTATAACAAGTGAAGATAGCAACAAATTCTAACTAAATTCAATTAACCCACCAAACAGTAGTAGTTGAAACATTGGTATTTGGATTGGTGCTGGTTCCCAATCCCACAAGGGCAAATGCAAAAAAAAAAATCACCTTATTACCCTTAATCATGTTAGTTTACAGTTTGATAAGGCACTGAGCTGAGTGTGGAATGCGCATTTGAAGAAAGAGTAAGTAGAGATTGTTGCTCAAAACTGACAAGCATATACAAGATCATGGTATTCGTTTTGAATAGTGATGGAGCATGTAATTTGACGATCGTCCAAAAAGATTTGCACAAGAGAACACGTTGGAAGATTAGTTATATGGAGACTGAAGATTGGTAAATAAAATAATAACCCTGCAAGGACACCTCTTTAAAGCACAGCACACACAAAGTAGCCAATATATAGACCTTGATATCTATCTATAAATATTCGATATTTTGGTAACACTTAAATTATTTTGGTTCCTACACCTACAACAAAGCTGGTAATTTTTATTCTTTGGCATTCTTAAGAATATATCGAAATAGTAGTAATCATTAAGTGCGTATATTGAGTTTTTTCTCAACTAATTCAGACACCTATATGAAGGTAGCACGAATAGATAGCACATGTTGTCCTGATCAGACCTTCACAAAGATCTTCACAAGAATTTGTGTTTGGTCTGTTCAAGAGAAAACGGGCTTTGACTTAGTTCTTATATTTTTTCAATAAATCTGCTTGATTCGTCTTGAACTATCAGTCTCAATCAAAATATGTAAAGATACTTTACTTGAATAGTACAAAATTCCAAATATATTTTTAGAATTTTATGATACCCATTTAAGACATGTAAATGTAAATGATATTAAAACAGAAAGCTACCATAACTCATTTTCATAAAAAAATGTCACTCAACCTATATTTAATCAACCCCAGATAATATTTTACTGAGTAGATCAAACGGTTATTAACCACCACAAATATTTTCAGAATTTTGGGGTAAACGTGGCTCCCGCGTGTTTTGCACGCGTCTTTGATTCGCTTAGGTGTACTGATAAATAGGTCACGGGTTGTTCACCCTTTAATTTGTCATCCCCAGAATTTATTTCATTATGTATGGAAAACCGTTACCAATTACCTCAAATATTTTCAAATTTTGTCAATGACCCATTCGCGAGTAAATGTGGTTTCCGCATGATTATATCTACACATCACTACACTTATTTGATTTGCTCAGGTGTACTAATGGTACTCGGGTGGTTCATCCAACCGGGGTGGTTAACCCTAAATCTGAAAATATTTGTAGTGATTCGTAACGGTCTGGCCTACCTAACGAAAAATGTTCTGAGGTTGGCAAAATAAAGGTTGAACCACCAGAGAACCATTAGTACACAAAAGCGAAATCAGAAATGTTATGATGTGTAGGTATGATCATGTGGAAACCACGTTTACTAGCGGATCGGTCAAAGACAAATTCTGGAAAAATTTGAGGTGATTGGTAATGGTGTCGTCTATACAACGAAATCAGTTCGTGGGTTCAAAAGTTATATGTGAACCATTACTATACTCGATCGAATCATCTTTTTAAATATCTGTAACGAAAAGGCCATGTTAATTTGTTCCTTCCTCGAATATTTAAGCTAAGAAAAAGTCGGAGTTTTATTTTTTACTGCTACTGTGGCTGTTTCATGTGAGTCGAGATTGTATTCACCGGTTGCAGTCACTATTTTGCAACACCTAAAAGCCGGTTTCGTAAACATTAAAACCCGGAAAAATAAAAAACCTCTTGATCGTATTTATCTATGTCATTTTAGTACAGATTTTCACTCCACTCGTTTCTTATCCCATTTTTCTACGTTAATTTTTTCGTTTTTGTTCTAAATAATCTAGTACAATTTGTTTTTGTTATAAAATCCAATTAAAAGAAAAAGTGTTTAAAAGTGTGTCACTAAATTGAAGTTGTGAACTATACAGTTGTGTAGAAATAGTACGGAGGACGTTTTACAATTTCAGTTTGTGGAGTTCAAAACAGAAAATTTACTTGATTCTAATTCCGTTTGGGTTAAATATCTCCGGGGGAAAAGTTGTGGGTCAACTAGCGCCCTTCAAAGTCGTTTGCGTAAAGTCGATCACCTAAATTTATTGATGCGGAAAAAAGATAACCAATTCTCACCATCAATTGCTTTAGAAACTTCCCTGAACACTAAAATTACTGAATATTTCAGTGATGAACGTGACAATTCCATGCCGGCAATCTTATCATGAATGATAGCAAACGATGGTATTCCATTTTCGATATTTTGCACCCTCACCGATCTCAGAATGTTACTTGTGTGATAGGGATTTCGTGACATACCAACTTCGGCTAACAGCATAAGAAAAATGGGTATGGGTTATGGACGCAAAATAATTAAACTAATAAAATTGGATAATTAGGATAGAAAAAAATCAGGTACAAACTTAACATTTAATTTAATTAGCAAAATATTTTGGTTAATTTTAGTTATATTGTTTAGAATTAATATAAAACTTCCAGTAAATTAATCCATATACGTTTTTAGGCTAGCTTCAGGTTAACGTTTAATGAATGGACTTCAATTCGAAATCGCCGTTATCTAAACGCAAGCCTCCGAAGTACGAAAGTTTGCCTGCTGAAAAAACGATTGATTTGTTGTAGCGAAAACTTCAGAGATTTGGATTGGACCTTTCTACTGATATTGTATCCATGGCGCATCAGTTATGAAAAAAGTAGGCAGAATTTTGGAATGGAAGCAACGTTATGCTTTGCCCATGCAATACATTTGGCGGTAATCTCTGTACTACTCGTATATTCAAAATCGCATCAATCTAACGAATTTGGATACTATGAAAATAACTCGGATTGTGCAACTGCTGACTTTGATTCTGTCGATGAGTTTTTAGATCCAGCTGGTACTGCTCTATTTAGTATTGAATTCATAATGAAGAAAATAAGGTCGATTTATCGAACGATAATCTATTGTCGATAATTACCGCCCACTAAAAATGATACCATTTTACAAAAATATGTGAAACTGCAATTTGGAAAAGAACAAAGTTTGTTACTAGATACAAAGGCCAGATGGAATAACCTACTTACTATGCTTACCGGTTTTACGAGTTGTGTTTCTGTATTCAGAAGGCTATGATAGATCTGAATTTAAATTTTATATTTAATGAAAACAAACTCCAGGCTCTGTCTCAAAGTATTAACGTGCTATTACCAGTCAAATTAGAAGTGGAATCGTTGTGCCAACAAGATTCGAATCTGTTGAAAGCGGATGCCACGTTAAATTTCATTCTCATAAATTTAGAAGCTAACATCAACCTTCCCTTCGCGTTTCAATTTAAAGTTGCGCTAGTAAATCGAATTAATAAAAGAAGAACTGAATTATCCAGTACTCCTCAATACCTCTATAATCGATACCAGGAAGATGAAATTTCTGAAATATTTTTCAAGTTAAAAAGAACTGAATTAATTAAGATTATTGGTGCTTTAGTGCAAAAGTTAGAAAACATGTCCACGGCAAAAAATAATGAACATAGTTTATTAACAGACGTTGTAAGTGTTCCCACTGCACCTGAAAGAGATGAAAACCGTGATAGCAATTATAATTTCTCTGCTGGTACTGGTTTGCAATTAAAACCTGAGCATATTAAGCAATTGATGCAAAAAGCTATCGAGAATTAATTGGTGGAACCCAACACAAGTATCAAATTCAAATAAAAAAATTTCCTAAGCGAAGATTCGCCGTGAACTGAGGCGATTTGAAGACGACGGTGCTAGAAATAAATTTCTGGACCAAATATATAACATTTTATTAACAATTCCACCAACTAGCGTTGAGAAATATGCACATATGCATGTTTACATCTAGACGAGGTTACCAAGATTTTGGCAGTTTGATTTCGTACCAATGAAACATGAATTCTTTAATTTAAAAAATTCGGTCGTCTCATCAGACTGCAGTCACCAAACTAAAAAAATATTGAAAATATTTTGCACTTACATATAAAGTATAATCACTATACCTTAGCGAATTATTATGTTTCGCATAGAAACATTAGCTTCACAATATAAGCGTTATTATTTTTGCTGAGTTCAAAGAATCTTCACCAATATATCAAGTTTCACTAGTATCGGTGATAGTCTTGAATATAAACCGGTTTTCGTTTTGCCACTGCAATAAGAAATTGATCCCCTTTACCACAAAAAACGTCTTATATCATGCCATTCGCAAATTCCCTCTTGGATTTTTTTAATCGACTTTAGGTACGTCATCACCAATCGCCGGTGATCTAATAGAAGCTGATAGAAATTCGACTATTCAGTGCCTCTACAATTGAATGGCTTTCTTCTGGAAAACCAGCCAGATTTTATTTACAGTCTTTGCTGATTCGTTGAGTTCTGCAACAGGTTGCCTGATGATAGATTACTTGATGCCCCAATAAGAAAATGATTGGGTGTTAAAGATTCGTCTTCCACGTTTACAGGCATATATGTTAATGATTGCGTATTAATAATGTTTTCCAGTTATGCCAGGCTAGTTTTCAGAATCTCGTTAATTTCATGTTGGCACTTCTAACCATTCGTTCCCATGTACCTCCGAAATATGAAGCCAATCAGGGGATGAAATCTCGTTTAAATAAAGATAAGTACTTCTACTTAGTCCAGTTACTTAAACTCTTGTTACAGTTTTGTTTCGGCACCCTTAAAATTGGTATCATTGTCTGTAAGATATTTCGAGTGGCTTTACTCTTCTTCATTCGAAGGACGCACAGAATGAACCTAATCGTGCAGATGCAACGCCTCATTTTTTCTCAAATCATCATACTCTAACAACAGAGAAAGGTTCAAGTTGATCTATGCTGACATAACGAAGACGTAACGGATCCATTTCAGGTGGTTGGTTTTAGTCTCCGCTTCTTGCATACTGGTCAATCTTACTGGATCGTTCATAACCGAGTGCGTAATCATAGGATCTTATAACTCCGCAACAACTTATTTACAACGGCTAACAATATGGTTATTGTTCATCTTGAACCTCGCTACCTCTTGTTGATAACACATCGCCTGATAAGTTCCCGGTCTAACAAAGAAAACACAATTTGTTTGGGATTTTATTCATCAACATATACGAGCGATACAATCAGTCCAACGTCCTCTCTAACATTTCGATGGTTTTTTGTAGAACGATTTATCTTTGTCTTCAAAATTTCGGCAATCACTTCTTCATTGGAGCCAAATTTCTTTTGTTGGAGCTTTTTTGGAGATCTGAAAACAAGTAATAATCGCTGGGGCCCAAATCTGGCGAATACGGTACATGCGGAAGCAATTAATAAGCAATTCGTGTAAGTTTGCCATTCTTGCGATCGACTTGTGACATCGTGCATTGTCTTGATAAAAGCGCAATTTTTTCTTTTTAATTTGATGTCGTTTTTTAGCGATTTTTTGCTTCAAACGCACAAAAAACCCCGTATAATATTCGCTATTGATCTTTTTCTTTTCTCAAGGTAGTCAGCGAATATTTTACCATGTGCATCCCAAAATACAGGGGCTATCATCTTTCCAGCCAACTGTTGCATTTTGGTCGGTTTGGACCAGGTTAACTGGCCTCTTTCCATTTAGCTGGCTGCCGAGCTGACTCAGGCGTATAGTGGTGGATCCATGTTTCATCCATTATCACAAACCGCATAAAAGATCCTTTCTATTGCGCTTAAACAGCTCCGAACAGCTGTAACTGTAACTTGTAAACCGAATGATCGAAATGTCATGAAATGTTAACAGGTATCATTTGAAGTTTGGTATAGAATTTAAAAATCATATGGGTTTTTAATTTGTGGCACCATCTATGTGCAGACCGGAAACTTTTCTGGTTATGTAATATTTGAGCCATTGAGCTAGTATAATGTGCTAAAACACTAGTTAGGGTTGATGAATATTGGCGATGATAATTAATTTGAAATTCCTCCATTCCCGTCTTATTCCCGCCGCGGGCGATTTACTCCCGTCTAGCAATGCTAGCTAAAGATATAACTTCTATGATCCCAATACTCCCACGAGTCCTGTGGGAGTTGTAAGATCACAAAAATAATATCTTTAGCTAGCATTGCTAGGCGGGATTGATGACCGCTGAAGATTCATTATATCTCATTAGACGGATCTTTAACATCTGTGCCATTCCAATCACTCGTAGTAAATCGGGAGAGTGGTTGATCCATACTCGCATGTGGAATCCTGCATATTGATGAATAATTCTTACATGTAGAACCGTCTGAATTTCCTCGTCTATGTTTTGGAAACTGTCGAACCAGTCGTCGAGATAGTGTCGGTGCTGGAAGGGTGCAACTACTCTTAATTTTTATTATACAGGAAGATTGGAAGAGTGCAAGTTTCCCCAAAAGTTTTGACTCTCGTGATGTAGTTATCGAGTCAGTGTTTGATGAAACTTTCCTTGGCGTCACTCGTACCAGCATTTCATTCTTCTCAGAATTTGAATTTTGACGCTTGGTAGTGATGTAAGTTCGTCGGGCCATTTCAACATTGAGTTTAATGATACTGAAGCTATATGGCTGTAGCACCCACACCAGTCGCACATTATTGTTTGTTTTTTAATTTTACCCTTCAAATATTGGTAGATACCAAAATACACTCTTTATGACCGATCGATTTTATAAAACTCAACTTATGATTTTGTTATGCCATATTCAATAACAACAGTTATGCAAAGCATGGAAAACCATAAGCTGCATAACAGGCGGCCAATGGAGTACGTAGATATAAATTGACCGAGACTTTCGTAGACGATGTTAGAAGGATTTTCATTAAGTCAATAGCTGAACCGATAAAACGAACCAGCAATAGATGCCACAGCCGACATTGTAATACTTGTAGTACTATTAAAACGATGTATGTGAAGCTGGCCCATATTAGCTCAAACTTAATATTTCTATAACTGTCGTGTCCGAATTTTCAAAATAAATATCAAAATAAAGTAAAAGACAGACCCGTGCAGTAATCTGGAAATAATGAATAGAACGTTCGTTTTGGTCCATTTCTATATCAGTCACCGCAGCATGCGATTCTAACAACACTGTAATAGTGAAATATTTCTTAAACTTTCCTAACAATTAAAATCCGCCATTTTTGTTTGAAAATAAGTAAAAAATGCAAATAAGTACGGCAATGAAGTACTTGTAAAGAGGTAAATTTGCACATCATAAGGATTTTCCGAGCAATTTTCCCAATTCCAGAAACACCGCTACCAAATACTAAGCGCACTTTTGAGTTGTTCTGGATCAAAGCTAACAGAAAAACACCATTTCATTGAAAAATCTAGGGGCCCCGGGTGCTATTGGAATTCAAATTTGTAAATAGGTCAATTTGCATATCGTAGAGTTTTTCCGATAAATTTTCCGGCCCCTTGTAAAGAGGTCAATTTGTATATCGTTCACTCAACGAATGTTCACTCAAAGTCGAAGTAATCAATTACATAGCTTGAGCATCATTTTGTTCATTTGAAAACAAATAGAATGAAATGGCGTAAATGTTGCTAATCGACATCCATCTCTTAAAATCGATGCAAACGAAACGACAGCTTGTACTAGATTGAAACTTATGTTATAAAAACAGCAATGACCAAGCTACATATATCCAAAATTGCGGGCGATTTTAATGCATTCAACTACAGCGCCGAGTTTCTACTTGCACACCTAATAAATCCATTTTTTCATCTCCATTAACTTTTCGATAAAAAAAACGTTTGTTTTGTTTTCTTTGAAGCAGTATTTCACGAATGGTTTTTCGACGTTCGAGGCTTCTTTCTTTTAATTCATGTGGAACCCAGTTGTTAGCTTCTTGAATCATTCGGGTTGTTTGTAAATGTTTTGCAACAGTCGATCGATTCACATTTAATGCCAATTCTGATTGTGTTTGAGAAGAATTTTCAGCCAAATCAGCATCGAATTAAATCGTCGAAACCAGTTCTTGCACGATTTATTCGATGGATCATGTCCACCGTAAATTTTTACAAACAAACGACAAGTTTCCGGTGCACTTTAATTTGCAATAAAATAATGTAACAATACTTCCTGCAAATGATGTTTATTTGGAAAGTGTTTTTTCTATGAAGTGGTGCAACAACTCAAAAGTGCGCTTAGCATTTGGTAGCGGTGTTTCCGGAATTGGTAAAATTGCTCGGAAAAACCCTACGATATGCAAATTGACCTCTTTACAAGTATTTAGTCACAGTACTAATTTGCATTTTTTCATATAATTTGTAATTTACTCGTTTTACGCATACATTACCGGACAAGTGGTGCAGTGGTTAAAGCTTCGGCACTTGGACCGGGAGGTGCTGGGTTCGAATCCCATCAGAGGCTAGATGCAACTCGAATTTTCATCATCGATTACGATCGATTACGATGCTAATAAATACAACTAAGACCCTCTGATGGAGTGCAGAATTCCGTGTCACGCGCCGACCCACCTTCCATGTCAATGTACAAGTTGACATGGAGCTTGCAATGTGCAGGTGGTATACTGTAGTTGTGTGAGTAGGTGTAGTAGGTGGATTAATGATGTGGAGTGAATGAGTGGTATCACAATGGGCCTAAAAATTGGCCTAAGTGTGCAGTAAGCAACCACTGAAACCTACCTACGCATACATTGAAACAAAAATGGCGGATTTTAATTTTTAGGAAAGTTTAGGAAATAGTTCCCATGAATACTACACTCTCTATGCCATGTATGTCCAGCGCACTGACTAAAGTTTATTTGTGACTTGAGTTATCTTCTGGTTTGGGATGGTTTGGGACAATACATAAAAACATTAATTTTTAAATCTGTATTTTATTTAATTCATACGTAAGACACTCAATCAAAAGTAGTAAATATTTCTCTCTATCAGCATTTAGGCATAGGTATACAGTCTTCAGTTTCATATTTCAGAACCCGCATGATCAAATCTCAACTTGGAGGAACGTTCTACTTGTATCAAATAAAACTGTTTTATCTTACATATATGTTGAATGAATACCGAAAACATTCGATTTAAATGTTCCAATTATGCTTCCTTTGCATATTTTTCTGAATTATTATTTGTAGAATCATAATTTAGGCGCACAACGTACACGAAAAACAGGTTTCAAATTAAGTGGGACCTTTCACGTGTGACATGCTGAGTTACAATAAACGAAATTTTGCAAAATACAAGCATACAATGGTTATACCCAGCCCATACGTAGTTCTACATCTGAGATGTCTCAATTGTACATTTGCCTCACTTGTAGAATTCTATTTGGGCTGGATGCAACATTTTCATGTTACTTTGGGTTTATGTCTAAAATAATTGATTTTAATAATTAATACCTTGAAGAAAAAACAATAAAAACAAATGAGAATAGAACCAACTAAATTGTCAAATGTCAAAGTACAGGTGCAAACCAAAAAATATCTACCCAAAAATAGGCAGAAAATGTTTGCCTCACTAAACATTGAGATCTTACTACATTTTTTAGTGAGATATTTTACATCCAGCCCATAAGATGTGTGAGGCCTACTATTGTTTAGTGAGGCCTACATGTATATATATTCAAGCCCTCTTTTTATGAACTTAAAATAATTATATTTTTAAAATAATAACAAATGGGTTTAATACACGAACCTTAAACCTACTTTCTTTTTTGTCGAAGCACTCGATAATCTCACGTATCCTACATAATATTTGATCTGCCTCAAAGATTTTCTTAGTCAATAAATATTTGATTTTTCTATACACCAAAAAAAAAATATAAAAATTTTTCCGGCTTGTTATTCCATTCAAGTTAAACTGTAAATTTTTTATGATTTCGTATATACACTTAGTAGACACTTTTCAAGAAACTTGTTCCACCAATAAAATGAATATTAAAATAAAATATAAAACTTTGAAAGCTCTGGCCGCACATTATACACGCCTACACCACTTCCATATAATCTCTATATACATACGTACTCTTATATGTATATACATATATACAAATTTAAGAGATTCACGTATAAGGCGAATATAAAAAAGACCAATATCCACGATATAGCTCATCTCCCATATTATATAGATAATCTAAAGTATGTGCCCGTAAAAATCTATTCATTCGAATTTTATTACTCCGTAACACAAAAAATAAAATAATAATAATAATAAAAGTTGTTAAAACTTTAACAATAAACAACAACAAGAGTAGTATACAAAATGTATCTCTATATATACCTATATATACTTAGATATATAACGTAAGGTTTCCAGATCCTAAATGTTTTTTGTACGACTACACAAGAAATCAAACCCTGAGTGTATATTTTAGTTGTACAGATTGATCAAAAGAACTTTTCTTTTTTTATTTAAAAACATTTTCCAATCTAATATGACTTATTTTTTACTTACGTATTATATAAATGGAATGGAACAAGAGATAATAATCATTTCCTTACTACAATATAATAAAGGAATCAAAAAATCCACCAACAACAACAACAACACAAATATAAGTTTGAAGGAAGTAAGTAAAACTACAACAGAACAGAGAGCAAAAAAATAATTAATGTAATACAATAAACTTTAGATCGAATCAAATCATTTTTGATTTCAAACAAAAAAAACATTTTTTTTTTTTCAATTTTCTTATGCTTCACTAAAGCTTTTATTTAATCTTATTACAATTTTCTATCCCATAAAATTTTTATTTAAAAAAATATAAAATAAAATAAATCTCTTACTCTCTATATAGCTGTACCCATACACCATGCGACTAGCACTAGATACATCTAAATGTCTTTTAATAAAAATAAAAAAATTATCTTATCAATTCTCCAATGACGATTATTACAGATTTAAAAATAAAAATCTGACATGAAACTACCAAATCAGCTGAGAATGCTGTCATGTTGAATTTTCTTTATTTTTTTTTGTTTTTGCTCAATTTATTAATTTTTCCACAAAATTTTTATTTTTATATTTTCAGTTTAATCGGAAATTGATAAATAAAAAAATCCAGCACATAACTTTCCAATTACTTTTATATCATAGAGCCCCATCAAAAGGTTGTCGTATAAAAAGTGAATATACTTACCAAAAAGTTGAGACGCCTTTTTGGTTGTACCCAATATACAATGCCGATGGAATTCTTTTTACATTCGCGCGCAAAAAACATACCCTCGGTATGCACGTTGTATTTCGCGATCAAATAAGTCAGTAATTGCTAAATTTAGTGATGGCATTCCTAATTCACTCTACACTTTATTTACATGAATAATGATTGCTTATACATGTCCTCAGTGTAATGTAAATCAGGGAGGGAACCAAGCGAAAATTTTATCGATTAAAAAAATCAATAACTTATCCATAAAATTTCAAATAAAATTGTAGCAGGCCTTTGATTTTACTGGGTGATTAAAAAACAAATCTTTAAAAATAATTTTTCTTCATGGATATGGTTCACTGTAAAACCAAAATAAGTCTAGCAGCCTTTGATTTCTCCAGTTTCTCCTAAAAAATGATTTTTTATGTTGATATTGATTTTATTGATAAATTGTGTGCTTGGTTCTTATTCCAGGATTTGTATTTGTGTTGCGCGCTTAAGGTAATATGTCTGCTGTCAGAGGTATTCCAAGTGTAGTAACGTGCAACTTCGGAATACAATAATGTTTTAGCAAATTAATCTTTTCGACACAAAGAAAAAAGCCAGTTATTGTTATCTCTGGTGGCTATGCTGCTCGTTGCAACATTCTCTGTTCTAAAATAAACTCGCTCTTCATTTTCACTGTGAGATATCTCTCATGAATTGGAAAAGTGAATATACGCCACTGCTTCATTGATCTATTATCTTCCGAATTGATATTGCTTAATTCCATCTATTGGAAGTACAAATTAATTCGGTTCGTTTTTGTAATTTTCAAAATGCATTTATTTTAAAATAAAATGAATGAACAGATTAATTAAAATATTCTCCTTCGCTGCTTACGACTTTTTCCCACCTCTCAGCAAATTTTCGAATCCTATCTAAGAAAAACGTTTCGTCTTTTGAGGTGATCCAAGCTTAAAGCCAATATTCAATTTCTTCGCAAGAAGTGAACGGGAAAATTGAGGGGAATGAAATACACGTGCGAATTTCAAAAATTTGTAGAAACTGAACGTTTAAAGTGTTATGTCTGGAAAAGGACTTATTTGAATCGGTTTGTCGATGGCTATCGTTTGAAAATTTTCCAGGTCAAGTTTCATGTTGGGAGTTCGGGAAAATTGAAAGAAGTGAAACACACGTGGAAATTTCAAAAATTTGTAGAAACTGATCGTTTAAAGTGTTATGTCTGGGAAAGGTCTTATTTGAATCGGTTTGTCGATGGTTATCGTTTGAAAATTTTCCAGGTCAAGTTTCATGTTGGGAGTTCGGGAAAATTGAGGGAAGTGAAATACACGTGGGAATTTCAAAAATTTGTAGAAACTGAACGTTTAAAGTGTTATGTCTGGGAAAAGTCTTATTTGAATCGGTTTGTCGATGGTTATCGCTGGAAAATTTTTCAGGTCAAGTTTCATGTTGGGAGTTCGGGAAAATTGAGGGAAGTGAAACACACGTGGAAATTTCAAAAATTTGTAGAAACTGAACGTTTAAAGTGTTATGTCTGGAAAAGGACTTATTTGAATCGGTTTATCGATGGCTATCGTTTGAAAATTTTCCAGGTCAAGTTTCATGTTGGGAGTTCGGGAAAATTGACGGAAGTGAAACACACGTGGAAATTTCAAAAATTTGTAGAAACTGATCGTTTAAAGTGTTATGTCTGGGAAAGGACTTATTTGAATCGGTTTGTCGATGGTTATCGTTTGAAAATTTGCCAGGTCAAGTTTCATGTTGGGAGTTCGGGAAAATTGAGGGAAGTGAAACACACGTGGAAATTTCAAAAATTTGTAGAAACTGAACGTTTAAAGTGTTATGTCTGGGAAAGGACTTATTTGAATCGGTTTGTCGATGGTTATCGTTTGAAAATTTTCCAGGTCAAGTTTCATGTTGGGAGTTCGGGAAAATTGAGGGAAGTGAAACACACGTGGAAATTTCAAAAATTTGTAGAAACTGATCGTTTAACGTGTTATGTCTGGGAAAGGTCTTATTTGAATCGGTTTGTCGATGGTTATCGCTGGAAAATTTTCCAGGTCAAGTTTCATGTTGGGAGTTCGGGAAAATTGAGGGAAGTGAAACACACGTGGAAATTTCAAAAATTTGTAGAAACTGAACGTTTAAAGTGTTATGTCTGGGAAAGGACTTATTTGAATCGGTTTATCGATGGCTATCGTTTGAAAATTTTCCAGGTCAAGTTTCATGTTGGGAGCTTGGTAAAATTGAGGGGAGTGAAATACACGTGGAAATTTCAAAAATTTGTAGAAACTGAACGTTTAAAGTGTTATGTCTGGAAAAGGACTTATTTGAATCGGTTTATCGATGGCTGTCGTTTGAAAATTTTCCAGGTCAAGTTTCATGTTGGGAGTTTGGGAAAATTGAGGGAAGTGAAACACACGTGGAAATTTCAAAAATTTGTAGAAACTGTACGTTTAAAGTGTTATGTCTGGGAAAAGTCTTATTTGAATCGGTTTGTCGATGGTTATCGCTGGAAAATTTTCCAGGTCAAGTTTCATGTTGGGAGTTCGGGCAAATTGAGGGAAGTGAAACACACGTGGAAATTTCAAAAATTTGTAGAAACTGAACGTTTAAAGTGTTATGTCTGGAAAAGGACTTATTTGAATCGGTTTATCGATGGCTGTCGTTTGAAAATTTTCCAGGTCAAGTTTCATGTTGGGAGTTCGGGAAAATTGAGGGAAGTGAAACACACGTGGAAATTTCAAAAATTTGTAGAAACTGATCGTTTAAAGTGTTATGTCTGGGAAAGGTCTTATTTGAATCGGTTTATCGATGGTTATCGCTGGAAAATTTTCCAGGTCAAGTTTCATGTTGGGAGTTCGGGAAAATTGAGGGGAGTGAAACACACGTGGAAATTTCAAAAATTTGTAGAAGCTGAACGTTTAAAGTGTTGACAAATGTCGTGACAAACCGATTCAAATAAGACCTTTTCCAGACATAACACTTTAAACTTAAAGTTTTTATACATTTTTGAAGTTCGACCATATACTTTATATACGCATATTATATGCATAAGAAACTTCTAAATTAATATCGGTATTTTAGTTTTAATTGTAGTTTATAACGACTGTATACATATTTTCGGCTGATTTTGTAGGTTAGTCACTATCGGCTAGGATATTTCAATTAAATATATAGTTTGTTTAACTTTCGGCTGATGTAGTCAAGACACTATCTGCATTATCGATTTTTCACTTTCGGCTGGCAACTTTCGGCTAACTTTAACAAGGTGGAGTAATGTCCGGAGAATACGGCGGGTGCTGTAAAATATCCCATTTGTGCGTTTCCAAATATTTTTTTACGCCTTTTGCAACGTAAGGCCGTGCGTTGTCATGCAGACGAACAATTTTATCAAGCTTTTCCCCATTTTCCGGTCGTTTTTCTCGTAATGCACGGCTCAAACGAATTAATTTTCTGTGCCGCTCGCCCGTAATGGAATCGCCAGGTTGTAGCAGCTCGAAGTACACAATGTCTCGTTTGTCCCACCAGATTGATGTTTTCCCTAGTAAAGCGTATTATTTTTTCCTCTTGGGGTTATCGTAGATGATCCACTTCTCGTCACCAGTGAGTATCCGATGTGAAAACCCATTTCTTGTTTGCCTTTGAAGCAGTTGCTCGCAAGATAGAATTCGCCTTTCCACGATACTATTAAAGCCGAAAGATTCCAGCCGAAAGATAAAAAAATCGATAATGCAGATAGTGTCTTCGCTATCTCAGCCGAAAGTAAACAATATGGACAATGTTAATTGATTTTCTTCAGCCAAAAGATATCAGCCGATATTTCAAATAAATAAATAAACATATATATATATATATATATATATATATATATATATATATATATATATATATATATATATATATATATATATATATTGTTGTGCTTGTTTTGTCCGTATTGTTGTTCAACTTCGGTCTAAATGTGTGGAGCAAGTCTGAAGTAGATACAGAGTGGTTTTATGACAAAATTTCCATTTTCAATGTATTGAGAATTAATTGAATGCTCTGTTGCTCCAAATAATCGACCTAGGCCATTAATGCAGCTATGACTATTTGATAGGCCATATTGTTGTTCAACCCTGGTCTAAATGTGGAGTATGCCTGAAAGAGATACGGGGTGGTTTTTTGGAAAAATTTCCATTTTCAATGTATTGAGAATTCATTGTACGTTCTGTTGCGCCAGATAAACGACATAGGTCATTAATGTTACTATGACTATTTGATAGGCCATATTGTTGTTCAACTGAAGAAGATACGGGGTGGTTTTTTGGCAAAATTTCCATTTTCAATATATTGAATATTCATTAAATGCTCTGTTGCTTCAGACAAACGACCTAGGCCATTAATGCTTCTATGACTATTTGATAGGCCAAATTGTTGTTCGATCCTGGTCTAAATGTGAAGTAAGTCTGAAGGTGATACGAGGTGTTTTTTTGTCAAAATTTCTGTTTTAAATTTATTAAAAATTCCTTGAATGCTCTAGCGCTCCAGATAATCGACCTAAAAACGACCGAAATTTTGCCAAAAAACAACCCCAAAGCGAGGCTTATCTTTAACACTGAACTTATAATTTTTGAAGCATCGAAACCATTATCTACATGATTTATCGGTTGGGCCAGTGTCTGGCTGTTTAGTTATCACAAAATTCGACATATTCAACACCGTAAAAAAACTCGTTATCCAAAGGTTATCAATTTCAAAGTTAGTATTTAGTACTTGCATTGTTATTGATCTTCCATTGCCTTCAAAGGGGCGTCGGCGATACAATGGATATTCATCGTTGCCTGTAATCGTTTCAGGAATTAATTGTCTGGGATATTGATTACCATCGATCATACATGACGAAATTTTGTTATATGCTCCACCTGGACCTAGAAGAGACCTAGACCTAGAAGAGACAAAATATCGTGTTACTCGTACCAATGTGCCTCATAACAGTCTTGAAAATCTTGGTCAATTCCGTCTCTCTATTGGTATAAAAAATGACCGTCAAAAGACTTACCCGTTTTAATGCCTTTTAACTGTCAATTTTTACTTACAAAAGCCGGTCTGATTTTAACAAGCTTATTCGTCCGTAATTTGTTAGTCAATTGAATTGGTCAAATGTCGGCCAAATGTCTTTGGTCAAATGTCTAAATGACGACATTTATGGGACGGGCAAGGATTAGACGCACAAATGACTGAACAATTGACCGACAATTGACTTATTTCGTCTCTTATGCACGAATGATCAATTTTCGGTCTTTTTATGGTCATAAATCTAAAATAATGTTTTATGAGTTTTGAGTAACAATTTGGAAAAGTTACCGATTTCATTTGACTGAATTTTATCCATGCACCTACGATGATATCGTATGATATCGCATCCTGCACATATTCATGCATGTGTTTCGGACTTCCGGTATTGCCGTTAAAATTGCAATTCGGCCAAGGTCATTTACATTGCCATCGCTATTAATTGAACAATAAAACCGAACAATTTTACTAATTCATTGTGCTGATGAATGAAATAAATTTTGCAAAGACTGAACAATCACGACACGCCTGTTATTGGTAATAAGGAACCTGCAGTATGATGTATCTGTCCTTGGGCTTTAAATGTTGCCATAAAGTGGATATTTTCGAATATTGTTTAGTAATTGTGATGATTGTGGCGTCGTTCCTGCGATACCAATGATAATAGCGGTTCTGGAGGGGTATTTAATGGTGTCAATTTTATTTTGCCATTACCGCAACACAACCCTGATGGTTCATTTTTGTTTTTTAATGATTTGCAATGCAAGTAAGCTAATTAGAAAGCATAGCCATTCCAATTGGAATTTTAGTTCTAAAACTTAATCTAATAGTAGTTTTGTACATGTAAAGTAAAAAATGTCTTTGTACGATTTAACAAATTAAAGTAAAGTTTTATTTGGAGGAAAGAAAACTATTGTATTTATAAATATGTAGATGAATAATATAGGGTTTTCCAATAGAAATGATATGATTTTTAAGTGACGTTTCGGCCATTTGTAATATGTCATGATCTGTCATTTTTTGTTTCATTGTATTCAGTAATGTTTACAATTTCATCATGGTGAGATATACGCAAGAACGACGTTTACAAATTATTCAGTTTTATTATCAAAATAATCGTTCCCCAATTGCAACTTTTCGTGCGCTTTTGCCATTTTATAGTCGTAATAATCGTCCAAGTGTGCTCGCTGTTCGTCGAATTGTTGAAAATTTTGAGCGTACATTTTCTTTACATAATGTTGAAGTGCCAATAAGACAAAGATTTGCTCGAAGTAATACAAATATTGCTGCCGTTCAGGCAAGTGTTGCTGAAGACCGCAATTTGTCGATTCCAAGACGTTTTCAAGAATTGGGACTGTCTCAAACCACAACCTGGCGGATTTTGAGAAAGGATTTGGGTTTGCATCCGTATAAAATTGATCTCACTCAAGAATTGACGCCATTGGACCACCGTAAACGTCGTGAATTTGCTGATTTGGCCTGGAACAACTTGAAAACGATAACGATTTTTTTAAGAAAATCATTTTCTCCGATGAAGCTCTTTTTCATCTGAGTGGTGCGGTAAATAAACAAAACTGTCGATTCTGGTGCGAAGAAAATCCACAAATTATTCATAAAAAACCATTACATTCACCTAAATTGACAGTTTGGTGTGGTTTTTGGTCTGATGGAATCATCGGTCCGTATTTTTTTCGAAATGAAGCTGGTAACACCGTTACTGTCAATGGAGATCGGTATAGATCGATACCAACTTGTATGGCCGCAATTGGAAGAAATTGATCTTAACAACATTTGGTTCCAACAAGACGGGGCTACGTGCCACACAACAAGTGCAACAATTGAATTATTGCGAGAAAAGTTTGGAGATTCGATTATTTGAAGAAATTATGATATTGAATGGCCTCCAAGAAGTTGTGATTTAACACCATTAGACTATTTCTTGTGGAGTTGTTTGAAGTCATTGGTCTTTAGCAATAAACCAAACTCGTGCTATTCACGACATACGACTTGATTTAGTGGAAAAAGTGCTCGAAAATTGGGTTCATCGAATTCGTGCCCTGCAGAAGATGTCGTGGAGGCCATTTAAATGACGTTTTATTCAGAACTTAATTGTATCGATTGTACCTCACATTAAATAAAAAACATTTCAATTTCCTTAACAAATAGTGTTTTTTTAAAGAAATCGTATCACTCTTATTGGAAAACCCTATATACATGTCCTCAGTGTAATGTAATTGTTTGGGTGTCAATAACAAACGGGTCTACGTCATCGTATTAAAATGGGGATAATTTTTATTTGTTTGAACATTTCGAATTTCCTATTAACCCATTCAGAAACATTTCAAAGAAACCTTAAAAACTTCACATACAATTGTACCGTTTTATACAATGCATATTTGTTTAATCTTCATCTCCAGGCAGTTTTGGAAGGGTATGGTATTTTTTGAAACATTCTGACATGTGGAGAGCCACCAAGCATTTCTCACATGCCCATCGTGATTCACTTTTCTTTTTCAGTTATGAATACATTTTACAAAGCCTGGACGGGTTTTATTTGGCAGGATTTGGGGAATTTGTGTAGGGAAATGTGCCCATTATACCGCCTGTAATCGTAAAGGGCATGCTTGTCCAGATGCCCTTCCTCGCCTCTTGTATGGTATGGTAATATTCTCTAATATGCTTTCCGCAATACCTTTCCTAATACATATTTGTATGTAATGCATAGGTATTATATAAGGCCATGTCGGCCAAATAAAGAAAAGATTTTTTTGTATCCCTATAGGAGTACCTCCGCATTAGTGGATAGGAAACCAAGCACTGATCATTTCTGTCGACTCCACCCATCCCACGATTATAATCGATGACTGCCTTGGGTTTTCGCACAGGATTACCAGTTTTGTAGTCATTTTTATCCGTATCCGTCATAGAAATATTTGAATGCATGGTTGGCAGCATATGAATGGGTTTTTTGTGAAAATTTGGGCATCACCTCGTTTCAATTTCTTTTGTTTTTTTGCGTTTATTCTGTACGTTGGTGGCATATTTTTCCTCACGCAACGAGCTGTTCCTACTGCATTTACTTTCTTATTTTTCTAATTATGAAATAAAACTGGAGATGAATACCAGTTGTCTAGGAGCACTGTGTACCCATCGGAAGTATATGGCTCCATCAGCTTGCACGATTCGTTCACTAGCTGGTAAAGATGTTTCTGTTTATTGCCTTTATATATTTCATAATCTAGGCAATATCCCGAACTAGATTCGCATATTTTGTAAATTTGTATGCCAAATCTTGCCCTTTTTGATTTGTTGAATTGGACATATCTGTGGCGTCCGCAATATTTCATCAATGATTCGTCGATATACATGCAACTCCTCATTGGACCTCCTCATTTTTTCAAATAATTTATTATTGGACAAATTTTAAATAATTTATCACTTTTATCTAACAGAGCATTGTCTGCAAAATGCAAATTTGAAATAATTTTTTCAAATCGCTTGAATGGCATTATTGTTCTAAAAAAAGGTGTTTCTATCGATTTTCTTTCACTCCAATGTGACCTCGATGTATCCTTCTTCACCTGACTTTGGAGTATACAGATCGCGAAAAATGCTTTTATTTCATTTGCAGATACATCAAACCACTTGTCATCAGGTTTTGTTGCGTACTTTTGTTTTGCAAATCTGTTAGTTTCATCTGCAATCATTTGAATCATTTTGATGTCATATATGGCGTAAGCCAAGCGACATAAGCCGGGTACTTCAGTGAAAGGAATTTTGTATATCTGAACTGAGTCTGTATTCCAAATTGATTCCCCATTTTTGCCATTTTTGCTAGGTAACTCGCGATCTACGTGTTGTTCTATTGAACTGTCACTTGACACTTCAGAATCACAATTTGAACACCACAAATCATTTTTCGCAGATGTAAAATCACTTGAATCACTAGCACATTATTCAATTTCACTTTCACTACAACTTTCCAGAAACAATTGTTCCACTTCAACTTCATTTGATAAAATAGTACGAGCGTGACGAGATCGTTTACTACTGCTGGCAGCCATTTTGCAAACACTGGTGGTTGTCAAAATACAAGTTAAAATTGATACGTAAAAAGCTTTTAGTTATATTTTTTCATCAAAATGTAATTCGTAATTATTTTATCAACGATATTTACATGAAAAAAGTTGGCGTTTCGCCGGCTTAATGCTTTAATACCATAATATAGTTGACCGGCGATTCGCCGGCTTCGTGTGTCAATGGGTTAATCTATTTTTTGTTATTATCATTGCCGAAGTCGCTAGTTTACTTATTGCGTATTACCGAGCAGTTGATTTTCATAGCAAAATTTTTAAATAGTCCTAGCATTGCTTTTGTCAACTGTTTTTCTAATAAACTTCGAAAATTTCGATCAATTTTGTAGTCCGCCATGTTTTGTTGTTTTTTAATTTTGTCGAAAACTTTACATTCGTAATTCGCGTATCATCAGCATACGTAACAAAACAAATTTATCGTTTACTACAGTTAGGTCGCCAGCTCTAATCGACATAACATCTGTACCAACACCAAGATCACTTCGAAATGGCTATTTAAGAATTCCCTTTTTTACGCAAGCTGCCTACTAACCGGAAACAATTTAAAATTTTCAAAAAATACGAAGTATACGACATTCTTTAAGATGAACGGATGATTTCGAATTTTCAAACGATCACAATACTTTACCAAATTCGTGGTTGTAAAATAAAAATGTAATAATAATCGTAATAATCAAAACAAAGAAGTTTACCTGGAAAACTGAAAAACAATTTTATTTTATTTGTGAAAAATGGAAAATTCTCTACGATTCAACTATTTTATTACAATAAACTTCATGAGATTTTTTCACGTTTATGGAGAAAACAAAAAACCGAATGTGCATGATGCATCATATAAGGTGGTGCAAGGTGTTTTATTTCTATATACCGTTTTAATGACCTCCCCAACTATATATTTAAAAGTGTTCGTGTACCGTTCCAGTATAATAGCAATAATAATAAAATCTGAGTCACCCTCTTACATTTGATATTTGGAAATTGTATTGGTAAGCGGGAAGCGAAAGAGAGAGTGAGTGGGTTCGAAAATATCGAAAGAAAGTTTGTTTTAGACAAATTCTTTCACATTACGAAAATGATTATTTGGAAAATTTTCTTCTTCTTCTTACCGTGCATACTTTTTGATTTTTCTTCTTTGGTTTAATTTTTTTGTATAAAAATTATTTCCTATACGAGTATGTACCGTTCGAGGGGAAGTAATTTTTTTTTATATATTTTTGGGTAAGCGATGGTTTATGACTGGAAAATCATTATCATGGATGCGGTCAAGATGAGTGGAATGTCCTTATAGATTTGGTAATAAAACTATAAAAGTACATATACAAGACGAAGGTTATAAAGGTTACATATAAAGTGAGTATGTGTAGCATATGAAATGCAGTTTGTGTATCTGTATATTGTCATGGGAACTATTGAAGTTCTAAGCACGTCCTATTATATGATGATTGAAATTAGGGTTTTTTCGGTGATGCCGGTTTCTGGGTGTTAATAAATCTTGTCTGTTCTATATGGTCGTATAATAATTTGCAGTTGTTGTTTTATATGTTTATTTGCTTGCCACATACCGAGTGAGATGTGTATCGTTTATGGATAGAATTTCTCGGAAAAATTGGTTTGAGTGTTTATGATTGCCATTACTAATTTGTAGAATGTCGGAAAATTTACTGTTAATTGCAGTGATGTGTAAATAGGTGCGAGTGTATGACTTGTGTGATTAATGAAAGATGATATTATCACGCTATCGTATAATGTCTTGTATACATTTTTAGTTCATGGCTGGTGATCGCCCACATGGCATTGAAAGTTTGTTTTGTAAATGTCGCAAATTGTTTTCGTAATTATTATGTACGCGAATGCATTTTCATCGCTTAGTGAAAGAGCTTTTAGATGTTTTAACGGTCACCACTCGAAGTAGTCCAACAGGTCCGGGATGCATTTGTATAATAACACCAAGTAACTATTGAGTTGGAGGTAAATTATCGTCCGTAACGAGGGCGATATCATCGATAGCAAAATTTGTACTTTGTAGTTTCCACGCCGGACGTTGTTTTAAAATGTGAAGATATCTCAGATATACCACTTTCTCCAAAGCCTTGAATCCGTTTTTGGATATTTTGCCATCTAGGTAGTCGGGACATCGGAATTGTTTGAATGTTTGGTTCGGAAATGCTGGTAGGTGGTGCACAAATAAAAATTGCCTTCCGAGTTAAGTACACTGAGACGAATTATTGCCCGCTGAGTTATATTTTCATAGATTTTTTGTATATAAAATATTTCTCATTTTACATATACACTACCGGTCATAAGTGTTTAGGTACTGTCAAAAAAAGCATAAAACATATAAAAACTCAGTAAAAATGTGAAAATATTTGATTTTCTTAATTGAACAATCGCAGCGGCCAGTCGAGGCGTTTCGCAATAAGTTTGGCTGAGTTTCTGACGTTATTGAGTTCCAAATTGATTGAAGTTTATTTCACATAACAGTAGCTGATGTTGGAGCTGATTGCTTTCCGGTTCAGTTCTTCCCACAGTAACTCAATACGGTTCAAGTTAGGGCTTTGGAGAGGCCGTTCCATAATTTTAATCGTTCCTTCCTCTTCTAAATGGCGAAGATAGCCTTTACATAATTTAGATTAATGTTCTGGGTCATTATCTTGATGAAAGAGAAAATTTTGACCCAAAAGTCGAATTCCTAAAGGTATTGTGTGGTTCTCCAAAATTTGTCGCTTTCCCTCTTTTCGTAGTATTCCGTCAATTTTCACTACATCACCTACACTAGTACCAGCAAAACAACCTTTGAGGTATCGACAATACAGTCTTTTCTGGCACGTTCACCCACAGATCTTCTTACGAATAGTCGTCTTCGGGTACCGAACACTTCAAATTTGGACTCATTCATCCATAAAACCTTGTTCCAATCTTCTATCGTCCAATGTTGGTGTTCACGGGCCCATTAAAGTCGCTTTTGCTTATTTTATTCACGTAGTAATGGTTTATTCATAACAATACGGCCATAGAGTCCGGTTTCCTGGAGGCGACGTTTAACCGTAGAAACACTAACTGGTTTGGGCGACCAACATTTAATTCTGCGGTTATTTCCGAGGCTGTTTTGCGTTTTTTCATCTTGCTAGTAATCACTATGATCATCTGCAGATGTTGTCGCGCTTGATCTTCCACTACGTCTTTTCTTAAGAATACTGCCACCGATATTTTTTAACATTATAATCGACCGTATCGTGGTTTAATTTCACTTTTTTGGCAATCGGTCGATTACTTATGCCAGCTTTATGGTAAGCCATTATAAGCGCACGTGTTTCAGTACTAAGTTCTTTTCTTGGAGGCATTTTAAATAATTACCACTCGATACATCGCTTACGATGTTAACAGTGGAAATATCAGACTACGACTGATCGTATTTGGCGCATTTCACTGAAATCTTTTAGAAAAAAACCTAGAATAAGGATAAATTTACTTTGGAAATTTCAATAAACAGTTTACGACAATCCGACCAAGCGCATCATTGGAAATATCATGTTCCAGCATTAAATATCAATAAGGAGAGGCCTGTAAGTGAAATCGTTTATCTATCAAATTGGGTGAATTTTACCAAATCCGTTAACTTCACCATCAGGTGTGATATAAGCAACGACGCCATATCCTCGAAACAGATAACTTAAAGAATATTGAGGGACAAAGCGATTTGCTAGACATCTATCCAACATACAGTTGATGTTGAACAATTTCCTTTGTCGCTTCGATCGTAATGCTTTTTCCTTCTAAGCCAGAAGCATCCCTTCTCTCTCTCCAGCTATCATTGAAGGTATTTTGCCGTCTGCCCGGTGGTCCTCCATCCTATATTATACGTAGGTCCCGTTCGAAGTCGTAATTGCCGTCTTGCTACACCGGCTCGTTGTTGTTGGAACACTTTTTTAATCATTCGTTGCTATTGGTGCATGGCAACGTAACCCAGCCATTTAAAATCGTAGGACACGATATCACGCATAGCGCGAACTTTCGATGTTGCTTTTTCTTACTATACGTACTCTGGCGCTTAATTATCAACCTGCACAGTCACGTGTGCATCACCCCGTCGTACACCAGATGTTATATTTCAAAGGAATTTTGTAAAACACGAATTTTTTTTTGTGGAAACTGCCACTTTTGGTGGACTAATTTTGGCCAAACATCATTCAGCTCTCTAAATTTATGGGAAAAGCATAAGTATGAAGTTTTATCCCGAACAGTCGCTTCGACTGTGCTGCAGACAGGCCACCAACTTTTAGTCTGCATTGAACACACACTTTTTTACTTCGGTGATTTAGCAAATGGTAAATCTGAAAAATTTTCCTGATTACTTCGTAGAATTGAAGTGGCGTATTTTCTTTATCGATTGGATCTAGAATAGTCTTGTTTTCTATTTTTTTATTTACTAAATCAATCAAATCAAATGAGACATTTTCATGGACCATGTTTAGTATATTTTAACAGCATTACCTGTGGTATTCAAATAAATGACACCTATTGTCTTGTATAAAATATCATTCTTAATATAAAAACTGTCAAAACTCGGATTACCTTCTACCACAATGTTTAAAATTCATATTCGTCTTCATTTGTACCTTCCTTACTCTTTGCTAATGTAAAATCGTCACATATCACATGGGAACATGGTTCTTGATCTGATGGGTTTGTGGCTTAATAATCCTACTCGGTTTTGACATTGTCATATTTAATGCACTAAAATCTGTGATGATTGATCTAATCCATCTAGTCTATATCATCTATGTAATCTATGTAATCTATGTAATCTATGTAATCTATGTAATCTATGTAATCTATGTAATCTATGTAATCTATGTAATCTATGTAATCTATGTAATCTATGTAATCTATGTAATCTATGTAATCTATGTAATCTATATAATCTATCTAATCTATCTAATCTATCTAATCTATCTAATCTATCTAATCTATCTAATCTATCTAATCTATCTAATCTATCTAATCTATCTAATCTATCTAATCTATCTAATCTATCTAATCTATCTAATCTATCTAATCTATCTAATCTATCTAATCTATCTAATCTATCTAATCTATCTAATCTATCTAATCTATCTAATCTATCTAATCTATCTAATCTATCTGCATGATGCTACATCATTTTGCAACATGTTGCACTAGTATGTTGCAAAATGTTGCGTCATTTTTCATCTTGTTTCGAATTGTGATTCAATGTCTGGCTTTATATTACATCTCGCTGAGTAGTGTTACGTTATGTTGCGCCATGTTCCCTTTAATTATAAATTAAGGTAAAATTGATTATGATTGATGAAAAAGGCACTCTAAAATTAGTTGTAGAAAATCGTTTAGTATATGGTCAATTAGGACTAAAGCTATGCTATTTATTAATCGTTTCTGGTTATTTTGGACACGAACCTTGTACAATACAAGAAACTAGACTGTTTTATAACCGGTCGGTCATAGAAAATTTAATTATGTAGACTGATATTTTTCAAGTTTTGTGTTTTTTATATGATTCCGAAAATGAAAATTCAAAATCGGTCCAATTGAACTAAGCTAAGCGAATCGACGATCAAATTGCATGAAATTGAAATAATAAAATGAGATCCTGATTTGATTCTGCAAAATAGCGTATTAGTATGGAACAACCTCGTGCGTTATATAAAATGACCAATTTTGTTGTGCCTCAGCTATTCCTATGAGTTCAGATTGTGATAGTAGAAAATGGCCGATTTTAACAAAACTAAGCCACTTCTCAACAGATTAAAAAGAATATCTAATTCGTATGATGAAATGAGATTACACGAGGTGGGTGGGGAGGGGGTGTTTGTGAGCGAAAATTTATCAAAACTGAGTGACGTAGTTTATGGACGACCCCTAGCTTAACGCCAAATGAAGTCGATCCGAAACCCGAAACAGGTTGACAGTATTAAGAAATTTTCGACTCTATTTTTATGATAATATTGGGCTGTACATGAAATAATATTTGTGGATGAAGCTAAATGTTAATGTTCTTTTTGATTCTTGAATAGATTTATTTAACGTCTGGGCTAATAACCCTAAGTGGCGTACTAATCACATACTGAATTCAGCTTACAGTCCTGCCGGTGAACACATAATTTCGAATGCTCTGCGCAGCCACAAGTCAGTCGTCAACTAGTGTTGTGGGTAGGTATCACAGCGACTAGGTTTAATTTTCAATATGGCAAAAGCTACAGTACCGAGAATAGAAAGTGCAACACCAATATTTTTCAGGTAAAATTGTACTAATTGCCTCTTGTCATTATCGTAGGAGGCTGATTTATTTTTTGGGTATAAATACAAACGTTATTTAACTTTTTTAGTTAGTTTGCGATAAATATTCGCACGAGAAAGTTATTAAAATTATAATTTGTTCAAAATGGCCAAATACACACAACTAACTATGGCTCAGAAAAATCGGATTCTGGCATTGTCTGGAACACCTAAAATGTCATCGAGGCAGATTGCTGTTGAGATTGGATGCAAGTACTCGACTGTGCTCCGTTTTTTAGAAAAAAATCATTCCACCGGTGAATTGGAACGCAAAAAAGGAACAGGTCCAAAAAGGAAGACAACTGCACGAGAAGATTCCAAAATTATCAGAATGTCAACAGCCAATCGATTTAAAACTGCTGTAGATATTCGGGCTGAGTTCAACGCAGAAACCGGCAAAGAAATCGGAGTTCATACGATTCGTAACCGGCTCCGGGGAAAAGGATATATGGACAGGTCCCCGGCAAAAAAAACATTTCTTACGACCAAAATGAAACAAAAACGGTTAGAATGGGCTCGAAATCACGCTGGTTGGAGTCTATAGCAGTGGCGAACAGTTATATTCTCCGATGAGAGTAAATTTTACCTTTTTGGATCGGATGGAACCCAGTACGTCAGGTGCAAATCCGGCGAACGACTGAGCGATCAGTGCTTGAAAAATACAGTGAAGCATCCATCATGGAATTGGAGAAATGGCCTTTATTAAAGGAACTGTCAACGCAGAAGTTTACAAAAAAATCTTAAAGGACCATTTGTTCCCTTCCAATGAAATCCATTTTTTGAGTGCTGAGTCTGTGATTTTTCAAGATGATTCCGCCCCTTGTCATCGAGCGAAAACGGTAGGCATTATTTTTTTTTCATTTACTAATTTTATACTTAAGACGACAAAAAAAAAGAAACAGTTAATTATTATTATTTCTCTTCGGGTTAAAGATTTTCTGTTGAAAAATGGAATTCCCACTCTGGATTGGCCTGGAAACTCACCGGATTTTAATCCCATTGAAAACCTTTGGCACGTAATGGGGATGAAAATCAATAAAAAGATGCCGTCATCATCCAAAAAACTCAATTCAGTCATCTAAGAAGTATGGTATAAAGAACTGACCCTCCAGTACCTGCAAGATTTAATTGACTCCATGCCAACAAGGATTGCAGCTGTTATTACCAACAAAGGCGGGGCAACTAAATATTAAATATACATTTTTTGATATTAAATATACGTTCTTGAAACTGAAATTTAATTTTACCTGAAAAATGCTAAAAAATTATAATGGCTTTAAAAACAATAAAACCATTTAGAATGAAATTTTGTTGTTCCATAAAATGTGTGTTATATTACAAAGAACCACTTCTAAAACAATTCTTTTTTTAAACGTGCGTCGTACTGGCCCAATACATCTTTTTGTGTATTTTTATGGGTGTTGCACTTTCTATTCTCGGTACTGTACAATGAATATTCGTTTCGACATTCTGACTGTTGTAAAAGTTTTGCGCGATCTAATTCATCGTCCATCTGAGTGTATCTGCCATTAAAACTCATTTCATAACCCTACTTGGACAGATTTCGTTGCCAATGTCGTTTGTCAATCCGCGTGATTTTTTAGGTTTGTAATGAACGAACCATCGGCCTTAAGCTTCATAATTTGATAAGCAAATGAGCATGTTTTATATAATCAAATCACCGTGAAATTCAAAACTTTGTTCCACGATTTATCGTATCGATGGTAAAATCTATAATATTTTAAGATTTAAAATGATTTTCATGTATGAAAAATATCAAGAAACTTAACAAGATACTCTCAAACTTACTCGTTCTGTATATAAACTGATATTAGTTTTCAATCCAAAATATTATATCGATTCAGCATCAACAACATACGAGTATACTTACTTCCCCGTATATGAAAATGCATTTTTCCACTTGCTCACTAGTTATATTTTTAGGTATAACGAGAAGTACGAATCTCTACTATGTAACTTATATAAGAACTAATCAAAAACTTTATTTTTATTCAAATAAGATATTTTCCTTGTAAGTACCGTACCCAAAAATAAAAAACTTTTGAGCCAGTCGACATTGCATTATCATACAATTTTTCCAACTTCTCGTATAACTACACTCGTATATGCTCGTATCATCCATATACGAGTATGTATACCCTTTCTTGCAGACTGTTATTTTTTTTTTTTTTTTGTGGAAGCAAAATCTGTCAGAGAAATGTTTTCGCAAATTTAATATGAACGTCTTGTTATATATTTTTAGCGAAGTAGATACGGATATTTTGTAATATCGCCAGCAGACTTTCTTAAAGTCTCTAAACCTAAATAGGTATAATACTACGAGATCAGCCGAAAAATATAAAATTTCAACAATTTTAAATGAAAGATACAGATAAGCGCAATTCACAAAAACAAAATTAAATATTCAGCACCTGAAATTTAATCTGTCAAAAATCAGTTCGTTTGTCAATCAATCACTCGTTTTAAAGTTTTTTTTATTTATTTTTTGCCTCCCAAATTGATGACTGTAACAATCAATTTCCAAAAAAAAAAAAGATAACCAACTTTTTGATATCAACTCGTCTCGTGTGCTGGAAAACTTCGAAACACCATTTCGAATTTGAGAAATGTTTCGGAAATTTAATTTTGATGTGTATGTGTGTGTGTGTGTCGACGACTAGGTAATCCTCGAACAAGATTAATGTTATGCGAATTGAGGTTTAGTCAAATTTCTCGATTTACTTTTTGTTTTTGTCTTTCTAATTAACGTATCGAATTTCTTAAAGTATTTCGTCACAAAAATATTCTCATTGCATACCTCTAAAATATTATTATTATTATTACCTACCTAGGTAGGTAGTCAGTCCCCCCCCCGTGTGTAGTCTGTGTGTTTAGGCAAGATGAAATTCGATAACATAATAATTTATGGCAACATAGAAAACGAAAGTAGTTGAAAGTTTATAATTTGTATTCTATAGTTTTTGTAAATTAAAATTAATTTGTTGTTGGTGTTTCTAAACAACGAAACGGATCGAATTTCTAAGCCAGGTGAACAACAAAACAAGTTAGGTATAGAAATATATTTAGATGTAATAATTATTTTTTATGATGTACAGTTTTAAATAAGCTGAGGGGTTTAATGATGTGGTGGGTAGGAATGATGGGAATGGTAACTGCAGCACAGAGCATTTTAAGAATGCGGATAAACCGTTGGAAATATTGAAAAATGTTTCAGTATCACGGAAATCATAACTCTTCAAAAATCCTGGATTTCTTGATATCGATTTTCTAGCCGATTAGGGAAAATTTAATGTTTGAACGTAGCTAAACCGTTTCTCAACCGATTCACATGAAACACTTGCTCCTTCAAGATTTCAAGTTCTCAACCGAACAAAACGGAACTTTTATTAACACCAAGAATATAATCCATAGAAACGTTATACAGGGTGGGCCATCTATTTGTTTGTTTTTAAATCATAGGCTATGGCAACACCTTTTAAGCCGATTTGCTTGAAATTTTGACAGCTCGTCATTCTACATGAAAACAATCATGTTTTCGCCAAAGGAGCGTTTCGAAATATTGAAAACTTATTTTCAAATTCAGTGTTGTGTAGCCGAAACCGTGCGAATTTTGAAAAGAATGAACGAGATAGAGTGAGAAAGGCTTGCTATTGGATGGCAAAAGTGATCTCTGAGATTGGACAGTATGCGCATGTACACGCCCGAGAATATTGCGGTTGTAGTCCACAGTGTAGGACATAATCTTTCGACCTCAACTCAATGCCAATCACAGCAACTGGCCATTAGTCGCACCAGCCTGAGAAGAATACTGCACAAATACCTTGGATTATTCACTTGCAAGGTACAGATGATTCAGCTGTTGAAAGCTACCATCCGCTTCGATATCAGTTATCTGTGTGAGCCATAGACCAGCTTCATAAGTGCATTTATATTTCGGGGGTTGTGCAAACAAGCAGAACTACCGGATTTGGGGTTCGGAATAGCCAGACGTGTAGGGGCCAATGCATCCAACAAGAATGACTGTTTGGTGTTGATTTTGGAGTGCTGGCATAATTGACACGTTTTTCTTCGAAAACGCTGTTGGAAACGCCGTTACCTTCAATGGCGACCGTTATGAATTTGAACAATTTTTGGTTTCAACAAGAGTGCACCATATGCCATAAAGCTAGATGATAATTGGCCTCCGCGAAGCTGTGATTTGACGCCGTTGGTCTTTTTTTATGGAATTTCGTTAAGGATAGATGATATGCGGATAATCTAGAGACAATTCTAGTTTTAAAATCAGCCAAAGTCATCAAACAAATAGAGACAGATCAATTCCTCTTTCTGAAAATTGTGACAATAAAACCATTTTCTCGCGAAAATTGTCTCACAGTTGTAGGCTGACTTTCACTGGTTCGAGATATATGATTGCCTAGTATTCTAACTGTAAATTCATGCCAAAAATTGAATGTAGATCTCTAATTACTAAATGCTGGCATATTTTCAGTTTTCTGATCACCTGTGTGCGAGTGCTGCTCAGTCACAGGGCGACTTGATTTTGTGGTCTCTTCCATGTTGAGTGATTTGTTACACTAGGTGTACTCGTCGTCCCAATCGACCGGAAAATCCTCGACCTTGTTGAAGTTCCACTAACGTTGACACTAAGGGTCTTGGTTGTCTGCCGTGCAAGATCTCAGCAGAAGGACGGTTATAACTTCTTAATGGTGTCAAATGCACAATATTGTTTACGCGACAATCACTTACTATGGTCATTCGTAGTCCGTCGATCGCAAACGATCTGCAACGTTGTTGTAGAACACTCGATACTTTGAAAAAGCGCCCACGACAATAAGCTACTTTTTTGAGAAAAATAGCCCGTCAAATTCAATGTGTATCCGGTCCCATGCTTCGGTCCATATCGATTGACGGCCACCAGCAATATCGTCTTCCCAATTGCTTCATCCTTGTTATGGCCCCAGTGACCTTGAACTTTTTGACCATCCATTTTGTAAGCATTCTAGAATCTGGCATAATTCCGAGTCGTTGCATGTGTGCTTTGGTGTCGATTAAATGACAAGATTACAATCGAATTTATGATCAGGCTCACCCGGTAAATAATGTTTATTCGTAACTCTTTAAAATATTTGCCCATCTCTGCAACCGATTGCTGATGTGTATTAGCAACCTTTTATTTAAACTAAATAATTTTAGCAAAGGTTTGTGAATGGTGACCAGGCGAAATTTGGTTACACCATAAATAATAGATAACGCGTGTGTCTCTATTTGGCTGGACTTTTGTTGGGCCTTATCTAGAGTTTTGGATGCAAATGCGATAGGGTATTCAGTTCCATCTGGAAATCGATGCGAAAGAACAGCGCCTACACCGTATGCATTGGCGTCTGTTACCAGTATAAGCGGAAGGTCATCTTGGAAGTGAGCATCTTCCTGTGCTGTATGGCCCATTGACAAAATAGCGTTTTTTAACGAGGTCAGAAGAAAAATGACCGACAAATTTTGAACGAATTTATTTTAATAGTTTCTCTTACGTTTAAATGATTCGAGGGAACTTTTTGATTGCAGTCAAACCGGTATTCAAGGGTCGTATGCCATGTTTATTTATTATATGTCCAAAGTACTCCATCTCCTCTTTCGCAAACTCACATTTATCTGCACAGCATCTTAATAAATTTGCCTCCAGTCGACACAGCAGATCTAGACTTTCCAGATGTTCATGCGATCATTGAATGGTAACCATTGGAATTGATATTAGAATTTATGGGAACACTACCATGAAGTTTTTCTTCTCCTCTGCCAGTTTATTTTAGTAAAGTATTGACCACCTTGTAATCTGTAAAATAATTCGTCGACCATAGGAATCGAATGTCGATCGGTTTCAATTTGTGGGTTTAATGTGGTTTTTTCTTTGGCACGCTTGGGGTTGCCCACTGCGTTGTTTATTGGTTTTAAAACTCGTACAGTCGTTCGAGTTCTTTCTAGATTGCACCTTATATCGCATATGGAATGATCCTTGGCGTAAAATATCCAGGTTCCACATTTAACTACAGTTTTATTTCAGCTTTGTATCACGTTCAAATAGTATATGATGCTTTTGACATAACTCAGTTACTTTGTGTTTCAAGTGATCTACTGATTAGTCATTGATAAATGACTTTGAAATCGAGTGACTCGAACCAGTCTTGTCTAAATGCCTACTTTGAAGGACTACAAACCTATAAATGTAATATCATTCGCTCCATATGATCGGAAAAAAATTTAATACAGGTCTGCAAATTGGACTCCAACATTTTCGATACGTGGACAAACCGACCATCGAACACGTTGCAACGGTAACCATTTCAAATGTGGTTAAAAACCGCTTGTTTTGAATTCAATCCAAATGTTGGTGTCATTACGGATTGGGCTATGACTGTAATTTGAACGATAGCGACTACTTGATGAACTCTAACGATACCTGTTAAAATTTGTTCTTGAAACACGATTTCATTTTCAAGATTGATCTCTTGATCAATCATTCAAACGTAGCATATGCTACACTCGCGATCAACTAAATCGACTCAAACCTCCGCGCATACAAAAAGCCGCATTTTTTTAAATGGCTTAACCGATTTTTGTATTGAACTTTTTGTGACAGCTTAATATTTTATCGTTACAAGGACACCTTTATCATTAAAATCTATTCAGTATAATATTCGATGATATAATACCACGTTGACCGATATTTGCCATTAGTCACTTATCAGATGTTGCCTGAAAAAATGCAGCAGGAGCTAAGACAAGTTCTAGATGGAACTTTAGCCAATGAACAGTAAGAAGACGCTTGAACGAAGCCAACCTAACTCAAATGCAATGGAGAGTCCGTTATATTCATTGAAGAGTGCTCAATATGTCTCTATGGTAGTGATAGGAGAGGCCGGATCTGCCGGCGTCCAGGAGAGCGATTTTTGCAGTGCTGTTTTGCTTAAACAGTCTCGTACGGCACACAGCTCGAACCACTCGGCATTTCATGGATGAGGTTGGACTTCAGCCCAGATATGAATCCAATTGAACATTTATGGGACGAACTAAAACGGAGGGCCCGAGCTAGAAATCCGGTACCATCTAACATGAGTGTCCTTTAAATATTGCGCTGGATGAGGAGTGGGGTGCGATCCTCCAAGTCTTTGTAATTTAAATATCCCCAATAATTTTTTTCATAATCATCAATTTTGGTTGCGTTTTAGCGTTTAGCGCTGAAGGTTTGAGTCGATTTAGTTGATCCCAAGTGTAAAAATATGACCTTGTTTCCTGCAACAATTACAGGTGGCCTTGACAAAACGGTAATGCTGATTATCGCATTCCTCAATACACTTGGGACACGATCAGTAAAAATTCGGACGGAAATTTATTGAATCCCCAGAATTCGGCCACAGAAGAATTTATTGTTCATGATGAAAGTTCATAATTATAATTTTTCCACAAATGGTGAGATCCATTGCATTTTGATCGAAATTGACGATTAAAATTTTTAAATTAATTTTGAACCACTCAAGATCAGTTTTCTAAAACTTAAGAGGAAATTACAATTTTCGTGTTTCAACAAAAAAAATTCGGCCCAGATGGACTGATTGATCAGGATGAAACTTCATACTTAAATTTATAGATCCCAGTGATTTTTTACCGAAATCGGTTGACCGGAAGGGGCAGCTTTCATAATTTACGAGAAAAACAGTTAAGAGCTAACATATTCTAGACTAATTTTGCAGCAATTCCTGTCCAGATCAGTTTCCGTAAATTTAAGCGGAAATGGCGATTTTTGAACAAAAAAAACTGTTTTATAGTACAAATTAGCTCCCTGTACAGCCTATAAGGATTGATTGATCGGAATGAAACTTCTTAAGGTTTTTTCATAAATTGGGAGATTCCAGTGGTTTTTGGCCGGGATCGGTTGATCGGAAGTGGCAGCTTCCATATGAGTTTAAATTAAAATCCAAACAAAATCAGTTCGTGTTATGATCAAAAAACACTTTATTTCACCAAAATTCGGTATCTCTATACAAACCAGGCGAATTGGCTATTCTGAATAAAATTTTCTCACAAATTCGGTAGGTTCAATGTTTCGCTTTAGAAATTAAGTGTGGTATATTCTAAAACTTAGCCGAAGCCCTATTAAAGTTAGCCGAAAATGTTCAGCCGAAAAATGTCGATAATGTAGATTCAAACTAATCAAACGAAAATGACAGCCGATAATTCTCGGTAACATGTTCATCGAAAACTCCAGTCGAAAAATGCCGATAATGCAGATACAAATTTTATACCGGAAGCCAGTTAATTTTAAGTGTTTTATTAGATCTTTGGGGAGGGAAAATGGAAAATGTGTCGATAGTGAAATGTCCAGAAAATATTTCAAATAAAGTGCCTTCTATTGAATATCATTTTAAAAACATAAAGTCAATTTTCATGTTGGGAGTGCGGGAAAACTCGGTTGAATAAAACATATAAAACTGTTAAGAAAACCACAGAAATACCTAGCCGAAAAATGTCGATAATGCAGATTCAAATAATTTTTTCATATAATTTATAATTTCAACATGAAAATTCACCTGAAATAGTTTCCAGGTCTGAGCATCATTACGACCTATCATTTGCATCTGTTTTTAACCATGAAACTTTAAACGGTCAATTTTTAGAAATTTTCAAATTTTGTGTGTGCGATATATTCAACCGAGTTTTCCCGGACTCCCAACATTGACCTCAAATTTTTGAGGTTTTGCTTCATATATTTCGTCGAGTTGTCTCAGTAGTAAATTAGTTTTGCATTATAGTTTTAATGCATTTAATGCAACGAACTAAACATTTTGGATTTAAGAAGAAATTACTGTTTAACACCAAATGTATTTATCTGATTTAACGACATTTTTAGGCTGGCTTTGTATACGAATCTGTCTTACCGACTTTTACTATCGGATAATCAGTATTATTTCTGCATTACCGACATTTTTGGCTGATACATTTTAGTTGTTACAGCCGAGTATGCATTGTCGACATTTTTCAGTTGATTAACAGTAACAACTAAATTACAGTCGAATCTGCATTATCGACATTTTTCGGCTAGAACGAACTTTAACAGTATGTGTATTTGAGACTCACGTAAATAAGTAGTAAAATAAATTCGGGTGTTTCAGACAACGAGTACACCTTTTCATTATTTTTAGTGGGGTAATGATTGAAATGAAATTTGTTGGGTTTGCATGTGTGTTTCTGCGTAGAACAGATATTTGTTATTGCCATAAATAAAGCTTGCTGGCAAAAGAATTTGAGGTTTCGAACAAACTAACTGTTATAGATAAATAAATTGCCGGACCGTGTCTCCAATATACATCTAATAATTCGGTCATTGCATCTTGCAGTCTCTTAGACACATTTTATGTATATTTCAAAACATTCTGGGCACACAACGGGAAAAATTACTTTGCGATTGGGCTTCTTAGTTTCTTATGCATAATGTTGTGTATCTTCATTTAATATTCCAAAATATTCTAATTATATTGAGCTCGATAAACTTTTTGTTGAACATAACTTGCTGTGTGTATTTCTTAACTTAAGAGAGTTTCGTTATCGTCGTCGTTATCGTTATCGTTGCTGTGTAGTATAAAGCAGTACGTACACAGTTTGAATTTCGAAACGACGGCAATAAAAATGAGCAACTTTTTGATTCGATTTTTTTATTTTTTATCCACACAACTTTAATATTTTTTTTCCATAAATTGAGTTTAGTTTATGAATTACATTACAATTTACAGCACTAGAGAGGTTTTTTATTTACCATTTTTGGAATATAAAATCAATTTAAATTGTTGGGAGTGTGTGTGTGTGATGAAGAGAAAACCTTTATTTTTAAATTTTTTTTTTTTTTGGTTTCTCGTTTGAATGAATTTTAATGAAATTATATATTTTTACTCCACTTCTAGGTTGGATGTGTTCAAGGTACATGCATGCATTTATGGTATATATCCAAGCCAAGCAAAATCGTATACCTCTTAAATAATTCACAGTTGAATATTTATGACTATAATTCTAAAGATTCAATGTAATCGAGGTAATACCATCTTATAGAGCAACCAACAAAAAGGTACAACATATTAAAGGTAAGAATCTAGATTTTTTATATTTCTGCATTTTGTATGTCGGGGATATCCGATAAGATATTGTTGATATCGAATATGTTTAATAATTCTCAAGAATTGATATAACAACAAATTTCACAATTATTTGGTTATTTGCGAATTCGATTCGAATGATGTGTATGACAAAATCGTGTGTGCTGTCCCAAGAGTCATTTATTTATTATTACATATGATTGAAAGATTCATAAACTTATTTAATTTTACATAAATGTGCTACTCGTTTAGAGATAATCTTCTCTATTTCTGAACATGGTCAGATTTCTTTGATACCAAATAAGACTGATAGAATATGAAAATATTGCTCTAAATTTATAGCATTCTGAAATTTAGCAACATTAGAACTCCAAGCAAAGCTGATATACGATTATCTTATGGGCGTCTAGCCGCCCCGTGAACAAAATATGCGCGAAGAAAAAATTATTTTATAAAAAAATGTCTCTTTAAGAACATTACGCATCTTCTTGCTGATGGCAAAGCTTTCTGCAATTACATGCAGAAACTTTCGTTGTAGACCACGTTCCGGGTGAATTCTCGGTCGTCCGCTACGTAACGCTTCAATAAATATAAATCTGGAATATTTATCCACTACGATCAAAATATAAACGTTGTGTGCTATAGTTACGAGGTTTGCAAATTTTACACGTTTTCACATTACGAAACATAAGATTTAATGTCTTGAACCATATTAGACCAGTGAACGTATCTTTGCAAACGTTCTAGAGTTTTGGCTACCCCGATATGCGTCGATAAATAAGCTTGGGAATCAATGAATGTTTCAAAGAGTCTGGGATAACCAATTTCCTTTCTCGTAAACGATGTCAGCTACAGACCCAGTAACACTAGAAGCAAGAGAAATCGGCAATTTATGAATTGCGTAGAATAGAGTGAACAATCTTTCATCTCTGAGAGAAACCCCGATATTTTTTTGAATTTTGTTTAGAATAAGAAGTTAAATTTTAATGTTTTTAGACCTCTAAATCATAGTTAAATATGGCAAGACTATTATCCAAATAAAATATTTAGTTTGTCTATGGTAAGGTTTTAAAGTTTATCGTTTTTTTGAAACTCATAAATCAACCTTTTCAATATTTTAAAAATTAACTATAAAAATATTAAAAATTAAAGCTAGTTCGGTTTAAAAAAATTTCGATCGATGTAAAGTTCGAAAAATTACGTCAAACGATAAGTCTACTTGTTTTTACGCCACAATAACGATTATTTTGGAAAATTTACTGTCGTTAGAAGACAAATCACGAAATAAAAAGTGTGTCCAAGATAAGTGGCTATTAATTTATTAAATCTGCAACGTTTAGATCAGCAATATTGAAAAATAATAAATTTATTAATAATTTTACACGTATAAACAATATAAATAAAGTTTAGCAAGCAAATTATACAAAATATGGTACTCAAAATTATTAAAAAAACATTTGTACACATTTAGGGGCAAATGCCCCTAAATGTATACAAATGGAGTGTTTTTTAATATTTTTGAATAACGAAACTAAAAAAAATTGTTTTTTTCAGTACCATACAGCATTAAGAGAAACTAAACTGATTGATGTAAAATGAAAAAAAAACAAGTTAAACTTTAGATATAGCCGTGTGAAGACGTAGTAGATATTAGTTAACAGAGCAAGGTAGGTATGGAATTTGTAGAGGAAGAATCCATCTTTCAATCGCCAAAATTGTGACTCGAGTCTATGAGTCAAATTTTAGATATAGCTGTGTGAAGTCGTAGTAGATATTAATTAACAGAACATGGTTGGTATGGAATTTGTAGAAAAAGGATCCACTTTTCAAGCACCAAGCTTGTGACTCGAGTCTATGAGTGAAATTTTAGATATAGCCGTGTGGAGGCGGAAAAATTCGACCGGAAAGTACCTGAAACGAGTACCTCAGGTGGTTTCAGAAAATTTTCAAGATTAGTATTATTATTATTAGGAAGCGCTCGCTTCCCGTTTAAGATTTGAATATTTGGTTTGGGCGCGTAAGTGATCATGTGATCCCGAGTGCGCGCTTCCTGTTTGAGAATTGAATATTTGGTTTGGGCGCGTAAATGGTCATGTGATACCGAGCGCGCGCTTCCCGTTTCAGATATGAATATTTGGCTAGGCACGTAAGTCATAATGTGTGCATTTGAGCGCGTGCTTGCCGTTTGCTAGGTTAGTATTCACATGACTGATTATTTAGTCTCAGGTCAGCTAGTTTATTTTAATATGCAATGATTACATTGCCATTAATGAAAAATAATAAATTTATTAATAGTTTTACGCATACAAACAATTTAAGTGATGTTTAGTAAGCAAATTATTCAAAATTATGGTACTCAAACTTATTAAACATTCAACACATTGCATACATTTAGGGGCATTTAAATATCGATAGTAAAGGTGAAATTCGGTTTCTCAGTAGCATACAGCCTTAATCTCGAAACACAGGACTTGAAAACATCATGATTGTAAAGAGATTTCACAGGGGCGTCTTCAGAAATTTGCAAGTACTTAATACATCGTGGATTTTGAAGGGCTGTGGTTTAACAAATTTTCTAAAAAAATTCGAAGTCAAAAATTAGGATATGTTGACGATTGTAAGGTGGATCCTTCCTCTACAAATTTTATACCAACCTTGCTCTGTTAATTAATACCTACTACGACTTCACACGGCATTTTGGCGTAGTAAAACAGTAAATTATTTGTTATTAAATTAATTTTTCATGCTATAAATTTCTGCACTTCAATATTTTTGTTGGTTTCGGAATGGCACGAACAACTGTCGCGACTTTTGTTTACTGAAATTTGCTCTTTTGGAATTTTTTTTCGGGATAACAAAAACAAATGTCATGACAATAAAAATGTCAAAACTAGCGAAATATAGTAAAATGTCGCGATATTCGTCTTATAGTGTGGCCATCGCATTACTTCGGGATGTTTTTCGGGCTAACTTCACAGACGTTGTTTTTAGTGGTTTACTTATACAGGAAACCTTAAATTCAATTTTTATTTATTTTAAAACAAAACTAAATGTTTAGTAGTTGGTACTTCGTATTTCGAGTCGTATACAGTGATTTCAAGTAAATTAAGAAAATTTCACTCCAAATTGATTTTATCTCCTCTTTAAGTTCCTTAGTGTCTTCGAACTGTTTTCCTTCCTCGTAAATTGTTCGTGTTAGCCATCCCCAAACATTTTCTATTTTTTTTATTATTATTCAAATTGTTTCAACTAAATACAACTCATCTAGTAATTTTCTTTCTTAATTTAGTCATTTGTGAATGGGAAGAGGCCCATTGGCCAGCTCCATTTGTAGGTTATTTACTCAAGTAGTCTTTGCACTGGTGTCCTTAACCCATTAAATCAATTGGTTTCGTTGTCTGCAATCACTTTACTGCATGTGAAATGTCAAACGTTCCACGAAGCTCTTTTATTTTATTTTTTCTTGAACTTCTAATGTACCACGGAGCGTTAACTATACCACGTAGCACTTTGTTCTGAAAAGTTTGTATTATTTGGTGTTGGTTTTCATTCTACAGCCCTAAAACTGAATTCCGCAAGGCCATACAGGCTTTAGCGCAATTTCGAATTTTTCCCGAGCAGCCAATACATTTTTCGATATTTGATATTAAGTTCATTTTTTTCTTTTTAACGTGCTTATTTATCCATCTGAGCCTGGTATCTTAGGTCATTCCTAGATGTTTAGCCTTATGTACATATGGAATCTGCTGACCGTTAATGATTACAGGTTTGTAGCTGACTTTTAGATTAGTAAAATTCTCATGCGTGAATTTCGATTCATTGAGCCCGATACGCCACATTTCTTGAAAATTCGTTCTTGATTCCCCGATAGTGTCTCCTACTGAGAGAACTGTAGTATCATAAGCAAATGTTGCAACGGTAACATCGTTTAATGGAAGTAAATCTCTGGTGTAGAGCAGGTAAATAATAGGTCCCAAAACACTGCCCTGCGGGACTCCTGCCGAAATATTTTGTAGCTCAGAGTATTATTCTTCATATTTCACCCGAAAGTGGCGGTTCTCTATTTCTGATTTTAAAATCATATAATATTGTTTTGGTAAATCTATATGTAGTTTGAAGAGTTAACCTCCGTGCCACACCTTTTTCCTCTCTAATGAATTCTCAATGACATCTGTAAGGCTATGAACCTACTCAATAGTTGAGTGTTTCTCTCTGAAACCAAACTGATATTCTGGGATAGGTTTCTTTGTTTTATGGTTCTTTTCAATCTTTTGAGCAACAGCCTCTCAAACAATTTCGCTAGTGTTGGTAGAAGTGTAATTGGCCGGTAAGATTTTCTATCATTCAGTGGCTTGCCTGGTTTTTGAATCATTATTACTTCTGCTATTTTCCACTGCATTGGCACATATTTTTTCCTGAGGACCGCATTGATTATGTGCATTAATTTACGGGTGACTTTTTCAGGCAGCTTCTTGATTATTTGCCCTTATCAGATCGTAACCAGCAGCTTTCTTTCCTTTTATGTTTTTTATTTCAGCTTTTAGTTCTTTCAATGTTACAGGCCTGATTTCTTCGAAGTCAGATTTTCTGGGCGGTCGGCAGTGTTTTCGTAACTGGTCTGTCAACCTAGAGGTTGAAATGTTTCTTCAAGATGTTCAGCAAACAGGTCAGCTTTATCTTTCGTACTTCTAGCCTATTTCCCATCGTTTGTTTTGATTGAGGGGATCTGCGTTTTTGGTCGTTTTAACCCTTTTGTTGCTTTCCAGAGGAAATAGTCGGTATCTTTAGTTGGAGCTAGAGAACACAGGTATTTTCCAATTGTTTCATTGTTCATTGCTATTAGTGCCTTAAGTTTCATGCATAAGTAGTTTAAGTTGGTTTTATATTACGGTGCACGCGAATTCTGCCATCTCTTTCGGGCCATTTTTCATTTGTTCTGCACTAGTTCTCTTAATCCTATTAAGTAGATAACGGATTTTTCTTTTCTGGATGATAATTTGGGGGTGTATTCCCAAACCGACCATTTTATGACATCAAGGAGCCTGTCTAGTTCCTCTTCTATTTCATTTTCACTTTTGATTGGCACTTGAAGTTTTTTGCCGCTACTAGCTGCTTAAACAATCCCCAATTTGTTTTGTTGTTTGTGAGCTGTGGTGAATATGTTTTTTCTACTACATTTTCACTAACCATCATAATAACAGGAGATTCTAAGAAGATGAGCGTTCCGATATGCCTTTAATGATGTAGAAATCTATAAGGTCTGAGATTTTGTTATCTGATGGCCAACGTTGGTTTCCCTCCTGCGTAAAATTCACAGGGTGGGTATTGGCCAGCTGCAAGTAATCCTTTGCCATTTGGAGAGGTTAATCTTGAATCCCAGAAGGTTTTTTTGCATTAAAGTCACTTTCGATAATGAATTTACTTCCTAATTTCTGGAACAAGTTGTTTCTTATACCGTGCAGGAGACAATATATTGCAGATATATTACATATTACATCTTCATGACGATTAATATTGCTGGCCCTAATAAATATTGTTGGCCCTCCTCTTGTCCGTTGGATGTGTGGTATACCGTTGGTGTTATTTTCTTTCGAATTTACGCATATGGACTTCAGTTCTTGCTCGATCCTTGTTTGGATTACCTAGAGGGAGTTTGCGTGCCTGATCCCTCATTTTCTGTAGCTGCCTGGCAACCTCACATCTTTGCTGGTTCTTCTTTAGATAGTTTGCACGTTTGTGATGGGTGCTTTCCAGCACATTTGACACATCTTGATCCTCCATTATTGAATTACTTTCACAGATTGGATGAAGGCCTATTGCCATGACCTTTATGGGACGTTCTTTTTTATTTTCGTACGTGTACCACTGATATTTTTCCATATTCAGCTTCATTGAAAAGTTTCTGTATGCGTTTGGATTGGAAGTGTTAATCTTCCATACATTATTGTTCAGAGCCGTGTTTTTGAACTCTTGTTTCCTAATTTTCCTAATGTTCAATTCTGATGAATATTAAGGCCACGGTAAAATTGTAATATATTGGTTCTCAACCCAGTTTTTTGCGACACGCGTATTATCACTCGGGACATTATCGTATTGAAAAGTCCATTGTAATGGTCCAAAAAATTGGATAATTAGTTTCCAGAATTGTTTTCTGAGGATATTATCAGTCAACCTGCCTGTTGGGAAAACTAAATCATTGGTTCCATACCATCCTGTGATGCCAATTCAAAAATATTTCATCCTTTCGTAAATCGTGAACATAATAATTGTAGCCATCTAGTCCGCCCAAATTAAAATTTTTTTCATCGCTGAACACCACTGTATGCCATTCATTATTACACGACATACTCGTATGTGTTCTACAAAATTCCAACAGATTTTTTTTCCGCAAAGCATTCAGTGGCGGTTTTTTGCAGTTTTTTAAACTTAAGATGCTTATGACACACTTAATAATAAGTCGACAGTGCTTACACTTGCCATTATACCGTCTCGTGCTTCGATTTTTGTCACAGAGTATGCGGAATTCGTGTCTTTCCGAACGATTGCACGTTTGTCTTGGAGTGATGTAAAGTTTCTGCTATTCGGCCCTGTCATGTTTTTGCCATAGTTTTTAATATTATTAAGGTAATTATTGATAATCCATTTGCTTCTGCCGATTTTACTTGCAATCACGCGTCTCGATAAATTTGATGTTTTGCAAGCATCAATTTTAGTTTTCTCAACCTAATTTAACGCTTTCCCACTTTAAATGTTTTTGTTGTTGATTTCTCTTCCACACCGCATAAAAGAGAATAACTCATTTCCACAGTGATTACCACTTTCGCGAAAAATAATGTTTTAATTGCAAACAGCTCGGTCACATGGCAGGTTATGTGAGTTAGCTGCATCGACACGTCGTGTCCGTGGAAGAAGAAACTTAAATACACATAGCGCTTCGGGTTCTTAGTTAAAATGCTTAGATAATTTATGGAACGGTTGAAATCACACGGTCGAGAGAACAGTACAGATTCAGAAGGTTTGTGCCACAAAATGAAGGCATCTTTAACATTGAAAAAGAGCTGAAGACATTATAATTATTGGGAGTAATCAATCCTATCGATTACCCCGATTTTTTCGCACCACACCAGTGGTAGCCGTCAAAATAAAAAACGAGCATTTACGAATTTACGCCGATTATTCACAGGGTTTAATGAAGCAGTGGAACCAAACAAGTATCCACTGCAAACGTGGGAAAAAATCTTCTTGAAGCTGAATTATACTGAGTGTTCAATACAGTGATTCAAAGTCAATATATTCTCCTAATTCGAGTAAACCACTTGCAACCGGGCGTGAATACGTGAAGCCGTACCGTCGACGCAAATGGCCTACGAACACATCCTCAGAAAGTCGAGATGCCGAGGCTAGTTCCTACACCGCGAAACGTCCAACAATTACAAGCATTCATAGGAGCTGTTACATGGTGCATGCACTGTAGTAAATCCATAAAACAACTGAAAGGCATTCATGGGGCCATTGGACGAACTGTTATGCAACGACGTACAATTTGAGTGGCAACTGGCACACCAAAAATTTGTTTGAGAAGCTTAAAAGTAAGCACTTTTTGTATCGAACGTTAACCCGCTAGGGCAGTATTTACGCGCTTCGCAACGACAGAAAGACCGATCGACCGCTTGGAAGACGTCAATGTCCTTAATTTGTGTCAGAAGATTTTGTCGATGACAAATCGACATCGTTCTACCCATAGTCGAATGGTCAGGCTGAAAAGTTCGTCGACTCGCTGAAGGCTGAAATTTTACTCAAATTCTTGATGTGATATCGTTTCTCACCTTCATTTGCTCTTGGCATGAAGGCGCCCATTCAAATTATGATGCGAAGACCGATGTAAGCCAAGCACCAAACATCGAGTAAGTGGTGTATCTTGAGAACTGGATTTACTTTGTGACCGGGTAATTTAACCGCTTAGTTATTGATAACTCGGGTAATTCAGCAGGTGTGTTCTCCGAAGCTTTTTCTTATATTCTTTGCTTTTTAACATGAATAATGCTGATGGCACAATCATTGAGAGTTACCTTTTACTATATTTGCGAATCACAGCCAACATAAGGCAAATAATGCAACTTTTAAGCAACTCGAATAACATAAAATATTCACATGAAATATTGGTTTTTATCACGGCTTCATCTTTTACAACAATAAAAACCCAGAGGAGACCTGCAACCGTCAAGGAACAATTACCACCAGCGGTAATTTCGCTAGACTTAAGATGTAATGGACGGCCACTTTGTATTGGCTAATAAGTCAACGTAAGTCGGACTTATATCTGTCCGTCCTCGATTTGGGAGGCAATGCGTAAGGTAGGACGTGAAAGAGTTGAGAGTGCCGACGGAACAGATTTCAAAGATTAAATCATAAAAAAAAACTAATTTTGTCTCCCGTTTTGAGCACTAATCTGCCCATCTAAAAGGAACCTGCACATCTAACTTTAAAGTGTCGAGAGTAAAATTATTTAAATTTTTTTGAAATTTATGTAGACATTTTGATGGATTACATGAACATTTTTTAGAAGAAATTATTTTGAAAAATTTATAAATTTTATGCTTTTCATATATACATATTACATAATAATGTGTGTATGTACAATTTATATATGGTATGTTAAAAATATTATTTTTCAAAAATTACGTACACTCATGGAAATACAATTAAACAGATTTCGTAAATCTTGTGAACTTATACTTCCGCTGAATAATGAATCGCTTCCATTGGACTTTTTTTCCGTCCTTACTTTTACGCCAATGTCGGCCAATTCGAGGACGTACGGCTACAGGTCCGATTTTATCACCATCTGCACATTGCATAGCTCCATGCCAGCCTTTATTGGTATAGAAGATGGGTCGGCCCATGAGTTTTGCGCTCCGACAGAGGGTCATAGATGTGTTCCATTTAATCACAGATCGTAATCTATTGATGAAAATACCCTTTGAATCCTGCCCCCATCGGGATTCGAACCCGGTACCTCTCGATCCAAACGCTAAAGCTTTAATCACCGGGTGTTTTCAGTTATATTTCCCAGAGTGTATATGCAAAACGTATATGTGCTTTAAAATCATTGAGAATACCAAAAAATGCAAATTAAGCATAAATTGAAATATTGCAATTCAATACCTCCCTCATATATTGTCTATATGTACATCTCTATGAGCATGCATGTATATCTGTATATGGTACATATGTACAGAGTGTGTACAGCTAGAAGAAGATAATTTTATTTTTAGAGACTATTAAAACCAATAAATGTATATTTTATTTTTGTTGCCCAAATAAAATATTCAACCCTTTAATTAAATGGTTACAATTACATCACATTTTACTATGTGCACATTTTTGTGTTCTGGGTTGTCGTTTTCCGTTTTTGCTTTTTTGTGCTGATGTGATGTGTGTTAGGAGAAGATAATTAGAATGTTAATTGGGGACTAGCTACATATATGGGTACATAACGATTGTTATAATTTTTTGAGAGCAGAGCAGCGGCAACAACAAAAACCATATGAATTTTAAGGGTTGATTCTGAAAATTATTTATCGTAATCAAACAACAATAACAACAACAACAAATAATTTAATCCAATAAAATTGTAAAAGATTAAAATGAAAATTAAAAATTTATCTGAAATACACGCTGTGAATGTGTATCCATCTATATCTGCTCTTGGTATCTATTATGCACGTATAATGCATGTACACGATGAGGTGGTGTAACGAGGTAATGGTTTTAAATTTTTGATTGATTTAATTGAAATATTAGATGTGTGACGGTGCTTAAAATTTTGATCCTAATGTTGGGCGCTATATTTTTACTCTGAGCTCTAAAATACTTACTCTCCCGATAGCGTCCACCGAAGAGAATACGAAATAACGATGATATATTGACGATATGACCGTTTAAATAAATTATAAGATGCTTAGTGTAACTGTTTGATTAGGGAATAGTGCGCTTACCACGGATGGGGGCTCGTCCACTAATTCTAAATAAATGTGAACGTGAAAACAAAACTAGATAACTTGTTGGTATATAATTTTGTTCTGATTAATTTTGAGAATTTTAGCTTTTATACACAATTTTAATGCCTTTCTTGCTCCTAATATGAATGTAAAGGGTGACGCATAAGTATCTTTATGATTTAGATTAGATTTCAGTGGTTGCTATCGTTCACTTAGGCCAGTATTGGCCCCTTGTGATACCACAGGATCGAACATCATTAAACTTCCTTTAAACCCATCTAGTGCTATTCACATAACGTAAGAGATGTCGCGCAATACAGTTTTCGATATCAGAGAGGCTGTCCAGTGTGCATTTGCCCAAGTGATCATGTCTTCTGTCAGCTAGCGGAGGACATGAGCATAAGAAGCGAACAAAAGTCTCCTCCTCCTCCTTCTCTTCCCTCCTCCTACTTTTCTTCCCCCCTCCTTCTTCTCTCCCCCCCTCCCTCTCCTCCGTACAGCTTCTGCAGAAGTCATTTGCATCCAGATCCAGCCTTTTCGCATGATCTCAAAAAGGCAGTGTCCGGTAAGTACCATTACAATTCTACCAAAATCACGCTTTCTTAGTGTGATGAAGAACTTGGCGAGCCACCTAGCATTTGCCAAGACAATTTCCCCCTCAACGCCATAGTGGCCCGAAACCCAGACCAACTGGATATTGAAGTGTTCACTCATCTTGTTAAGAGCTGTTTGACAATCCAACGCCTGCCTTGACACCAGGGAAACTGAATCAGTCAACGATATTACACTGTGCTTCAACCAGTTCATGACCTCTTCAATCGCTATAACTTCAGCTTGGTACACGCTGCAGCAATCAGGTAGACGAAAAGATAGACTTACATTTAATTCCCCACAGAACACACCAGCTCCTATTCTACCATCGAACTTGGAGCCGTCGGTGAAGAATTTAACTCTCCCGGTCTCCAAAATGAGATCATTCTTCCAATCCTCCCTAGAGGGGAGAATCACCTTGACAAACGCTTGCCAAAGCACAAATGGGGTGTTATTTGATCAAAATTCACCAGGTCATCCCTCACAGAATTGCCTATAGTTGAGTGGTATTTTTGCAGGCACTTCCACCCCGAAATCGCTGATAGCCGGGCCGGCCACCCAGTGACCGCCATTTCACTTACCGATAATATCCAACGGGAGAAGGTACAGCATAACCTATAAGGCACTAGTGGGGGTCGTTTTCAACGCCCCACTAATGAGCAAGCAGGCTGCTCTCTGCACATACGGCATCATGTCCCTTTATGATAATTCCTCCACAGCTGGCCACCATACACTCACATCATATAGGATACACTTACATCAACAAGAATCTCGCTCTATCAGTAGGGACGAGCAAAGTACCATTTAGACTTGGTGGAACTATTACCGGAATTGTATATCTCCTAATGAAAAGGACCAGCTCTGCTTTAGATGGGTTAATCCCGAATCCACATCTGCTGGCCCAACTCACAGTGATTGAGAACGCATTCTGCATCACATCTGTGATTGTACACAAGTGCTTCCACAAGACAGCTATCGCTGCGTCATCGGCATAAGCATCCACGCCTATTCCTTCCCTCTCCATATCCAATAGTAGTCCATTGATTACTACGTTCCAAAGAAGGAGAGAGAGGACACCTGCTTGGGGTGTTCCCCGAACAACTCGCCTTCTAACGGATACTTCCTCCATCTCCGCTATAATCCTTCTGCTACCTAGAAGGTGAAAAATTAGCCTGAGTATTCAATCTCAAGTGGCAACAATCCTTTCCTAATTGCCTTTTTCATTTTCACGTTGTTGAAAGCAACCGCGATATCGTAAAATGCCACAAACAAGTATTCTTCCAGTGACTGCTCACTTATCCTTATGATACGTATGTTGAGACTGTGCCCAGTTTCTGGGTATAATTTTCGAACGAATACGGACATCCAGCAACCTCTCCGGGGTTTTCAGCAGAAAAAATGACAGAGATATTGATCTTAAGTTCTTAGGGTTGCTGTGCGAGCTCCTAACCGCTTTCGAGATAAAGATCACACTAGCCTTCCTCCATTTCTTCGGGATGTACCCCCAGCTTCAGAAATCCTTTGACGATAACCTCCAGCCAATTAAGTAAGACCTCCAAGTTCTTCTGAATTCCTGCCGGTACAATTCCATCCGGACCAGCTGACTTAAAGGGGTTAAAATTTGTAATAGCTCATTTGATCTTCCGTGTATTCAGAATACCCTCTGTGCACAACAATTGGACGCCGCAGTCATCCCTAGACCCGCAGTCAACCAAAGGACTTACAATAGACGCATCCTCACTACCCGGGAAATGAGTTTCCATTAAAAGATTAAGAGTCTCTTCACTAGAAACCGTCCATTCGCTATCCGGTTTTTCCAGATAGCCTTGAATAGCTGGACTAGTAGAGAGAATCTTTCTTAAGTGCGAGGTATCCGAGACCCCTTCCATTATATCACAGTAGAGCCTCCACGAATTCCTTTGAGGCCTTCCTTGATTCCCTTTTGTCTACTCTCAGGCATTCCTTATAAAAGTCCCAGTCTTGACTTTCTGTTGATCATTTCGCTCTACTGAAAGCAGACCCACAGACTTTTTGGCACTTCGCAAGTGCCAAGGTCCACCAAACAGGTTTTCGCTTTCCCCTCAACTTTGTTAATGGGCAAGCTTTCCTCATAGAGATATTGCAAGCCCTAGTAAGAGTATCCACCATTGAATCCAGATCACTACCCGTGTCGGAGAGTCCTGGGACTCTCGGTGGAATCCTGCCCTCCAATACCTCCCTATATACGCACCATACTGTCCTCCGGGGACTTCTGAACACGCACTGATGTTTAATTTGGAGATTGAGCTTAAACGTTAGGTACCGATGGTCAGAGAAGGAATGCTCCTTCGGCACCCTTCATTCCCTAATCTTAGGTGAAATAAAATCGGAGACCAGAGTAACATCCAGAACCTCCTGTCTTTTGCTAATAATAAAGGTGGGTTCCCGACCTATATTACTAATAATGAGGTTGGTGCTTAAAAGAATTTCGAAAAGTAACTCACCCCTGTCATTGATGTCCGATCTACCCGCGTCACACCCTAAGATAACTCCCACCTTCCGGCTGCAAGCCAGAATCTCCTCCCCTCCGTCTCTATACAGACCGCAGTGATGTCCCCATTGCAATACTGCAGAAGTAGAAAAACATTTATATTATTTTTCATCAGTATAGATGATCTGCTCTTTTCCGTCCCACAATCGTAAAAAATGGTGTACCCCTTCGCTCGCAGACCACAGATCTTATTGTTTTTGACCCAAAGTTCTTGGATTAGAACTATCTCCTCCCCTGACTTAGCAAGTCTGAGAAGTAGCGCTGCCTTGGAGTGATGTAGATTTATTTGCACAAACCTGATCATTGGTAACAGTATTTACTCACCTTATCGCGACAGCCGTGCTACGTCGATTAGTTAGACCCGGCGGTATCCTCCGTATCACTCCCTCCACAGTCCCTAAACTTAAGGAGGTCCATATCCCCTCCCTCTTTCAGAGTACGATGTGTCCCCTTCCCCATGCCTAGATGCCTAGAAGTAGTCAATCTCTGAGATCCCTAGTTAACCCCACACATGGATTCGCCACTAGCTGCGATGTTTTCTGTTGAGAGGTACCACTCGCCGAGCTTCCCTCAACCGGCCGGACCTCTTGCTCCTCCTTCCCGAGCAGCGCGGTGCTCGGTTTTAGCCCGACCTCGTCTTTTCTAAACACCTTAAGGGTGACTGAGCCGAATCCGAAGTGTATAACCCCTTTGGTTTTTGACAGGGGAGCCAGGGATCCCTTATCGATTATCATAATTGATCATCTCTCCAGTTCCAGTCGGAAGATCCGAATTACAAACCTGGCTTTGAGGGAATCCAGGCCATTGACCTAGGTCTACACGGTATCTTTTTCTTCGGAACTGCCTTGAGCTTCGCTCGTAGCCATTTCTCGCCTAACTCCTTGATCGCCTTCCTGTACTGGAAGTCCGATCTTTGATCTGCACATACGGTGAGTTTCAGCCGTCGCTGATACCAACGCGTGTCCTTACAAATTGGCGAGGGTCTCGGAGGTTGCCCAACGACTTTCAGAAAACATTGGTTCAGTGCGTTAAACACCAACCTCTAATTTTTTCCAGTGATGCTCCCCTCCTCATGGCTTTCGTCCACGATGGCTAGCACCATATTCCATTCCTTCACAATGTCACCGAAGAGCTTATGCCTTTCGGCGGCTGTCCCACATGGAGCCCGTTTCCTCTCGGCATCAAGTCCTCCATGCTTCTCTTCACTAGACCTCTGTCTTTCAGACCACAGATCCTCCTTACGTACATTGCTCCCCTCGGCTATACAACTCTTTGCCCAATTAACAGATTTCCTCTGTTCTTCCGTCCATTGCTCCTTCGAGACTATAGCCAGTATGTCCAAGACACAAAAGGCCAAACGCCTCGTCCTGTATCTCCGAACCGAAATAGCAATGACTTTCTCCTTTTTTCCACTACCACTAGTTCCCGGCTTGCATACCTCGGAAATAATTTTAGCCACCCTGACAGCTGGAGTCACAGACCTCCCCCTGTCTTCACCAGCATTTGAGAAGTACTCGGCACTTCTTAATTTGTTTTTTCCTTTCTAGATTCAATACTTGTTCTCGCGAGTAACGGAGAAAATGATGGCCGCCCGTGTAGAGATCCGTATACATGGGTAACGCTACACACAACTAGAGGTCGCCAGGTATCTAGAGGGCTCCGTTCAGGACTGAGCAATTACGTTTAGATGGACTCCCAGCCAGGCTAATCATCGGCACGATTCACATAACACCTTGATCCGACCCATCCGCCAAAATTTAGCTTGAACCGCCCCCCCCACACCTAGGCATCTTCAAGGCATCTTCTTACTTAAGCCTAAAATATGTTTCCGTTATATCTACGTAGTATTAAGCTGTACTGTTTAGGTAGGATCAACTAAAGTTTGTATATTAAACCTTGTCAATGGCCCACATCAAGGAATACTGCGGGACAAACTTTTTTCTCTTCTAAAGTCTTCTCAATGATATTGGTTATTCTATGCACTTGATCAATAGTTGGGTGCTCACTGCGAAAACCAAATTGGTGTTTCGGGATATTTTCTTCAATTATTAGTTTGAGTCTTTTTAATCGTAACTTTTCAAAGAGTTTAAACATTATTGGTTGCAACGATATACGCCTGATATGATGTTGTTAGGTGTGCCGGTTTTCGTTGTTTGGGAATCAAGATAATCTCAGCTACTTTCCAAAGCATTGGCATATATTTTAACCTGAATGCAGCGTTTTTGATACTAGTTAACTTTACCGTCTCCGGTAATCAGATCAAATCCTGGTGCTTTCTTTAAGCTTAAATTGTTTTTAATTTCGTTTCTTACTTCGCATTCTCGCGTAATTGACATTCACGAGGCTGAAATATATTTTCGAGATGTTAGCAAATCCTTCAGCTTTTTCTTTGTTTTTCCTTGCACATGTTCCATCCATTTTCCTGATAGGATGAATCTGCATTATTGGCCTTTTCAGAGTTTTAGTTGCTTTCCAGAGCGAATAATCAGTATTTCGGTCATTCGTCAATTTACTTTAGTAGAAATTAACTGACTCATTTTTAGTTTCTGAATTTCTATTGTTAATTGTTGAGTAAGATTGTTTAGTCTTTTTTGTCTTGTGGAGCTCTAGTTTGGTGCCACTTTTTTCTGGATTTTCGTTTATCCCTAAGCAGATTTCTAATTTCTATTGGATAGTTATTTCCTTGATTTGATTTCTGGAGTACTTTCCCATGCTGATTGTTGAATATCCGGAATGAACTTTTCTACTTCTTTGTCCAGTTGATCCATAGTTTTTAAAGGAACTGTCAAAAGTATTCTTTGTTCAAGGTGTAGTACTTTGAAACTTTCCTAGTCCGCATGTTTGTTGGTTAGTACTGGATTATTCCCTTTTTGGATGATATACTCGCTTAGGGTTAGGACTTTCGGAGCTCTTATCCTAGGTTTCTTCGACTTTCATAAAATTATTAGAAATATTTTTGGTTAGAAAAAAATCGATCAGGTCAAGTATTTTTCCTGGGTCAGTTGGCCAATATCTTGGTTTTCCTGTTGAAATGGATTCACATCCATTTTCTTTAATGGCAATCAGTAATTGTTTTCCTTTAGGTAGTTAATCAAGAACCCCAGTGAATATTCTTCGCATTGAAGTCACCACCTATTATGAACCTTTCTCCTAGACGCTTGACGAACTATGAGTATTGTTTGTTTTTAATAGAATATCTTGGAATCCTGCCACAACAATAGGAAAGTGGTTGATTTTTATATAAACCACTGTGGCCTGAATTTCTTCTTTTTCATACTTTTGCCTTTTCAAAGTGTGGGATTCTCAATGTCGAGGACTGTTTTGTAATTCTTGTTGATGCCGCAGCAGACCATTAGCATTCCATGACACGATTTTCATTGTGCTGTTCATTTTTGTGTGGATTTGGGTTTAGTTCCCAAGGCGCTATCTTCCGATTTCCGTAGCCTCTCATCAAACTTTGATAGTTTCATGAAAATGTCTTGTAATGTTTGGCTGATGTCTATACATCAGACTACGCCTCTCATTGCTTCTGCATATATAACACCTTCAGTTCTTAGATGGCGACCAAATGATTGCCTTTTGTGTGCCTCTCGTATCGATTTGCCTCACCATACATTTGAGTTTTATTCATCCTTTGGATTTTAATTGTTTGAATTTCCTTTGCAACAATACATCCTCGATAATAATCAGGATGACCTTGCCCACAGTGTACACACTTTAGATGTACTTGCGGATTGTCACATTATCCAGTTGGGTCACGTCCGTATCGTATTTTAAAAAGGAATCAGTTGCACCCTTATCATGTGCAATGTGTATAAGATCCTTTACCTGCTGACCATAAAAAGGGTGCAAATTTGTCAAGAAATGTTGCGTTGATGCCAAGAAAATTCACAGTTGTTTAAAAACATTTTATTGAGTGACTAAACGTGTTTTAAAAGGAAGGTGATATTCAATATCCATACTTTGCGTTATTGGGCCCGCATAAATCTAACAAAAGTACGGCGCAGTCGGTTTCAACACCCATTTGGTATGAACATGTGGGCCAGAATAGTCGACGGAAAATAGATTAGGCCATTTGAACTCCCACGTCAGATCAACGGGGAAGCCTCGTTTCTCTACAAACACGTGGACATATGTTGAGACAACATCTGAACAAGCATTTTTCAAGCCGCTGGATTGGACAGGGAGGGTCCATTGCTTGGCGAACGCGGTTTCCTGATCTAAATCCTTTAGACTTTCTCTGAAATACACTAACACTATCATCGTAAATCTCTTCGTAGATGGGGTTTTTTGGCGAAATTTGAGTCAATTTTCGACTGCTCCAGAATCTAATTAGCAAACACACAACGTTGACTGTGCTCGTTAAGTCTGTCTACCTTAAGTTCCTGGGTCAGTTGGATTTTATGCGGGTGTAAACCCATGTTCCGGCGCAAAATTAATACAGAAAATGAATCGTAGAGTCAGTCGAAAAATTCCACCACGTTGAAATGATAGCATAAAGGTAGCGGGCAGGCGCCCTGCTCCAAACGGAAAGCAGTGACATTATTTATCGATCTCTTAATTCAAATCGATTTTATTGGTTTGGGTAGTTTGAGTTTAGCTAAATTATGGACAACACAGGATTTGCCGGTTAATTTTACTATGTGGAAATGTTATTGTTATGTTGACAAAATCAAATGAGTCATCAGCTATTTCTAAAAGGAGGGGAGAGGTATCCATGGAATTTTTCGACAAATTATACGATATTAAGAATTTATCTTAACTAAACCAGCTCAAACCAATAAGATGAATTTGAATTACCAGAGAAAAAACGGATACCTTTCTCTTCCTTTTAGGAATAGATCTAAGGCTAACATTTTCACATAGTGGAATTTTCCGAAAAATTCTACGGTATCCAGAATTTATCTTAGCTAAAACTACTCAAACCAATAAAATCGATTTGAATTTCGAGAACGAAAAAGGATACCTGTCCCCTCCTTTTGGGAATAGATCTAAGGCTGACATTTCCACATAGTGGAATTTTCCGACAAATTCTACGGCATCCAGAATTTATCTTAGCTACAGCTACTCAAACCAATAAAATCGATTTTAATTTGAAAAACGAAAAAGGATACCTGTTCCCTTCTTTCGGGAATAGATCTAAGGCTGACATTTCCACATAGTGGAATTTTCCGAAAAATTCTACGGCATCCAGAATTTATCTTAACTAAAACTATTCAAACCAATAAAATCGATTTTAATTTCGAGAACGAAAAAGGATACCTGTCCCCTCCTTTTGGGAATAGATCTAAGGCTGACATTTCCACATAGTGGAATTTTCCGACAAATTCTACGGCATCCAGAATTTATCTTAGCTACAGCTACTCAAACCAATAAAATCGATTTGAACTTCGAGAACGAAGAAGGATACCTGTTCCCTCCTTTAAGGAATAGATCTAAGGCTGACATTTCCACATAGTAGGATTTTCCGACAAATTCTACGGCATCCAGAATTTATCTTAACTAAAACTACTCAAACCAAAAAAATCGATTTTAATTTCGAGAACGAAAAAGGATACCTGTTCCCTCTTTTTAGGAATAGATCTAAGGCTAACATTTCCACATAGTGAAATTTTCCGACAAATTCTACGGCATCCAGAATTTATCTTAACTAAAACAATTCAAACCAATAAAATCGATTTGAACTTCGAGAACGAAGAAGGATACCTGTTCCCTCCTTTAAGGAATAGATCTAAGGCTGACATTTCCACATAGTAGGATTTTCCGACAAATTCTACGGCATCCAGAATTTATCTTAGCTACAGCTACTCAAACCAATAAAATCGATTTTAATTTCGAGAACGAAAAAGGATACCTGTCCCCTCCTTTTGGGAATAGATCTAAGGCTGACATTTCCACATAGTGGAATTTTCCGACAAATTCTACGGCATCCAGAATTTATCTTAGCTACAGCTACTCAAACCAATAAAATCGATTTTAATTTGAAAAAAGAAAAAGGATACCTGTTCCCTTCTTTCGGTAATAGATCTAAGGCTAAAATTTCCACATAGTGGAATTTTCCGAAAAATTCTACGGCATCCAGAATTTATCTTAACTAAAACAATTCAAACCAATAAAATCGATTTGAACTTCGAGAACGAAGAAGGATACCTGTTCCCTCCTTTAAGGAATAGATCTAAGGCTAACATTTCACATAGTGGAATTTTCTGACAAATTCTACGATATCCAGAATTTATCTTAACTAAAACTACTCAAACCAAAAAAATCGATTTTAATTTCGAGAACGAAAAAGGATACCTGTTCCCTCTTTTTAGGAATAGATCTAAGGCTAACATTTCCACATAGTGGAATTTTCCGACAAATTCTACGATATCCAGAATTTATCTTAACTAAAACAATTCAAACCAATAAAATCGATTTGAACTTCGAGAACGAAGAAGGATACCTGTTCCCTCCTTTAAGGAATAGATCTAAGGCTAACATTTCCACATAGTGGAATTTTCCGACAAATTCTACAGTATCCAGAATTTATCTTAGCTAAAACTACTCAAACCAATAAAATCGATTTTCATTTGAAAAACGAAAAAGGATACCTGTTCCCTTCTTTCGGGAATAGATCTAAGGCTAACATTTCCACATAGAGGAATTTTCCGAAAAATTCTACGGCATCCAGAATTTATCTTAACTAAAACTATTCAAACCAATAAAATCGATTTGAATTTCGAGAACGAAAAAGGAGTTCCCTCTTTTTAGGAATAGATCTAAGGCTAACATCTCCACATAGAGGAATTTTCCGACAAATTCTACGGTATCCAGAATTTATCTTAACTAAAACTACCCAAATCAATAAAGTCAATTTGAATTACCAGAACGAAAAGGATACTCCTCTCTTCCTTTTGGAAGTAGTTTTTATCTTTTGTGCCAAATTAAGGATTACATTTCCATATAGTGACATTTTCCAACAAACTTCACGATATCCAGTATTTATTGTACCTTTACCAGAATTAGGCAAACCAATAAAATTGACTTGATTCACCAGAACTAAAAGGGATATCCTTACACTCAATTTGGAAATTTCACTTGAATCATTTGATTTTATTACCTTATGGGCATTTTCCGACAAAATCCTCGATACTCATGCCGAATGAATTGACTTGATCTACCAGAACAAAATTCGGAATTTTTTGAGTTTATTTTCCAGTTTCCACTGAAAATTCGTATAAGAATTTTTTTAACAGTGTAACATTGTTTAGCGCGGTTTGCCATACATTACTGAACAATTCACTACAAATTTGACAGATGTTGCTTTAACAAAATGGCTGTTATAACCTTAACAAATTTCGAGCGTCCCTATTGGAATACCCTTTATGTATAGAGGTATTTTCCATAAATCATATTTTTACTCATAACCTAAGGGAAAATGTTAATTTTAAGAAAAATTTGTAGTTTTAAAATGAACAATTAGCCAGCAAACTTATTTGATCTTGGTTATTCGGCAAGCAGTTAATCACTCAATAATATTATTGAACGCTAGCCTTCACAGTGAATTTCGTTGCATTTTTCCGAAATCATTTTACTCTCAATGATATTTTTACCATACAATGTTCGTTAGGTTCTTTCTATTTCCGTATTTTCATTAAATAAAATAAATTTTTGCGCCGACTCTGCGATTCTTGTGCACCATCAACGTTCAATACGGTGTGTAATATTGTACACGATAACCGAGACCGACGAACAAGAATAGCTCGAGAGACAGAGAACAGAAAAAGCAGCACTAGAAAAAATGAAAATTTTCCAGCCAAACAACATATTTGTCCTAGATATTCGCATTACAACCAGTATATAGTTGGAATAATATACTGGAAAAATATCCCTGCTACGAGTATGTTTCGTTTTCCCATTTTCCATGTACTTAGTTTTTGTCATTCATACGTACAGCAAAACCAAAACAAAACTAAAATGAAAATTTATAAAGCGACGGACCTTGTCTGGTATAACTCATTTAGAAAATAGGAAAATCTGTATATACAGATATAAGTATAGAGAGAGAGAGAGAGAGAGAGAGTGCGGGTACAAAAAAATGCATTTGAATAAATTTAGTGATTTATTTTATCCAATTCGAACAAAAAAAATCTATAATCTGGTTATTTTTAACAATTTTTCTATTTTTAAAGGCAAAATCATTTTTTTGTGTATTGCTTTTCCTTGATTTTCCTTCGTTCGTATTTCCATGAAATTGGTTTACTACATGGCATATATATATAGGATAGTAATAATGAATATGGGGGGGGAGCGAGAGAGAGGAAAATAGTGTGGAGGTTATGTATATACAAAAAAGTGGTAATAAATTGTGATAACCAGATGGGGAGATTTTCCTTTTTTTTCTCTACCCAATATACCCAACTATTCTGTTCCTCTCTCAATTTTATGCTTTATCGGTGAATTATTGATAACATTTAATTCAATTTTAAATTTTTAAAATGTAATAAAAAAATATTTAATACTTTTATGTAACATTATATAGCTCGATAAAGTTTACAGATTTATGTACTCGTTATATATATTATAACACTCTGGCATGACGAACTTTATACAGATTATCTTTAACCTCTAAAAAACTTTATCTCTCTCTCTCTTTCTCTTTCTCTCTCTTATGGCATATAACTATTTCTAGCAGATATCGGGTACTCGTTCGATTAAGAAATATTTTATTTTGGGGTTTAACTGACCTATCCCAATATTAAAATTGACCCAAATGTCAAAATTTTGTAACGATTTATTAGTCGGAAACAGAAGCTTATCCGTCAGAAATCATTATTTAGCAACTGACACATCCTGTTTACTCTAATTGTTTTATCTCAATTCACCAGAATTTTCTAAGAATTTTGTTTAGCGCGCTCGCCATAAATATTTTTCGAGGCGCATTAATTGATGATTGAAACTTAATTTTTTGTTGTTGTTTTGTTTACGCGGAAGTTAGCAACAAAAGCAGGAAAAAAGTTTTGATTTCTTGTTATTTTCAGTGTCTCATACCCCCGATATTATGATTTAGCGATTTTGTTATTTTTTGGGATAAATCTAACTTCCGTTGCTTATTAAAATCCAATTTTCATATTTTTCAATTTGCGAATTGTGTATATCGTATCATGTTATCGGGTGACCCATATACTCGATGGTGTATTGAATGTACAACACACCCATGTGCTCTTGGCCCTATATATTATACATTCCGATTTGCCTGAATCGGGAAAATCACTGACACCAAAAAAAATTGTTGTCTTCCTTTTAATGGATTTCATTGATTTGTATCAGGTGTTAGATATGAATATGATTACATTTTTACTATCAACAGAGTACATATTACGTATACATTTTTTAGACGATGTTTCTGCTTTCACATATGTATACTCGTATGTATACAGATGACGGTACAGACGGGAAGATATGGAAAAAGATTATAATGAAACTGAAACAGAATTCACACTAGGTAGCTATGAATGCGAAAATTACATATTTCGTATGTGTTATGTTCTATGTATGTGATGTAACAACAAAAATAATTTCGAGATTATCACACCCTCGCTCGCTCATTTTAATAATACGTACACACACATCCACTAAACCCATAAATTTTTTGTGTTCGTTTTAATCCGTAAGTAATAAAAATATAGTTTTTGATTAAAAACCTCATTCTCGGCAGCAAATGATTATTACATATAGTACTTGCTACAGATGTATCGCACAAATACTTATGCTGTACCCTACCTAAAAAAATCAATCATCTAAAATATTTAGGGAGGTTTACATACGCAAATATATATAAGGAGTTAATGAAATCGTGTAACAATATTTGGGAATACGTAGGGCCTGTAATAGCAGACTCAATCGAAATAATTTTAAGAACTAATTCGATCGGCTTTATAATCCGAGGCGGCTTAAACTTGAACTTGTATTTATGCTTTTGGGCTAGTTTGATATATTTTCCCCGCCCCAACCTAATTAAACTGTCCAATGCACTGGTAATGATGGTAAATGAGGAGGCAGAGTGCCTGCCTACGGCATCCAACTTAATTATGATAAGTTATTCAATTTTAGAGCACAGTAATCAATTTCAGTAAAGGCTTTGTTCGATTTACGCACTTCGGTCCATTGGTGCGATCCAGTAGGTTCCACAGCACCTCGTTGTCATGCTGCTGCAGTCGCAATACATGACTCCATAAATTTTTGTATTTCATCGCTGACGTATCCCAGGTTAAAGTCTCGATGGACGTTGTCTTTTCTAATGTACCATGGAGAGCATTCACAATGCAACCAAGTGCCTAGTTTTGAAATGTTTGTTTGATCTAAACTGCAGTATTCTTCGCGCAGCCCCAAAGCTTAATACCGTTCGTCCATATAAGTTTTAAGATTTGTTTATACTGAGTGGGCCATCTGTAGGTGTCTCCTTTTTCAAATCGATGAATTTTAGTACTGTTCTAAATAAAATTTGGCTTATCAAAATTATTAAAAGCAACAACCTTTCGTAAATTGCGTGGGAGTTTTGGTCGACATGGACGTCCTACTGAGACCGGAATGAAATAATTTCTAAATAAATCCTAAGTAAAAAAATCTGTATATGTATTAGTAGATATACACCAAAAATCAACATTTAGGCGAAACTATATTTTACATAAAAATTTTCTTTCACAACAATACATAAATATTTGTAAAGTTAAATATGCATTTGTGAATAATTGGTCTTACCGATAGGTTTAAAATATCAACAATTATTACAATTGTATTTGAAAACTAAAAAAAATATGATTATAGTGGGATAAAATTAGAATAAGCTTAAAATATTAATTTTATTAAAAGTTGCTTGGATTTCAAAAGAATACAAGTAAAAACTCTCTGTCCTAAGATACTACTAAAAGATAACAACTCTTGAAATAGGTTTTTTCACTTTGTACTAGACCCAACCCAACTAGAAAACATGAGTTTTCCGGAAAAATTAGGGGAACACTGGGTTTAATATTCAAAAGTTGTAGTTGTAAAAATCCTCTATCCTAAGATACTTCTAAGAGGTTAAAACTTTTGAGATATGAGTTTTCACTTTGTACTAGGCCCAATTCAACTAGAAAACATGAGTTTTCCGGAAAAATTAGGGGAACACTGGGTTTAATATTCAAAAGTTGTAGTTGTAAAAATCCTCTATCCTAAGATACTTCTAAGAGGTTACAACTCTTGAGATATGAGTTTTCACTTTGTACTAGACCCAATCCAACTAGAAAACATGAATTTTCCGGAAAAATTAGGGGAACACTGGGTTTAATATTCAAAAGTTGTAGTTGAAAAAACCCTCTATCCTAAGATACTTCTAAGAGGTTACAACTCTTGGGATAGGTGTTTTCACTTCGTACTAGACCAAATCCAACTAGAAAACATGAGTTTTTCAGAAAAATTAGGGGAACACTGGGCTTAGTATTCAAAAGTTGTAGAGATAAAAATCGAAGTAAAAACTTTTAGAGATACTTCTAAGAGGTTGCAACTCTTGGGATAGGTCTTTTCACTTTGTACTAGACCCAATGCAACAACTGAGTTTGACTTTCCCGAAAAACTAGTGAAACGCTTTGTTTAATATTCAAAAGATTTAGAGGTAAAATGCGATATAAAATCGTTTGTCCTAATATGCTTATGATAAGTATTTTACTTTGTAATAAATCCTAACTGACTATAAACCACGATATCTACGGAAATACAATTTTCAGATTTCCAGAAAAATTCATGTTTTCTAGTTGGATTGGGTCTAGTACAAAGTGAAAACACCTAGTTTTTGAAATTTTAATTTATCAGTAAAACCAATTATTCAAAATTGCATATTTAATTAGCTTCGCCTAAATGTTTGTTTTTTAATGTATATTTACTACCCCAGAAACACGATTTTTACTTAGGATTTATTTAGGAATTATTTCATTCCGGTATACAGGGGTGTGAAATATTTCCTAAATCTTTCCTACATTTTTTTTAGCTTAGGATAAAGTTAGGAAATATTTCACACGCATCTACTGAGCGTGCAATTTACGATCGTTTTGAAGAAACTGGTTCAGTGGAAGGTCGTAGACCGTATCAACATGTTCATCCAGTCCATAATCCTGATGCAGTGGCAGCTATTAGTGAAAGTGTTCGCAAGAACTAAACATTTCACGAACCACATTACGACGCACTTTGCATGTTGATCTTCATTTACATCCGTAAAAAATTCAACCAACTCAAAAATTAAAGCCACCAGACCATTTAAATCGTTGTTAATTGGATGCTTGAACGAACTGAAGGTTTTTCATAAAAAATCATCTTTAGCGATGAAGCTCATTTTCATCTTAATGGGTACGTCAATAAGCAAAATTGTCGAATTTTGCGAGCGGATAATCTTCATGTTATTAACGAAGCAGAAGGTTATCCTCCTAGAGCCACTGTTTGGTGTAGTTTATGAGCTGGTCGCATCATTGCTCCGTTTTTCTTTGAAGACCAACAGGAAAATGCCCTTACAGTGAATGGGGAACGTTATCGCAACATGTTAACTGGTTTTTGTGTCCCAAATTGAATGAATTGCGTGTTAACGACCTTTGGTTTCAATAGAACAGAGCGACATGTAGCTTGTGACATTTATTGTCAACAAAATTTGCTGATCGGATAATTTCAAGAAATTGTGAAGTTCCTTGGCCACTAAATGCCGTATAAGATAGCGGAAATTTCTCAGCGAAAAATAAGAGGTTTCGCTACTCGCCGCAAGTGGCAGCACTATCATAAAAGAGAATAAATTTTCTTATATAATTACCAGCGGTAATTTTTTATTCATTTTGTATCTCTTTTTTCACTAAATAAATCAAAGTGGAATGAAATATTAAAAGTGATCCTTCAAATGACAAATTGATTGATCTCCGAAGTAAAGGAACTCGGTAAATGAAATCTTGAAATTTTCAATATTTCGTCGTTCCGCCATTCTAAAAGAATGTAGTATTGATCAGCGATTTTAAAGTAAGTTTTGGACAAAATTCTAGGATCTGTTCTTGTTGGTCGAAACTTAGCCATTTCATAACCAATTCTTTCGAAAATTTAAATTTTCTTATTAATTTATTTTCAGTTTTTCAATTTTTAGAATGTTCACTACAATTTTTTGATTTCCTGCGGCCATATAACTTATTTTCAGTGTTTTGCCAATATTTTAAAATATTCCACTAGTAACCGAAACTGAAAATAAGTTATATGGCCGCAGAAAATCAATAAATTATATTGAAAATTTTAACAATAAATTTTCCCCAAATTTTGCTCGTAGTCTCAGTATGACTTAAGCTATTAGAAAAACAACCGAAAGTATTGGTTACTAGTGGAAGATTTTGAGATATTGGCCAAAAACTGAAAATAAATTAATAAACATTTTTAAATTTTTAAAAGGATTGGTTATGAAATGGCAAGGTTTAGTCCAGCATGAACAGATCCTAGAATTTTGTCCAAAACTTACTTTAAAATCCCTGATCAATACTATTATTAAAATGCTATCGTCATTCTTTTAGAATTCAAGATTTCAAATTTCAAGATTTCATTTACCGAGTTCCTTTATTTCGGAGATCAATCAATTTGTCATTTTAAGGATCACTTTTAATATTTCATTCCGCTTTGATTTATTTAGTGAAAAAAGAGATACAAAATGAATAAAAAAAATTCCGCTGGTAATTATATAACAAAACATATTCTCTTTTATGATAGTGCTGCCACTTGCGGCGAGTAGCGAAATTTCTTATTTTTCGCTGAGAAATTTCCTCGGACGAAGCCGTGGTGGGCATATAATCGATATTGTTTTCCGTATTGTACATAAATGGCATAGAACCACCTTTCCTTATCAATAAAAATTTTTGACTTTTCATCCCAAAATGTGTTTTATTTACAATACAAATGAAAAAAGGATTAACATATGGCCCACCCGGTATAACAGCAGTTTATTGTGAGTTAACAGTTCTGAGTTTCTTCCAATACGTCAGTGCTTTTTTCTGAATTTATTGCGAATTCAGTCTAATCGGAATATATTCTAATTGCCTATTTTCAAAGTCGACTCAACAATACTAATATCAGTGGTCATAACAGCTGTGTCATCAGCAAACGTTCCTATTCTAGCTTCTAAACATAGTGTTTGGTAGATCAATTGTATACAGTAGGTATAATACAGGGACCAGAACTTTACCTTGTGGAACCCCTGTCAATATTTTCTTTAGTTATGAGTTTTCCGGTCTCACTCCGAAGTAACGGTCGCTGATGGAAGATTTTAACAGGTGGCTTCAGTATCTTGAGAAACAGTCTTTCGAAAACCCTTGATGCTGTTGCTTGTAAATAAATTGATCTGTACGGTGTATTGTCGTTTAGCGGTTTGTCGTTTAGTAACTTTCAACTGTTTCCAAACGTAACTTAATCTAAAGATAACATTATGTGCTGTAGTTTCCTTAGTGCTTTCTCTGGTAGGGCTTTGATTATTTGCCCCGTTATCAAGTCGTATCCAGGGGCTTTTTCATCTTTGAGGTTTTAACTTTTTGTTTGATTTATTTCACAGTAACTGGCTATTTTGCCTAGGATTATCCGCTTGTCCAGTTGGTGATTTGAAGATATTTTCTAGATGTTCGGCAAACAGATCAGCTGTTTGCTTATCGCTGCGAGTCCAGGTTCCATCAATCACTTTTATGAATGGAACTTGCATTTTAGTCCGTTTTAATCGATTGGTGGCCTTCCATAGTTCGTGTCAGGTTTACCTATCAGGTTACTTAGAAAGCTAGCAACTGGCTCATTCTTAATCTCCTTTATAAGTAGTTTAAGTTTTTTGCACAACCTTCAGATGCTCTAACGTTAACTAACTCTCTCACTTCATCTGGATAGTATATACATTTTTGTAATATTCCTTGCTGATCAGGAGTACTTTCCCAGGCCGCTTTTTGTACACTTCCAATGAGTCCTTCCAGGTCGTAGTAACTCCAGTTTGTTTTGTTATTTGTTAGTCCTGGATGGTCTGATGATGCCCTTCCTCATTTTCGTCTGCTAATTAACTTTCGGAGAAACTCTGTTTTATTGAAATTCGGAAGGTCAGGAATTTTATTTGGGTCGGTAGACCAGTCGGTTGGCTTTCTACTGGAGTGAAATTCACATTTTAATGTTCTGCCTACTTCAAATAGCTCTCTTCCTTTCGGAGTTATTCTATTTGATTCCCAGAATATGTTTTTCGCGTTAAAGTTGCCTCCAATAATAAAATTGCTCTTTTTTGGGTTATGTCTGGGTGGACAGTAGATTGCTGATATAGTACAGCACTGGTTATTTTTTATTTCAATAGATACGGTAGTGATCAAGTTCAAATATGACTTCGTATATCAACATTTCGACCATGGCAGAGACCCAGACCTAGGCACATCGGCTTAGTTATTTCCAACGGGCGCTAATTAACCCTTTTGTCATGCATTATTCTCACAGATTATTCTCCTCAAGAATTGGGATGTTGAACTGGTCTGCCATTTCGTTAATACTTTAGAAGGAGTCAGTCCTAGGTTACGTTTAACGGAAGGTGATTTTATAACTTTAATTAAAACCTACAAATCGTATCAAAAAACAAAAACCTCTTCCATATACAGGATGAGTTTTCTTGACTTTTCTTTCTTAATAACTTTACATTTCTTTTGAGCACGAGAAAGGCTGAGATTGGAGATTCTGTTCATAACCTGATAACGATAAAATTTTTGTCGCAACACCACTGGATTTTAGACAGCCGCCAAGGGACCGTTGGCATTTTAACGACGCTGGTTATGATGGTTTACGATCATTTTTTCAACATTTCCCTTGGGAAAGCCATTGTTTCTATAACAAGCAAATAAATAACGCCGTTTCCAATTTCACTGCGACTGCGTTACATAGAATGACCAAATATACCTCATCATCATTTTCCAATCCCAATCCAAAATTATAAAATCTTTTCGAAAAGAAGTTACCAAAGCTGCCAGCCAAAATAAAACTGCTCCCGGCAACGAAATTTATTTTGAAGAATATAAGACCCCATGAAAGATTTGTAAAACAATGGAGAGTGTAATTGTTGCGGCCAACGCCCGACTTTCCTTTACGAGAAATGTGTATAGATCTCGAATACACATTTGTGATAAAAATTGTTTTGTATAATCAAAAATCAGTTGTCCGCCTTAAATTTCTGACAACCAACAAGGTCAACTCTTGTTAAAACTTAATCTTCATTGTAAAAATTGAAGAAGCTCCTATGGTACCTGCCACTTCCGGTGAACCTCCTGGAAAATCATTGGGATTTCCCACTCTGTGGAGAAAGCTTAAGTATGAAGTTTCACCCCGGTCAGTCAATCCGTCGGAGCTGTAGAGACGACAAACACACCTAGGCAAACAACTCGAGGTGACAAATGTCAAAAATCGACCTTCCCGCTTAAATTTTTGGCATAATCTGAACCGATATTGTTGCAAATTTAATTAATTGAGATATACTTTTCAAAATATTTGCATTAAACGAAAAAACTCTTTTCTGCAAATTTAAGCGAAAAGCTTAAGTATGAAGCATCATTCCGATCAATCGATCCGCCTGGGATGTATGGGGTAGAATTTTCCTACGTAAAAAACTCTTACGGAATCTGCTACTTCTGGTGGACCGATTTCGGCCCAAAATCGCTGGGGTTTCCCAATTTATGAAAAAAGTTTCTGTATGAAGCATCAGTCTGGGCTGTAGAGAGGATAGAAGCAATTAAACTACACGACCCCAGGCGGGCTTACTGGCAAACGCCTTTACTCGCACTTTAGCTTAGTTGTCCTCGATGGAATTACTGCAGGAAATAGTCTTAAGAAACCTGACGGTGATAGATGTAAATAAGTTTACCGGACCGGACGGAATTTCAGTTGAAATGTTGAAAGAGTTTAGAAGTAGCTTGGCTCCAATATTAGCTAAAAAATTTCTGGTTTTAAGAAAGGTGAATACCCGAATGCCTGGTGAAGTGCGATGGTACAACCAGAATACGTGGTTGTGATAAAACCGATGGTCAATATCAATATCTAACCAACATCTGGTAAAGTATCTTGAGATTAATAAAATTATTTCAAATAAACAGTATTGCTTTCGTAAAAGCAGCTCCACAACCGAGCTCTTGACCTATGTCGCAAACAAATGAAATCTCGAACTAGTACAACACGGAGGGGCCTTTGCAATCGGTTTGGATATATCCAAGGCTTTTGACATACGGCTTGGATTCGCTGACTATCAAATGGATAAAACGCTGTATCAAAGGTCGAACGATTAACGGTGCGCTAAACGGGAGATCTATTCCTCAGAGATCTATTTGTCTGTTTTGTATTTTTTTTTACCACCATCGCCAATGGTGAACTTGCTTTGGGCGGCTGGTATGAGCGAACTGATTAGAAAATAAATTTATCGACGATCTTCTTTATCTCGTATTCGCCGTCTTTTACTGTAATTTTCGTTTTGAAATGCTCGTCGTTTTGTTTCCGTCTGGCGCGTATATGTACATCTGTTGTGGCATTTTTATTTTGTTTGGACGTACAGAGTCATTATTTGGGTGCTGAGAAAGAAATCAGGTCAAGCTTAACGAGCAAAAATCACAAATATACACATTCTCGAGTAAAAGAAGTCACAAAGAATACCCTTTTGTAGCAAAAGACAATGTATGCGTAGGTTGCTAGGTAGCATTGACCAAGCCAGCTTCACGAAATGTTGGGCTCCTCAATAGATGCAGGAGGTCCTTTAAACCACATCATGGTCTCCAAATATATAAAACCTTCCTAGACCATGTAATTATATCGTGTTGCTGTTAAATTTGGGGCGAAGTATTTGGTATTGCCCTCTAGTTACTGGATAATATTCGGCGGCGTGCCACCCCAACTATACGCAACCCCAGACCAAAACCTCGAACAGAGCAATCTAAGCGCGATTTTATTTATAGAATTTAAGGAAGTGTGTGGATATGAGGACGAGAAATAAGCCGTTATTTCAGATTGGCACAGTGGACTCATACCTTTTCAGTTAATGCATGAATTATTAATTTATACTAATGGCTCCCAGAAACCCAGGGTGTCATTACAAATCTTAGCCGATTTCCATCCGAATGTAGAGATTGGTGCTATATCATCCTGAGATGACCCATTTTATATAAAATATACATTTAAGGTTTAAACGAATGGTTCCCTGCTACATAAAGTGTCGTAATCGATCTCAGTTGATATCGATTCGAATAAAATTTCAAGACCATTCGTATGTTAGGACTGGCGCTATGGAGTAAACTATTTTAATTAATGGTTGCCAGGAACCTCACATGTCGTCATCGATCTCTTCTGATTTCAATACAAACTGATGACCTCTATATACAAAACATACTCCAAGACGCCTGTATGGCGCCAATCTCAACAGCGGTTTGGTCTTAAGATTTTTTTGGGACCTTTAATTTAAATCCGAATTGTGTTCTTAAAAATGGTTCGGCCATTTACACATATGACCCCAAATCTAACTTACGGATGCTCGTGGACTTTTATTCGTAGTTAGTACACATTACGTACAATCGATATCAAATGAGATCAGTTACGACACTTTAGGTTCCAAAGGACCATCGTTTAAATTTTAAATGTATGTTTTGTACTAAATGGGTCATCACAGGATGCTATAGCTGGGTTGAAATAAGAAGAGATCGGCCACGACACTCGTGGTTCCTGAAAACCATTGAATAGGCCATAAAGATATCGTGGGCATTGTGCTAATCTCGTGTAACGGCTGTTCAACGGTCATTTTACAATTTTCTGGGATGATTTTAAAAATCTTGTGAGGGGATATGACAGGAGCTCTGACAATTACAACGAACTAAGGCTGCCTAAAAGTCCTAACTTCACCCAATTCAAACTATATGTAAAAATGCCAGGCTTCCATCTCAGAAACGGTACAAAATCGGAGAAAATTAATTGTAATGAAAATTGTTCAGTAACGGTGTGGGGGGGGGGAGTGGGCCGTAGGTAGGGACGTTTAGCGGTGATGGTGAATGGCTTTGAAATTCATTAGTTTAGGAGATATTGACGAAAGTTATTTTTTCAAATTAAAACCACTATCACTATCTGCATGATTTCAGAGATCTGAGCAAAAATTGATCTGTATTGCAACCAAACAATTTTCTATTCCTAGAACCGTCGATATGGTGCAGTTTGATCAAATGGATCAAAAATTAATAAAGAGACACAAAAAATCAATGACGTGTATAAAGTACAAAATGAAGTTAAACAGGCGCAGCCAAATGTTCAGGATGTTAAACAAAAGTTGCAGTTTGAGGTTCAACGTTTCGAAAAAAATGTATTAGCCTGAAAACATTTGGAACAACATCACAGGTAGTCTAGATGGTACACTCGAATACTCAAGCTACAGATATTCGATGGAACAACTGAGGAGCAGCAGAAACATTGCACATAATTTCCGAAAATTATCGCAACACTTATAGTGAAATAATGAAGGCGATGGATCGGAAATACGAAAGTAATCACAAGGGAACTATATCGCATCGAAATGAAAGGACACTGCCCGAATATCGAAGAGGCTCTTCAAGAGCACACATCAAAGATGGAGCGATTAGCGAATTTAGCGTACTCAAATATTTCCGTTGACTATATGGAGTGTGCCAAGACAGAGACACATAGAGTGTTGGTTTTGTCACCGAAAGCAGCTTTCGCTGAAACCATTGGTTGTACTTTAATTAATTAAAGTATGGCAGATTCCGTGACAATTGGATTACTTGTTGGACATATGACAAGGTGGGTCACATCTCGGAGACCTGCCGAGTCGACGAAAAACGGGTAGGCCATCATGGGAAATGTTGTATGATTAATTTAGGCATATGAGCAATGCTCGCGATTGCTCGAAAGGTTCGCACCAGTGAAAGCACACAACCAGCCAACGGTTTGAAATTGTAAACCGCCACGACAATTTCTTCATCCTGGGTAAGAAAGTATTGAAAATATGAATTCGGGATACTAGTTTTCAACACGAAGTACTGGTCGCCGATATTGTCAATAAGGTCATTCTAGGTGTGGACTTTATGAGAACAATTGGCTTCGTGTTGAATATTGGACGAGGGGTCTTGACCTAGGGTAATGCCGAATGCAACTTAAGCTGAGCGGTTCAAATGTAACAACCATCTGGCGAGTAATAATGGACCACCGAGAAAAGCTTTCACCTAATACAGAAACTACTATTTGGTTAGATTGGAGTTATGTTCTGGGTCACTCAAGGTGCGCGTTGTACTAGCTGAATGAACCGAAACAAGGAATAAGAAAATAATAGAACATCTTATGCAGAACTGGGTAGATGATCTCTAACATCTAGAAGATTACCTTTGGCAAATCAAGAAGAAGGACTTTAAGGACATGCGATCGGCAGAAGATATCGTGTAATCGAGCAATTCGTAGAGCTCACCGGTGGTGTTGGTCGAAAAGGAGGACGGCAGCTCGAGATTTGTTGTTGATTGTTCGAAACTTACTGATATGACGAAAAAAGGATTGCATTACCTCGAATAGATGACACTTTAGACAAGAATGTTCTCCGCATTAGATCTTCAAAGTGGCTATTGGCAGGAAGAAGTGCAAGAGAAAGATCGTGAGAAAGCGGCATTTAGTGTAGGCAAAGGATTATGGCAATTTATCCTTAAAGTCCTTAAAAATGTCCACACTCCAGAACAGAAGTAAAGTGTTTGTGTCACAAAATTTATACAAACGAAGCAAAAATGTCAAGGGTAAAGGAATGGCCAAAACCCAAAAATTGACATGAATTACGAAGCTTCCTAGGTTTGTTTATCTATTACAGATAATTTGTGACAATATTAGAATCCATCAAATATTTCCATATATACCTCTATGGCCAAACATTTCATTTACGAACATACCATGGGTTACGATGCGTTACGATTGTTGTTACAATTCAAGAATCCGAAGGGACTGATGGCACGGTGGATTGAACGTCTGCAAAACTACGACTTTGACATCGAGTATCGAAAAGGAAGGGAAAGAGGATATAATCGATGTAAGGTTTATGAAAGTGCTACCCGATGAGGACTGGATGGATGAATCAATCCGGAAGGAGCAGTTACTAGACGCGGATTTATCAATAATATTGCGTTGTAAGGAAGAGAATCGTGAACCAACCTGGAGTGACATTTGAGATAAGATACCCCTAGTCAAGGCTTATTGCGCACACTGGGAAAGCTTCGTTTAGAGACCGGCTGACTTAGAGTTAAAATTGTTTTAAGATTTCTTCCTTAAAACTACAATACTAATCAAATACTTGAGGAGTATCTTGATAAAGTAAGTAGAGGCCATTTCTGAATTAATAAAAGAATCACAAATATTCGTCAATGATTTTATTGGTATACAGTCGGTCGTAGAGTGGTGTAAAATATGTGATCAATGTACAGCAGTGAAAGGACCTGCACGAAAAAGCCGAGGATCAATGCAACAGTATACAACGCCAGCCCATCTTTCCGTGGCAAGACTATTCCAAAGAAAGCGATATTAGGTACGTATTAGTGATAATGGACTATTACACTGCATCCTATACCTAATCAGGAAACTACAACTACCGTTGATGTCGTAATTAATAACTCGATTAATCGCCTTGGAGTTCCGATGTAGGAAGAAATTTGAATCCGTGATATTCCAGGAAATTTGTCGGTTGTTTGGCATTATCGATCAGCAGTACAAGACTCGATCACGATTACACCAGCCAAAATAATTTTCGGGACCAGTCTACGATTACCATCAGATATTAAGTTTGGAGCTTTTCGATCATCAGCGTTGTATGATCAAAATTACCAATGAGGGCGCTATATACTGTTACCACAAAGATAAATCAGACAGACACGAAGTGTTACCAAAACAAAACGCCTAAGAATTTTTATTTTCTGATGAATTTTATTTAATCAAAGTAAAAAATGTTCACAAATATATAAATTTTCGAATTGCATTAGCAGTTTTCGATTTGGCCACCCTTAGCCGCGATTATGGCCCCCAAACGGTCGACAAAGCTATTGAATGCAGCACGAAAGTGGCTCTGCGGTATTTTGGCCCATACCCGGCGAAGCGCTTGCTTGAGATGATCGACACTTTGGTATTTTTTTGTCCCAACCTTGCTATTCAAAATACTCCTAACCGAGAAATCTAGCGGAACGTTGTTTCTCAGCCAGTCTTGATTGACGCGGGCGTTATTACTCGGCGCCGAGTACTGTTGAAATTTCCAGGCTCTGGATCGAAAATTCGGCCGAAATTTGTTTGTGCCCAAGCCTTCAATGCTCCCTCCAACACATGATCCCGATAAATTTGAACATTTATCTTGATGCCACGGTCCAAAAAAACGAGCGGTGAATGGTTTTCGGCCGTTACGGGGGTCCAAACCATCATCATCGGCAGCGCTTGGTTTCGAGAGGCAATCCGTTTGTCCAAAGTAAATCCGGTCGTTTTGCTTGTTCACATATTACTCAATAACGAACGGTGACTCATCGGAGAAAACCAAATTCGGCAATATGTGCTGCATCCATTCGAGCCATGCATGTTCGCCTCACGAGCCATTTTACTGCCCCTACGGCGCGGATTCCGAGCCAATTTGGCCTTCACCTTTCGAATGATATCCGTCGATGTTGCAGTGCGTTTCGGTTCACCATCATGACGTTTTGCAATGCTGCCAGTATCGTTATAACGATTTATGGTGCGATACGCAAACATTTTATTCACATGCAGATGTTTTAACTGGTTAACAATCTGCGGCTGTGGTTTTCCAGCCAAATATAGAGCAATCACACTAGTGCGCTTGAATTTCATTGCGAATAACTTTTTTCTGAATATTTCCCACTAAAATGTTTTTGTACGCTTGTGAATGAAATGAGCAGTCATTAGTGTAAATTTGCGCGAAGTTGGTAACACTTCATGTCAGTCACCCGTACATAGGTGGTTTGGATCCTGTTCGAGACAGGAGTTACAGGCTTAGGTGAGGAGTGGTGTTATGTTCTCGCCTATTGATGCAATCAATTCAGAGAAAATTGCCCATTTAAGGTTTAAAAAAATTTATCATTTTTGTGAAATTAGTGTCACCTAGGGCAGAGTAGTAGCGTTAAAAATAGTTTTATAATTATAGAAGATTATAGTAGTCTGGGACAGAACCGAGGCTACTACTTAGTATAAATTCAGGCGAGTCTAGAATATTCGATCGGTAAATAAATACTAATGCGAAAGTGAGTAGGAAAATAATAAGTGGTGTTAAGAGAAAATAGTGGTGTAATTAAAAATTGTAAATTATTATGTGAATGAATAAATAATTGTGACAATTATTTGTTTTGGTGTTTTATTGTTTTGGAAAAATTATTGTAGGAATATTTCGGGGATATTCCAGTAGTGGTGTAAATATTACGGTAGTGGTGTTAGTGTGTGAGAAATTATTTCCAGTATTTTCAAGAATATTCTGGAGGCGGTGTAAATTATGAAAATTGCTGTTGTAACCGTGCAATTTTTAAACGATATTCGCAAACCAGTGATACGATACGAACTTAATTTGGCAATGCAAACTCGTATCATACGGTATGTGGTTTTAGAGAATTCAAGGAGACCATATCTTTTATTAAAAATTCTGTTGTAAAATGAATTACAATAATTGCGGCCGCGACATGCCGAACAGCTGGTAAGGAGTCATTTTATATGTAGTAACCCGTAAAAACTAACGGACTAGGGCCGTACAATTTTAATTGGCTCTAAATATTTTTCATAATCTAAGTTGCAAATTTCTACTGGCACCCGTTGCCCCATTGGGTCTGATAATATAAAACCGAAGGAAACATCTTTATTACACAACACAGCACACCTACACACTCTAAAAGACTAAACCAAACGACCAGTATAATTCTTCTTTATACAGTTTATTAACAATAAATTTCCCAAAAAAAAAAAAAAGAAAGTTAAAATAAAATATATTAGATTTTCCATTTTCCACATCTTTTGTTATTGTTGTGTTACTTTAATGCTTATAAATTTACTTTTAATTTTCATTTCTTTTCTTTTTAATTATTTTTAATAATAATAATAATTTTTTTTTCTACAGATATAATGAGTTTAGGATCTAATATTTTATAATCTTACAAGGAAAATATTTTTATTTTCTTTCTAAAATCCATATATTTTTTTATTATTATACTTTTCTTGCCATGTTGTTGTTGTTGTTATTGTTATTGTTGTTGGTGTGTTTGGTTATAAGGTAAGGGTTAGATTATCACACTGAAATTTTTTTCTATTTTCGTTACCCATTTTTCCGAAGGAAAATTATAAAAGAATTTTATTACAACGAGATTTATGTTTTAGGTAAATGGTATAAATTATTTTATAGTGTTTTTGTTGCTTTTTTAGATTTTTTAATTGTTTTAGATTAATTATAGGTGAATTATAAGGAGATGAAGATGAAAATAAAAATGTGAAAATACATAAATTTTCAATATTTATTAACGAATAAATAAGCATGAAAATTATATTGTTGGATGTATAGCAGAAAACCACGTGCTTTTTTATGTTTGTTTATTCACCGAAGAGAAGATAAATTTATTGGGTGAAAATGAATAGATTTTGTTCGTGCCCTCATTCCTCTCGCCCCAAAACCCAGTAAAATTGGTTTTTTTTTTGCTTACTGGTGGATGCATTTCGAATTGATATCTTCAAAATTTTATTATATTTTATAGATTTTATTGTGGAAAAGTTCGGTTCTCTGTGGTTTTTCTTGCAGCATAAAAATCTTCCATTTATTTATTTGATTAACATAAAACTGGATCGGTTGATGGCTTATGTGGTAAATCTAAAACTAGAAAACGTTGACCAAATCTCTATAAATTTTGTGTGTGTTCAAAATGGTTAAAAAAATTGAAATCGTTTGATAGGAGAGCATCTGCTGTAATAACAATTGCATTGGTCTATATTGGGAGTACACATTAATTCGGCCCGTTTTTTTAATTTTAAAAATGGATTGACAGACCAAATGGCACAGTGGTTAAAGGTTTGGCGTTTAGATCGGGAGGTACCGTGTTTGAATCCCGGAGACAGGATGCAAAGGGAACTTTCATCAACAGATTACGATCTGTCATGAAATGGAACACATCTATGACCCCCTGTCAGAGTGCAAAACTCCAGAATAGGCTGGCACGGAGCTATTCAATGTGCAGATGGTGATAAAATCGGGCCGATAACCGGATGTCCTCGAATTGGCCGACATTGGCGTAAAAATAAGGACGGAAAAAGCAAACCGCGAAAGAGTTGGGAGAGTGCCTTGGCCTCAGAACAGATTGCAGGGATAATAAAAAAAAAATGCATTTATTTTAAAATAAAATGAACGAACAGATTAATTAAAATATTGTCCATCGCTGCTTACGACTGTTTCCCACCTCCCAGGCAGTTTTCGAATCCCATCTCGGAAAAACGTTTGGTCTTTTGGGGACAGGTGTGAAAGTTTTCAAGATTTATTAGAAGTATAGAGTTATATAAAAAGAATATGGCAGAATAAGGATTTGTTATTTATCCCATCAAATTTAATCTAATATAATCCGCGGCTTCGGGGAATTTTTCTTGTTTAGTGTAAATGGAAATAATAATATTAAAAGAGTAAACCGTGTCTTGTGGATGTTTGTGGGCCATTAACACTTAATTCTAGAGACGACACCACAAATCTGGGTATACTGGCTTTTCGTGGACACTCTCTACAATTTGAAGAATTTGAAGGGAGTGTCTCCGAAATGCCAGTATACTCAGATTTGTGGTGCCATCTCTAGAATTAAGTGTTAATGGCCCTTAAACAACTACAAGACCGGGTTTACACTTTTACATTATTAGCCGTGTTTTAATATTGGAGCACGATCCGGCGCCTAAGGGAAATTTATATTGAAACTGTAGCTATTTATTCACTGATGTCGCTATACTGTAAAAATGAAAAATAAATGCATCCATAAAACAAACAATTAACGACCTGCAATATACCAATTAACATTTATTTTGTCATGACGTTATAAAAAATAAATCATCTTGCTGCGTTTTAAATTGTTATTGTAAGATTAATTTTCTAATGGTTTAAGGGTTGTACAAAACAAAGGAAATTTAAAATTTTCCTTTGAAACTGGGTAGCGCTCCCGATAGCGGCTCCCGATAAATAGGTAGAGCAAGATATTTTTTTATCGATTTTTAACTAGAAAGCTGAATGAAAATCTTAGTTTAGAATTAAATAAATTAATTATTCGTAAAAATAGCGCGCTAAATATAAGTTTTGACATAGAAAATTGCGTGCTCCGAATACAGCTATCGGGCGCTAATAAAAAACTCGGCAATTATTTCCATTTCCATTTTCTAAACAAAAAAATCCCCGAAGGTCGCAGTGATATGCCGCATATCATTAAAAATTGTACTGAGTGTCCCTAAAATGCCAGGACAATCAGATTTGTGTTGCCGACCTTAGAATTAAGTGTTAAAGGCCTTTAACTATCCACAAGAGACGGTTTACACTTTTTACATTATTATTTCCATTTACACTAAACAAGAAAATTTGCCTGAAGTCCGCAGTGGTATGCCGCATGCCACTAAAAATTTTAGAGAGTGTCCCGGAAATGCCAGTATACTCAGATTTGTTGTGTCATCTCTACAAATAAGTGTTAATGGCCCTTAAACATCCACAAGACCCAGTTTACACTTTTTACATTATTATTTCCAGTTAAACTAAACAAAAAAAATTCCTCGAAGGTCGCAGTGATATGCCGCGGATTATATTAGATTAGATTTACTGGGATAAATAGCAAATTCAACCCTGCCATACTTTTTCTATGTAATTCTACACTTTTTGTTAAATTGTGTATTTACATTTTTGTTTTTTGTTAATTTGTGTAGCTACACTTTTGAAAAGTGTTGAAATCTTCACACCAGTCAATCATTTACACGTCACAAAAAAAAAATCCCCTAAGTTCGGTGTGATATGCCGCATATCACTAAAAATTGTAGATAGTGTCTCCGAAACCCCAGTACACTCAGAATTGTTGTGCCATCTCTAGAATTAAGTGCTAATGGCCCTTAAACATCCACAAGACCCGATATACACTTTTTGTATTATTATTTCCATTTACACTAAACAAGAAAAATTCATCGAAGGTCGCAGTGATATGCCACATATCACTAAAAATTGTAGAGAGTGTCTCCGAAACCCCAGTACACTCAGAATTGTTGTGCCATCTCTAGAATTAAGTGCTAATGGCCCTTAAACATCCACAAGACCCGATATACACTTTTTACATTATTATTTCCATTTACACTAAACAAAAAAAATTCCTCGAAGGTCGCAGTGATATGCCGCGGATTATATTAGATTAGATTTACTGGGATAAATAGCAAATTCAATCCTGCCATAATTTGTTTATGTAATTCTACACTTTTTGTTAAATTGTGTATCTACAATTTTGACTTTTATTAATTTGTGTAGCTACACTTTTGAAAAATGTTGAAAACTTCACACCAGGCTTTTGAGGTGATCCAAGTTTGAATCCAATTTTCAATTTCTTCGAAAGAAGTGAACCAGTGACCTGCCAAATCGTGTTGCATTCGTCGGAACAACCAGTAATCAGAAGGAGCAATGTCCGGAGAATTACAAAAACTCCGTTTACAAATATTTTTTACGACTTTTTCAACGTATGGTCGTGCGTTGTCATGCAGAAGAATAACTTTGTCAAGCCTTTCCTCATATTTCGGTCGTTTTTTTCGTACTGCACGGCTCAAAGAAATTAATTGTAGTCTGTACCGCTCGCCCATAATGGAATCGCCAGGTTGTAGCAGCTCATAGTACAACGCCTCTTTGGTCCCATTGTGTATCTACACAAAACGAATTATATTTTTCTCTTGGGGTTATCGAAGAAGATCCACTTCTCGTCACCAGTCTCTATCCGATGTAAAAAAAACCTTTCTTGTTTGCCTTGGAAGCAGTTGCTCGCAAGAAAGAAATTGCTTTTCCACGCCTCTTGGTTTCAATTCATAAGGAATCCGATTGCCTTGCTTTTGAATCATGCCCATAGTTTTCAATCATACGAAAACTGTTTGTTGGGTTACGCCCAATGTGCCGTCAAGCTCCTCTTGCGTTTGAGTCGGATCTTCTTCGAGCAGTACCTCTAATTCATCATCTACGAATTTTTTTGGCAGAGCCATCTTTTAAAAACGGACCGAATTAATTTGTATTCCCAATAATATACACGTCAAATAACGATTTCAACTGAATAATGTGAGTGTATGTAAATGGGTACGGGCGAAACGACAATTTTGACATCTTTGTGTAGAGTAAATCTGACATCTTTGTGTAAAGTAAGCATTCTGGGCGGATCGAGAGCAATTTTTTCTCTTTACACCCGAATATTCCTTCTGTATATAAATAGTAAAACAACGGACGCATTAGGTGTTGCGGAAATTCGATACGCGCTGGATTAATAGCAAAAGTAAATAAAGTACAAAATATTAGTTAATGATTTATAAAGTGAAACAAATTCTGTAAAGTTTAGAAGCATAGGGCGTCTACTAAGCTGGGCCATCTAACTCTGTTGAATGCTATTGCCATTTATATTTACCCAATATGTTCCGAGTTGTTCGCCTCTGCTATTATCGTTCGTTTCAACGCTACGATTGGCCGACCGATTTTATTTTTCCCCTGGTGGATTTTATCTAAACCTTCTTGTTGCGTCATTCGGTGACAGCTTGTGACACTTATATTTTTAGTTTAGAGATTATTAATAATTAAAATTTTGATGTTAAACTTATTTTACTTACTTTACCTTAGATGCTAACTTAACAACTAATTGCTGAAAGTGTCTTGGTTTTCAAGCTATTACTCCGCGTGCAATTGAAGAGAAGGCCATAAGGATTTATTTCGTGTGGCCGGTTATGGACCACCTGATTGTGTCTTATCGGAGGATTTCTTGCTTAGCGCAAAATTGTAAAATCTCGTTCAGATGCAGTAGACGATCATTGTTATGATGATATTTGTAACAACTCTGGTGCAGTAGCTTCTAATTGTGTTAAAAAAAGTTTGTTTCTGTAACAGTTGGATGTGATCCCTATGTGCCCTGGTAAGAACGAAGATGGATAATATGGTGCCTCTCCACATTGTCGAAATCGACGTTGTACGACATTTATCTTTCTCATATATATATTTGTTACTGTTGTATAGATGCCCTGTGTATTGACTTCACAACTGTCGAATTCGATTAGCAATTGGTATTTTATAAATTTTACTCCCTAGTGGCAAGTAGATGTAAATTGTAGTTCTTCCATTGTAGCTATGTATAGTTTTCCACTTATAAGTTCGCTGATTTCGTCTTCCACATCAAAGTTAGCGTGGTTACAGCGGGTTGGTTTCCAGATCCTGTATTGCATTACTGATTTCCTCTAGGTCGTGTTGATCTAGAACTCCTGAAATGTCTTTGATTAATGATCCTAGTCCATTTATCAGGCCTCTTTAGATCCGTGTAGGTTTCAACCTAGGTCGATGTCTCCATCTAACCCTCTAAAGTTTCTTCTTAGTGTTGAATGTCGATTAAGTGGATTATTATTTTGCAGCTATTGATTACTCGGACCTGGTCTAGCCTGATTGGTATCAACCCTTTACTGTTCCCTAGGTTGGTCACTTTGAGTGTTTCGCTCATGGTTAAAGAGCAGCTGAAAAGGTTTTTTATCAGTTTTTTTTAACGAATTTGCCATATTTGGTACGACAGTGGCTTTGTCAGTTTTCAGAACTTTTCTTACTACAAAGACTCCGGGTTTGATTGGTGTTCTTCGCGTGAGTTTTATCATAAATACGTTTGCATAACCCATCGTATGATGGGTGTGGTTAAATAGATATGTTATTATAACAGAAGATTTTTAATATTCTCTTGAGTCGTTTCTATATGAGCAATTTTCAATCGTTTCTGCAAGGCGGAATGCAGTCGCTCTACAGGTAAATTCTCAGTTGCCCAGGTACGATGTAATTAAACGTCCTATTCTTGTAGAAAAACTCTTAAGAATGCCGTGTTCATATTTCCTTCGTTATCCGATATTATTTTCGAAGGTTTACATTTTTGCTATGTGCAGAATTTCCATTGGCACTTTCTGGTCTTTTTCTATTGATTTAAGTTGTTATGAGATTTTAATAGTCATTACCAATTTATGTATCCGTAGAAATACAATCCGTCAGATATATTGGAAGTGTTAAAATTATTAACTGTTAGATGATCGGGCTGAATCCGTGATAATCGTATTTTATACACACCCTTCTTATGTACGAGCAGTATTTCTCTAGTTTTAATCTTCATCGAACCGATTTCCAGTTTAGTTCTTTGAGATTGAAAATCCATGTCAACGACTTGCGGTTTGATACGATTTTGAAATTTATGACCGAATAGATATGGTCTGAAATATTTTGTGGACCAGACGATGACTAAAAGCTCCTTTATTGTAGTGGAGTAATTTTGCACCGCTACCGTTAAGTTTCTGGATGCATAACAAATAGGTTTATTCTATCGTATGGGAACTTGTGAAAGAATCCCTCATTCGATAATATCTCAGAAGACCTAAAAAGCTTTTAATTTGTTTCTCCGTTTTAGGAGGTGAGAGGTCTGGTAAAAATGGAACAAGGAATAACATTTTCGGCCAAAAAAAACGGGAAATAGTAATTCATGGATTTTGGCCATGGCAACTAAACACTTGTGCATCATTGCATTGTATGAGAAGATAACTGTATGGAAGAAAACTTTTTTCTCGTTTTTCTTTCAAAACGCCGTTGAAACGGTCCAATAAGTTGCAGTAATATTTGACATTAGCTGTTTACTCCTTTTGAAGATAATCGATGTGGATTATGCTGGGTGCATCCCAAAAACTGTGGCCATGACCTTGTTGGCCGATAAAATCGCCTTAGCCTTCTTCGGCGCAAATTCACCAGTAGAAATCCCCTGTTTAGACTGTTCTTTGGTCTCCGGTGTATAGTGACAGATCCATGTTTAATCCACAGTTATAAACGATGCAAAAACTCCTTTTTATTTCGCTTCAACATCGCCAAACCTGTAACTGAAGTTGTCACACGTATGCGTTTTTGGTCGATTGTAAGCAAACGCGGCACCCAACGCGCGGATAGGTTTTTCATATTCAAATGTTCGTCTAATATATTGCGCACACGTTCATCTGAGATGCCTGCTATCTTAGCTATCTCGCGCACTTACACTCTGCGGTCTGGCAATACCGAATGGATGGATTCATGGACATGGATTTTGTCAACCATTTTTGGAGTGGTGACTTCATTTGGGCGCCCTGAACATTCGGCATCAGTTTTGCTTGTACGACCACAACGAAAATTAGTAAACCACTTGTGAATCATTTTAATAGATGGTGAAGAGTCCCCATAATATTTATCAAGATTTGTTTTAGTTTGCGAAATGGTTTTTCCACGCAAAAAATAATGTTTATTTAACACACGAAATTCACTTTTTTCCATGTTTGCAAAAAAACAATGGGTTGTCTGTTTTGAATGGCTGTCAAACCTGAGCTAAATGACAGATCTGTCTGAAAATTTTAATTTGGTCTAGTGACAGATGGTATTGACAGATGGTATTGACAGATGGTATTGTTGCAATTTTACCAAATTCCTCACTACGCCCTCGTATCTTTGATTTTTTTAGGGTTGGGTTTAACCCCGTTGCAGGTAACAATATGGTCCAAAATGGCAATTTCTCCATGTACAAATTTCGATTCGTCCACTTGGACTTTTAAATTAGCCTTTTTTAACCTATGTTCATGCGCTACACTAAAGTGCGGGTTTAGAGATATCTTGTTTTCTCACCTCAATCTGGTGGAATCCAGATGCCAGATCCACGGTTGAGAAATACATACATTTCCTTAATTTATCGAGTATACCGATGAGGTTTGGTAGAGGGTACAGATCTTCAATAGTCTTCTCGTTTAACTTGCGATAGTCGATTACTAATTTTTGGTTACTATCTCCTTTTGACCTCCTCTTTATGAACATAAGGCTCTCGATAACTTTTGTTAAAGACGGATTTGTCAGTTTTCAGATTTAGTTCATATTTTACAGTATTTGTAAAAGACAGACGATGTTCTGTTCTGAAAAATAATTTTTCATATTGATGGCACAACTTAAAATAGCCGTGTGCCTCTGAGCTAAGGTGTTCCGCTCTAATTACATTAGATACAGATTCGCGGTTTTGAATATTACAATGATTGAATTCTGCTCGATACGTTTTCTTAAAAAATGCAGCTTTGTTCGGTTGTTCGATCACAAAAGTATGCGATTTGTTACCTTAATTCACAACTTCTAAAACTGGAATCTTTGCAGTGATAGATTCCCTCCAGAATCTCAGCGATTGCTACTGGGTAGGGATTGCAAAATCGGTTCGAAATTTGAAAACCGGTTTCTCGGTTTTGATCTTTTCAAAAACCGGTTTCCGGTTAATAACAAAAAAATATCAGATTCCGGTAAATATCAGATTTTAATACAAAAATTCAGTAGCTAATAACTTACTTTTTGCTAAAATAGGCTCTTAAAAACCAGAGACTATCAATTGCGTCATCAGCAAGGCGTGACCTAATTTTAGTACAGATTTCTCCTGAAGAAGAAAAAGCTCTTTCAGCTTTTACGTTGGTTGGCGGAATCGTCAATAAGAATTTATAGGAAGTCAAGAAATTTAAAGAATCTGTTTTAATTAACAGAGACGGTGGAGCTCTTATTCCTTTTTCAATTATATTTTGCATCATCTGTTTCATAGTTACTTGAATTTGTTGTTGGTTATCGCCCGACGGTACTTCTAAGATATCTTCCTCAGAATGGTTATCTGGGGGTTGTATGTTTATTCCTGAATCCGTTAATCTTGTCAATAATTTGTAAATCACAGATATAAGCGTTTTTTTTTTAAATTTGGAACTTGCGTTATTGATATCGCAGGAACCAGTACGTAAATACTGAAGAACAGCTGATGGCTCCGTTCGATACCATTTATATTCTGCAGTCTTAATAGCATGAAGGTAATAGCAGCATTCGCAGTAAGTAGATTTGCATCTCTTCGACTCAAATCCTCTACCGTTAGCTTTATTGACTCAAGCACATAATCTTCACCAATAATATCCAATCATTTTCACAAAGTGAATATTCGGTGAGGTTTAGTTCTACGATCGCCATCTGTAGAGTAGATCGTTCGAGCATTATCAGTTTTACATATTTTTGCAACGTGGTATTTCTTGTTGGAGAAGCTCTAAAAATTTGTACAGCTTTACGAATTTTTGTTGGGAGGACGTATAATAGGATTATGTTCAAATTGGTCGGATAATTCTGAATCTAAATTATGGTTATGAGAAATTTCATAGTTGTCTGCACCGGGATTTACATCATCCTCGTTTTCGTTTTCGGAATCTACATTTTCTGGGCAATTGACTTCGTCAAAAGTATCCGCAGTTTCGGATAACTCGTTAACGCCAATGACACCCAATTCAGAATTAATATTCATATAAAGCACGTCAAGTACTGCTAGCTGAATGAGCAAGGCAAAGCTGATGTTCTGGCTCAATCAACCTCCCAAGTCTTTTCATTACCGATGCTCCATCGGTGGTTATACTTACAATGTCCTTTTCAAGCGAGAAAGAGAAATCGTTTAATTTATTTTTAATTAGCTCAATACACTTTTCGGCGGGAGCATTACCGTGAATACGGACCAAGCCTAATTTCCATATTTTTTCATTGGAATCTACATTTATATTTAAGAATCAACGGTTTTTGTAGAAGTCCACTCATCAAAAGTTAAACTAAATCTAATTTTATTCATTTGCTTGTTAAACAATTCGGATTTTGTTTCCTGTTGAATTTTTGCAGCATAATCCATTACAATTTTTTTATGGTGTTAGGTGATTTTGGTATTTCATTGCACGTGAATCCTTTGGCCATAAGCAATATATGAGATCATTCGAGGTGCAAAACACAGAAAATGATATACCATTTCTTGCTGAGATAAAATGGCAGGCACAGAAAAATCTTGTCTATTTTCACCAAAGAATTCTGTAATTTTGTTGGATGAACTTGAATCAGAGAAATTTTATGTAGATGGGGCACTTATCTTCCGTTTTGCTACATTTATATTGTGGATTGCTCGTAAATGGGAATGGAGCGCACTAGAAGATCCACCGCAATATTTAATTTGTTTTCCACATTTCTTGCATTCAGCTCAACTTCCAGTATTTTCTCGCAGGAAATGAGCCCCTATCGTGTACTCATCATTCTTGTCTTTTCTATGTTTTCAAAAAATTAATTTTCCATGATTTTATATTCAGTATTTTTAAACTATTTATATTACGATTAGATTATTTTGATTCAAAGAAGTATAATTTGTACGACTATCGAAATAAAAACTTGGCGAAGATCGAGAAAAATAGGCCGAAAGTACATACAGAGTCATCTCTTATAAATAAAGGAAAATATTTCAAACTCGTTTTTTTTTCAAATAAAACCGTATTTTCGGTGATTGAAAACGGAACGATAAATCGGTTAACAAGTTAATCGAATGCCTGGTTAGCAATCACTACTACTGGGTAATGTAGTATGAGCATTTAAGGAATAATTAGCGAGATTTCAACCTTGTCGGTTTAAAGAAAAGATTTAGAAAGGTCTAAGGTTATGCCTTGTTGTTGCATCGTCTCTAATCCTATTAAACCATCAAAGTATTAACGGAGTTTGAACAGGAGAAGTTCAATAGGGTCTCTTGTTCTAAATTCCATAAGTTCTGGGACAACGATTTTTTAAAAGGTTTTATTTCGACAAATTGTTTTTAAATTTCAAAAATTGTTATTTTAAGTTAGGCCTTAGACACTTTAATTAAGGAGACATTTTTAAATTTTTTACTTATTTGGTCATTTTTGCCTATAGCTCGCTCCAAACAAATTAGTTGTCGTCGGTAGACATGGCCTAAGTTTCACCTTATTCCATCAGATCATAATATACCACACCTTCCTGGTTCCACCAGATACAGATCATAACCTTATTGCAATGAATATCTCGCTTTGGTTGCGATGGACCAGCTTCATACAAGATTGGTTGTGTTTGGAATTTTCATAATAAAACCATTTTTATATCCAGGAACTATTCCATGCAAAACACCTTTTCTTATAGCATTCTGAGCAAAACACCTTTCCCCCTAGCATTTTGAACCATGCCGATTGTTTCTAAACGTTTTGCAACAGTTGATCGATCGACATTTAATACTACAGCCAATTCTGATTGTGTTTGACAAGAATCTTCAGCCAATAACGTTTCCAATTCAGCATCTTAAATTTTTTTGGGTGGTTTTTCATGCTCTTCAATCCACAATAAAAACATCATTTTAAAAACGTCGAAACCATTCTTTGCACGTTGTATTCGATGGAGCATGCTCACCGCACCTGCTGCACTTTTCTCAACCAATAAAATTATGTAATAAAACTTCCCACAAATGATGTTTATTTGGAAAAAATGTCGGCATTTTCAAGGAGTTGAAAATACTAGTTGTTTACACTTTAACCAAATGACGAATGTGAAGAAAATGCTAATCGTTTGCTAGTTTCATTAATTGTGATTGTGTTAGTGATATTACCTGAGTAAGACGGAAACAAGTTATACATTATAGTAGATTAAACAATCTTTAAGGAATTCTCGAAAAGGAGGTATCCCTAGAGATCTTAACAAAACCTCAGATATATAAGGTGTGTAAGCTAGAATCCATATCAGTTAGGCAAAATAATCAGAAGCTAGACATTTAGCGGTGGGGACAATTTATACAATTTAATATTATGACCAAATATAATAAAAATTGATAGGTCACCTGAGATATCCCCACAGATCTTAACACAACCTCAGGTATATAGGATGTTAGTTGGGAACCATGTCAGTTAGAGCAAATTATCACGAGCCTCCCATTCAGAGGTGGGAACAGTGTAGAGGTTTTTGTATTATGACCAAATATAACAAAAATTCTTAAACCACATGAGCTATCCCTAGAGATCTTAACACAACCTCTTGTGTATAGGTGTTATTGGCCTAATCATTTTTATTATATTTTGTCATAATACAAAAACCTCTTAACTGTTCCCACCCCTAGATGGCAGGCTCCTGATAATTTTTTCTAACTGACATGGTTCCCAACTAACACCCCATGTAACTGAGGTTGTGTTAAGATCTTTAGGGATATCTCAGTTGGCCTAACCATTTTTATTATATTTGGTGAGAATACAAACTTTTATTAAATGTCCCCTCCTCTGGATGGGGAGCAACCGAATATATTTTTTAACTGACAAGGCCTCAAACTAACACGCCATTTACCTGAGGTTGTGTTAAGATCTCTAGGGATATCTCATGTGGTTTAAGAATTTTTGTTATATTTGGTCAAAATACAAAAACCTCAAAACTGTTCCCACCCCTGGACGGGAGGCTCCTGATAATTTTTTCTAACTGACATGGTTCCCAACTAACACCCCATGTAACTGAGGTTGTGTTAAGATCTCTAAGGATAACTCAGTTGGCCTAATCATTTTTATTATATTTGGCCATAATACAAACTTTTATTAAACGTCCCCTCCCCTGGATGGAAAGCAACTGAACATATTTTTTAACTGACAAGGCCTCCAACTAACACCCCATATACCTGAGGTTGTGTTAAGATCTGTGGGGATATCTCAGATTTCCTTTCAATTTTTATTATATTTGGTTTTAATACTAAATTGTATGAATTGTTTCCACCCCTTAATGGGGAGCTCCTGAATATTTCTTCTAATAACTATGGACCCTTTCAAACACCTCATACACATGAGGTTGTGTTAAGATCTCTAAGGATATTTCAGTTGGCCTAGTCATTTTTATTATATTTGGTCATAATACAAACTTTTATTAAATGTCCCCTCCCCTGGATGAGGAGCAATATAAAATATTTTTTAACTGACAAGGCCTCAAACTAGCACCCCATATCCCTGAGGTTGTGTTAAGATCTCTAGGGACATCTCATGTGGTTTAAGAATTTTTCTTATAGTTGGTCATAATACAAAAACCTCTAAACTATGCCCACCCTTGGATGGGAGGCTCCTGATAATTTTTTCTAACTGACATAGTTCCCAACTAATACCTCATATACCTGAGGTTGTGTTAAGATCTCTGGGGATATCTCAGTTGGCCTATCAATTTTTATTATATTTGGTCATAATACTAAATTGTATGAATTGTTTCCACCCTTGGATGGGGAGCTCCTGAATATTTCTTCTAATAACTATGGTCCCCTGAATGATAAGCAACTGAATATATTTTTTAACTGACAAGGCCTCAAACTAACACGCCATATACCTGAGGATGTGTTATGATCTCTAGGGTTATCTCAGTATACCATTTCTAAAATATTATTTCCAAAAATAGGAGTTCCCTGGCTTTGGAGCTTGATTTTATTTTCCTAATTTTATTACACTTGGGTGCTAGTGTTTTTTCTTCGTCTGGAACAAGAAAATGAGTGCCACACCAGAAATAGCTGCTCAAGTGGTTGCACTAACTGATGCGGAGTAGACGAACTCCGTTCGTCGGGTGTAGCAGAGATACGAGATTGATATTAAGAATACGAAATTGATCCCAGACCACTGGCTAGGCTACCTTCAGTTCGCTCGAGAGCATTTGGATTTTACAGAAGAACAATGGAGAACAGTCCTGTTCTTTGACGAGTGCAGGATGTGTTTACATGGCAACAATGGACGAAGAAGAGTGTACAGAAGATCAGAAGAACAATTTTCAATATGTTGTATTGAAGAACGTGTCTCTTATGCTGGTGGATCGTGCATGTTCTGAGGCGGTATGTCACTGGAGGCGAAGACAGATCTTGTGTTCATCTCTGGAGCGAATACTGGCCGCCGATCAAGTAAAGTGACTTCTCAACGGTACATTGAGGAAATACTCGAGAACTACGTTGTACCTTTTGTCGGGTTTATTGGTGAAAACTTTCTGTTCATGCAGGGTAATCCGAGACTGCATATGGCTGGTCTAGTGTACCAGTACCTTCAAGAATTGGATGTTCCTATGATGGACGGGCCAGCTCGAAGCCTGGACCTCAATCTCATTGAACATTTATGAGACGAACAGGAAAAATGAGTTCGAGCCAAAGTTATTGTTTCAACGAGTCTCCAGGAGCTGCAATAGGCGATCGCAGATGAATGGGAGGCGATATTTCAATATTTGGTGAAAACTTTGGTGAAATCAATGAAACATTGAATGGAAGCTGTTATTCGGGCTGGGGAAGAGAATGCATCTTATTAATCAAAATATTGTTTTTGCTGATTTCCTTGTTTTAATTCGATTTTTACCAATAATTTTCATGCTGACAAATTCACAAAAAACGTGTACTTCAGATGTTGACCTCAAAATTCACTTTGTTCGCACGGTATAAGTACAAAAAAAGTACCACTGGATAGGTCCTGAAACAGACTTTGAATCTGCATCCTAGATAATTAAACAAACATTGGATTTTTGATATTTTTGAACTGATTCAAATAAATGATTTCAATAATTCTTCCTTATGTAGTTCAGTGTGTAGTGTTTGTTACTAATCTGCCTCGGATACAGATTATAGTTATTTGTGTAAAACTTTTATTAACCGCAATATTCGTGTTAGTGAATATTGATTAATGAAATGGTAAATGTATTTTAATTTCGTTCGGTTCTTTTAAAGATAACTGCAAAATAGTTAAAATAATGTTAATAAATTCAAAGTTACGTTAGTTTCCGCTTTGTACAGGTATCTTTTTGATATGCACCAACACCATGCTGTATAAACATGTGAAGTTTTTGCTAATTTTTTTACTAGTAAAACTTTAGCAGTAACTTCACGTGCATAACCAAATGTCTCATACTGCGATTGACAACTGACATCAAGTACTATAGAATACCAGTGTTGCTAATTTATAATACACGTAAGCAGTACTAGTAGCGACATCTATTGGGAAAGGGTGTAGTTATATACACGCACCCAATATATTTCATAAATCTCCCACATTCACGTCTGTTTTCATGTTTTGTTTTCATTTTAGACCTAACGTGTTTACATTTTGATTTCAGGTGGGAGCTACACTTTTATAACAAATACACTTTTTCGAGATAGGTACACTTTAGCTAAGAAATGCACCATTCAATTCGGACTTGGGATAACTTCAGTGATATGAGAATATATAGTCTTACTACTCAATATTTTTACTCAATATCTTCAGCAGAATCATCATCGCCATTGTCTTTGAGAACATTTAAAACAGGTTTAACAGGATAACTGGCTGGTGTAGTCTTATCTAGGGCTTCATTGAAAGCTGCTCTGTTTTCTCATTTGAATTTTTTGCTTGAGCGAAAAATTTTTCGACAAAGTGCGAATGGTTTGTGCCAATTGTATATACCAAAGAAGCTCCACAGTTAAATATTTTTCAAATATCAGCTGCAAATTTTTAAGTTTTTGATCACAATTTTTAACTGTTTTTTCTTACGGCTATTTTGCGACTTACGATATTCAGACATGAAATATTTGTTTACCAGTCAAAATGTGCAATACGCTAAATATACTGCAATTTCGGTGGAGGCATATTTATTGACTAATTAAAGTAAATTTGTTGAGTATCACCAGAGAAGTAAATACCATTTAATGTGAAACCAAAAACATAATAATCACTTCGCCTCATTTATCTTCGAAATATATCAACATTCCAAAATGTGTGACATGACTTACATCAGCACAAAAACAATTTTGCCCCAAATAGACTGTCAGATTTTTCTGCAGTATTAAAGCAAGACGTGCTAATGCAACGAAATTATAATCTCTTCTCGTGAAATTTGTGGACGTAAAAAATCTCGCACCCACCAGAAAAAAATGCCAAAAACTGAATAATCTATAAATTAAAAATGTTTTAACAAATTTCAGCAATTTTAAATATTCCGCAACGCACCAAAAAAAGACGGCTGTATATACATAAAATATCCAAGTGAACTGAATCGAATGCAAAAATATTATAAAGCGAACAATTGGAATTAATGTGTATTATTCCCCTCGATTAATAAAATCGAGTTGCTCTCCCCCATCCTCCCTCCATTTTAAATTACCCACATACCTATTAATTTTCTTTTTATGTTCATAGACAAAATTTGAAACGGTAACGGTATATACCGAACGATATAAACGCAAGGAATGTAATTTTTAATTTTCTCTTTAATCAAAAAAATTGGAATACGGAAAATATAAAAATTTGGGAAAAGCGTACAAAAGACTAGAGAAGGTACACCACACGGCATAATAACATTGTAAGAAATTACGTTTAAAAACGATTATTACACGCCGTATTTGCGCCTGAATGTTGATTCAAAGGGAAATTGTATGCGAAATACCTTTGCATGGAGGCGTTTAGAAAGTCAGAGTACCTCTAGAAAGTGTTGACTTAAGGCGTACGCTAAGTTGTCCCCCATGAATATTTATATACAGTGCCAGAAAAAAGCGTCATAAATATTGGAAAATTCTAAAAATGTCTACACACCGAAAAAATTCGGTGTTGTATTTTTGGAGAGAAATGGATGGCAGTCAGTATACGAAGGATAAATCTTTGTGGTGTGATAAGTGCCAATGGCTTGTTTTCTTTTATTATATGAAATGACTTTTCTTTTGTTTTTTTTTCTCGTATTCATGAACATTTATATAAAAGTGTGTGTGTATATGTATGTATGTATGTATGGTGACATTTTACTTAAGGCATTTTTCCAAAATGATATATTTACAACCCTGAAAAATAAAAAAATAACAAGGCACAGCAGCAGCAGCAGTGTAACAACAAAAAATCAAAATTTTATCATATACAGATTAAATTATTTACTGCCATTTAAAGATACAATCTAACAATTGTTTTTAAGTAATTCATGTTGTCCTCGAGGATATAGAACACGAGTTATGTTCGAAGCACACAAAAAAGCAAAAAAAAAAAAAATCTGCCAACTCTTCGGACATTATTTTCTACCAAGATCAAATTTATGTTTTACAATCAATAATCTGTATATACGCATTAATCATTACACTAACACATATATGGCACGCATCACACATATAAATAAATATGACTTGGTGTTTTATATAACTCTGGGCAAATGGGTAACCGTACATGAGAGAAACAACTGGGAAAACACTGTACGTCTATTGCCATTTCCCAACAATTACGTACGAGTATTACACACAGGACACAGCATAACGAGATAATTAGACGAATATTTGATATAGAGATAAATTAAAATGATAATACCTTAATCCGAAACCTCAATAATTAAATACTACTCGTAATACCAGACCGACAACAACAGAGACCGGTATAGAGGAGAAAACTATTATAAATGAAAATTACTTTGACAATAAAGTTTGATAGTTTTTTAATGTAAATCCATTTAGGAAAATGTATACCAAGAGTGGGAGGTTGAGGATAATAGTATGGAGGTAGGAAAAACTACTTTGTGTATAGAGATATTTGTCGGCGTTCGATGAAACTTTTATTTTATAAAAATCCGCTCGAGAAACGAATATGTACAGAGCTTGCCGTATTTTATAGTGCTTTATGGTGTATTATCGAAGTTTATAAGTTATAAGCACTGCCGCACTCTATTTATATCGAATTGAAACGATAAAAACTTTTAATATTTTTTTACTCACGCATATTTGCGCTATTTTTAAACCTTGTACTGAGTGATTTACATGCACGCTACCTGTAAATAAAATAAACAAAAGATTTTGAATTCACACGGTGATTAATGGAAGTAGACGTTTAAAAAGGATATTTTTGGCTTTCGTTTACACAATAATTTATAAAGAGATTGACTGCGCGTGAAAGTTTTGGTCTAAAATGTGTATAACGTTTAATAGTTTTATTGTGTAGATTTTTTCATCGTGACGCGTATATACATCAGCTATAAAGTTGACATTGGTTCCGTAAATTACATGTTTAAGAATTATGTCAATGTCAACGTTATTCGTAAATAATTAGTTATAAAATATACCGTCACGATGGCAATTCATTATTGGTACATAATATGCCACCTTTAGTGCCAAACACTGGCCCCTTCAAAATAAAATACAGAGAAAATTACAGCACAGATGCCATAATCAACTGAATCGGCGTTATTGTTGTGGCCAACACTCAACTTTTTTAGGACCAATGTGTATAAGCCTCGAATACACCACACTTAATTTCTAAAGCGAAAAATTGAACCTACCAAATTTCTGCTAAAAATAGCAGAAATGACAAAGTTAACTCCCGCTAAAAATTTAATCTTTATTGCAAAAATTAAAAAAGCTCCTTCGAAAGATGCCACTTCCGATACACAGAGAGATGCCGAATTTTGGTGAAATAAGTTTCGGTAAACCCATCTTCATTGGTTTAAAGTTTCATCCCAAACAATCAATCCGTATGTGCTTTACGTTGACCAAATTTTTATTGTAAAATTAGATTTTTGACAAAAATCGTCATTTCCGATCAAGTTTTGTAAAATTGAACTAAAATTAATTTAGAAACTGTTAGTTCGTAACCGTTTTTCTCGTAAATGATATACTTTGTAATATACATGGAAAAAACGAGAAAGCTCCTATAAAAGCTGTCATTTCTGGTGAAAAAACAAAAAAAGCTCCAATGGAAGCTGTCATTTCCGGTGAACCTGTTTTAACCAAAATTCACTGGGTCTGCCAATTTATGAAAAAAGTTTAACTCTATAAAGATTCATCGCGATCAATAAATCCGCCTCTGCTGTGCAGGACCGAACTTTAATGAAAAAACAGTTGTTTGTTAAAAACCGTAGTTTTCACTTAAATTTTGGAAAAATGATCTGATCCGATCTGATACGATATTGATTCAAATTTATGTTAGAACATTTTAGTTTATAGTCCTTTATCATAGCTCCTACGGAAGTTTCCACTTTCGGTGGCCAGACTTTGACTACAAAACCCTGAGACCTCCGACTTAATGAAAAAAAAACTTAAAAATGAAGCTTAGGTGTTGTATAGGTGCCGAATTTTTGTACGTTCCTTTTAAAATATTTTGCAAAAATCGAAAAGGCTCCAATGGAAGCTGTAAAAATCACTTGAATTTCTCAATTTATAGAAATAGTTTAAGTTTGAAGTTTCATCTCGATCAATCAATCCGTCTGGCCTGTACATGCCGAATTTTGTCAAAAATCGTTATTTTCGGTTAAATTTTGGAAAATAACCTGGACTGATATTGTTGCAAATTTAATTTAGAATCTTTTAGTTTTGTAATTGTTATTCTCGTAAATGATATATTCAAAATATTTGCAAAAAACGCAAAAAATTGAAACTGCCACTTCCAGTGGAAAAACGTTAAAGCTCCTATGTATGTTCTCACTTCCGGTGAACCGGAAGGCCGGAAATCACTTGAATTTCCCAATTTATAGAAATAGCTTTACTATGAAGTTTCATCCCGATCAATCCTTCTGGACTGCATGTATATGACCGAACTTTTACTGAGGAACAGTTATCAAAAATCGTCATTTCCGCTTACATTTTATAAAAAAATAATGTGAGCCGACATTGTTGCAGATTTAATTTAGAATCTTTAAGTTCATAATCGTGTTTCTCGAAAATCTTTACTCTTCAAAATATTAGCTCAAAACGAAAAATCTCTTATGAAAGCTGGGACTTTCAGTGGAACAATTTTGGCCACAAAATACTGAGATCTTAAAATCTATGAGAAAATGATGTTTCACCATGATCAGACAAGCCGTCTGGGTTGGGTTGAAACAAGGACACAGACATTTAAACTGCACGCTCAAACGCAAACACTCACAGAGCTGTCACTTTCGAGGGGCTGATTTAGGCCAAAAACGACTGGGATCTCGCAATTTATGGAGAAAGCTTATATATGAATATCTATCCCGAATAATCAATCCGTCTGGACTGTTCAGGGACCAAATTTTAACTGCAAAATAGGTTCTTGATAAAAATCGACATTTCAGCTTGAATTTTGAAATAAAATTAATTTAGAATCTGTTAGTTCATAACTATTTTTCTCGTAAAACATAAACTTTTCAAAATAAATTCAAAAATCGGAAAAGCTCCTATTGAAGCTTTCGCTTCCAGTAGAAAAACGTAAAAGCTCCTATGGAAGCTGTCACTTTCGGTAAACGGATTTCAGGCAAAATTCACTGGGACCTCCCAATTTGTGGACAAGTTTAGGTATGAAGATTCATCCCGATTAATTAGTCCATCTAGACTAGGGCTCCCCTATATCAGCCAAATTTTGGTTGAAAATCGTTTTTTTGTCAAAAAACGTCATTTACGCTTAAATTTTAGAAAACTGACCTACAAGGGGTTTGTTGTAAAATTATTCGATTTATAATTGTTTTTCTAAACTAATAAAAACCTTTTAAAATATTGGCAAAAAACAAAAAAGTTCTATCGAAGGGGTCACTTCTGGTGGACTGATTTCGGCCAAAATTCACTGGTATGTCTTAATTTATGAAAAACGCTTATTCATGAAGCGTCACCGCTATCACACAAACCATCTTGGCTGTAGAGAAGACGCACATTTAGTTTGCACGCACACCAGAGAAGGGCGTTTAAGCAACATCCACCAATTTTTACGTGATCGTAACAGGCAACGGTAGAACAGGCAAAACATTTCAGCTATCATTAATTTTGGCGACCATTTACTCACAAAATAATATTGTATTGGCCGTTGCATCTTCTGGTATTGCAGCAACTGTTTTGGATGGAAGTAGAACAGCGCACTCTGCACTCAAATTGCCATTGATTTACTGAGAAACCCACATGCAACATAAAATTCAGGAATGAGAAAAGTTTTGCAAACATGTAAACTAATTATATGGGATGAATGCGCAATGGCCCACAAAAAATCTTTGGAAGCAATCAATCGGACGCTCCAAGATTTTTAGAGGTAATACAGAGCCATTCAGAGGTGCACTCATTTTGCTGGATAGTGATTTTCGTCAGACACTACCAGTTATAACACGTTCCACACCAGCCGATGAACTAAACGCATGTCTCAAATCATGTTGAGAAAATTATATTGACCAATATGTGTCTCCAGCTACAACAAGACGAATCCGCTGCTCGACTCAGAAAAATTCCAATCGATGACACCACAAATTGCATTACCATTCCACCAGATTTTTGTACCGATACACAGACAACGGATAAGTCAGTTGATTGCGTCATGAACCAAGAAGAAGTTGTCAATTATTTGGTCGAATTCCTGAATTCACTTGATTTGCCAGGATTACCACCACACGAATTGATATTGAAAATTGGTTCACCCATCAATATGCTTCGAAAGGCTTGCAGTAAAATTTCATGTTCAATCGTTTATTGTATGATCCAACATCTTATCCTACTTTGAGAAAACCGGCGACATTACTTTGCAATTTGATGACGTGTAACCTTACGTAATGACGTCTACGTATACCATATATGTTGTTTGTTACCAATAGCATCTTTTATACCAACAAAAGTTGAAGCTAATGCCAATTGTAGCTTTGGAGCTTTTTGTTAAAGATTTAATGGTTTTTCTTTTATACGCCTAAAAGTTGACCATAAGTTACATACACGTACAGTCGTAGCAAATAGTTTGTCTGCGATATACACAGGAAAAATATTGTTCTTAAGGTATACAAACGAATGTCACCAACTGTACTAACATGTTGTTTGACAACTGTACCAATACATTTTTATTTTTATTTATTTCTTAATTAATTTACATATGGTATACAAACATGGCATCTCAATACCTCAATATTCGAGTGCTGCCATCGAATTTGATAGTATATTTCAATAATGTTGCAGAACACTGTACCTTTTTCTCTGTAACCAAATTTCTATGAAGTTGCAGCTACAGAATTTTTAAATTGTCAGAATCGGGCCATGGTGCTGACGGGCTGCGACTTGTGCGGGTGTTCGAGGCGTGCTTAAAATATAACATTTATTTTTAATAATTAATAATTTAATGGGAATGCGGCATAAAATCCATCTAAGATTTTAAGATGTTTTAAACTAAATTTACAAATTTTTAGAAGAGTATTAGCTGGCTCGGCAAACTTCGTTTTGCCCAAATTAGATTTTTTGATTGAATTCACAAATAATGATTGAAAATTATCGATCGTTAACAGATGACGCAATAATATAATTTCAATTATAGATTGAATGAAACACTTTTCGAATTCAATTGAATTCAATATTCTATATTTATACGGAAAGCTGACCCGACGTTCGTTTTATTGAACTCTAAAAAAAAGAATAAAACCATGATTGCATTCAATTTAAGGCTGCATGATACACAACATTCTATGTTTTCTGCTCCGGAGCGTAAATGAAGAGTGAGAATGGTTTCCCAACTCGGGAACACGCCCCGTGTGAAAAGCATGATATTTCCAGATTAATGCCGCACACTTCCAGCGACTGCTCTTATGGCATGTTTATGGTTATCGCAAATGCAAGTTTCACTTGGAACTGAATGCGTTTGAACTGGAACGGCAAATCGGTTCAAGTCAAGGGAATTCGCGGAATTAGGCATTTTCTCCCTTGAACGGCCCAGGTCCGGGTTCAATCAGATTTCCTTGCACAGTTTCGGGACATGAAGATTTCGTATCATAATGATGATAGATCCAACTTTAAGGTGCAAATGATGAGGCGGCGTGCCAGGCAAATCCAAAGAGGTTAGGAATTTCACTTGATAATCGACGACTTCGTCTTCATTTTCAAAGTGATCGATCGATTTATATGAACGCAATTCTCCCGGAATTTAGTTTTCAATCGTCCAATTCCAGTCATTGGCATCAATATTTTTCGCAATGTTCGGATATACATACATTAGTGATGAGTTCATTTTTTGTTGCAGTGAATTGGCAAATTTCAGATGAAATCCATATTAAACCACTGGAAGTATCTACCGGAATTTGTCCATTTCCGTTTCTGAGCATACTCAATGGAATGGTTTTCACGTATCGCCACAAATACGATGACTTGAGACATGCGTTTAATTCATCCACCGCTGTTGATTTCGAAATCAAGGGAAGTGTTTGCCGGAAGTCGCCCGCCAACAGTATAATCACGCCACCAAAGCAACGATTATTTTGCGCTTTCTATGTTCGATCGAGTTTTCAACACTGTTGCCATGGCTGATTGATTTGAAATATTTCAAACAGGATTTTCGTTGATTTGCAGGTTTAAAGGAAGCTTCAGTGCTGAATGTTCCATTCTTCCACGTTCCAACAGTGTTGCAGCAATTCTGGTATATGCGAGACCTAACGCAATGCCACTTTGAGCACGTACTGCTGCTAATATCAATGATATTAGGAACGTTTTCTCAGTTCCGCCGGGCGTATCAAGTAAAAATAGTCAACCGTTTCTATCATCGACAGCCTTCATCAGTTGATCATACGCACTCTTTTACTGTTCATTCAACAGTGGAATATTTATTTGTACTTGTTGTTGCAAAGTTGTCGCGTCGTAAGCACGCTCGCGTTCCAAGTCACGATTCAATACATCTCTGATGAGTTGGCGCTGGCATATGAATTTCAGTCAATAGTTTGCCACTCATAAGCTAACACAAATCTTCAATCAGGACGCTTCATTGTAGATGTCATCGTTCATTTGCAATTCGAAATTAACTGTCGCGACTCGAAAGCGATGCAAAATGTCTTCTGCGATATCATCTTTGTACATATCCCATAATTGAGTGGGTTTGAAGGCTGACATGTCGAAATGATCATAGCGAAAAGTATACGAACTTGATACGTCTAGCGTTTGATTCCAGTGATTGTCGTGTTCACGCAACTGTAACCGTTGTAACAGTCCGCAATGACTCAAACGAAGTTGAACCGCGCACATTAACTAAAAGCAACCGAAGGTAGAAGCAATCGTCGTTCTTTGGATGGATTGTGTAAATTACATTCCAATGCATCAGTTGAAAACACATCTGGATACCCATCTACTGGTTGCCTTGCTTTTTTGCGTAACCATTCCATCCTTTTGTAATATCGAGACATATCAAAGCAATGTTCTCGCAAATGGATCACGGCGCAAGTTGAAAAGAAACTCGTTAATGTTGTTGCTGGTAGTCTTTCCACTCACTGTGCTGCGTTCTCTGCGTTGAAATACACTCTTTGGCCATTCTCTAAATGAACCGCCAGATGCACAACAGTCGGATGACGTTCATGAATCGCAAAGAAAAATATTCTCCTGAGTGTTTCGTTGCAGTCCTTAAATCGGCCCATTTGAAACTTCCTGTTTCATCTCGTTCAACGGCAATAACGGCCATATCGCTTCCTTTGGTGACGTATTTGCAAACATACTTGCCTTAGAATGTAAATGTCTTAGAATATAAATGCCTTAGACAATATTGGCGAATATGGCACGATCGATGTGTTGTCAACCACGGTATCCGCTCCTTTCAATTTAGTGATGAATGTTCTGCCATTGTCATCTGGTGAGCGACGCCAAACCGATACAAACCGAAGTGGGATTCTGTTGTCCGTATAATCCGTGGGGTATATTGGTTCACCACTTCGTGCAACTCTGGATTTATCTCAGGATCAGGAATTTCGGCAGAAATGATGTCGATAATTGCGCACATAAGTCATCGTGTCCTGCGAGTACTCGTGCATGTGTCTGGGACTGCCAATGTATGTCGATGGCAAAATTTTGAGTCAACCAACATCTGTGATATCTGCGTCGCTTTTAAACACATCTCCATGCAGATCGCAAATTAGCCTGAGTGAATCGAATGCAATTGAGTCGTTCTGTCTCAAACTGGCCTTTTTATTTATTTCGACCCCTAAAAATTTACAATTTATGAAGTGACAATCAAAAGTGGTTTTTTTTTTGTACTAACCATTGGCCGGATTTATCATGTTGTATCTCAAGTGATATCCGTCTTCACCACGGCAGAACATAAGCGGATATTGCAGTGCGTCATACGATCGATGTGTCTCCCTTATTCGCTGTAGCGAGTTTCCAGTTCGGCTTTTTATGATTATATCACGCGATTCCAAATTTTCACCAATAACATCAATTGATATTTCACTAACTGTAGGTGCATTGTATAGTCGTATATGAGTTCCTGCTGGTCGGTTGTCCCGTGTTATGCTAATGCTGTGATCATCGGATGGCATCTGTTCCAAAGAAGTCGTAAACAGTTTGATGAGCTTATTATTTCTCTTTTCGTTGTGTTAAAGATAGCACAACGCCAATTTACTCGATCATGTAAATCTTCAAGAAAGTACATTTGCAGATATTTGTGTTCTTGATCTGGATGTGGCAAAAGCGATCCAGCAAGAAGAAAAAATTGCAAATAAATCTGTATAGTTGGAGGCAAATTATGTAATTTTGCAATAGCATTCATCATTCGTTCATTTACAGTTTCACCACCAAACGACGTCATTTGAAAACAATCGTTGTACACCTTGATGTGTTGCAAGAAATGGTTCGATTTAGGGAATTCACCGTAAAGCAGCGTGCGCAGTGGATGTGGTGGTGGAAGCAACTCTGGCAATTTCACCTTGCCGACAAACGACAGACATCTGACCGAATTGAACTGATGCGTGCACGCTGTATTGAATGTTTGGTTCATATCGAAAGGCTGCATGTTCAATGTTCACCGAAATTTGTGGTTGTCGACGTTGTCGTTCAATAGTCGCACGTTGTGATCTTGCTTTATTACTATGCCCAGCACGAACATCTCTTCTTCTCAATCGTTGTTGCTAATTGTTAGCTTCGTTGATCTTTTCTGACTGTCGCGCACGATTTTCAATCATTCTGATTCGAGCTGATTCCCTTTCAATAGCCCGTTCCTCTTCCGCTCGACGTGCTGTGATATGACCTGTTCCATGACCTCTTCTTGGCATCGTATCAAATATCGAACTGTAAATGATTCATCACTTCGATGAAAATCAGTGAAAAATGATAAAAATATCGGAAAGTCATTAAACCTTGACCGCACAGCTCAAATTATCAATTCGCAGAAAGAACAAACAATATGCTGAGCTATCAAACGGAATGACCGCCTTCAACGTTGAACCACCTGTTGAACTGTAATTGAATATAACTGAAAAACGAAATGTGGGCCTACAGCGCCACCTGTTAATAATTTTTAAACTTTTATTTTTTCCTAAACCTCCGCGTAGCAATTAGAAGCAAACGCAGAAGGAAGTATCCAATTTAATTCAGTCGTTTTCAAGTTTTAAGCATCCGAACAAACCACGATCCATTTTTATATATAGATCACTGTGGAATTGGAACGATTGACTAGACTCAATTTTACAGAGCAATTCTTGTCGGATACCTAATAAGACACTTTGTCAATATTAATTTAAGATTTAATCTAGCTCCTGGTGGATTCGTAGGGTATATATTTGTCTTAAACGTCTTACATTCAGTTTTTCAAATGGTAGCAATTTTGCGAGTAACGGAAGGCAAAATTATTTAAGTGCTGAGCATTTGTGAAAGTGAAATTTTATTCGAATTAGAGAAATAATTTTCTCATAGAAAGTAAAAGTGGGCCGTTTTGCTAAATGTTAGGCGTTATATGGCTAAATAATTATTAAGAAAACATAAATAGAACTGATAAAATTGATTTTAACTAATTTTTTACTAAATTTATTTTATTTGCAGGTAAGCTCCGTCAGATTGCCCTTACTTATTTTTAGACAGTACCTGGTAAGTAAAGATCGAAATATAAAAATCAATTTTCTTCGTCCTACCCCTGTTAACAGAACTAGCACAAAGAGTAAAAAGCTTAAGATTATTTTAATAACCTATTCCCATGGACCATGATATGCTCGTAATATCCTCACACCACAAATCGCAAATTTTGTGATAAAACAATAAACTGTCGTCTGCTTAAAACAGTAAATTAAATATTTATAAATTTGCATGACACTTCGAATTCCATAAAACTTTCTAACTTTCAACACTTTATAAAAAAAAAATAGATTAAAATTTAAAAGTCACAAATAATTTACATGTCAAATATAACTACATAAAACCACTAGATATCCACGTGACAATCTAAACCCTAGATCTCGACTGTGCACACACAAACACAATCATCCCCTAAAACTAGCAAATTTTTAAGTGCAAAAACCTCATTATGAATGTCTAGAAACTGATTAATTATTGCTACTTTTCACCAACTCTGTATACTTATTTTATTATAACATAATAGAACGTAACGAACGAAAAACTGACAACAACAACAATAGGGAAAACTAACCCGTTTTCCTTTCAGTTTTTTTGTTTTGTTTTCGTATTTAACGTTAATTCATATAATTTTTCATAAAACACTGTGTGCCAGCAGAGCAGAGCGCAGAGTAAAAATAGTTTACAGATAATTTTTCTATCATTATAACAATTATTCACCAAAAAAAAAAAAATTTGTGCTATTTCATTCATTCGTTCATTCGTTTTCTATATAATTAATTCAACATAATGCAATTCTAAAGCTATTATTTATGAAAGCTTAATCCTAACAAATAGGGAAATTTTTTTATCATTCCTATAGCAATTATGTATTATATAGCAACAGAGCACTATCACTGTATATCGGTATAAAGGTATTGGTAACCTACATGTAGACGTGATATATGCATGCATGTAGGTTGAAAAGTGCTTGAAAAATTATTTTAATTTTTTACTCTGCAACCACCTTACTAATTATCTCACATACATATTTATGTATTACGGGCGGCGCTGTACCGTGTTGAATTTTTATCTCTGTACGAGTAGCAAATGGATAATTACAATAATAATAATAATAAATGTGATAATTTCTATTAAGAGTCTTATAGTGAATAAAATTTCTTTCCATATGAACGTAATATTGCATATTTTTAAAAATTATCTTTTCAAAATCCATTAAGTATATTAAAATTTAAACTTAGTTCGTTCAATTATTAAGTAAGACCCTACAACCCCGTTAAATCCACACCAAACATACAATCAAATTATGCCAAGGCTCATGGGCCGTCTAATTAGCATAATAAGATCGGTGTCTATCTGGAACAAATCTCGAATGGCAAACGATGTTATCGATAAAACACGAAAACATTCAAATTTCACCCGCATAATATAATCAAACTAACCCGAAACTTATTCATTCATTTATTCATTATTTACAGTAACTTTGCAAACCATCCATCCCATTTTGAGCTTAAAGCTTACTTACTCGTAAAAACTCAAAGTTTTACTAACGACTAGAGCCATGAACCATCGAAATGTTTCAGTACCATCGGTCAACTTCTGACAAAGTTTTGATGTTTAATGAATGATGTATTTGTTATAACCAAATCGGCATTACCGACGTTTTGGCTAAATTTCTTCTTTACCGACATTTTTATGTGTACAATTTTCGGTGCATTTGTTGGTTAATGTGGATCTGCATTGCCGACATTTTTTGTCGGTTTACGCTAAATTACCGACAAGTTTCAACTAAAGTTCTTTGTTTAAGGAAATTTCTTTTTTTTTTTAATCCAAGGAATCTTTTCTGGGGCCAAAGCACTCCCTGCTGTTTCGCGGTTAATTTTCCCGTCTTACTTTACGCAATTCCTGCCAAATCGAAGACGTACGAGTACGGCTATAGGACCGATTTAAGTTACCATCTGCGTATTGCATAACTCCATGCCAGCCTATATTACTGGACATGGAAGCTGGGTCGGTCCATGAGTTTTGCACGCAGATACGGGGTTGTAGTTGTGTTCTTTTTAATCACAGATCGTAATCTGTTGATGAAAATTTCCTTTTGCATCCTGCTCCGATGGGAGTTCGAACCCGGTACCTCCCAATCCAAACGCCAATTAAATTTCTTGTTGACATCAGTTAAGACCTAAATTAAAATACAACTTCGCGGTCACGTCGTTAAAGTTAGCCGAAAGTTGTCAGCCGAATGTGATACAAAATCAATAATGTAGCTAGTGTCTCGACTACTTCAGATACAAATTTATAAAAACTAAAAACTAAACGACTAAATCCATGAACCATCGAAATGGTTCAGTAGCATCGGTCTGCTTCTAGCAAAGTTTTGATGTGGTAAATGTATTTGTTATAGTCAAATCTGCATTGCCGACGTTTTGGTTAAATTTCTTATTTACCGACATTTTTATATATCTGTCACTTTCGGTTCATTTATTTGCTAATGTGGATCTGCATTATCGACATTTTATATCGGTTTACGCTAGATTACCGACAAGTTTCAACTAAAGATTTTTGTTTAAGTTAAACAGTATTAACAAACAATTAAATTTCTTGTTCACATCAATTAAGACCTAAATTAAAATATACTAAAGTTATATTTTGTTGTTAAAGTTAGCCGAAAGTTGTCAGCCGAATGTAGCTAGTGTGCCGACTACTTCAGATAAAAATTTATAAAAACTTAACGTTTAAAGCGATATGTCCGGAAAAGGTCTCATTTGAATTCGTTTATCGATAGCTACCGCTGGAAAATTTTCCAGGTCAAGTTTCTTGTTGGAAGTTCGTTAAAATTGAGGGATGTTAAATAAACGGGCTAACTTGAAAAATTTGAAAAGCTAAACTTCAAAGTGTTATGACTGGAAAAAGTCTTATTTTAATCGGATCGTCGATGGTTATCGCCGTAAATTTTTCAGGTCAGGTTTTTTGTTGGGAATTTTGGGAAAAACGGGAGTGTGAGCATTTAAATCGGATTGTCGACGGTTATCGCTGACAATTTTCCAGGTGAAGTTTCATGTTCGAAAGGAGGTTCGAAAGGGAGTTCGAAAAAATTGAGGGATGCGAAATACAGGGACAATTCAAACTTCAAATATTTGTAAAAACTTAACGTTTCAAGTGTTATGTCTGGGCAAGATCTCATTTGAATCGGTTCGTCGATGGTTAGGGCAGAATAATTTTTCAGGTCAAGTTTCAGTTGGGAGTTCGGAAAAAAACGAGGGGGGTAAGATGCACTTGCCAAATTCAATAATTTGTAAATTCATAACGTTCGAAGCGTTATGTATGGTAAAAGGTCTTATTTGAATCAGTTTGTCGACAATTTTTGGTTTTCATTTTTTGTGGGTCGAGGAAAGCATATAGGGTTATTTCCAATAAAATAAAAATGCACTAGGCAACACTAACCTGTACATAACTCATTTTCTCTTGTGTGAAGTATAATTGAAGAGCTCAATTAGCGATTCCATCTTTTCGGATGATTTCTGTTACACATATTTACTTTCCTTAGTTTATTTCTTCTCCATGACTACAGATGTTTCAGAGAATAAACATTTGATTCACGCGGTTTACGCTTTTTTTGTTTTCTTAATTTGTGCGAACTTTTAAACTTTTTTTTAATGAGTATAACCTATGGGGCTACATCAAAGTCCAATATTGAGTTTGAGAACCTCTACACCTCAAGTGTCGAGGATTTAAATCAGATATCATTTCGGGTTCTGACAGTACTCTTCTTAACCCCGAAGTTGAAAGAAAGCACCAACATTTGCAAAACAGTCTTTCACATATGCAACTCGGCGCTACTGCGGAAAAGGTAGGCAACTCCTCTTCTGTGGTCACGCGTAGGCGCTCCGAGTTCCATCTGGTACCGCACCAGCTGAAAAAGTGACAGCTGAAAAACCGGGCTCTTATGCACTAGCTACCTCTGATCTGGTGTGATGGACGTGCTTAACGAGAAAATTATCCAGATATTTTGCTGGATAAAGCCAAGCTTGAAGCTTTCCAAATGGTACTGCACCGTAGTGTTAAACTCAGTGAAAATGTTGAACTTTTTCCGGTTTTGCTAGAGGATGTTAACAGAAAATATCTTTATCTTTAAATACACTAACGATGAGACGTATAAGTGATTCTGTGATGCAGTATTAAAAATCACCAATATCTGGAGTGTTTGTCAACTCTCTGTGGGTGATCCTCCAAAACATTTGTTAATATATACTGTGGTCCCTTGTCTTCCAGAGGATCCCAGTATAGCGTTAACCAACATTGGTGTCGACCAAAGAATGGAAAGTCGTCTGCTGGTTCCAGGCTCTCGCTGCAATATGTACAGGATCTTCTTTCTGATCATCTCTGATCTAAGGTTCGTGTCTTTGTAGCTCTTTCGTCGTATGCTGGTATCCTGTGATGATGTCAATACTAAATATAAAACAGATCAATTTACATCATATAGCAACTCAGCTTCTTTTGAGCTTAAGTTTCCGCTTGCTGTCTCACATACATATTTATCTCTAATTCAGGAATCTCATCTTCTTGATCGTTCTGTTTCTGGATTTTATCTACTTGTTGGCAGAATCCTTATAAGCGTTCAGTTGCGAAAATTAGAGCTTGTACTTTTATTTCCCATAATATTAATGCAAACACAGGTGATAGCATCTGTCAATCTACCTTATGGTTCTATTTCACCTCCGTCTTCGGAAGAATTTACGAATCATATCTTGTGGAGTAAGAACAGGCTAGTGACAAGCTGCGCTCTTCACTCTTTATGGGGCAGCACAAATATTAACAAATGGAGAATTTTCCCTGTTTAATTACTCTATCTAAGTACTTTTGAGCTTGAAATTCTCAATGTAGGTTATGAGCCGACGCGTGACATTCTCACTTCTGGCCACAGATGTATCTTCTTCTCTTAAACCTTACCGCAATAAGAAGTTAACCGACTGGGATTCATTCCTTCTCGAGCTCGACCCTAGGCTTATGCCACTCAGTGAATCACTTCAAGACATTGAATTGATTACCAAATAAAAGAATCAGAATAAACCTTTTTGGTGTTCTGGTCTTAAAACACAAGATTAAACCTAAAAGGTCTGCTCTTCAGAATGATTGAGATAATTTTGTTTTAGCAAAATGTATGTGTTTCTCAAAATGTATTAGGTGTGCGATGTGGGCGAGCGTTTTGATCAATTGGGATCAATCCATGGTTTTCTGCGTTTAGGATTGTTACACAAAATCCATTTTTTCATCACTCGTAACGATTTTGTGCAAAAAATTCTTTCTTTTGTGCCGAGAAAGCAAATTCATGCAGATGTCAATTCGTTGGTTTTCTTCCGTTAGTTTATGAGGAACCCATTTTCTCTTCTTCTGTATTTTCCCCATTTCATGCAATCTCTTTTTGAGTATGACACGGATTTCCATCCAATAAAACTTTAAGTTATTCGTCTTCAAATTGTTTTACTGCACCTGGAAGTGGATCGTCCTCAAGACTGAAATTGGTATCACGAAACCTTGCAAACCACCTTTTTACTGTTGAATGACTCACAGAATGTTCACTCAAAGTCATTTGCAAAGAATGCAATGACGAAAATGGTACTTATCAACATCCATCTCTGAAAATTGATGCATTCGGAACGGCAGCTATATTTATCTAAAATGGCGGGCGATTTGGATGCGTTCTACTATATTTTAATGCAACCAAATTTCGTTTAATATCTGCTCTCTGAACTTCTTAGAATACATTTTGTGAAGAAATTAACAGTCTTCCTGGTATCGCCAGACTGCAAAAGGACTCTAGTCAAAAATGATTCCTGCAGGTCTAATGTTCTGCGACTTCCTGACCTCCTACAGTAAGGAAATTGGAAAGTTACTGTCTTCAGTTCATTTTCCTGGATGCAACATTATCGGCTCTGATCCTGTTGCGTCCGAGAATCTGTACGGTATGTTTCACTCTCCCGAGTGCTCCTGATGGGATCTTCCCTGCTGAATTTCTTCTCAAGCATGCATTGCTTTTGAGACAGTTCTACAATCGTCCTCAACCTTTTTGAAAACTATGGAAAGGAGCGTCGAGCATGCAGCATGCTTACAGAGCTAAACGAGAACATAATGATTTGGAAGATGGTCGTGACTTCGAGTACCTTCTTTTATAAAGAAATAGGAGTAGCGAGACGATTTCTGTAACAGCTCCGGTGATAATAAAGGATTTAATTTTTTTAATAATTCGAACGCGTAAAATAATGTACCTCCTACAGAAATTAAATTTGCATCCTGCTTACTTAATTCTCCAACAGCAATCTTTAGGCGCTCAAGAGTACTTAAAACTTCGGTTCAAATTGCCGTTTGGCTATCGAAAATTCGTTCAACTTCAAGTTTATTCAGCGCAGAATGTATATGCGGATATAGATTCAAAAAACGGTTGACGGCCGTTACTAGAGTATTCCAACGTGCCTTGCAGTCCAGAAGGACCTTAAATACCTTTCTTTTTGCCAGTATTTCTTGATTTAAAATTTCAATCCGAATTGCCGATCTTTTGAGCAATTTTATGTTTTATTTCATGTTGTCTATGCTTCCTTAATATTAGAGTGTTTCTCCTCGACTGCATCTCCATCGCTGAAACTAAAGAAGTCATCTCTCTTCAAAAAGACTATCTGTTTCAGTTTTGATATACGAATTATATATATAATTGTAAACACGGTCAAATGCATGGCGTGGTTGTATCATAGGTACCTTTCATTATTAAACATGATCGACATTGAAAGCTTTATGTGGAACTGTGGTGTATTGAAAAGGGTTTGCACGTTAAGCCGTCTAAAAGCAGTTTACTGTGTCTTCACGAGAGGAAACAATATTGCTGAACTGGCGCTGCTTCTTTATTTGGAAACGGATATCGTCAAACATATTTGGTTATCTTGGACAGTAAACTTTACTGAGGAAGAGCACTTGGGAAATCCTGGGGACTGACTTCCAAAATGCTGATGTTCATTTATAAGTCGGTGGTTCCGGCAGTCAACTCCAATTCTTGCTTTGCGGACCATTTTGTTCCTGCCCTCGCTGAAATTTGTAATTCTAGGAACAGCTTGTTCCACTAGTGTTGACTGAGATGCATTGGAGCCTGGAACACTCTAGGCTCGATCTTTACCAGAAATCGACATGGTTAATGACAAATTGTTGTTTAAATTTTGCTTCGACAAGGCCTCGGTAGTTTACGCGTCGAGGGGCTGATGGTTGTCTCAGAATTTTCACTTGATATTAGATCAACTAGTGGTTTGGATACATACTGCCCAGTATTTCAGGCGGAGTTGATAGCAATTACACTTTGTGCGATTGATGCTTCTATGCTCGCTTTCTCGGACAAAAATATTATTCTATATAAAGATAGTAAAGCTGTCATTAGCACCTTGGAAAATCCTCGGACCTTTTCCAAGTTGGTCAAGAACTGCAAACATTTCATTATCCTTATCAGTTCTAATAATAACATTACGGTCAAGTGAGTTCCGCCTATTTGTTTTATTGAAGGTAATATGAATGCTGACATTTTGAAACCCTTAAACTTCACTACTTCACATACTGGTCAATATTCTGGCAGGTCATGGCCGCTCCAATCGTCATTTACAACAAATGGGAATGTTCACGACTCCCTGCAGTTTTTTAATTGTTGATCTTTTATTATAGTTCAGAGCGCCATTGCAACTTGGGTTAGAGTCCTCGGAACCGCGGAACCTTTCTGGATTAAATAAATAACTGAGTATTTTTGTTGTTTCACTTTTTTCATGTTTATTAAACATATGTAGGCCCTAAAGAATTACATAATTCAACAGCTTAGCAAAGAATTTCAATAAATTGATACAACTGGGACATACAATAACTGAATCTCGTCATTTACTATAAAACCTCATGTCCAAAGATCATTAAAATAAATCCTTACGTGTAATCTAAATCTTTAAAATAGAAAGACGGAAAAAATTAATTCGAAAAATACTTATATTATAAGCTTTTTAAAGTCTTTCGTTTCGATTTTTGATTTAAAACTTCTTAAGTAACAACAACAACAACAACAACAATAAATTAAAAATTTAGAAAATAAAAAAAAATAGAAAATGTACAAGATCTGTATAATTTTTATTTTTTCACTTCTTGTTGTGTACTTCTTCATCTTATTACTATTATGATGATGATTATTTTGCACCTACCTACCGATCCACCTATAAGGCGCACATATACAGAGACCGAGGTGTACAGGACGAAGACCAGCAAAAAAAGCTTATATTGTCCATTTATATACCTAGATTTCGCCTTGGATTAAAATTTTCTTATACACAACGAGCAGAAAAAAAATCATTTTTTTCCGTTTTCCTCTTTTTCTGGTGTGCTATGCTGCGACACAAACCAGTATATGTGTATTATGTGACAGCGACGAGATGCAGAAGACGATGAAGAAGTACACAGAAAACGGCGAAGGGAGAAAAAAAATTATTGTGAGCCTCAAAACAATTCAATTCTAAAAGAAGCGTGAACGACAAAATTAAAAAAAGAATATTGCAAAAAAAGGAAAAAAGCAACTACCCACTGATTTAAAATTAAAAAAAAAATTAACATCACCACCGAGCGAACGATCCACAAAGATAACAACAAAAACAACAACGATAACGACGGCACAGAAAAAGCTTTCAAAGCGCCTATTTAAACTTTTCCTCTTTTCTTTCATTTTTTGTTTAACTGTATTTTATTTATTTAACATATTCATGATTTTCAGTTGCATATTTCATAAAGCAAGTGTTTACAATTTTAATGAAGATTGTATTGAAAAACTTTTTGTGCTGCTAGTTATTTCGAAAAAAGCAAACCAAGTCAGAAAAAAGTCCAAATTTAAAAAGCTCTGTGTGAAAAAATACAGGAAATGAATGCCTAAATACAAAAATACAAAAAAATGTTATATGCAAAAAAAATAAATCAATATATTACAGGACTTATGTATATTACACAGCATGTATGTGCAAAATTAGTATTTTAACTATTTTTGTTTTGTAAAAATAGCAGAAAATGTAAGATGCCATTTTTCCCTGTGTAGTAGTAGATTTTTTGCAATCACATACAGCACGAACACAACGAGAACCAAATATAAAAAAAGCTCAATGTGGATATAAAAGCAACAAAACCATATTTGCTCCTTTCCCCATGCAACAAAAAAAAAAAGCTAAACGGAATAAAGAAAATCCATCTAGACTCATACGCGCGCATTTCCATATAAGCTATTAACCCCTCGCCAAAACACACAACAACACAAAACGTTCAATAAAACGTATCTATGTATGTATGTGTAGTCTTTCTTTAAATTCAATAGATAATATTGTATGTATGCATGTGCACATATTACAGTAGTGGATATAAATATAACATCATCACGATGGAAAATGGATTAAGCATAATACGATTTTTGGGCTTTACATGAATGATTGATTTTCCTCCTATATACAGAGTTATTCTTTAGTTTGTTGTTTAACGATAATCTACGTGTGGATCAGAATAGCGATAAATTGGCTTTCGTTTGTCAGAAGCAGTTGTGTTCATTATTTGCTGTAAATCAGGAAAACAATTTATGGATGTAGTGTTGCACATTCAGTAGGTAATTAGCTCAATGAACTGGTTTGTCCGGTCCGGTTTAGTGAGACATGGGTGACATTTCGTCAAGCTCATTTTACAAAGTTTTTATATGTAATATTAAAAATGTAATTTACCAGTGAAATGGAGGCGCTTTTCGCGCCAAGAGCAAATAAGTTTTCGCTCTTCGATGACGAGGCTATCGCGCCTTTTTTCAAATTTTCTCGGTGTTCCTAATAATCTGGTTAATTTTCAACGTTTTTCTTTCTACAAAGTCGTTTTCTTTATTACTCGTCTTTAATACGAGTAATAAATTACAGCCTCAACAACATTTTAAAATTTTCTCTGCTGCAAGAGCTTTAGATAAGATAACCATCTGACTACAGGTCTTGAATAACGTCGCCGTAAATCCATAATAATCGAGATTATCTTATCTCGTGATCCATCCACAATCTGCGTACAACTACCTCGAACTATTTTAACAAACATGGAACTTGGGAAGATACTTTAACAGATAAGCGTTATATTTTGTGAGAATGTCATGAGTGTGTAGTGTATTTAAATGCCTAATGAAAGCGGATAAATACGATGGAATACACTTTGACAGATTCCCAGTTTTTCCAAAAAGGTGTTCAAACAATAAAATTCTGGCTGAGAAACGGCAGAGAGCATGGTTGAAGGCGATTAGTTGGAAAGATTTAAAAGTTTCAGCCTTAAAATACTCTTCTGCTTGCTCCAAACATTTCGTATGCGGAAAATCTGCAAAATTATCTGATCATTTAAACCCTGACTCGATTCCATCTATACATTTGGGTTATAAGACAAATTCATAAATTAGTACAGGCAGATTTGAGCGAATGAAGAAAATGGCAGCATTAAATTTAAAGAACGAAAACGAGAATACAAAAGCGAAAAATACGCACGATCTGGAACTGCAACCTACAATTTTGGAAGAGATAAATGAAATCCAAATAAAGATTCTTGACGTAGCATGCCAAACAGAACTGGGCCAGAACCAAAACAACGTTGAATGACCTTAGAAATAGTCCCAAGAAAACAAAATATTTTACTGGATTCGATGATTTTGATACAGTCGAAATTGTATTTAAAGGTATCGAAAATTTTCTTACTGTTAATTTCAGTGGCAAAATGACCAATTTCAACGTGTTTTTTATGACATTTGTGAAACTCAGACTAGATTTGCCTTTTACGTATCTAGCATTTCTTTTTAAATTTTCAGGGAACTCTCTCCAGGGAGCTAACAAAGCTCAAATTAACACCTTTTCATCATACAAACATCATCAAACCTTAAAGTACCTCATTTGTGTCTCATCCTTTGGTAGTATCGCTTTTATATCGAAAGGTTATGGCAGCGACAAATTTGTGTTTGAGACCTGTGGAGTCTTGGATTTAATTAGTGAAGGAGATGTTATTCTGGCGGATCGAGGATTTTTAATCGAAAGTGCTATTAACAAGAAAAATGCTAGATTAATTATGTCTGCTTTCCACAGGAAACTTGAGCGCATTATCGGTGTTTTAACCGACAACCGATTACGGGTATTTGCAAGAAAATTAATGAAATCATGTATTTCGATTATATAGTTAAAATAGCTTGGGCAGTTCTCAATTTGAACCCATTAAATACCATCAATACCCTCAATTTGAACCCATAACCCCCCCCCCCAATCAATCTGAAATTAAATTATTTTATATAAAACTAAATTGCATAAAATCACATAATGAAAAAATTTAATCAGCCGGTTTATATTATAATATTATCTGTTATTGCTTATTTGTGTAATATTTCCCAAGTAGTTCTGGAAAATATATTTTACAAAAATTCTATCTGCCTTTTCGATCTTGTCTTCCACGAATTTTTGGTCAGCCGCGACTTTAATTAGAAGTTTTGCTTTTCGCGAGTAAATAAAAAAGATAACAAAATCACTTTTAAGGATGTAACCTTGAATTTGCACCTGATAATAATATTCATGTTAGTGAACCATAGAATAAGTTTAGTCACTGTTTAAAACAACGAGGCAAGTTTTTCTACCGATGTACGTGGAAAGGTCACCGTCTCTCAAACTGTATGGGCACTTGACTTCAACCGGCATAACGCCACAGCAGCTGCAGCTCCAAATTCCATCTGGTGATGCGGCATAAAATACTTTATCTTTCCATATAATTAAACCCGTTGGTAAAATTTGTAAGTTGTTATGTGCTACTTTGGAAAGCGTTGGTAAAGATTTTAGGGCCTCCTTTTCTAGTCTGTGTCCATAAGAAATCGCTGTTGTGCTAACAAAATCAGATGGGTAACATCCGGTTTTTAGAAGACCCGACACACTCGTTTAAATATGGAAGCAGTGATACGACCTAATCTTAATTTATGCCAGTAATCTGCTTTTGCTTGGCGTTGGGTTGCTTGTTGAATCCGATTTATGTTCTCCTCGTCCATTTGAAAATAATCGATATCATACCAATAAGTTGATCGAGTGATTTATTTTCATTGTCGCTGCTCAATAAATTGGCCAAATAAATATCCAACAAATTGTCCAAATCGAAATCACCTTTAGTGTTAAATGTTGCAGGCAGAAAATCATCTAAATTATATTTTTCAATATCGTTGACACAAGCTCTTTTTATTTGATCGCTTACTGACTAATCAATAATTTCATTACACAGGTATAAAGCCGGTTTGCCTTATGGAACCATCCAGTATGCCTTCACGGCAGTCACAGATTTCTGAAAATTATTTAGATTTATTTAGTAAAATGCGCTTGTATACTTCATGCAAAGCAAACAATATGGCACCAATATGGGAACAACACTCTCTTAATTCTGCCACACAAGTACAGTGCCCATTATGGATAAAGCCCGAATCATCATGGTGGATCCATTTTTTTAATGGTGGTGAATTTAATGACGGAATGAAGCACCTGTTCAAAATAGATTTGAAATTATTATTTTTAAATATATTATTTTCGTAAAGAACTTACTTTGCCAAACACAATGTTTGCATTTTGATGCTTTTTACCAGCTAAATTTTAAACCCAACCGTTTTTATAAAGCTTGTAGGCCTCTAAATACTTGAAGGCTTTAAGTTCGTCTGCTGTGCAATAAGAATTCTTATTTACAAGATATACATAAATCTCGTCTCTCAGATCCCGAAAGGCTCATGCCATATTTAGATAATACGGCGATCCTCCTATTATCATCCATTTGTATACATTTACAGAAAACTAGTCCAAATATATTAATTTCTTCTGGGAACTTAATAAAACACTCTTTTCTACTTACTTTCCGAGATACAATCACATATTATCTCTAATTAATTAAATATCACAAAAAACCACACAGCTCAAAAAGTTTGTTTGTCCTACACCTTCATAAAATGTCACTTTTTATTTGTCAAAATTTTTAGAGGAAAAAGGTCTATCGCACAACCATTCATCAGTCATGAATCGTTGTTTGATTTTGTTTTCGTAAAAGGGGTCGACGTTACCCGATAGATGTCACCTCTGAGTAGTGTCTGGCTCTCGGGATTTCCCGAATTCCGGGAAATCTAAAATTATATTTTTTTAGCTATTAAATGGCCATATCACAATATATAGAGTTTGTTTGTATGGAGGCCTATAAAACGTAAACACTACGAAAAGTCTTATAGGCCTGCATACATACAAACCGTAGTCTTTTTATTTGCCTTCGAGTTGGCCGAATATATACGCAATGCTATTTGTTTACATTTTTAATCATTTTTTTAATTTGAATAACTAAAAGTAGTACTGGTAGCTAAATATTTAACTTCTATACATTATATACGTGCCGCATATTACTGAAAAGGTCTTGAAGAATAACATAAATTTAGGTGAAGCAACAAAAACTACCGTTGTTGCGCTTGGATCAGTTGCATTTTTTTCATTTCCATATAATATGTGGAATATCATTTGAACAGTCTTGGAAAACAGCAATTTTTTATCAGCGCTTTAGTTGATAAATCCAACGTTTGGACACTGGTAAGTAATTATTGATTTATTACAGAATACAAGTGTGATATCATTGGAAAGATTTTGAGGAATATCGCAAATTAACTTCGGGCTGTAAAACTAAGTTATTGAAATCCTTAAGAAAATTATCAAAAATCACCCTGGTTCAAAACCACTTTTCCTGACATTTCAAGGTCCCAGATCCCAAAAATGAAAACAAATAACTTTCTTTGTCCGCCTAAATGTCTGATATTGATGTACAGATGATATCTCAAGAACGGCTTAAGCGATTGCAATTTTTTCTAATCTTATCAATACCATGATAATGCTTTACAATTTCCCCATATACTCGTGTAGTGAATCGTTTGAAAGGTCTAAGATCAGGCAACAATTAAAGCATAACTTTAGTTAACAAATCCATCGTTTTCGCGCTGGACGCTCGTTCTTCGTTTATTATAGAATATATACTTGTCTATCGTTGAAAATGCCTTGAAGAATGGCGTAAAATTTTCTAAAGCACCGTAGTTTTCAAAACTACCGTTGTAACACAAAAGTCCTGAAGAACGTCCCAAATTTATGTGAAGCCTATTAGTCCGAATTACCATTTTGGCGCCGATTACAGATAATGTTCTTCTCATTCTGATACGATCATGTGGCATATCGTCTTCAAGATTTTGAACGATGGTACATATTTTTCTCAGAAATTCATTTCACAAATTCAGCGTTTTGGCGCTGGTAGCAAATAATTTATTTGGTAGTTAATGCATGTTAGTATAATTTTTACTTTTAATGAGTTTTATTGTTGTATTGTTGCATGTTAGTACTCAAAACTACCATTGAGGTGCTAGAAGCAGCTGTATTCATCGCATTTCTGACATTTCTGGCTTAGTGCAATGGAAATTTTAGTCTTAGGAAAGTTTTTAAGCATTTGACTTAATGTTTCTTACCAAATTTTAAGCAAATCAAAACTGTTTTTATTTTTCGATTCATTTTTTATCATGAAAATCAATTTTCTAACTTGAAATTTGCGATGTCAATTTCCAGCGCCATTATTTTCTGGGAAATGGCTTTGGTTTGGATCGATCATCAGATTCCGATGGCTGTTGCGGCTATTAAAAACTGCGATAACCACTCATTTCAGGGTTTTTGAGTGCAACTCAGTCAAGTCATATTCCAGCAATTCTTTAACGAAGTGTTAAAAGAGGACTTCGTCCATTATTATATTAGAGTTATCATCATTGCGCGCAGCTTCGAGAGTAAACACAGCATACGCCAATGCATTTTCGGCATAAAATAACTCGAGTTCTTCATTCACACAATTACGAAAGAGGATGTCCTCCCGTAAAAAGATTCGTTCGTGTATGTGTTCTACTAGCTTATCACATCCCGACCTCCGTGCCACGCAAAACCTTACTGCTTCGTAATACTTCTGGCCAACAAATTTATGAATGGATCTTTTTATTTTAACGATAGCCGACCGACTTACTCATTGATCAGAAACTTATTAAATCCGAGGAATGACTACGATCCAAATTAGTGTCTTCCCATCCTTCAAATTCAAATGCTACTGTTTTTGATCCAGAAGGGGAGTTATGTGGCGACTTAAACACGAATAAACTTTTCGCTTCATGACAGTCCTCGTAACAAAATGTTGTGTGTACACATGTATTAACCGTGCTACTCAGGGTTCATATCTCTGTTTAGTTGCTGATGTTGGAATACTAATTTACGACTGTATCCTCCTTGCTCCTCTTGATTGGATGGTTTGAATCGCTTTGGTCGATACGCTGTTTAACAGGAATATACAACCGTCAGTTGGTGCATAATCGCAATCCTTGTTTAGTTTATCCAATATTGGGACTGCACAATCCATACCCCTGTAAAGAACGTGCTCGAAAAGGTTACACTATGTGAAGGGAGACAATACCAAAACTTACATGCATAATACCTTCGTAGTTGAACCAACATGTCCTGCAGATCACCGTATAGTCTTGTGTCTGTAGGTAAACGAGTGAATTGATTGTGGTTAGGAATGATTACTGAATGGTTTCCTGTGCACGGTAAATTTAATTTGTAGAGTCGCCCTCCGACATGTGGTAGACTGTTACTGTTGACCAAAAATTGTTTGCAACCAAAGTAAACTTGTGTCTAAAAATTGTTCTGCAAATTTTCATTCGGATGCTGCGTCAGTGAAGTGGGGTTATATAGACGAGCTTTGACTAGGATTCTCCAGCAATCAAAAATAATCCGATTACCTCAATAGGTGGATTGGTGAAAACGAACGGCTATTTCTTATGTTCATTTGGTTATTGTGCAAATAGTCCATGTCGAACTAATGTTACATGCAAAACAATCGACAGGTTGTATGTAGTGAAATGCACGGGGTTAATTACTCGTTGAGTTGGCAATAATACTCGCAGAATATTTTATGTATTTCGTTGTTGAGCTGTTGGCTAATCGATAATCATTTTCGTAATTTGACACATACATGGGCATGAGCACGATTATCGATAAATATCGAGAATCGAGAGTGTAGGTGGCGAAATAGTTATTTTCAGCAAAACGAGTAGCGCGATGTATACATATTTTTGATGCAAAGAATGCCACGAGGGAATGCCACGTAATTTCCCTCGTGGATCAAAAACCGAAGTGTTTTAAATTAACCACAGGTCTACCACAAGTATTCCATATGCTGGTTTCAACCTGTTGTTGTCATTGATTATTGATTTTTCGTCAACAACCACAACAAAGAATTTGCACAATTTTAATGGATAATAATACCCCATCCCATATTATTTGATCGGTAGAGCGTTGAATCGTCTTTTACGTACACCAGAGGGAGGTTTGTCAGCTCATATGATTACTCTGTGATCATCTAATAGCATTTGCTTAGATGCAGTTCTGGATAAATTTACCAGATGATTAAATTCAAGGAATAAAATCAATAAACTCATTTTATTTCACGTTTTGTTCCGACACAACGTTGATTAGCCTCCATCATATCACTGCCCATAAAAAAAATTTAAAAACTGGAGACGTCAGGAAGAGGAAGAAGTGGTCCCAATTTATGATAAACTTGTGCTTGTAACGGGTGATTTTTTAAGAGCTTGAGAACTTTTTTTTAAAAAAAAACGCATAAAATTTGCAAAATCTCATCGGTTCTTTATTTGAAACGTTAGATTGGTCCATGACATTTACTTTTTGAAGATAATTTCATTTAAATGTTGACCGCGGCTGCGTCTTAGGTGGTCCATTCGGAAAGTCCAATTTTGGGCAACTTTTTCGAGCATTTCGGCCGGAATAGCCCGAATTTCTTCGGAAATGTTGTCTTCCAAAACTGGAATAGTTGCTGGCTTATTTCTGTAGACTTTAGACTTGACGTAGCCCCACCAAAAATAGTCTAAAGGCGTCAAATCGCATGATCTTGGTGCCCAACTTACCGGGCCATTTCTTGAGATGAATTGTTCTCCGAAGTTTTCCCTCAAAATGGCCATAGAATCGCGAGCTGTGTGGCATGTAGCGCCATCTTGTTGAAACCACATGTCAACTAAGTTCAGTTCTTCCATTTTTGGCAACAAAAAGTTTGTTAGCATCGAACGATAGCGATCGCCATTCACCGTAACGTTGCGTCCAACAGCATCTTTGAAAAAATACGGTCCAATGATTCCACCAGCGTACAAACCACACCAAACAGTGCATTTTTCGGGATGCATGGGCAGTTCTTGAACGGCTTCTGGTTGCTCTTCACTCCAAATGCGGCAATTTTGCTTATTTACGTAGCCATTCAACCAGAAATGAGCCTCATCGCTGAACAAAATTTGTCGATAAAAAAGCGGATTTTCTGCCAACTTTTCTAGGGCCCATTCACTGAAAATTCGACGTTGTGGCAGATCGTTCGGCTTCAGTTCTTGCAGGAGCTGTATTTTATACGGTTTTACACCAAGATCTTTGCGTAAAATCTTCCATGTCGTCGAATAACACAAACCCAATTGCTGCGAACGGCGACGAATCGACATTTCACGGTCTTCAGCAACACTCTCAGAAACAGACGCAATATTCTCTTCTGTACGCACTGTACGCATTCGTGTGGTTGGTTTAATGTCCAATAAAGTAAACTGAGTGCGAAACTTGGTCACAATCGCATTAATTGTTTGCTCACTTGGTCGATTATGTAGACCATAAATCGGACGTAAATCGCGAAACACTTTTCGAACCGAACACTGATTTTTGTAATATAATTCAATTATTTGCAAGCGTTGCTCGTTAGTAAGTCTATTCATTATGAAATGTCAAAGCATACTGAGCATCTTTCTCTTTGACACCTTGTCTGAAATCCCGCGTGATCTGTCAAATACTAATGCATGAAAATCCTAACCACAAAAAAATCACCCTTTACTTTAAACGTAGTCGTGAAACCTCCATCGATAACAATTTGTGTTGCTCCAAAAGATCTATAATTTATCTGGAGATTTCAGTAGTTCCGGAGAAGTATGCTAAAATATGTTCAGGTCGATTACTTAGTGGTTGCAATTTGACTTTTGCATTCGAACAACACATTCCAGTCGGTTCATTGTGTAAAGCATGGCAATTCATACAAATTTTATCTATTTGCCAAATCGAAACATTAGACTACATGATATAATCATCGTCTTTCTCGTAATTAAATTCTGCTAACTTTAAATTAGTTCTGAAATTTTCTATTAATCGGCCATATGGTAAGCGATAGTTTTGCAGCCGTGTCTCACTCTGTTCACTTGTTTCAACAGCTATAGAAGTAGACGTTCTGCTTCGATCGTTTTTATTTCAGCTCTCGAAGTAGACGCTCTTTTCGACGGATCGATTCAATTGGTTGATAATGCAATTCATCTCGTACAATATTTCAGAGTGAACAGTATTCTCTTTTATATGGGGCTTAATATATTTAAGAGGCGGAGTAACGACCATTCAAATTATTATAAAATATAATTTCTTGATTGCGGTCACCACTCATGCGTCGTAAATTCGATTTAATGGAGGCAGACGTGAAGAAATTTCTGCGATTAATTTAAAAAAAAAAATTTAAAATAACCTAATCCCAGATGTTTGGTATAACATTCCTTTTCAACGTTTGAATCCGATTGGATTAATTATATGGAAACCTATAAGAAGGGTCGCCTTGGTCTAGGGAACGGATCCCTCGGACTCGAGCATATCACTAATTTCATAAAATCCCTTTCCTAAACTCATTCCCGTGCAAACATTTAAATTTTCAAAAAAAAATTGCACTGAGGCGTCTATATCCCCAAGTCCAGCCCCTCCACAAACATCGTAAGGTTGGTTCTGAACCTGCAACTTATACGTGGTAAAAACTTTATGGTGATCCGTTGAGCGGCTGAAACGCCCATTCGGAATAAACAGACATTTCTCGAAAGACAATCATATGTGAACACTTAGACTTAAGTGCCCGCTCGTTTAATAATATTATGAAAACCTGCTCATTTTGATATAAAATGTCCATGCATTTGAATACGATTGGATGAATTATGTGGAAACCTATAAGAAGGGGCCCCCTTGATCCAGGGGACAAACCTCTCGAATTCGAGCATGTTAATACTTTCCTATAACCCCTTACCTCTTAACACGAAAAAATTTGTGAAACTTGTCTCTTGCACTGCTAAAACCCGACTGTCATGATATTCAGTTTTTCTTCCAAATTTCGACCTACTGGTTTTTTATGCTACTGAAGTTAGCAAAAAATTTCAGCCGAAAAAAAGTTTTCATTATCAATATATTTTGTATCAGGAGCGAGTACCAAAATCTAATGATGTTAGCCGAAAATTATTGCAGAAAAAAATTTGTTAGTCAATTTTTTATTGAAGAAATTGATTTCAAATTAATTTCACATTAATCGCGTTGATTTAGTGACGTATATCTCGTGATGTATTAGTCATGTACTGAGCAATTAGTTTGTCATTGTTTTGATTGATCGATTCAGTTGCGAGTTATAGCGTGTCAAGGATGGAGGTAAACAAAGAGAAAATTCGCCATATTTTACAATTTTGCTTCGATAAACGCGAAAACGCAAGTGAGGCGGCTGAAATTGTGAACGGTGTCTGTGGTCCCGATACTGTCACCGTCAATCATGCGCAATTTTAGTTTCGTCGATTCCGTTTTGGTAATTTCGATATCAAGGATGAACCACACAGTGGAAGGCCTATAGTCGAAAATGTCAATAAAATGCTGGAAATTATCAAAGAAGACCGGCATCCGAGCTGTCGTAGTATCGCTCAGGAGCTGATGATCAACCACAAACTAGTTTTAATCCATTTGCATAAAGAATCTCGATGTTTGGTGCTGCCAGAGTTGACTCCAAAAAACTCGATGAACTGCGTTTCCATCTGCGAATCCTGGCCAAACTGAACGAAATCGAGCCATTTCTTAAGCGGATGGTGACTGGCGGTGAAAATGGATTACATACCACGATGTCTAGTTTAAACAATCATGATCGAAGGCCGGTGAAGCGGCTCAAACGGTAGTCAAACGAAGATTGGCGGCCAGGAATGTTTAACGTAGAAGCCGAAGTTTTCTGTGAGAAGCTTTTGCCATAACAAACAAAACTGACAAAACCCTGTCTTCTAGTCTACCCTGGGTCTAGAGACGAATGACTTTGTAGAAGTTGCATGGACGAAGAGGAGGAACAGACTTTAGATGACTTCCTATGCTCGTGTCTAGCACTATCATACAGAAGGCATAGGTATTTGGGCGTGTACAGTATGGCCAGCCTTTTAGATCTCGCGGACTGTGGAGTGCTAGATATTATGCGCTACGTACGTAGCTCCGAATGGTTTTGAACAGGGATAAGGGGGAAATAGGATCCTGTGGTATCACAACGCACCACTCCTGGTCTAAGTGTGCGGAAGCAGCCACTTCCACCTAACCTAACCTAACCTTGACCTAAGTAAAACACACATGTATTGTGGATGTGGATTTTCGGTCTTGATATGTTCGGCAAAGTCTTAGCTTACGCAACAACTTTGCTGAAGAAAGCATAACGAAAATGGGCCAAGCACAGTGTATTTGATCAAAATCAATGCAACGATCATCAAGAAAACCGAAAATTTTCTAATTTTAATCTTATTAGCTGGTAGAGAAAATGCATAAATTTTGGTATGTATTCACTAATTCCAAAAAATACGTCATCATAAATTCGATTATAAAAAATACGTACTATACTTATTAAATACGTATGCCAAGTCACCCTAAAATGGTGACATCTAACAGGTGATAAAAAAATACATTTCTCTGGCATGAGAAAAAGTTTCCCATTTGTTCAGCAATGCATGTAGTATGTGGCGCTAGAGCTTGTTAATGAAAAAACATAAGGCATTGCAAATACAAAATTTCAAAATGAATTATAATATCTTGAATTATTTTAAATACTAATCTCATATATTTGTGTTGTAAAAATTGAATTATTACAAAAATGGAATTCGTATTTTGAACTGGAAAACTGTGAGAGGGCAACCTCGTGAAAAACAATGGATAATACAACGAAAATGCAATAATTTACATTGTCTACGAATATTCTACACACTCGACGAATTTTTTACATTGTCTACGCCAAAATGAATTATCTACACTATTTTCGACGCCAACATGTTGCCTCTCGAATTATTTTACCAGTGGTGAAATTAGTAAACTTAGAAAAGACACTTTTAGGTAAATCACAAGTTTAAAGCGACATTATTGTACCAATTGAAGCAATGGTTAGCAATGTGAAAATTATATAGCCCGTGTAAATGAGGCTAAAATTTGATCCTAATTTCAATTATATTCCAAAAGCAGTTGTTCCATTTGGTTTTACTCCTACACACTTCTTTGCGTTTAGCTTGTTAAAAACTTCCCGTCGTTTCATGAAGCAAGCAAATATGTATAACTGCGGGACCGAAAACTCTTAATACTCTTATATACATGACCAGATGTTACGATTAAATATTTTACATTTTAATTTTCTTTTCACATTTAAATTTAAGTTAATTTACATTATATACAAAATAGCAGTATGGATTTTTGCCGACAACGATATTTAACCAACAATTAAATATTTACTCTGTAATGTAAACGTAATAGCAGTGTATGCATTTAATCTAACATATTGGCGTTGGCCTTCAAAAGTAAAGTACAAAATAGTAAAGTTACAAATTTATGTATATGTACGCGAGTACGAACAAAAATAATAATCTCAATAACAAATAAATTATCACCTTGATAATTGCTTTCCGGCAAATCCCATATTTTTGCAAGCCCAAATTACAAAAAGTAAAATTTTACAATTTTATTGAGTATACATAGCTAGATAGATGTAGGTAGTACCTAGTTTTCCAAATGTGTGCTACTTTCATATTCAACACTGTACGTACATATACAACGACATATGTATACAGGAAAATTACACAAACAACAACAATAAAAAAATTGTTTAAATGAAAATCCAAAACCATCAAACAATGAAAAGAAAATCTCACCCCAACAACAACAATATATATATTTATACACAAAAAATGATCAAACTAACGGGTTCTTTCTCATACACACAAACACATACGTGTATAGTAAAATTGGGAAAAAAGGAAATCAAAATAAGCAACACAAAAAAGATCCTGTCAAGCGTATTAAACATAAAAATAGTTTGCGCAACTCGAGATTTTTCGTTTTAGGTACTACAACCCATGCACAATTTTCATAGAGTTCGGTATATCTGTGTGAAAAATATTTGTTCGGGTTTTCCCTGTCATTTCATATAGTTTAGAGCGATAAAACGAGATGTAAATACGTTCACATAATTTTTTTTTGTTTTTTGTATAAATTTCCTGCTTCATGATTGTATTTTTTATTTGACTGAGATAAAAACAGCTAAAGAATTTCAAATGCGCATATAATAACATTAGTCGATGATTGTTCGTCCTTAAAATTAGACGATTATATAAAATAAAATACCAAGAAAATAAAATAAAGAATATAAATATTATATAAAAGAAAAATTATTTTACTATTTTTTTGTTTTTGATTTTCTTTTATTTTTCCTCTGTATACGACGTATACATACATAATATATTAAATGAAAATTTTGGTTGTTGTTGTGTTTTGCTATTTATAAATTTTAGCAAAAAAACTGCATTGTGCATATCAAAAACGGCTTATGTGTTGTATTTTAAATCTGTGAACCAAGTGTACAGTGTGTGTGTGTGTGTGTGTATGTTTGCCAATTTTAAATGTGGAGGTCTGGTGGCAAAAGGTCAAAATATTATAAAACCACCAAAAATTATATAAAAAATAAACTTGCAAAGCCTGCCATGATTTTAAAATATTATAATATTATATAACAACAATATTACAAAGTATAAAATGTGAAAATATTTTTAGTGAGTGCGGTGAAATTTGGTGAATTAGAATAATAATAAGGATATAACTGTTTAAAACAAAATAAACCAAAAATATATTTTAAAAAAAAAACAAAGAAAATCTAAACAAGAAAAACAATAGATTAGTGCTGATTGTATAGCAATTTTCTTCTGTTCCGTTTTGTGTTTTATGTTTTGTTTTCGTAAAAAAGAAATCGTATATAGGCGAAAAGGATAAAACTTGAAAATTTATTTATATACAAGAGGAAAAAGCAGATAAAATAGCAAAAAATAAAAAAAATCTTTTTTCTCTATCCATTTTTTATTTAATTTTGTATTTCGTGTTTTTTGCCTTCGTTTTCTTTAAATCCAGACCTATTTTTTATAGATTTTTATGTGAATATAATAAAAAAAGGATATAAATTTTAAGTGAAATACAAAAAATTTAAAAAAAAATCTATTTTTTTCGGATAAATGTACTATGCAATTGATAGCTCCGAAGGTATGTTATTTTCTATATTTTATATAATATCCTTTTTCCTTTTTCTATATATCTATATATATATTTAATCGAAATCTGTGTGTTTGTATATGTGTGTGTGTGTAGAACACGGAAAAAGGAAAATGTTTATACACATCATAATATTACATAATCAATACACAATTTAAATAAATAGTGAAACTATGTAGTATAATGTTGAAAAGTCGCGATTCCTTTTTATTCAACACGCTCGCTAGCAAACTAACAAGAATATAAAACGGAAAAACTTAAAGTTTTTCCTTGATTTTATTTATATTTTCCTTCTTTCTTCCTATATCTATATAATATTGTGTTCGTGCACATATTTATCCAGCAGGAGCTACCTGCGCCATTTTATTTATATAAACACGAATTTTTATTTTATGTTTATATAAAATAAATTCGATATCCTTTTTGATTAAGTCATTTCAGACACTATAAAAAATACGAAATCTGTCATAAAGTTGTATTTTTTATTATTATAATATTCCAGATGTCACTACACAGGGGTATTCATTTTTATATACATATTTCGTGTCTCGCGCTGTACATTTTTATAAAGTTATGCGATTTTAATTGAATAATCAAATTCCTTTACATGCATTGTGAAATAAAATTTACAAAAAAATGTATTTAAATTATTAAAAACAAAATTATATTTTCGTCTTTTCAAGCTGCTTAAGAGATAACCGGCTTTTCGGACGACCTAAATTATAGAGCTGACGTACCATGTAGTAGGAGATTATTTATGTATTACGATTTATTTTTAAAGCTTGACAAAATTCTTCCGGGCAAACATTTTATGTGATTCCTCTTTTTTCTTGTTGACCAAAACATTAAGGATCCAAAAATAATAATCTTGTTAAGTTTATTCATTATCCTTTTTGTGTGTAGCCTAGCCTGACTGTTAGACATTTGCTGGTGCAACGAAATGGTTAAAAAAATGTTTGCATAATTTTGTTTGTTAAAAACATCTGGTTCAAAATGGTTCAAGGGAAAATCTATTTTCACAATTTTCTTACATTCTTTGTAACAGATTACAGATCATTCTTATTACAGATCAAATTACAATTACAAACCCGATCTATGTCAAAGAATATAGTTGACCGTATGATTGTGAAATACATACCAAAAACAATATAAAAATGTACACTGTTAAATTCAAAAATATTCCAATTGGATTTATTTTGTAGTGAAATTGAAACATTTTTAGATAATCTTTAACATTTATACTAGAGAAGTCCCTGAACCCCTAATAGTGTCGCTGTAAAGATCAAATAATTTTGAGAAAATTATGATACAATTTACTAAAGTTTTTTTTAATTCTAAAGAAGGTTATTTTAGACAATGTTTCTACTTTTATATCTCCGAATCTAAAGATGTTCACGAGGTCTCACCTATATGGCTGAATAGCTAAGTCAAAACCTTACGTGTGTGGTGAATAAGATCCCAGCATTCTAACATTGAAATGAACATGGTTAATTTATGAACATATTTACTGTGCCACACAGGCTACTTAGGAGTAAGCTTAAATTAACTTTCAAACTTTATTTTACCAATCCTAGAGATGTTCACGGGGTCTCACTTACATGGTCAGATAGATCAGTCAAACCCCTGTGAGGGTAATGAACGGGATCTAATTATGATGATTTTTAACTTGTCCAGAGACATTTTTACGTTTACGGTTATATCGTCTATCCCAGAAATGTTCACGGGATCTCTTTCATATATTCGAATAGATCAGAAGATTTTCTATCAATATTGTGAAAGTGGGACATGAATGATGATTTTCTTCATGTTTTCCAAAATTTACAATTTCTTCATTTTCAATTTTACTCTCAATTGAAAATTTTGGTATTTTCTCCAATAAGATTTTTATCGAATTGACATTCCCAAATAAGATACGATTCGAACTCGATTTATTGTAAAAACAATCAAATAACAAAAATCCTATGGATGTTCACAGGGTCATGTTTATACTTTTGGATAGCTCAAAAATTCGACTTTCGAACAGGGTCCAATTGTAATGATATTCTCTGTGCCATATACGAATTAGAAGTTTCATGAATTTGAACAAATTTTCAAATCTTATTTCACCGATCCTAGAGATGTTCATGGGGTCTCACCTACTTGGCCAGAGACATTTTTACGTTTACGTGAATATTGTGAAAATGGAACGTAAAAATGTCTCTGGACTAGTTAAAAATCATCATAATTAGATCCCGGTCATTACCCTCATAGGGTTTTCACTGATCTATCTGACCATGTAGGTGAGACCCCGTGAACATCTTTAGGATCAGTGAAATAAGATTCATGAAACTTCTAAGTCGTATATGGCACAGAAAATATCATTACAATTGGACCTTGTTCGGAACTGTTGAAAGTCGAATTTTTGAGCTATCCAAAAGTATAAACGTGTCCCTGTGAACATCCTTAGGATTTTGGTTATTTGATTGTTTTTACAATAAATCGGGTTCGTATCTTATTTGGGAATGTCAATTGGATAAAAATCCTATTGGAGGACATGCCAAAATTTCCAATTGAGAGTAAAATTGAAAATGAAGAAGTTGTAAATTTTGAAAATCTGAAGAAAATCATCATTCGTATCCCATTTTCACAATATTGATAGAAAATCTTCTGATCTATTCGAATATATGAAAGAGATCCCGTGAACATTTCTGGGATAGGCGATATAACCGTAAACGTAAAAATGTCTCTGGACAAGTTAAAAATCATCATAATTAGATCCCGTTCATTATACCCTCATAGGGGTTTGACTGATCTATCTGACCATGTAAGTGAGACCCCGTGAACATCTCTAGGATCAGTAAAATAAAGTTTGAAAGTTAATTTAAATGGATGGAACTCCTAAGTAGCCTATGTGGCGCAGTAAATATTTTCATAAATTAACCATGTTCATTTCAATGTTAGAATGTTGTCTATGCTGGACAAGTTACAAATCATCATATCTAAATATGTGAGACCCCGTGAACATCTTTAGATTCGGAGATATTAAAGTAGAAACATTGTCTAAAATAACCTTCTTTAGAATTAAAAAAACTTTAGTAAATTGTATCACAATTTTCTCAAAATTATTTGATCTTTACAGCGACACTATTAGGGGTTCAGGGACTTCTCTAGTATAAATGTTAAAGATTATCTAAAGTTGTTTCAATTTCACTACAAAATAAATCCAATTGGAATATTTTTGAATTTAACAGTGTACATTTTTGATATTATTTTTGGTATGTATTTCACAATCATATTGACCGTGTAATTTGTGAGTTTGTAAATGCTAAGTATGATATTAAAGATTAAAAAAAATTTACAATAAATCTGCAGAGGTTAAGAGGTTGCCATTTTATATAGTTTTCCAGATTAAATTTTTTTTTCCTTTAAAATATTCATGAATGAAGTTACGGCGAACTTATCCGGGTGATATCTTTAAGCTGAAACTTTCAAATATCTCGGAAAATAAGTACTCTACGCAAGAAATGTCCTTTATCAAAATTTAATCATTCCGAGGGAGGCGGAGGGGTGGGTACATACATTAGTGATAAAATTAGTACAGGAACCCCTATTTTTTATTGCAGATTCGGATTCTATGGCTTAAAGTACGTAGGACTTCTTTGAAACATTTTTCAGATGGCGCTGTAATAATGATATTAATTTTTTTTCGATTTCTCCTACTGAGAACCTATGCATACGGTTTTGCACTACATTTGAATTAAAATTAACACGTTTTCGATGTAATACTCGAAGTTAGTCTTACACTAATTGTATTTCTTAAATTTTTAATTACGGAAAAATGAATTGTCAAGAAGCTGCCATTATCGTAACTGGGAACATGCGAATAAATCTGCTTTCAAATAAATTATCCTTTTTGTATTTTGTTTTAAAAATTTCTGAATAACAGGTAAAAAAAGTTATCCCAAACTTTCATCCCACAAAAATCAAATATACGCTTCAGGTAATACTACAAAAACTATCACGATATAACAATCGAAATTTAAAGTAAACAGAAATATTTTAATATAATTATTTCAGCAAAAGTTTGTTGGCCTAAGTGACGTAATTAAATATAAATTTCTTAAAATCATTAAATTGCTCAATCTTTTGATGTTCAATCGCTTCCACAGCCTATTCTGTAAAAGTGTCGGATTAGGACGAATGCTATGTAGATATGGCGTACTAACATCATCATACAGGATCAGTTTCATGAAACTTCTATGCGTCCAAGAGGCGTAATTGAATTTTAAATTCTTAAAATCATTAAATTGCTCAATCTGTTGATGCTCAATCGCTTCCACAGCCCATTCTATAAAAGTGTCGGATTGGGACGACTGCTTTGTAGACATGGCATACTAACATCATCATACAGGATCATTAACACTTCCATCAGGAGTAAATTGTATAACAGTCCGGTAAAATGAAGAACGTGACCGATTCCTATCCGGAAAACGCGACGTGTAGAGAGTGAGTGACAGAATTATGAAGACTACGGCCAGCTTCTCCATAAACCAGGACTATTTCAATTTTTTTCTTCTACAGTTAAATACTCCATTTTGTATTGTATTAATAGCCTAACGCAAACATGCCTTTTTGTTTTCGAAATAATTTTCGAACTGACTCGATATTTTTAAAACAAATATCATTTATTTGAAAGCAGAATTAATCGCATGTTCCTGGGCTGCGATAATAGTTAATTTCATTTCGAACGTATTGCAGAATCGTATGCATAGATTCTCAGTAAGATAAATCGAAAAAATGTGTTATACATTTAATTTAACAGCGCCTTCTATCATAAATCGAGAAAAATGTTTTAAAGGAAATCTACGTGCTTTAAGCCGTAGAATCCGAATCTGCAATAAAAAATAGGGGTTCCTATTTTTAAAACAAAGGTACCCCAGGCCCACCTACAAGAAGGTTAGGAGGAGTACTAATTTTAGCACTAATGTATATCCCCTCCGAAAGGACATTTTTTTCGTAGAGTGCTAAAAAATTCACCCGGTATTACATGAGGTCAAGTTTAAAAGACCAATACAACAAATGTTCTAGTTAATTAAATGTCGTCGTACTAATCGAAGATTAGTCGAATCGATAAAATCGAAAACGTCGTTGACATTTTAACAATGATCACTAGATGAAGTTCACGAAGCTGCTACAATCCTCCATCCTTAATTCAGTATCTCTCAAAATCAAATCTGACTGTTGGCCACAGTTTGGCATTTTACATGTAAAAAACATTTTTCTACATTTGACATGTAAAAACGTAAATTACAAAACATTCGTGTATTTTACAAAGATGATATGTAAAATATAGTTAAAAACGTGAAAGCGCCCAAAAATAATTAAAAATATTGAATTTTATACAGGGGTGTGTTTATAATTATAATTAACATGATAAATTACAATCAAAAAGTTTAATTAAATGGTTAACAATAATTGTTTTCAACTTTTAGTTATCTACATCTAAAAAACAATAATCATCTATCCTTTTGCAATGCCATCTGTTTTCGACTTCAACAGGCTCCAAAATATGATAAAGCAATTGACTACTGACATCTAGCTACATTTGAATAGAACTTCTTTGAATTTTTTTTTTAAAGTGTTTAGTGTTTATTTATTTCTATATGCGTGTCTCATCCACATAACCACGTGATTTGGATCAAAAGGAAAAACAATGATAGGCGCATTTAATGGAGTAGTATCATTTCTAATGAAATAATCGAACAATAAACTTAAGGATAATTTGTCATCGAAAACAAAACGAAATCCCGTACAAAACCGAACATGTTTTATTTTAATCAAACGCAATATGTTCACAAAAAAATGCAATAAAATAAATCAAAATTTAAGTGGGAATGACTTTTAATTATAAATTATTCAGACATGGCTCCTTTGATTTGATTTTATTGAATGCCGTACGGGTCCTGTTTGTTAAATTTGAAGCGCTTGCCTGTTTAATTCAATAGCCTGGACTTTTGGTTGCGCCTTGATTTGGTGAGCACACCATTCGTTGAAACTGATGAGTTGTTTACATCGAACGTTTTAGGAAGTTCCTCTTTATTCTCTTGTTTATGCTGTAAATATCTAAAATTTCAGGATAAATCACAATAATTTTTATGACAAAATTTGAAATTGTTATTTTTGACGATAATTATTAGATTTGGTAAAAGATGGCGCAATTGTAACGAAAAAGTAAGATTTTATTCGTTATTTACTTTACAGTATGTAAAAAATAAGTGTATGCATTTTACATGTAAAACCCATGTAAATTACATTTTGTAATTTAAGTGCCCAACTGTGCTCTCGAGTTAGGAACTTTTCAAACAAGAACAACCTGGTGATTCTGTTAGTGACATTTGTATTTGTTTGCAGGTCCCTTTATAGTCCCCTTCTACCGCACTTCCACGGTAGATTGAATCTGATGACACATCTCACGTTATTAGCCACAACAAAAACCCCAGATCACCGATATTGAACATTGTCTCGACACTTTTCAAACAATCTTTATATTTTATTCAGACGAACGAGAAAATTTGGCTGTTTTAAATTCAATCATTCCGCTGGTGATTTGCCATCTCTACCCGGTGAAAACCAATAGCTACCAGAACGTGGGTAAAAATGTTTGGCCTCCCCATTTGCAGGTGTATAAAATCGAGTTGTCATGGGATATTTGATTCCGTTTCGCTGGCAACACCAGTGCTGTGCCTTATTGTCCACATCATGTAGTTAATTGAAATTCAACATCTGTAGGCAATGTATGTAGAAAATACAAAATTCCTATTATTTTTGTTAGCAACGAGCAAATTCTATGATTTGTTTGTTAATATGGAACCAGATAGGCATTTCATTCATACCGCACATTTTAAAATTTGAATCATAATTTTCATATGGCAATGACGCGTATATATTATGTAATATTATGCTCGGAACATTGAATAATTCGAAAAACCCGTTATTCTTTAGCACAAAAAAAATCGAAAAACGATCGACACCTGAGTTAATTGACAAAACTTTAGACATTTAAATTTTTAAACCAAAAACAGAGCTGTTAAAATGTCAATGAACTATAATGAACGATATAATCACAGCACAATAAAATGATAAGCTACAAAAGCTTGCACACAACGAAATATTTTATAATTACACAAGTTCATCGATTCAAGTCCTAAATATGCTGAAATTTGAACGAAAGCCTGCTGTATATATCAGGCAATATATCTCAAGTGTAAAAGAAATAGAAAATCAATCATCCATTGTTTGTCAATTGAAATTGATGAATCTCTCGGCCATAGATAACTCTGATATTACCAGGAAAAAATTGATATCACCAACATTAAAAAATCTCTTGCTCTTAACCTATTCATCGAAGGATTTATCACAGTTATGCCAAATTAAATTCGGATAAAAACTTCACAAATACTCTTATACTAAAATGAAGCTAGATAAATGTACAGTGAGAAAAAAATTGCGGCTTTACAGAACGTTATGTTTTTCGTTATGTAACTCAATTTCGGCAAGAATTCTAATAATTAACTTTTAAAGACCAGCGCCGGATGCAGAAATATCCTTTCAAAATGTTTCTATTTTCTAAATTTCTAATGTAGGATTACACGAAGTGCATATTATGACAACTGCCGGTTCTGGTGTTTTTTTATATGTCGATATTTCTGATTTTGCTGGTGCCAGTTGTATTTACAAAATAGCTTTTTACCAGTTTACTTTCCGAAATTACCATATTTTGAAAGGAAATGACTAAATAGTAGCATCTGTTGTAAATAATGTAAATTCTCTAGTAAGGGGGAAAAATTGGATATTATTCCAGTGGTGGCGTTAAATTTTGTTAATGACAAAAACTGATTGCATTGCGAACAATAAATTTTAAACATATCATGAAATATTTTACCTGTACAAATCTCACCTGTTTGCTTTATAAACATTAAAATGCTAACTTCCAATATATTGCAAAACCCCACTTTGAACTAAACATCTTTAGATAGGCTCATACTGAAAAACCAATGAGAAAAATAAAACAAAACAATATTCTACATTGTCTACGAATTGTCTACATCCTCAACTAATTCTCGACATAGTCTACACAAAAAATAATTATCTAAATTGATCTTTTGTCTACGCAAACTCAATTATGTATCTCTATCCGAATTGAATATGAATTGAAGATGAATTGAATATGAATTCAATATGAATGGAATATGGATTGAATATGAATTGAATATGAATTAAATATGAATTGATTATGAATTGAATATGAATTGAATATGAATTGAATATGAATTGAATATGAATTGAATATGAATTGAATATGAATTGAATATGAATTGAATATGAATTGAATATGAATTGAATATGAATTGAATATGAATTGAATATGAATTGAATATGAATTGAATATGAATTGAATATGAATTGAATATGAATTGAATATGAATTGAATTTAATTGAATATGAATTGAATATGAATTGAATATGAATTGAATATGAATTGAATATGAATTGAATATGAATTGAATATGAATTGAATATGAATTGAATATGAATTGAATATGAATTGAATATGAATTGAATATGAATTGAATATGAATTGAATATGAATTGAATATGAATTGAATATGAATTGAATATGAATTGAATATGAATTGAATATGAATTGAATATGAATTGAATATGAATTGAATATGAATTGAATATGAATTGAATATGAATTGAATATGAATTGAATATGAATTGAATATGAATTGAATATGAATTGAATATGAATTGAATATGAATTGAATATGAATTGAATATGAATTGAATATGAATTGAATATGAATTGAATATGAATTGAATATGAATTGAATAAAAAATTAATTATGAATTGAATATGAATTGAATATGAATTAAATTTGAATTAAATATGAATTGTTTATGAATTGAATATGAATTAAATGTGAATTGAATATGAATTGAATATGAATTGAATGTGAATTGAATATGAATTGAATACGAACTGAATATGAATTGAATATGAATTGAATATGAATTAAATATGAATTGAATATGAATTGAATATGAATTGAATATGAATGGAATATGGATTGAATATGAATTGCATATTACTTGAATATGAATTGAATACCAATTGAATATGAATTGAACATGAATTGAACATGAATTAAACATGAATTGAATACCAATTGAATATGAATTGATTGTAAATAGATTTTGAATTGAATATAAATTGATAATGAATTAAATAAGAATTGAATATGAATTGAATATGAATTGAATATGAATTGATTTTGAATTGAATATGAATTGAGTATGAATTGAATATAAACTGAATATGAATTGAATATAAATTGAATATGAATTGAATATGAATTGAACATGAATTAAATATGAATTGAATATGAAATGAATATAAATTGAACATGAATTGAATATGAATTGAATATAAATTGAAAATGAAGTGAATATGAATTGAATATGAGTTGAGTATAAATTGAATTGAATAAATAAATATTGATATGAATTGAATATGACTTGAATATGAATTGAATATGAATTGAATATGAATTGAATATGAATTGAATAAGATTTAAATATGAATTAAATTTGAATTAAATATGAATTGTTTATGAACTGAATATGAATTAAATGTGAATTGAATATGAATTGAATATGAATTAAATATATGAATTGAATATGAATTCAATATGAATTGAATATTAATTGAATATAATTTGAATATGAATTGAATATGAATTAAATGTGAATTGAATATGAATTGAATATGAATTAAATATATGAATTGAATATGAATTCAATATGAATTGAATATTAATTGAATATAATTTGAATATGAATTAAATATGAATTGAATACGAATTGAATATGAATTGAATATGAATTGAATATGAATTGAATATGAATTGAATATGAATTGAATATGAATTGAATATGAATTGAATATGAATTGGATATGAATTGAATATGAATTGAATATGAATTGAATATGAATTGCATATGAATTGCATATGACTTGAATATGAATTGAATATGAATTGAATATGAATTGAATATGAATTGAATATTACTTGAATATGAATTGAATACCAATTGAATATGAATTGAACATGAATTGAACATGAATTGAAAATGAATTAAACATGAATTGAATACCAATTGAATATGAATTGATTGTAAATAGATTTTGAATTGAATATAAATTGAATATGAACTTGAGTATGAATTGAACATGAATTGAACATGAATTGAATATGAATTGAAAATGAATTGAGTATGAATTGAATATGAATTGCATATGAATTGAATATGAATTGAATATGAATTGAATATGAATTGAATATGAATTGAACATGAATTGAATACCAATTGAATATGAATTGATTATAAATAGATTGTGAATTGAATATAAATTGATATTCATATAAATTCATATAATTCATATAAATTGATATTCAATTATCATATATTCATAATCAATTCATATTCAATTCATATTCAAATCATATTCAATTCATATTCAATTCATATTCAATTCATATTCAATTCATATTCAATTCATATTCAATTCATATGCAATTCATATTCAATTTATATTCAATTTATATTCAATTCATATTCAATTCATATTCAATCCATATTCAATTCATATTCAATTCATATTCAATTCATATCCAATTCATATTCAATTCATATTCAATTCATATTCAATTCATATTCAATTCATATTCAATTCATATTCAATTCATATTCAATTCATATTCAATTCATATTCAATTCATATTCATTTCATATTCAATTCATATTCAATTCATATTCAATTCATATTCAATTCATATTCAATTCATATTCAATTCATATTCAGTTCATATTCAATTCATATTCAATTCATATTCAATTCATATTCAATTCATATTCAATTCATATTCAATTCATATTCAATTCATATTCAATTCATATTCAATTTATATTCAATTCATATTCAATTCATATTCAATTCATATTCAATTCATATTCAATTCATATTCAATTCATATTTAATTCATATTCAATTCATATTCAATTCATATTCAATTCATATTCAATTCATATTCAATTCATATTCAATTCATATTCAATTCATATTCAATTCATATTCAATTCGGATAGAGATACATAATTGAGTTTGCGTAGACAAAAGATCAATTTAGATAATTATTTTTTGTGTAGACTATATTTAAAATATTTTTTTAAAATCCAAAATATTTGTTGAATAATAAAATTCATTAATTAGTGTTTTTGTTACGGTTGTAGAATAATTTCAATTCTTGAAGAATGAAGAAGTTGGAAATGGCAAGAAATGGAAAAATTTTGAAGTGAAATATCCACCCAAAACTTAAATGCACGTTACCCATCTCTATTGAGGGAATATTCTACATATTTAGAAACAGCGTAATCACCATTGGAGGGACAGTTCTAAAATTGCCGTTATACCGTTCAGAAAACCCAAACGTTCTGTCTGATTTTGATGGCAATTAACTTTAAATGTATAAAAAATCTAAAAAAGGATTTCCATTATACCAGCTATAGTACATTTTATTTCTCTGCGATCATTAATTGCAACACCAGGAGTCAATCAATAGCACTCATTAAAATGGGAAATATATAATTTGAAGTGTAGATTTTCCTCTATTTCATCTCATTTTCTTTCGTACGAACGATACATACAGACGAGGTTCATAGTTATATTATATAGAAAAAAATTTGTTGTATTTTATGTTGGCAGTCGAGACTAATTGCTGTCAATGGATGAATATATCTTCTTATATATTTTATATATTCTGGATCTGATAAGTGGTTTTTCAACTATATACACTTCAAAGAGGGTAGGTACTTTCGATGTATATACGTGAATATATTTCAGACACATACACAGCTCTTTAATAATCGGTATAAAAAATCTGTTTACTTAACACGTCCGCATATGATTACGTAATCCACGTACTAATTATATAATCCTTCCTTCCTGTACGACACAATCATTAAAAAAGGATAAATCCGTACAAATGACTTTCAAAATTTCTAATCGAATTTTTTTACGACATTTTGATTTTAACAATTTTTTATTTCATTTGATAGGAAGCCACATACGAGAACCGTGTCTCTATATACAGTACACATGTAGAAAATCAGTGAAAATCGCCCAAAAATCATTTAGGTCATAATGATTCAGCATTTTTTGATTGATTTTGCTATAAATATAAATGAAAATAAATATATAATTAATTATATAATATACAACCGTTCTTTTGATGGTATATAAGATACATAACACATAAAGAAAACGAAACCTAGGCTAAATAACGATATTGCGCTACAAAAGGGTGTAATAATAATGATGGGTGGTGAATATATCACTATGAAGAACCGAAATATAATTTAAAAGAAAAAATACTCAAGGCTGCCGTGCCCGCGGAACGATTCAAATTTAATTTATTTGCTAATTATTTTTGGCCGCATTACATGTTTTTTTTTGTAGATAGACGGTATTAAGGTGATACTAACACATAATTTTTTATGTATTTCAGTATTCCTGTGTACATGGCATTGGGCAATAATTTTCTTAATACTAATTTAAATATACAATTTTTAATCCTTAAATCCGCCCTTCTGGTTTTAAATATTTTATAGTGGATTTATACAAATTTAACTACGTCTATAAGCAAAGGCTTTGTGTTGCAGTTTAATTTGCTGATTTAGACGCCTTAACCAAATTTTGTGGATCAAAATATATATTTTATTTTTATAACTCATTAATAAATGACTTTTAAATTTCCTTTTAGCCAAAATTTATGTATCTTTTATTATGCAATTAAATAATTTTATGTTTCAAATTTCGGTTACTTAGCGAATCGATCAATCAAATTTGACAAGATTATCTTAGTATCCTAATTTGGGGAAACAAATATAAAATAAAAAATTTATTCTTTCATGCTTTCTTCATAAAAAGCCTTCTTTTATAACGTACAGTAATTTAACTAGAAAGATTAATCCAAATATTGGGCGATTTGGTTACAGAGATTTTGTATTTCGTGCATTTGAAGAACAAAGCTAATGAACTTAAGAATAAGAAAAGTCCTACGTAGAAATCCATTACAACAGATTTTTGGCACAAAGAAAAACTTTGGAATATACTTTGGTTTGACTTTCAAGATTTAATACTTTAATAGACTTTTTGTTTGGAAATTTGTTAGCATTAGCCAATTCAATTACATTTATTCATGTCTGTCACCAAAAACGGTCTTGTGACCAATAAGAGCTTCCGGAAGTTTTTTGAAATAAAACGCATTAAAATCAATTTAGGAATCAAAAATTATATTTCAGACGTAAGTTCGGTTAATGTCATATCAATGTTTGAAAATAATTTCTTTTAAATGTTGTCCGCGACTGACTCTTGAGATGATCCATTCTATGGGTCCAATTTTCGAGCACTCTTTCGAGCATTTCGGCCGATATTCACTTCTAATGCAGGAAACGATAGTGGTTTATATCGATACAAGTGATTTCAGATACCCCCATAAAAAGTAATCTAACGGCGTTAGATCACAAGATCTTAGAGGCCAATTCACGGGTCCGTTTCTTGATCTGATATTATCATTAAAATTTTCTTTCAATAAATCGAAGGTTTGGCCTGACGTGTGGCACATTGCACCATCCTGTTGAAACCGCAAGTCGGCCAACCAAGATCTCTCTTCAAAATATGCCACAATGTGCCATATGAGAGACCCAGAGCTTGAGAACGGCGACGAATAGATTGATTGCGGTCACGTACACAAGAAAGTACTACAGCAGCATATTCACAAAAGATCGACTTGTACGCACTCTAGTCGGTTGATGAATATCCAATAATGAAAAAGTGATTCGAAATTTATTGATTATTTCGCGAATAGTGCGTTCAGTTGGACGATTATGAACACCAAAAAATGGTCGAAGAGCACGAAAACAATTTTTCACTGAACACTGATTTTTGAAATAAATTTCCACAGTTCGTAAACGTTGTTCTCACGTAAGTCTATTCATGGTTAAATGTCAATGAATACTGAACACAAATGTCATATGAACATGACAGTTGTGACGCATGAATCTCAATGAGAATCACAATTGGAAAATGTACCTCCTATTTGATCACTCTTTACATTTCCCGTGTCTGTCACGCAAGAATAAATAACAAGTGATATGTGATTTTCACAGCCGAAATTCATACAATCAGTTTTATTCGACAGTTCGGACAACCTAAAAACCATGTGTTTTATTTACCTGAGCCTTCATAAGGTGGTGTGAGGCCAGAGCATACTTTGTGTATTCGTCGAAAACGTAGCCACAAATTTGCAGTGACTTTGGTGCGAATATGTCATTTTGGGAGGTCGTTGGGATGAGTTTGTTCATCGTGGAGCGCAGTTGATCAATAGCTGCGTCAATGAAAACTTATAAGTGGTTATTCCACAAAGAATTCAACAGATAATTTGATGGCTTGACCGTACGCCAATTCTGCTAGTAAAGCAAGCCCGCGAATAGCTTGGATTCAAACTGTGAGCTTTAGTCGGGCGTTATGTTGACCGGTACGTCGAATCTAGATATCTAGTTTTCGACGAGCGTTTTTACAATTGCTGGTGCGGAGATGTCTTTTATGCAGAAGGCTTCCGGCCAACGCGGAAAACGTTCAACACAGGTTAAAATGTAAGTGAATCCATTAGATGGTAGAAGTGATCCAACAATATCTAATAATAATCATACTGGGCCAAAAATAACTTGAAGTGATGTGTATTCGAGTTGCTCGTTCACTTGGATACAGAGTGTCGAAGATAGTCTGACGTAATGTCTCTGACATGTGCGGACGATGGTAGCCGGTAGATATTTCACAATAAATTGTAAAATTGGCTAATGATAACTTATCTAATTTCCATTTAGAAGCGTATCAAGTTGTAGAACTTCAACGATAGTGATGATTTCGAAACGTGTTGTGGCAGAGGCAAGGTCGTCCGAGATAGAGTGTCGGTGACCACTGTATTTGTTGTATGTCTGTGGTGAATTGAAGCACAAAATTGTATGGCGTGATTGCCTAGGGTTGCGTACCTCTTTAGACGATATCTCTCTAGTAAGCTGTTTGTGTCGATGAAGATAGCGCATTCCCGACCTTCGAAAAAGTAACGAAAGTATTTAATTGCTTGGAAAATTGCAACCTGTTCTCTATCAAATGCGGAATATTTTCTTTCAGGCATCTGATACTTCCTTGGAGAAAAATTCAAGAGGTTCCCAGGCCTTTTTATTGAGTTGTTGGAAGGCTATTGCTGTATGCTCTAAAAGAGCAATATTCTCTAAGCTGTTCTTGAGCTCTTCAGGCCAAGAAAAATGTTGAGGCTTTTTCGAACCTTAGATTGCTTTCCTCAAACACACATTTTGTGGTGTTGATACATTGATGCCGTTAATTTGATATTTTTTAGAAGAGTTGTTCCAAATGGAGTAACTGTTGATTCTCGATGCTACGAAAATGTCGCCAATATAAAGAAATACGAAATCGAGATGCCTCGCAATTGTTTAATCGCTAAAATGTTTGCTCAGCAGTCCAAATGACATTCGGATGAATTCGAATAAACCAAATGGTGGTAATATCGATTTTATATTTATCGTCAGCAGCAATTGGAATTAGATGGTATGCTCGGAAGTGCAACCATTTATTTGCATGGAGAAATTTTTGATGTGGGGAATAGAGAGTAACGGTCATGAATTGTGACTGAGTTAAGCTTTTTGTAGCCTCCACATGGTCTCCAGCCGTTGTCCTTCTTCTACACTGTGTACAATGGACATGATATTGGTGATGATGAAGGTAGGCAGATTCCTAGTTCCACTTTATGTTGGAATTAGGAAAGCTGCTTTGTGACGAATTGAATCAAGTTTCCGTAATCTTGAAAATGGTAAATGGGCAGTAGTCACGATGTGGTATATAATAAGAATGAATGCGTGAAAGAACGTTATGCCAGAACAAAATTGGGATTACGATTTGTTCCGTATCAATAGTATGATATTTATGGTACCGATGAGAGATCAGCGCCGGCATCAATAAGAAATGTGATATTGTTTACTACGACCATAAAATTTATTGATTTGGGGAACCGGTCTTTGATCCCTTTCATTTTATAACAAATATGCATGTTGCGTGATGCCAACACCAGTTGTGTGGAAATTAGCATTTTTGCGTCTATTGGTTGTTTCGTTGGTCTAACTTCTATGGTTAGGATGCGATCCAACCTTTTTATTCGAATGTGCATCGCTTCAATCTTTAAAAAAAGGTCATTGGATATTTCCCAAATATCATTAAAACGCCTGCAGTAGGAAACATAGTGACCTGGAGGACAAGCTATTGGGTGTACAAATGTATTTCCGACCTTTTTATAGAGGTGTCGTTAGTATCACTGCTTGTATATTATTCAATCGGGCAATACATGTTTTTTGGAGGTTAGATGTCAAGCTTGACTAATTACTAGTGACATTTGTTCAAAGCGTAAACAACAATTATGTTCATGTAATTGAAAATGTCGAATTTTGTGCCAAAAAACAGCATTTGAGAGAAGTTTTACATCATTATTTTTTGTTGAAGAAAAGTGGAGCGGAAGCAAATCGGTTGCTTGTGGAAGTGAATTCAACGATTCAAAGTTGGTGATTTTGACGTAAGAGAAAAAGAACGTGAAGGCGGACTAAAAAAATTTGAAGATACAGAATTGGAAGGATTGCTTGATGTGGACCTTGTCAGACCGAAAAACAATTAGCAGAAGAGTTGAATATTACCCAACAATGTATTTCGGAACGTATACGTGCAATGGGATTGGTTCAGAAGCTTGGAAATTGGGTGCCACACAAATTGAAAGAACGGGACATGGAACGTGGAAAACCATGTGCGAATAGTTACTTCAACGACAACAAAAGAAGGGGTTTTTGCATCGAATCATCACTGGGGATGAAAAGTAGATCCATTATGACCATCGAAAGCGTGGGTCAAGCCAGGTGAACCAGAGCCGTCTACCCCAAACGCAAATATACATGGTTCGAAGGTGATGCTTTGTATTTGGTGGGACATGAAGATTGTTGTTTATTATGAGCTGCTGAACGAGCGTGAAACCATTACGAGACAAGTATATCGACGACAACTGATGGCTTTAAAGCAAGCTCTAGCTGCAAAACGACCGGAATGGGACAATAGGCACAATAAGATTATTTTTCAACATGACAACGCTAGGTCACATGTTGCTATACCTGTCAAAAACTACTTGGACAGGCAGAACTGGGAAATTGTACCCCACCCGCCGTATTCACCAGACATTGCTCCGTCTGATTATCACTTGTTCCGGTCGATGCAATCAGCCCTGGTACAGCAGCACTACACTTCATATGAAAAAGAAAAAATGGGTCGATGACTGGATCGCCTCGAAACAGCCAGACTCCTTCCTTCGGGGAATCCGTTTGTTGCCTGAACGATGAGTGAAAGTTATAACTTCTGAAGGAGCGTACTTTGAATAAAACATTCTTTCATTTTCTACACAAACTAATGTCTTTTATTTCACTAAAAAAAGGTCGAAAATACATTTGTACACCCAATAGTATTCCAGCCAATCTATAATTGCCACCTTCTATATTCAGAATAGTAAAGAAATCATCTAGTATACTGGATATCCCGTTCGGATCATCTTATTGCGGGATCACTTAATGCAGAAAATCCCGTTTCCAAAATGACATTATAACTTATTTGTAAATTGGGAACTGTAGAAATATATTTATCACACTTGTTGGTTCTGAACTGCTTAAGATTTCAATGTATTGTTACGAATTTGAGCTGTCATATCCGGTTCATATCACTGGATTATGAATTCCGTCATTAATTTGGCGGTTTACAATAAATGTCGTAAATTACAAAGCTTCCTGAGTATGCCTGAAAATAATTTTAGAATAATTTTCCAAATACTTAGTTAACACTTAAAAATGCAACAACAAATAAGTTTCAATATTATTTATTATTAATTCACTTTCCACAATTTACAATAAATCACATTATTTCATTTCACTTAAAACAGCACTTACTCCTGAATGTCTCTCTCATTATGGTCATTGCACCCGCATTTATAGAGCACGCTGAATATTCGATGAATTATTCTAGACTGTCCTGGGTTTATACAGAAGTACTAAATATATTCGACAGTTCTAGTTTCTACTATAATTTGCAATACCACAAAACTGTTACAAAAGTATTTTTAATGTTACTATTTAAACATAGATGTCACTAATCTCACGGAAAAATTTCAGTATTTTTGTAAACTTTAAATAAGAAATTTTCGTTCAATAAATTTTTCGCCCATGCGGAATTAATTGCCCGTGAAACAAATAGGCGAGATCGTAACATTAATTTACACCTAAGTTTGGAATCCGAATTTTGCGCAACTTTAATTGAACCATTGTACCGTCGATAGAGTTCAGGGTCCAGCTTTCACTTCCAAAAACCAGCAGCGTGCGAGCTTGCACGACTCTGATAGATGATTAGATCACAATAACCTTGATTAGGCATAGAATACTCGAAGTATTTACATTTTCAACGTTATCAAATTTATAGTCGGCGATACCGAGATTTGCCATGTAGATACTTCTGACTATTGCTAAGAATTTGGTTTGGTTGCTGTTCACCTCCAAACCAAGTCTATTTGCGCAGCGATCGAGCAGTATGAAACTGTCTTTGATATTGCTAAGTATTCGGCAGTATATTAGCTGCATGTCTAAGAATTTGGAGAACCAAAACCACACTGATAGTCGCAAATGATGTTTTCGGCGAAGAGGATGAGTCTAGCAAGTACCACGTTAGCCAAAACTTTCTAGATAGTGTTCGATAGAGCTATACCACGATAATTTTCACTTTTATGACGGTCGCCTATGCTGGGCGGCGGACATAGTTATGAGCGCGTTCTTCAATTTCTCCAGCAGCTTTTCTTGAATTTAGAAGCACCTTCTAATGCGGGTCCAATATGTCTGTAAAATCAAAACCTATTAAGAAATGTCAAGTTGATCTAACATTTAATTTGCTTCTGCCTCAGTTCTCTAGAATTCAGAATTTCATCCTGTTAACCCGTGGCTTCTGGGGTTTGAATTATTTTTCTGGGATCCCTGGTTTCAACGAGATCTTAAGGTGTTGACCAAATTATTTTTAAAAAAAAGCAACATTAAAATTTATTTACACTGTTAAATGAATAAAATTGAAAATTATTTGAAACAACTAGTTTTTAACGATGTTTTGTGTTTCAGACTTTAATTTTGATATTTTGTTTTGAAGATTACTGCTTTTGAAATTCTGATTGGTTATTGGATGTTTAGGGAACTATTAGTAATATGCCATTAATAAAATTCCAGAGAATCTAATTTTGATAATAATGATTAGAATCTAATTCCTATTTTCAAGAAAAGCCTTTCAATGGACACCTTCAATGAAAGGTTGAGAGTTTATTATACAGCATCCTAATTTATCAGAAACCTAAATGTTTGGCTACAATGATTTTGATAATACAACACTTATTCCGATTCCATTCTCCTTGCCTAGACATAAAACTGTAGGATTTTTAAACCAACTACTAAAACCTTTTCATCCGTTTCAAGAAATAGTTGTCGATATTAGGAATACTAGAAAAGTTGGAAACCAAATTCTCCTCCGGACTATATTGGATTACAACAGTCATTCCGTATCAAGTACCTAATTTTCATTAAATTCACACCACTACACATTCAATTATTTTTCTAGAATGGATTATTTAATTATGCATTGCTTTGCTTTAAATGGAAATACACATCTATGATGCTCCACTTGAATCCATCATCAGTTTCATCACAATATGGAAATTCAATTTATCCTGCGCGTCAATTTAAATTTGATTGAGCATCCGTTTTTTTTTTATTTCCAAATAGCATTTGCAATTTTCATTTCATTTTACTTCCGTTGGATTTATTTCAATAATAATAATAATTGATTTTATTTTTCCAATAAAAATTATCTTAGTAAATATAGTTTTATATGGAGAAGATCATTTCAATATTCTGAATTTTCCATCCGCAAAAATACCGAAATAAAGAAAAAATCAATGGAAATCTCATACGTGCTTTATGCATAAATGTATCCATTATCAATTTTTTCCTCCTTACTTCTTATATCACCCATTCGAGTTTTTATTCACCCGGATAAAATTAAAAGGCAAAGTCGATTTACTTCACGTACCAATCTATGATCTGTATACGTATTATGTATAGCTGTTAGATATCGAAATTTATTTTCATTTAAATTTATTGTACCTCTACACACGCAGAAGAACACAAATACTACCAGAACATAGGATAGACATGAACATGTACAGTGTATACAGACAGATATACTCGATTTGATTTTTCCAGTTAATAAATTATCATTTTTAATTTTCATTCCCACTTTACGTCAATCTGCTTAAATATTATCAATTTTTCTTCAAGCGCCCGGAAAATAGGTTATATGTATACGGAAAATTTAATAGAAAAGTTAGTGAAAAATAAAATTAGTTCAACCTGCGCTATATAATTTCTGTTCCCTTGAACCAAGCGTGAAATTCGTTTACATGGCTAAATTTGATAGATTTTCATATCGCCTTCAAGTTCCTTTGTTTCATATATACGATTTAATGGAAAATGGAAAATTTTGTACATACGTATGTACGTACATACATATAAAGATATCTACATATACATATATATATATATATATATATATATATATATATATATATATATATATATATATATATATATATATATATATATATATATATATATATATATATATATATATATATATATATATATATATATATATATATATATATATATATATATATATATATATATATATATATATATATATATATATATATATATATATATATATATATATAAATATAAATATAATAAAATGGTCAATTAAAATTATTCGATTTTCTCGAGGAGAAATGAGAGAACAAGTAGAAACAAAAACAGAACGGGAAATTGGATTACCAGGGCGATGAAAATTAAAATATTGATTTATTCCCAAGCGTTTCAAACAAAAACGAGAAATTTGATTCCAATAAAAATTGTTTTAATTTTTATTATCGTTATAATTTCTATATATACACACACACACACACACATCCATACGATATATATAGAAAAATGAAATTTAGTTTTTCATATACACACATGTACACATGACTGTGGAGATGTTGGGTTCCATGGAAAATGAAAATATGAAGAGACGAACATAAAAAAGCAAATTAAATGACATGTTTGGTTTTCATCGTTTTTGTTGTTGTCGTTGTTGTTGGTAGTGGTCTTATTATCTACAAATAATTTGATCTTTAAATCTCTTGACACCCAGGATAAAAAAAAATTATATAAAAATTGGTTGGTTGGTTAAATGTCAAGTGTCTGGAATTTCGGGAAAAAAATATGTGTGTGGTAAATTAATTAAGTCTACAGAATTTGATAATGATTTTTTCCCATTTCACTAGCAACCGTCTGTCTGTGGATGTTTATTATATTTAGTTAGTGAATTTCAAATGTGAGCGAGAAAAGTGTATTGATCAAAGTATGTTGAACCAAACTTTTCTAAAGCTACAGTACTTGTATTTTATTCCACTATTTTTCGCTGACTTTCCAGTATTCATCAGTTATGTCACAATTTTGGTCAGTATGCAACTTTTACATTCTAGACTTGATGTTTAACTGTTAATCAAGTATTTTCCGCTTTACTTAACGTTTTTGGAAAAATTCAATTCAAATCAGAAATTGAGGAGTACTTGACCCTGCAACATTATTTATCCCGGTAATGACGGTGTCGAGTTAGAAGTTAATGACCCATGAAACCAAATAACCTTCTGCAAAATGTTCGCTATATACAAGTAGGTAGCTCGTTTCTGGACGCTTTAAAATTTCAATACAGAAATTTATACGAGTGTCCAAAATGAATTTATTTGACCAAATTTACTATTGGAGTTTAGAAGTTAGAAAGGGCTCCTGTTCAAAAATTGAAAAGTATTTGAAATTAACACTAGCGATTCTTAAGCAATCTCAGATCGGATAAATTTTAGCTGAGCCCAAGATTAATTTTACGTAGTGGGCAAGATTCTCTGCAAGCATTGTGTAAATTGGCGTAAAATAATGTAAAAATTGATTAACAGTATAGATGTTCATTAATTAAAAAAATTAACCATTAATTAAAAACAAAATTTATTGGCGGCAGGTGTTGTACCGACTGGAATAACAATCAATTCTCAAACTCTTGTGATTTTAAAGAAGGTGGCGGCTACATGTTTTACAATTATTACATTTTGTAATTAAAAAAAGTCTTAAATTTCGTAAAAAATTTAAATTTAACTTGAAATCTTTTTGTTTTAATAGATTTAGTCATAAATACCATACTTTTTAAAATCGAAAACCTGGTTTTAAAATTTTGTAAAGAGAGCGGCCTCTCTTAGTGTGCCAATTTCTGTCGAATTTCACTGGGATGATTTTAACGTGAACACTGGCCTCAAAAACCTGCAACAATTTCGAGGTCACAAAAACGGACAATTGATGCAGATAAAGCAAGAGCTTAAGACTCCGACAGCTTCATGGTCTAGATGAAGAAAAATGATGTATCTTCCAGGTGCTTGCAAAATTTCCGGTAAATTGATTTAAGTATCAGACAAAACTTAAAAAAAGTAGAACACATACGTTTATTGAGCTTTCTGCTAGTTTCCAAGTTACGACGAATAAAAGGAAATGGTTTAAATATATGAGATGTACAAGTAGAAAGTCGGCTCTGAAGTTGGTTGAGTTAAAATATACTAAAACGCATCCTAATCGCCTGCCATTTTGGATATATGTGGCTTAGTCATTGCGGTTTTTATGACAAAAGTTTCAGTAATTTACAAGTTGCCGCAAAATGTCGATAAGCAACATTTACGTCACTGCATTCTATTCTGCTTTCAAATGAAAAAATGCAGCTCAAACTATGGATGAAAATCCGCGTCAAGCTCGAAGAAAGCTTGCAGAACAGTTAGGAGTTATTCACCAAGCAATATCATCTCGATTGCATGCAAAGCATTTGAATTTTTTGCACAAAATCATTACGGGTGGTGAAAAGTGGATTTTGTACGATAATCCTAATTGCATAAAACCATAAGTTGATCCAAGCCAGCCATCAACACCAGTTGCAAAAATGAATATTCATACCAAGAAAGTGTTACTGTGTATCTGGTGGGATTGGATAGGGGTCATTTACTACGAGCTTCTGGAACCTGACCAAACTGTTACAGCTGAACGTTACCAGAACCATTTGATCAAATTAAGTGATGCTCTGGAGGAAAAAAGACCAATTACGGGCCAAGGAAGGCGGAGTTTGATATTCCTGCATGGTAACGGTCGTCCACATACAATAAAATCAACCCAAGAACTCATTTTCTCCTTATAGACTGGGAAGTTTTAATATTTGAAAGACCAGCGGTTCACGAATGTTGAAATGTGTAAAAATGGCACGATGACTATTTTGCTTCGAAACCACCAAATTTGTATCGCGAAGGCATTCATCACCTAATAAATGACAAAAGACCATAGATAGTAATGGCGAATATTTCAATAATTAATCTTGGTAACAATTATATTTTCAATAAAGTTGAATTTGACCAAATAGCAGGTTTTGCCACTAAATTCCTTTAACATACCATTTATAAGTCTAAATGTCTCAAAAATTCATATTTCACATTCATAGTTTAGATTGCGGTATTTAGTATGCCAGTCACCTTTATTTTGATCAAGTAGAATCTCGAAGTAAGATCAATTATGTACCTGAAGCGAACGGTTTATGTGTACCAGAAGCATCAGGCTTTTCTTCATTATTCGGACTGGGGAGTTATTTAGGCATTGAAGACTTAATCATCCCATTTTTTAGAAGTTGATCAATTTGCTCCTATATCTCGATTCTCATACTGACCGGGTAGGAGTAGGATTTCGTGTAGATTGGTTCTTCTGTAATTGTTTTGATTTCTGCCCTCACAGTAGTATTTATTGATGATACGTTGTATACTGGACCAGACAGTATTTTGTTTTTTGATAGCATTATGTATTTGGAGATTATGTTTCACTTCCGAGGAAAGGCGGTTATCTTTGATTTCAACGTTATGTACCAGAGGCCGAGCTTTATGGAGTTTCCTTTCAATTATTTTGGATTGCTCTATCTGAGCATTAACGGCTCCCGTCATAGTCTTATGGTTTCCTGTATTCGTTCCAATTGTTTCTCAATTTTATTAGTTGTTTCGTCCCGAATTTGTGTTTCATGCTTAATTGCTGTTGTAGCAGATAATTTCTCATTTTGCTTCAACAACACAGATAGATTTTCATAATTGATTAATACATAAATGGTTAGCTTTAATTTTGGAAGTTTCATGGGTGATTGTGGTTTGTTTTCTAAAATGTTCACGGTTGTTCTATAATTTTACATTGTTACACGTCAGAAACGGAAGGGAGTTTAATCCACCGTGCTGAATCCTGTTCTATTTAAAAAAAAATCCGAATTTTGATGGACACAATCTTCGGTATTTTCTGAACTTAATCCTTCTATACGTTCTTCATTTTCGGAACTTGCCTAATGATTGTTGATCAATTTATTATTGAATGACTGCCTTGATCGCATTGACAAATCAACATCCATAGGTACCGGTTCACTTTTTAGAAAGTTCGATTTCTTTCCCATTTGGTTTGAGAAGTTGAATTCTCTTGGTTTATTCCATTTGGGTTGGACCGGCTGAGCTTCATTACTGGCCAGTTTCGGAAAGTTACTCGAAATTTCGAGTTAAACTTGCAGAGGAAAGCGGAAATGCTTCCGACAATGTTCGTCTGCCTAGAGTGATTGTACATAGCGTTTAGCTTTGCTAGTTCTTTAATATGCTGCGTATTTTGTTTTAACTTGTTAAAGTAGGAATGTACGGACACATTTGTCCCTTGTCCCTTTGCCCACTGTTGCGACTTACAGTACGATAATTCTTATTTATCGCTCAAATTCTCAAGAAGAATCTTTTTTATTTATTGGAAACTACCGCGGTTCATTCACCAAAGGTATGGACTCATTTAGTGTGCCTTATACGGGTTTGATCCACGCATATTTTTGACTTTATTGAATCTGGTTTATTGAGTAAATCAAGCATCAACTGTTGCTGTTGTTAGTCAGCTATAAGTTTTTGTGCCTCTGCAGCTGTTTCTTCTGTTTTTGTTGCAAATATGCTACTCCAATATCATTGTTGCAATTGCAAATGTTATCTCATTTGAAACAGTCACTTGATCTATTATTCACTTATAAATTAAATTTGTTTTTCTCAGTATTTATCTAGCAGTGTATGGGCCTTTTAAAGGTACTCACACAAAAAATTGAAAATATAAAATGTATATTTTCACTAACCGCGAAAGCATGAGGTATGGCTCAGGTTTCTACTTGTTCTGTATTGCATCTAATGCTGGCGGTTGTACAGAAGTGTGGAAACATATTGTTGGAATATGATTTGAAGTTACATGCTGTAATGTAACTATATGCTTGCTGGTTAAAGTGCAAAGGCCGTTAAAAGTTTTTAAACTTGTTTCTGAAGTAAAATTTTGCGACGGTTAAGGAGGCAAATGAATGGACTATAGCTGACAAATTTGAAAATTTCAATAAAAAATGGTCTGAAATCCCAACCTAAATTGAAAGGGGATTGCAGTCAAAACTTTTTGACTGGTATGCCTTCTAGTTTTAAAAAAAAGTTTCCTGCCGTTTTCTGACTAAAATATTGTTGACTGATATTCCGGGAGCTCGACTAGCGCCATTTACGCACGCAAATTAGTAAGTGTTACATAAAGTCTGCAACGAGTTGTAGATAACGATTTTTTGTCTAAAATAGAAGCTAGATATGGCTGTCCCAGAATTGGACCAGCAAAGAAATCAGGGTGATAGGGGAGCTCATTTCCAACAAATACAGCCAAGTAAAGTTTTTTCGAATTGTTGATGGTGCAAAAGTTCAAAACAAAAGTTCTCTTGTTTAACTTTCTTTTTTAATTAATGTTTATCTGACACCAGCGGGAAAATAGTGTACTACAGAAAGTTGACCCACTATCAGAAAAATATGCGACATTAATGCAAACTTTAAAATGGTATCATACACCGGGTTAATCACAACAGAATGTTTTTTATAAATTTTTTTCACAATAAAATTTTAAGGCAAAAAGTGACCAAATGCTTGATGGCTTTTTAAACCCAATATTAAAATTGTTATTGAAGACATTTCGAAAATAGCTGAGCTTGACGTGTTATTCCGTAGATGTGGATTTTATATAGTCTCTGTACATTCGAGCAACAGACAACTAGCCAGATAAGTACTGCCGCGCAAATGACTACGACCGGCAATACTGAATGGCTACGGCGTTGTACTTGCTTATGTATATAATAACGCTTTCCTTCTTCATGAGAAATTGGGCAGTAATTCTATCTCCCTCTCCGTTCTCTTTTGAAGCATTACCGGATTGAAAATGCCGTGCGCAGACCCCTTTAACTCGTTTATTAGATACTCGTAAAACATTTAAAATTGTTGCTTTGAAGACCCTAATTACCTTACCGTTACTTTTTCGTACGTAATGCTCCGTCCGAAACTTTTTTAGTGAACTTTCCTTTCGCCGGTCGGTTCGTTTTGGGACGTGAATTAGTGTGCTCGCCAGAATAAATGCGTACTGCGATGCTTTACTGTTCGAATCGTAAAAGCTTTTCCAAAATTTGTACAAAACGGTCCCGCGTAGATCTTTACACTTTAATGTAGTGCTTTCGTGTTGACGATTTGGGTGTTTTGGACACCTTTAGGCTTCAGTCTGGAGTAAATTAATAAACAGTCAATCCGATGAGACGTGATTGAATTTTTCAAAAAGTTTCTTACCTGGCCTGTTTTTATTTCTCTCTTTTCGATTTTTTTTATTAATTAACCGCTTTCTGGCTGTCACCCCTTCTGGTACTACTTTAAGAAAATTGTTTTTCATATTACAACATACACACTAAAAATTAACTTTAAAAACATTCACTAACTTTACGCACAGCAGTAACACACTTCTAGCCTACACCGCTGCAAAAACTTAAAAAAAAAACTTTATGAAAAAATCTGAATTGGGGAGTTCCCGAAATATCACGAAATATCACAAATAAACGAAATACGCTTGTTCTTTCAATCGGATTCGATCGAGACACTAATAAGAACTCATTTGATAACACAAGCCAAAAACAGAATATTACCTTGGTAAGCGCGGTCCAGAAAAATTAAATAATTGGTATCCAGTATCAGCTGCTTGGAAATTAAATTCCGACTATGTAGCACACGATTACAGGATAACTTTTCACTTATAATTGTTTTTTAATAATATATTTGTAGTTTATAAGTCAACTTATTTTTTCACAACACAAACTACTACTGTCCAGCTAGATAATGAACGAGTCAAATATTTATTTAATTTTTCAGTTTTATGAAGGGGTAATTAAAACTGGTTTCCCGACCTGCCTCCATTTGATTTAGTACAATTGTGTCGTTCAAATGCAAAGCGCGTTATTTACATGCTAGACAGTTTCTTGTAAAATACAAAAAATCTGGCAAGGCCATTGAAATAAATAAATTTCATTTCGGCTCCGCTAAAGTAACCTTTTGGCTCAAAAAAAAAATGATCGCGCCTTGTTTAGTTTGGGTTTTAGAGCCCTTTTAAAATTATAAATAGCGAGTTTTGAAACTGTCCATATTTTATAACGCGTTTTGCACCTAATCGGGTTGATATTAAATAATGGGTTTCGATGAAAATACTGCTATTATTTTCCTCATCTAAAAGCTTCATCGACGATTAGCGAAAACATATTAAGTTCAGTTGAATATGCTATTTGGACCATTTGTGTTAGTGCTAGTGGTCAGAGTAACTTTTTGAATCATGCCATTAGAAATTTGTGAAACACATTCGTAAACAGAATAAAATAAAATAATACAAGACACAAGAACTGCTTCAGCAATATCACATAAATTATAAAACCCTTTCATGGGAATGGGAGGTATGTATTACATACAAATTCAGATTGGTATGTAGTAATATTCAGACTTGCAACTAATAATATGTGATGATTTGTGTTTGTGATATGATTAAACTCGAACCCCTTGATGTTCTTCCGAAACTTCACAAATTGGGTCTTGCAACGCGTCTGGAAGTGTACTGGAATCGTTTGAATTTATAATATTATTGTAAAAAGTCAGCTCACCTATTGCTGCCCAGCTGTCACCCAAATATTTCCTTCAAACGGTTGTATTAAATTTTGGTTCTTCCATGCCAAATATTTCCCCCTTTTCGTAATAGATTTAGATGCTCCAACATCGGATTTATAGGCCACTTCTCCGCGAACTAAAATTTTTTGGGACATTTTTGATATCAAAAATCGCTTGGCTTCGTTAAAGCTAAAATGCCAGCTTGTAGGAGGTCGAAATATAATCGGAGCTTCTGTTTTCCAGTCCTTCACTGGGCGGGCAATCCACATCTCCTAGCTCAATTACAGTACCGTGTGCTTTGTATAATTCGATATATTCATTTGGTTTAATGATTGTCTGTTTATTGCGAATCTGAAATTTAAAAAATGGTAAAAGATAGATGATCTTTTAAGAATGAGAAAATAATGGTATATTTTGCAGCGTTGGTTAAAATAACTTTTACCTCCTTCTCTAATTTCGCGAATACCCGGTCAGGAGGTATATACGAATGCCCTGGAATTGGAAGTACCATTTCGAGTTGTCTGTTGTTATCCGGTGCTTCCTTCAACAACCAAGAGCAAAGCATCCATCAGCAACTAATCGAACTCTCGCCTTTTCATTAAGGTTTAGATTGCAAGGGCGATGGTGAAAGTATATAAAAAAAAACACATTCCTTCGATAACGGAGTTTTCGATGATCCCACGACTATTCCAAAATTATAAAAATAAATTTGTCGACAATAATAAGCCGCCTAGTCTGCGACTTTTGGTAAAATCATGTTTTTTTAACAATCGAAAGACATTGCCAATAAATCGTCTACTTCCATCCGTGCTTAGCCGAAAAATGCCTTTGCTCGTCTTTTATGTATCATCGTTTGAACCATTACATCTTGTTTTCTCTTACTGTCGGTTTCAAATTTCACCCGCTCCTTAAGCATAATACATGTCGAGCATAAATCAGTTGCCGGTGTTTTAACCGATGTTAAGGAAATTTTGAAAATAGTCCGAAAGTAAATTTTTTTATGTTTAAATCAGCTATCTCAGGGTCCGATATAAATAACACAAACATCTTGTTAATATTTAGCTCACTAGGTAAATATTGAAGTCCCTTAAAGCTAGCAGAACCCATACAGCAGAACATTACAAGATAATATGAATAATTATAGGTTAATAATAGGCTAATTAAATACCCTATTTACATTTTTATATTCTGCTAATTCTAGAAAAAGCATAAGGCTTTATTACTTCTAAGCTAGCAGAACCCAAATCGAAAATCGGACCAAAACCGAAATTAGAACCCAAAACAAGATCAATTAACATACAAATAATTTTAGGCTCATTGTGGCCTAATTAAATGTTCCATTAAACATTTTTGGGCTCTACTCGTTCTTGACTAAACTTCAGATCGTTTAATCTAAAGCTAGCAGAACCCAAATCGAAAATCGGAGTGGAGCCCAAAATTTTTAATGGCGCATTTGATTAGGCCATAATGAGCCTAAAATTATTTGCATGTCAATTGATCTTGTTTTGGGTTCTAATTTCGGTTTTGGTCCGATTGTCGATTTGGGTTCTGCTAGCTTTAGATTAAATAGCCTGAAGTTTGGTCAAGAACGAGAGGAGCCCAAAATTGTTTAATTTGGCATTTGATTGAGCCTAAAATTATTTGTTTTTTAGGTTCTGCTAGCTTTGAAGTGATAAAGCCTAATTTTTTTTCTAGAATGAGCAGAATATAAAAATGTAAATAGGGCATTTAATTAGCCTAAAATTAACCTTTAATTTTCCAATTGTTTTAAGATCATTTTTTTGATATGGGTTCTACTAAATTTTTCTAAAGCTAGCAGAACCCATCGTTTTAGTTGGAAGGGGTGGAGCTCAAAAATTTTTAATACGGCATTTAATTAGCCTATTATTAGCCTATAATTATTCATACTATCTTGTAATGTTCTGCTGTATGGGTTGTGCTAGCTTAAGGGACGTAAATATTGTCTTTTGGCAATCTTGCTACGGCAGTAGTGTACCTCGATTGTTCTAATTTTCTGATGAAGTTTATTCTAGCATTCTTTTTATATTGGTTTCCAGTGGCAATTCGGTCCCCTCCTCGATGGTCAACTGGTCCGAATCCTATATCCACATATCTTTTTGCAAGACGAACTACTCGATCTTTTTTAACTCCCAATATCCCACAAAAAGCAACGTGGCATACTCTCGAGATGTTTTGTTTGACGAATTTTGGCCCCTGAGTGAAGATTTTACTGCACTTGCGTAGGTTAATAGAAACAAATCTTGCAATATTTTCGTTGAGTTTGCGTAAAACAGGTTGGAAAAGTACATAGCGTCACGACCGTTAATTGTATTGCATTGAAAAGTACCAGCACCTTTTGTGTGATTGCAACTTGGCACAATAGGTGGCCGCTTTCGTTTGTACCTACCAAAAATGCGTAAATTAAAATTTCTATAGAAATACAATGGTGGTATTATAACTAAACCACAAGGATAGGCTCAGTTCTATTTATTTATTAACTGAAATGAGGAACCCCCGTCATGTATGGATAAAAAGAAAGTTAAGTTACTTTTTATTTATTCTACAAACATAACGGAGATTCGTGCGTTTTTGGTTGTGGCTTAATTATAATGGCAGCACTGTAGATAGAAACATTTAATGTTTTACCAGTTCTGTTTTTCTCGAGTTCTTTTATTATTTGAAACCTTTCGTTTTTGTGCTTTTCCACCATTTAAAATAACAACTGGGTATTCTTTACTTTCCATAACTATATTTGATATATTTTTACTGTCAAATTTCAATTTAGTAAGATCTATAGAAGCGAAACAAAATACATGTCTAAACAACGCTTGTGAGGTTTGTCCCAAAAAAAATCCCATGTACATATACAAATCCAATAAGAATTTTTTAAAACTGAACATGTATTAGTCAGTACACTGTTAAACCAAAATTTTGGCGAAATAACTATATTATAATAGAGACGAAAATAGGCGGAATTTTTTTATTTTTCAGAAACGATAGCAACAGAAAGAGTAAGAATTAGTCTTGGGAAAACAAAATAAAACACATTAAGTCATTTAATTGAGTTCAATAAATTAATTTAAACAAATAATATTTAAATATTATATTTAAACTAAACATTATTTACTATAGATATTTAAATTACTTTTTTAAATGAACTAAAAAAGAAACACGAAAAAGTGAACAAAATTAATTCTTGAAGAATAGAAAGTATAGGTTAGGTCTTTAGGTTTCAGTGGTTGCTCACTGCACACTTAGGCCAATTTTTAGGCCCATTGTGATACCACTCATTCACTCCATATCATTAACCTACCTACTTCACCTACTCACACAACTACAGTACCACCTGCACATTGCAAGCTCCATGTCAACCTGTACATTGACATGGAAGGTGGGTCGGCGCGTGACACGGAATTCTGCACTCCATCAGAGGGTCTTAGTTGTATTTATTAGCATCACCGATCGTAATCGATGATGAAAATTCGATTTGCATCTAGCCTCTGATGGGATTCGAACCCAGCACCTCCCGGTTCAAGTGCCGAAGCTTTAGCCACTGCACCACTTGTCCGGTATAGAAAGTATAACTCAGAACAGGAGTTGGATTGCTTTAAGGGGTTTCATTGATATAAATAATTTAGAAAATAAATCCTAGTCTGTATAAGCAAATCCGACTTAGGATAACAGTCAAACGCCCTTTCCAAAACGGAAAGTAATGATATATTACTTTGCGATCTCGTAATCCAAATCGATTTTATTGGTTTGAGTAGTTTTAGTTTAGAAAAATTCTGGATATCGTATAAAGTTTGTCGGAAAATTTCACTATGGGCAAATGTTAGCTTAAGTTGACACAATCAAATAAATCAAGATCCATTTCCATATCTAGCGAGAACGCAGAATCATATATATCCCCTAGATATGGAAATGGTTCTTGATTTATTTGATTGTGTCTAAAGCTAACACGAATTACGCAAACTAATCAAATTGACTTGATTTACTAAAACTGAAACGAATACCACTACTCTCAATTTGGAAACTTGAGTCATTCCATTGTGTTACCTTATAGGAATTTTCCTATAAACTACGATCTTAGTAATATATTTAAACTAAAACTACCCAATCGAACGACTGGACATAATTTGCCAGAACAAAATTCAGAAGTATCCCATTTTTATGGAAATGGCCTTTAACTCACCTGATTGTCTTATCTGTCTTCTGGGTATCGTCTAATTTCCACATAGCGGCTTTATACACAAATTAGAATTTAACAGTGTATTTACTTATCCTTGTTTATTTTTGTTATTTGGGACATACTTCACTGCGATGTCTAAACAGAAAATAGCGAGTTTTTCACATTTTCGTTCAATATATGTGTGGTAAATAATGAGTTTTGAATAAAAATTGTACTGAATAAAAATGAAGCTTTTTGCATTTAACTCCTACTTTAATAACTGAAAATAAAAGGTAAATTAACGAATTTCATTGCATAGCCCTTGGAACACGAATCCAACGATATGTCATTTCAAAAGTTTTTGAAAATCGTAAATAACGAACTTTGCAATTGAACGACACAATTATACTGTTTATTTTGAAAGAGCTGTGCGTTGTTGAAATATAAGTAGGTATATTGCACTATATGTGGCATTCAGGATAATTCGAAAGGCACATAAAAGCAATTTAACCCCTGACTGTTACACAATTCGAAAAAACTTAACTTGGTTGTTTTTGATGGAAATGAGCTCCCCTATCACCCTGCTACGTTTGATCGTCCAATTGCGGGACACCCTGTATAATAAATATTATCCCAAACATCCTTAAAATGTTTGACCAAATTAACCACACAAATAGATTAAATTACATTGCAGATAAAATAGAAGTTACATAAAATATAAAATTGTTTGAATATGTGTAGATCCGTCTTTTACTTTTTACCATGCGCGCAATCAAAACAAAGAAGGGCCAATTCTATGTAATCTGGCCAACCAATCTAATCTATATTATGTTTATATTTAAATTTATGTTCAAAAAACATGTATTCTAATTAATTGAATAACTCATGTACATATCTCTAAATCCCCAGACGCCATAATGGTAAAAATTGATAAAATTGTACACGACATAAACCACATGCATACACATCACACACACACATACACACATATACATACATACAAGGAAACCTATAATAATAATTAATTTTTTGAAGACCTTGTAATTTAGTTATCTCACATACTTATCGCATACGAGAGGCATATAGTCAATTGAAGACATGAATATTTCGTAGTTTGTGGATCACCCACTAATTGATTAAATTAAAATGTGACTTTAAACAAGAATTATTTTATCGTATATCAGAATTTTACTTTAGGCATCCACACGTACATGTACACAAGCATAAATAACCCCTCGGTATATTAGATTGTCTTCCATGTACCAAATTATACGAAAATCCTAATTACTTATTTCAGTTTGTATTATATTTTACCCAAAAAACTATTTTCCAAAATTAAAATTAATTATTTTTTCCAAAAACAAATAGAAAAAAATAATAATTTGTTTCTTTATGTTTATCACCCATAAATATTTTGCTCTATTGATAGAGCACAAAGTAACGTCATTAGCTGTAAATACATTAAACTCAATACACACACACACACACGTACAATAAAAGAAAACCTTATTTTCCCAATTTTTTTATAAACATATAATAAATTTAAATATATTTGCATTTAAATTTTTTTTCCCAAAATTACCCACTTCAAAAATACCTTGATACTCTAGATACACAAACTAATAAAACTTAAGATGAGGAACGAATGGAACGTACAGTAAAAAAAATGTACGTAATTCGATCAAATCTGTTTAAATCTCGAGAAGATTAGATGTAAGCCCAAATAAAACATTGATAATTTTATTTTTTTATTTTTTTTATTTTTTTGCGTCTTACGTATCGAAGGGACTGACTGGATGGTTTGGTATAAATTTTACTTCAAATCAATCAAATTATTTATTCGACATTAGCTGTGATAAATTACTTTCGGAATTTTATTTTTGTTTTCGAAATAAAAAATTATAATATTTTATCATAATAATATTGTTTATATTATAATATTATTATTTTATTGTATTGTATATGAGTTTTTATTTCGATTTTTCAAAATTGAATATCAATGCAATATTTAATTTTGGTCATCAAATGAGAAAATTACCAATTTCGTGATTTATGGCTATCATCGTTCATAATGTTTGGTTACGCTTAAGAAAACTCAAACATTTTCTCTGAAATATCAGATGATGTTAATCAATGTGAATGACTTACAATTTGATTGTATGATCAATTCTGATGCTTGGGCTAAAGGGACTTTTCATCATGGAATTTGAGTTTCCTAAAAAAGAATTCGATTTTTTTCTTCTTTTTAACAGCATTAATTATGATTCACTAACACAAGATCCAGAACCACCAGAAAAGGAGGTTGACATTGTCGCTGCTGATTTCAGCAAAACAGTTTCACATAAAATTTCATATTTAAACTGAGCTTGGCTTTACAACGGTAATATGAGATCTTGGAGTCATTTGAGACACCGAACTAAACTTCAAAGGTCACATATTATAGACGGAACGAATTCTATGCTTTGTTTTCTTAAAAGCTGGACAAAAGTATTTCTTGGCCCGTACATTACGAGGCCTTGCTTTACGACATTAGTTCGATCTGTGCTCAAATATGTTAGCCAAATGTGGTCTCCGTAAGGCATAAGCAGTTTGCCCAGTTTTTCATCCCAGAAAAAAAATTCCTCAAACAATACTATTTCATGTCATCCCAGTTTTTTCTATTTAAACTTGTGTAGGACGGAATATGTTTTTATGTTGACTAACAAAAACCGAATATACAGTGCTGGGGAAAAAAATTGGGCAAACATATTTTATTGCAAATTGAAGTCTTTTTTGCTAAAATTACAAAAATTTGAAAGCAATTGGCTTATTGATTCATTTTAAATACAAGTATGACGTAATTTTTTGAAAAAACAAAATTTACCAGCAATTTAGGGGGAAAACCCCGAAAAATGCCTAAATATTCAAAATGCGTTGATTGGAGTTAAAGTAATAGAATAATTTAAGCACCTATTTTTTAATTTTTGTTTTGTTTTTTATTGATTTATAGAAGTTCTATCTTTAATATTAATATGTTGGACCGCCAATTACTTTTATTACAATTGTCGACATCAGTAGTTTTTAATAAAAATCTATATTAAAATCGCCCATAGTTATTATATTAGAGTTTGTTAAATTAGCAAAAAACATATTGAATTCCGCAATGAAATTGGAAATGTTAAAGCAACTTAGTCTGTAGATGTGCAGAAGGCACATACTAGTTTTGACCCTAACATAAAAGAAATGCCCGTAGCATCATAAGTGTTTACAATTAAAATCGTTCCTATCGTATATTGCCACACCACCAGATATGTATTTCTCATTGCACCCGGCAAACAGATTATAATTCTCCAGACTGAAGCTCGTGATTTCGTCCTCATAGACCCAGATCTTCTAAAGGCTTTACATTCGCGGAATCCATTAAGCAAGCAGCCAAAATATTACAATAATAAAAACATGTATAGAAACTACCATAATTACAACTACAACTAGTTTATGATCTCGATTTGAGTCATCAATAGGAATCTGTCGAGTTATTTATCCATTAACTATGAAAATCTGAGCATCATAAAAAACGTTTGTACATAATAGATGAAGCGCGTTTACTTTTGAACATCTGCTAACTACATAGAAACAAACCAAGGTTGTGTTACGTTAAATAAAACTATAATAAACATTTTTCGTCTTGTACAGAATATAATTCGTCTTGCACAGTAGTTCGAGCAAACGTGTTATCCTTGTACAGGCTTACGAGACAGTAAATCAGTGAATGTTTCGAATCGGTTGGGCCCTGAGAAAAACTCACTAAACCATATTTCGTGTAAGCCAATGCAAGACGGAAAATATCGTGTGACATTTTGTGTAAGACGAAAAAGATTACGTGTACAACCTCTACCAGACGAATTTTTGTTGATTATAAATATTTTTTTAATCACAAATCAAAAAATTAAATTTCTGAAAAACCGAGTAAAATTAACAACAAAATAACTGCCATGATTTATACGCTTATATTGTATAAACCATGGCAGTTATTTTATTGTTAATTTTGCTCGGTTTTTCAGAAATTTTATTTTTTGATTTGTGATTAAAAAAATATTTATAATCAACAGAAATTCGTCTGGTAGAGGTTACACACTAATATTTTCCGTCTTACACAAAATTTCAGACGATATTTTCCATTTTGTATAGGCTTACAGGAAATATGATTTAGTGAGTCTTTCTCAGGACCCAACCGATTCGAAACATTCACTGATTTATTTTCTCGTAAGCCTGTTCCAGGATAACACGGTTGCAGGAACTACTGTGTAAGACGAATAAATCTCCTGTACAAAACGAAAAGTGTTTATTATAGTTTTAATTTAAGAAAAATTCGAAGAATATAATATATAATAACTTGTAATATTTATTAATTATCATTACAACAAATTAACACTGAAATTTTCATGACCCATCACATACGAAAATTTTACTAAACATTTCTGTAAACTAATTGAAAATTTTCTCTCAGACATGTATCAAACACAATAAAATTGTGTCACTATATTTCACTAACTTAATTAACTATCTAACTTAGTAATAAACTTAAATTCAACAGAAGCTTAAACTTTTAAAATGTGGGAAGATCTCATAGATAAAACAATAAAATAATGTGTTTGCAAAGCTTTCGTCGATTCATCACTAATCATTTATTGGCTTCGAAAATGATGTCTATGAGACAGCGAAAGCTTAGCAAATGAAATATTTTATTTTTAAAAGAGCAATATACCAGCCATATGCATTATTTAAAAATTTAAATTTATTTTCCAATTAATGAATAAATATGAGAAAGTATCTTGGGTACATGAATAAATTAAAATATATGTGGATATTTCAACGACCTCTATGCACTGTAGAAAAGGGTTTTCCCGAACGTAGAATTTCTTTTTGAACAGTACAATAATTTTAAACTAAGCTTGAATCAGTTTTAAGGGAAATCGTAAAAAGTTAAATAAGCAACAAATAATAATATCTCGAACAAAATTTCATATCTAGTAAAGTGTTAAAAAGCTATCATTTCCAATTTTTTTAACGATCCACACCAATAGGGGATTATTTGTTATAGTTTCTATGACGTCGTTGAGTTCCTTACAAAGATTCGCTCTGCTAAATAAAAATCAATATTTATGTGTAACCTACTCAAAAATCTCAAAACGTCATTTATTTACCTTTACCAAAACTTAATACAAAATTATGGTATTTCCAAAATATAATAAAAAAATACCTTTTTCGAAACCATCTTCCAAAAATTCATATTTGGATACCAGAAAAAGAAACCGAAAGATTTTACTGGTAACATAAAACTTTAGTTAAAAGGATTTTATTTTCAAACATTTTTTGAGTTAAGGTAAATTAAGGAATTAAGGAGAGGGATTACTTACTCTTAATAGTAGAGTAAAATATTTTGGTATTTGTGGAAAATTTGGTACATGACATGCACAGGTATGTAAACAATTATCGAATAATACTTAAACCAAAGTAATATCAAATTTCTGACAAATTTTAAAAGGGCATTTACTAACTCGTAGAAAGATAAGAACGGTCGAACGTGCTGACACTATGTAGCGGTTAGAATATTGCAACCGAACCATACATATCGGAAAAATAAAAACAACGCAACAAATTTTGTTCCGAGACAGTGGAAAGTAACGGAAATCATAATGATTCCCAAGCATAATAAACCGCCAAATGACAAAACTTTGTATAGGCCAATTTCTTTTCTAACCACAACATCAAAGATTTTCGAAATACTGTTTCTCAAGAGACTAAAGCCAATTATAGAGAGCAGAAATCTTATACCAGCATAACAATTTAGTTTCCGAGAAAGGCATTCAATGATAGAAGAGGTACATTGGATTACTAATACAATTGAGGAGGTGCTGGAAAAAAAGAGAGGATTCTCTGCAATATTCTTAGACGAAGCTCATGCATTTGATAAAATTTGGCACCGTGTTCTGGAATTTAAGTTCCAACGAGATTTGTTAAAACAACATTTTCAATTGCTAACGTTTTACATCAACGACCGTTACTTCCTCGTTACTAGTTCGTTGAAAAAATCAAATTAGAAAGATCAATCACGCAACGTGTGAGTATAAGTCCTTTAAGTCAGTTAGGCTTGCAACAACGTGCACTTTAGATCTAGACTCTGGTACGATCGTAGATCATGTGAAGGGCTGAAGATTCCAAAGCCCGAGCCAAATTCAGAGTGACAGCCGTCGACGAAAAATCTTATCGAATGGGACACCCAGTTGTTGAAGTCTTGAGACATCCATGAGTCTGTCGATGGCCTAACCACCGAGAAAGAATTGTCGAAGTAGAATCCTGGTAGAAATTTTTCAATAACCATTTATGGTATATCTAGATGAACGGAATTAATTGGAAATCTGCCTATGCTCTACAGTGTTCCACACACCAATGCACCGCATTCGAAAAACAGAGTAGCAAACCCCGCCTAGGATGATAGACTGCAGTGGGAACAGAGACAGGATTGTCTGCAATGCAAGTATAGGAGTCGAAGTCATAACATCGGCAATAAAGCGGCTAGGCATACCACGTAAACTGTAGAGTTTCCCAATAACGGAGTTAGATTTAACCACAGGCCACCAGACAGCAGAAGCATAAGATAGCATAAGTAAACCAGACATTTGTAAATAAACATGGACAAATTGGGAGTCATGTCCCACGATTTACCAAAAACTCGTGTACATTGCTCAAAACTGTAGTTGCTTTTTCAAGTTTACTTTTAAAAACTCCATCCGAACTACTTCCTCTATTGGATGGGAAGGAGGATAAAATCCAATGCAAAATATCGAAAATCGCTTACGAAGCAATAAAATCAGGATTGATAACGTCACAAACGTGAAAATCATCAATAAGCAGTTATTTGTTAATTTCCTCATTGGAGGAACTTAGTCTACTACCCGTAGCAAATGATGTCCGCAAGAACCATTTCAAACCGCAAACCTATTAAGTCTGCATATTAATTTAATCCAAGAAGTCCTGCTAGCGGATCTTAGATTTTTGAATATGTCAGCAGTTTTCTTACATTTTTAAGAACAGAATAACAAAAAGGTTTGTTCTAAGTTTTTTAATGAACGTTTAATATGCGTTAGAATAAATTTTCTTGTTAAATAAATTGTATGCTATTATACTAAATCTACCAAATGTAAGCTCAATACCGTCCTTGGCGCCGTAGTATTTCCTTTCTCCATTCAAGGCAACAGATCATGAAATCAATATAGAATTCTATATTCTATCTGGTTTGCCTGTTTTGCTTTGTTTGCCATTTTAAATTGATGGGAAATTCAACTATATTACTAAATCAATACTTTTAAACCAAATATTTCGGATTTATTCAAATTTCCGTCTTGTACAAGTAATAATACTAATACATAAATAACTAAAACTAAAAGCGTCGTAGGTGATTCGTAAAAATGTCTACTACGTGCATCAAACGGATGAGCACGCAGTTTATAGCGGACAACCTCTACCGCATATCTTTGTGGAAGGAAACATAGTGGCCTGATTTAAATAACTCATCAGAATCACAAAACAATTCCTTACTGAAATAGTTACCACCATGAAAATGACACCTCATACACGAATTTGATAAAAATAACAGTCGGGTTCTGTTGATCATTTTGTGGTTACAATTGACCAGTAATTCCCAATATTCAGTTAAGTGACAGGAACTTTTTAAAAAGTTTTAAAAATTTCAAGGTTATCTAAAAAATTTTAGCCCACCCTAAGTAAGGAGAATCGAAAAACGAATGAATGAAATTTTGATAATTGGTCCAGCTAAACCCAATATTTGGTCAGGCTTGTAAATATATTACAGCTATAAATTATTAATTAAAAGTGCTGCGCTTGCGTGGGTTTGATAAAATGTAACGCTGAAGGATTTTGTTATATGTAGATACGATGTTTATTTTTAATTTTTGTAATACTAAAGTGTAAATTTGATCTAGCAATAGATATCGACAATTGTAATCAGTTAATACGAATAAAAGGTTTGGCATGCTTAAAGAACTGTTAAAAAACAATTATATATTATGTTGCATGTGCGCGTGTTTGTTAAAATATCAATCAACTTCTGATATAGAGTTTACCATACAACAAAACATAGTTAGCAAACTTATCTGCGGAGTTAATTCAGCATAGGGCAAACAACTAATAATTGATCAGGGCTACTAAATAAAATATTTTAATTAAACGAACAGCTTCCTGATGCCCTTCTATCAAAATTCAAAAATCGGTGTGGCAACCCTCGCTATATTTAAAACAATTGAATACCAAGAAATGAAGAATCAGAACATTAAATATTTTTAATTAATGCTACACAGATTAGATATTAGTGTCAATATACTTTGAAATATTAGTGTGCTAGATATGCTAGACACATGTTTTGCATACATGCAACATAATATATAATTGTTTGTTAACAGATCTTTATGCATGCCAAAACTTTTATTCGCATTAACTGATTACAATTGTCGGTATTTATTCCTACCTCAAATTTAGGTTTCAGTATAAAAAACACTTTAATTTAGTACAAAAATGAAAACTAAACTTTTGAGATTCAGCTGCAAATTTAATTGTGTTGCATGCGCAACGAGATGAAAAGTTTCTAATAAATAGAAACAGGAATATTGTGCAGTATTGATTGAACGATTTTTACAATTAACATCTCTTGTCAAATAATCCCTTGAGCACATTGAACAAATATAATTTCCCGACCACCAATTTTTCAAATTGAATCACAGTTTTGTAACGTAAGATTATAATCAAATCTAGCTAGTAATAAGATGACTACTTTGATAAGAAAATTTGAAGCAATCAATATTTTGTTAAATTCATGTTATGGCCATAATTCTGAAAACAGTACCAAGTAAAGATCCCCAACTCCTACTCTACCATACTGTGTGCCAGACACCGATAAATCTTTATTTATTTTGCAAATTTTAACTAAATAGCAGACAGGTTTGTTTTGTGTCATCTATGAACGACTAGAATGAACTAACCATAAAATTAGTTAGTCGAAAATTCATGTTAGGATTAGTCACAATCAACTAGGAAGATTCAATGAAATCAGCAGTCTTCCTGGCAAATTCTGTCATATATACATCCAACCTTTTCCGAAATCACAATTTAAACCGAGTTTAATGTTTCCATCATATAGGAGGTATTATTATTTTTTACGACTTAGTTCCACGTTAAACCTCTTACTCAATTAAAATATCCACATTTTATTAAATTAAATTTATAAAGATTATTAAAGTAGCATTTCAGCATCTTGAAAACAAAATACTGATAGTAAAAATACTTCTCTTTTAACAATAATAATACTTCACAGAATTAAGGGTACTTAAGTGCTATCCACATTTATTACTCAACACTTTTGTATACACATAAAATCTTTCCAGCCACAGGCACTTTTATCACCACTTCCAGTAGAAGAAAAAGAACTAATCATGACAATGAACTGTTTTGTCGCACAGATTAAACAGCTAATTTCCAACACATTTCATTTCTCGTTTCAAAATCTCATTTTCTTGGAAGCGACGAAAAATAATAATTTCACTCAAGACATAATATATAAGAAAAGTACAAGAAAGAATATTACCAAATGTCCATTATTTGCTTAAAGCAAGTCTCATTTAGAAATGTACGTATAAATACTCGTAAAATACTTGTGGAAATTATCTCAGTGAGTTCCATAAATAATCACCCGTTATTTAAATTTTTTTGGTCTTGTATAGAAAGCAAAAACAAGTACTTAGTCTGTACTCGTAAAAGATATAATTTTAGCTAGATACTCGTATAAGAAGGAAAATCTATATTCTTATTTTTGTCATGTACAACAAAGTTTAAAGTGTATATAGGTTCCTTTCATTATTATATCGAGAATTATATTACAGAATAATTTATCAGCCATGGAATATTTTGCTTGTTATTATTCCGTTTTGCCCCGTTGTTGTTGCTATATTTTGTTGTATTTCATATTCAAATTTTTTAGAAAGGAAAATTGAAAATATCCAGCACATTGAACAAAAATAGTGAAAATTCAAAAAATAAATAAAAAATGATGAGAGGAGATATTATCTGATTTATATGAACAATTACTACCATTTGAATGAATAAATTCATAAAGGCTCTGGTGTACTGGGTGTGTGTGTGTGTATATCTGTATATACGTATTCCACAAAGCTTTGAATTCCGTTCGCTTGGTTCTCTCTTTAATATACATTTTTACGGGTTTTCGGTTTAAATCAATAAAGCGGTTGTGCAAATAAATTTTATGTCGTCTTCCTGTTTCATTAGTTTATATATGATAAAAGAAGAAAATGTTTGTGTTTTAGCATTTCAAAGGAAAATTATAATATAAATAAGATGGTATATGTGTGCACACATCTTATCATAATATACGATGATCATATATAAGAATAAAGTTAAAACCACCGATTGGAAAACTTCTTTATATTTTAATAAACAGGCAAGGTCTTTTTATACAATTTTATTATAAAATTTGAGTTATATCGATTATTTTATAAAAATAAATAAACGGAGATATTTTTTGTTCGCTTTTTTCCGTCTTACATTTTCATTTCCACCCCCACATTTGTAAAAAAAAAAATTATCGACGTACGACGTACACATACTCCAAAAAGTATTCGATCACCGTGCTTTCTACAATAAAAGTAACTACGCTTCTATAAAACATATTAAACGTTAGAAGATAATGATAAGAATCATGAGAATCATAAGAATCATAAGAATCATAAGAATCATAAGAATCATAAGAATCATAAGAATCATAAGAATCATAAGAATCATAAGAATCATAAGAATCATAAGAATCATAAGAATCATAAGAATCATAAGAATCATAAGAATCATAAGAATCACAAGAATCATAAAAATCATTAGAATCATAAGAATCATAAGAATCATAAGAATCATAAGAATCATAAGAATCATAAGAATCATAAGAATCATAAGAATCATAAGAATCATAAGAATCATAAGAATCATAAGAATCATAAGAATCATAAGAATCATAAGAATCATAAGAATCATAAGAATCATAAGAATCATAAGAATCATAAGAATCATAAGAATCATAAGAATCATAAGAATCATAAGAATCATAAGAATCATAAGAATCATAAGAATCATAAGAATCATAAGAATCATAAGAATCATAAGAATCATAAGAATCATAAGAATCATAAGAATCATAAGAATCATAAGAATCATAAGAATCATAAGAATCATAAGAATCATAAGAATCATAAGAATCATAAGAATCATAAGAATCATAAGAATCATAAGAATCATAAGAATCATAAGAATCATAAGAATCATAAGAATCATAAGAATCATAAGAATCATAAGAATCATAAGAATCATAAGAATCATAAGAATCATAAGAATCATAAGAATCATAAGAATCATAAGAATCATAAGAATCATAAGAATCATAAGAATCATAAGAATCATAAGAATCATGAGAATCATAAGAATCATAAGAATCATAAGAATCATAAGAATCATAAGAATCATAAGAATCATAAGAATCATAAGAATCATAAGAATCATAAGAATCATAAGAATCATAAGAATCATAAGAATCATAAGAATCATAAGAATCATAAGAATCATAAGAATCATAAGAATCATAAGAATCATAAGAATCATAAGAATCATAAGAATCATAAGAATCATAAGAATCATAAGAATCATAAGAATCATAAGAATCATAAGAATCACAAGAATCATAAAAATCATAAGAATCATAAGAATCACAAGAATCATAAGAATCATAAGAATCATAAGAATCATAAGAATCATAAGAATCATAAGAATCATAAGAATCATAAGAATCATAAGAATCATAAGAATCATAAGAATCATAAGAATCATAAGAATCATAAGAATCATAAGAATCATAAGAATCATAAGAATCATAAGAATCATAAGAATCATAAGAATCATAAGAATCATAAGAATCATAAGAATCATAAGAATCATAAGAATCATAAGAATCATAAGAATCATAAGAATCATAAGAATCATAAGAATCATAAGAATCATAAGAATCATAAGAATCATAAGAATCATAAGAATCATAAGAATCATAAGAATCATAAGAATCATAAGAATCATAAGAATCATAAGAATCATAAGAATCATAAGAATCATAAGAATCATAAGAATCATAAGAATCATAAGAATCATAAGAATCATAAGAATCATAAGAATCATAAGAATCATAAGAATCATAAGAATCATAAGAATCATAAGAATCATAAGAATCATAAGAATCATAAGAATCATAAGAATCATAAGAATCATAAGAATCATAAGGATTATAAGTATCATAAGAATTATAAGAATCATAAGAATCATAAGAATCATAAGAATCATAAGAATCGTAAGAATCATAAGAATCATAAGAATCATAAGAATCACGAGAATCACGAGAATCACAAGAATCATAAGAATTACAAGAATCATAGGAATCACGAGAATTATAAGAATCATAAGGATCATAAGAATCAAAAGAAAACAGGGTGATTTGTATGTTTCAGATCGATTTTGTTTGGCCGCCATTTTGTTTTGGATGACATTTATCAGTTCCCATTTGACAGACGTATACAGTGGTCGACAACCCTTTATTATAGAGCATGTATCGCCTTAACAACATGTTGAAATTATCAAAACATTTTGTTTAAATAATTGTTTAATTGTAGATATGCGGAGAAAATTACGTGACCTTTTTAGTATTTTGTGCCGAGCAAGTCTACCATTGTTCCACATTGCTTGACCAGCGCATAAAGGGCGACAACTAAGCCAACGAACACCAGAAAATAGTGATACAGTGAGACAGAGTGTTGCTGAATGCCCAGGTACCTCTTATCGGCGCCGTGCACAAGAATTAAGAATCTCTCCATCATGTTTGTTAAAAACTCTCAAAAAATATTTGTATTTTTGCCCATATAAAAATCAATTGACACAAAGGTGCAAGAAAATGATTATGAATTCGGCGAGTTTGGAGTGCTCGAGTTTTAAAGCTCAGTATAGACGACTACCATTTAAAAAAACAATCTATATGACCGAGGAAGAAACTTTCGATTTGGCGGCTTTGTTAATAAACAGAATAGCCGCTATTTGGGCACTGAAAACCCTCAATTCATACACCAAAGACCACTACACGCGTGTAGAGTAACTTTATCGTGGGCAATTTGGGCCGGCGGCATTTTGGCCCATATTTCTTTTAGGATGCAAGAGGCACTGCAGTAACAGTTACCGGTGGGCTATCGGATCATGTTGGAAAACTTTCTTCTTCTGGATTGGATCAATTAGACTTGGATATGTGGTTTCAATAAGACGGCACCTCACCACACACAGCTCGCCCTACGATGCAAATTTTGCGATAAATTTTTCCCGACCGAATAATCTCTAAAAGTGGTGATATCAACGGCCTCCAATCAATAAAATAGAAAAAATTAAATTGTATTTCATTTAAACGTTCTTAAAAAAACACTCTGCAACCGAGAACCTGGATGGAGAGCTTAAAAATAAGTAAACGTGTAAAAGCTTTAAATATACTCTCTCTCTCTCTCTCTCTCGCCTAGCGTTGATTAAACACTGTGTATTGCCAGATTACGTGACAACCCCTTAGGAAAATTTGGCTGTTCTGCCCCCATATGGTATTGTTAATTTTTTTCTTTGTCATAGATTTGCTATTTTAATGCAGCTTGGAGTGAGCTGTACAATTTTAATAAAAAAAACATGGTCATACGGACCGGATGTAAACAGCATGTAATATATTGCCTCTGAACTTTACTCATATTCCTTGGAGTAATATTCATGAAAAAGCTATTTTCTTGTTATTTATGCTTGATAATTTGTATATTGGTTCCTCTTGGTTAATAATTTGGCCCATGTCCTCTGATGCTCTGATTAACGAGTTATTAAGTAACAGCGAGGCCTGTAAATGGCCGTCTTTTAATCCAAAGTCATCCATGGGAAGTTTTTTTGTGCATATATTTTCTCATAAGAAAATGCTTACATTGGCAATTACAAATTACAAAAATTTGAAACTGCGAAAAAATCGAAAACAATATCAATAGTTTGACTCGAAAGAGTGCTAATTACCATTTGTATCGAATACAAATTAGAATTTAAAAAATGTATACAAATTTTAACAGCAACTGTAACTGACCTTTAATATTTCAGTGTACTCGTTGCACAAATTTATCTTATCTCATCTTACTGTATGAAACCAGTTTTGTGATGTTTTCCGAACTTTGCTTGTTTGAACTAATGAACCTTAAAAATCGTGATGGGCATAAACCTTTCGTACGTCTAAAATATTTTCGATAAATACTTGAAGCCTTTTTTCGGAGTATATTGCTGAACTAACCAGCCCCCCCCCCCCCCATGTGCCAGGACTTCCTCGTTTCTTGTAGCCGAATGTAGAATCTGGGCACATATTTCTACAACGCCCACGACTAGCTGTTACCTGTGGGTTATACTCAAATATTGCAATATGCAGAATGATTGCTGTTGTATCAGTCGGCAGAGTTGCTTTGGTGATCCAGTCCGAAGAAGATTTTCATAATCCAACTCAGACATTTAATGAGGAAGACCTGAAATTTACTTGAAACAATACCAGTAACTCTATAAGTAATGCTGGCGTTATAGGAGAGTAACTTTACAATAGTATTGAAAGTCAGCATAGTCTAAATCTTTGAGTCTTTAATATGACGTGAATGTCATTAGCTGCTTCGATATTAGTTTGCACCATTACGCTGTTCAGTGGTGATAAGCCACACTCTAGTTGAACTCCTCTTTTGATAGTTAATGAGGGGCTTCCTAGCCTTTGAAACGTATTTTGCAAGTGGCAACATTATCAATGCGGAGATTAATTATGACATCCGAGATTCCAAGATTTTTTAGAGAGTTCAAAATGATATCTTCTACGATGACAAAGAGGTAGCGAATTCCATTTACAAACTTCTACTAGTTTCCAGTTAACTAAACATTTCAATTATGTGGATGATGCCATCCTATCAGTTGTCCGTAGTTTAGAAGTTTAACCAAACTTCTCGTATAACTGGTGTTATAGCTGATGCCACGAATGAGACTTGCATTTATCTACGAGTTGTAATTTTAAATTTTTTGGATTGTGTTAACAATAAATTCAGTATTAGTTGGGACCGTTGTGATTTCCCTTCTGCCATTTCTGTATGTTTGACGATCAGTATGCGATGAATGAGCTCGCTCTTGCGTACTGGGGACTCAGCCAATTTTCTTCAATGATCAAGTTGTTCTTTCTCTGTAGTGCGAATCCGTGGTTTTCTTTGATGTTGTGTATATCCTAAAATAATTCAGTACTACTGGTTATTCACGTAGAAAATTAATCCGCAATGATACTGTGCTGAAAACGTTGAATGTTGATTTCGGGCTAGCCTTAAGATATATCTTTTGTATCATCATCATCAGGGTCAAATTAGCGTAGCACTGGATCGTAATATTCGTATATTTCTAGTGGAAGCGTACCAAAATTTTAAGTTCCGAGATGAGCTTGAATTCCATTATGATTACCATACCTGGCGATTTATGATGTAGAAAATCGCTTGTCCCAACAAGGTGGTATTGTACATCTGTCTGTACAATAAGCCCATGCAAGTTTTGACATATCTGTGAAACCCTTTCTAGTGATGTAATCTTCTGGCATCCAGTTTAAACTTTACAAAAGTTTATATAGCGAGCCGCTTGGTCCAAGTGCAGTCGCATTAGAATTTGTTGAATATACCAATTACTATACCACCCTACTTAAGTAGCGTTACCTAGTTAACAGGTAGTTTGAATGTGAGACCTTTCTCCCAGAAATTTTTCTTATGTAGTTTTTTCGTTATTCTACTTTTGAACTCATGAGAGAAGACAGCAACGTGCGTCGAAAAGGCGTGCTCTTAACATACTTTCTTGTAATTTGTTTGTGGTATACCTGTCTTCGATTAGGACTATAAGTTACTGCTGTATTCCATAGACTTAGCAGTGCGCTTTAGCCCCACTACTATATGCAAATTAATATCATTACCGACCAAGGGAGTAATTAACCTCGATTAGGAGACTTGCTATCAATTTACCATTTTCACTCAAACTCATAAATCGAATATAAAAATTCGTATCAAGTTTGACAAGTAATGAGTAATTTGATAAGCTACTAGCTCGACTAAAAAGTCGAAATCTCTACAAAACGAGATTAATGGCACCTTAAAATTTTCACTCAAACTCACAATTCAGATACAAATATTTGTATTGAGTTTACCGTCCTGGTTTCATGTGAAACCTGGTTCAAACCTCTGGAAAGACGAGTAAATCGCCATACAAAATTTACACTCAAATCAGCAATTCAAAAACATAAATTCATATCATGTTTGCTATCCTGCTTGAAGTTCCATTTGAGGTGGTTGAATGGGCAACTTAATAACACAAACGCATAAATCAAATAAATGCTTATGCGGTTTCATTTTACCTGGTTGAATGAGCAATTTTCGGTGCAGAGAACAAGATTTATTTAATTATTAATATTTGTTTAAATATTTAAACAAATTTTGTAAAGAATTATTTACTTGTAAAAATGTTCTTAAAATGTTTGCTATAACAATATTAACTGGACCACTTTAGAATTTTATGATATTATGCGCTGTTTTGTAAGGGGCTTTGAAAATTTTTCAATTTAGGAAACGAGGCTTGTCACCCTCTACTGTTAAAAACGAATTAAAATAGCCTTCATATGTTTTTAATTGTTGGCTGTTTAAGACAAATAAAACGTTTGCTCAATGATATGGCCTTATCAAGCCTGCTGCCAACAAAATAAAGTTTATGTGTGTTACCATTAACATCAGTCATTGCATCAATGAATGAGTTAGCGAATACTTTTTGGAAGAGGTGTATAAAATATATCATAAACATAAAATATATCGTATTGCGTCGAAGGAAAGCATTTAATTTATCTCCCTTCGATAACAACACCAACAACAATAAAGAAAATTATCTTCCCCATCAAATACGTCAAAACACAAAAATTACTTTATGAAACCACAATCAATCAAATCAAAATGGCATTTTCCAAAAAAAAACCGAGAATACGGCACGAAATAAAATATCCGTCGTATCAATATAATCTACAAACTTAATTATTTCGATCACTGTACATTCTATACGAGTATCTTTTCTTTCTTAATGACTCATTCAATAATATGATTTCTTCTTAAATTTTACGGGAATCTCGCTTCTCTCCACTATTACCATTACTCGGCATGACATTTATTGCGACGAATATTTTTGTGCCATAAAATAAAGATGGGTATATAAAATGAAAATGGTCCGGCACGAGAGTGGAGGCGTCACGGGAAATTATATCGAAAACGATTATTAAACCGTTAGGAGGTCAATCGTTTTTAACAACACATCATTATTTTACAATTGTGCAAATTTCTCCGTGTATTCAATATTTGGAATTAAATTATTTGGGAGAATGGCATAAAATATAAATTGATAATCGATTTTTCCAGGAAAGTGTATGTGGGGGTTGGGCGTATGACAGCAAACAAGATTCAATAAAAATAAATTTTTAAATTATATTAAAATTTGACAGTACATTCATTAATTACATGTTTTTTTGTGTTTTCATTTCAGGTAAGCGAATGGGCGAATGTTTAACTGTACGATACTCGGTTCAGTTTTTGGAGACTCATACAAAAGTACTACCGGTAAATTAGTAAAATATAAATGTTTTGTATATAAGCATAGACTATTAAATTATATTAAGAAAGCGCTGCGTCAGCAACGTTCCAAAGCTTTAGTTAGTCACGGATTCTACCATTAATAACTTGATTTTGATTATTATTCACTAATGGTTTGTATACTCAAAAATAGAATAAATTTTCAATTTCTAACAGTAATCATTCAATTCCTTACACCTACATGATTTTTAAACTTTTTAAATGTATTTTAGTCTCCTTGACTCACTCAATCCAGCATTTCAAACAATAACACAAAATGATCAATAAAGCAAATTTAATGCCTACAACCAAGTCCTAATTATACATCTTTATTTGTTTCTACCTTTTTTAAATACATAGCTTCAAAAATATTTCCTAATTACGTTACGTCTTAGAGCCTTAATTAATTGCATTCAAGTTCCTTTTTATTAAAAAGGAAACACAACTCGCATTTTTGTATACTCGTCTATTTTTGACTCAGCAACAGTTTCACGAGTCAAGCATACCAATTACATTTTCTCCCTTAGGTTCTAAAGGAAAATATTTAGTTAGCAAATTTTTTCTGAGAGTTGGAAAGCTGTTTACCTTTTAATTTGTGTATATTTTTCAGTTAACATTTAAACACTTTGTCACAAAAAAAATTTAATATTTGTATGCGAACTATTTTTAAGGGAACAAGGTTACGATTTATTTCATAAAACTTAATCTCGAGCTAAATCGTATTTATCAACTCTCAATTACTGATATAACATCTTCCTTTAAATTTAAAAAATATTACATTAGTTATATTAAATCTCACACTTAAGAGAACTGAAAATTGTGCGTCAAAGTCAACTTCGAATACTTATATTTGGACAAATTGGTGAAAAGAAGAAAAACTCTTGGTTAAATTGTCGTAGAATTTATACAAACCAAACGTAGATGAGATAATCGTGGCAGAAACCGAATTGCCGAAATGTATACACATGTTTTAGAAATTAGCTTATGAAATACAAATCACATAAAATAATGATCATTTAACTAATCTATAAGAAAAAACAAATGATGTAAGAGCAGACCATGCAAATTTTGTTAATAGTCAACTTTCATTGTAACGTCCAACGTGCTCTACAGTACACCGATTTGAAAATGTAATAAATTAAAAATAATTGATTGATAATTATTCAACTTTGATTATATACTTCACATAAATTGTGGTATTTATTCTCAACTTGAGAAATTTTTCTCATCCTGAGATATTTTTTCTCATCCCGAGATATTTTTTCTCATCCTGGAATATTTTTTCTCATCCTGGGAAATTTTTGTCTCAAGCTGAGAAATCTTAGAGCTAACAACGGGAAAGAAAAAAATACCTGGAAATTCAAGTCACTGATGCTCAAATGCTCCAGTTAGAACTGGACTATTTCGTTTTTAAAACGTGATTATCATAAACAAGTTATAGGAATACTGCATAATTAATACAAAACATTAATGGATTTTTATTCGTACATAGTTAAAAACTAATGTGTCATTCCAAATAAGATTTACAACTTTGTTTACTCAAAGTCCCGAGTTATGATATTCTTGAGCATCTTAAGATATTTTTCTCATCCTGAGAAATTTTTTCTCGTGCTGAGAAATTTTAGAGTTAACCACGACAAACAAATCCAAGCTAGAGAATTCATTTACTTATGCCGTAGACAGACATAAACTAGAGAAACACGGATGTTTGTATATTATAATGCTTTTATTTAAACGATTTTTGTCAAAACAGGATTATTTCGGTTTCAAAACGCGATTTTTTCGACAGAAAATATAATGAGATTATTATACGAATATCACTGTTACAATCGCGTTTTAAAAAAGAATAATCCTGTTTTCACAAAAATTGTTTAAATAAAACCATTTTAGGATACAAATATGTTTATCTAGTTTATGTCTGTCTACGGCATAAGTAAACAAATTCTCTAGTTTAGACTTGTTCGCCGTTGTTAGCTCTAAAATTTCTCAGGTTGAGAAAAAATTTCAGGTTGAGAAAAATATATCAGTGTGCTAAAAAATATCATAACTTGGAACTTTGTGTAAACAAAGTCGTAAATCTTATTTCTAGATGACACATTACATTTTAACTATGTAAGAATAAAAACCAATCAATATTTTTAACTAATTATAAAATATATTGGTTGCGAATGTCATAACATTTATCTGACAAAGCATAGAAGAAATTTATTGTTTCTGAATCCCTCTGACTGGGCGGGAATGATCTATACAAATTAATTAAGAAAATGTCGCTCTATGAGCTGTGGTATGTGGAGTCCACGTCGCCCTTATTTTAACTCAACATATTGATCATAGAAGTACTTCAAATAAATGTGGCACGCTTAAGTTTATCATAACTTTATTAAACGATTCAAGTTGCGATATCATAAACAAGTTGTAGGAATATTTTATTTGTAACACAAAACATTAAAAAGTAATGTGTCATGCCCAAATATAATTTATAACTTTGTTTACACAAAGCTCCAGGTTTTTAGCATCCTGAAATTTTTTTCTCATCTTAAAATATTTTTTTTCATACTGAGATATTTTTTCTCAACTTGAGATTTTTTTTCTCAACCTGAGAAATTTTAGAGCTAACAACTAAAATCAAATGAAAACTAGAGATTCTGACTTCTAATGCTATAGACAGACAAAATCTAGATAAACACGGACTATTGAATAATACGATTTTTTTATGGTTGTTGTTAAACGATTTTCGTCAAAATAGGATTATTTCCTTTTATAAACGAGATTATAAGAGAGGTAGCAATATAATATTCTAATACATTTCGCTGAATCGGAAAAGCATCTTCTGCAACTTGAAAGAACTTCACTTTCTGGTATTCCAAGGGCCGAATCATGACTCAGCCAGGCCCTTTCAACTTCCGTTGCAGAAAAAATATCAACATCACGGATTTTTGTGCATTTGCCACAGTTGATATAATTTCCTTCCAATCGCTTTCTAATCATCAGTAGGAATACTACATAATTAATCCAAATCATTAATGGGATCTTTATTCGTACAAAGTTAAAAACAAATGTGTCATCCCAAATAAGATTTACAACTGTGTTTACTCAAAGTTCCAAGTTATGATATTCTTGAGCATCTTAAGATATTTTTCTCATCCTGAGAAATTTTTTCTCGTGCTGAGAAATTTTAGAGCTATTTAAACTTTAAAATTTTTAGAATTTAAACGATTTTTGTCAAAACACCGCCTGTCACTCTTGAAAATAATCCTGTTTTGACAAAAATCGTTTAAATTCTCCGAATTCTCTTGTTTGGATTTGTTTGTCGTTGTAGCTCTAAAATTTCTCAGGTTGAGAAAAAAAACGCAAGATGATAAAAAATTTCAGGTTGAGAAAAATATATCAGTGTGCTAAAATATCATAACTTAGGACTTTGTAAATAAAGCCGTAAATCTTATTTGGACATGACACATTACATTTTAACTATGTAAGCATAAAAAACCAATCAATATTTCTAAGTAATTATAAAATATATTGGTTACGAACATTTATCTGACAAAGCATTGAAAAAATGTATTATTTCTGAATCCCTCTGACTGGGCGGGAACGATCTATACAAATTAATTAAGAAAATGTTGTTCTATGAGCTGTGGTATGCGGAGTCCACGTCGCCCTTATTTTAACTCAACATATTGATCATAGAAGTACCTCAAATAAATGTGGCACGCTTAAGTTTATCATAACTTTATTAAACGATTCAAGTTGCGATATCATAAACAAGTTGTAGGAATATTTTATTTATAATACAAAACATTAAAAAGCAATGTGGCATGCCCAAATATGATTTATAACTTTGTTTACACAAAGCTCCAGGTATTTAGCATCCTGAAATTTTTTTCTCATCTTAAAATATTTTTTCTCATACTGAGATATTTTTTCTCAACTTGAGATTTTTTTTCTCAACCTGAGAAATTTTAGAGCTAACAACTAAAATCAAATAAAAACTAGAGATTCTGACTTCTAATGCTATAGACAGACAAAATCTAAATAAACACGGACTATTGACTAATACGACTTTTTTATGGTTGTTGTTAAACGATTTTCGTCAAAATAGGATTATTTTCTTTTTTAAACGAGATTATAAGAGAGGTAGCAATATAATATTCTGAAACGGAAAAGCATCATCTGCAACAATTTACATCACCGTTTGAGATACATTCTCCGATATGAGCCATTGTGGATCGATAGTGTGCATCACAAACCGCTAGAAACACTATTGAAAAATGTCGCTTATGGCAAAAATATTTTGTGCCTGATTTTTGTGCGTTTGCCACAGTTGATATAATTTCCTTCCAATCCCTTTCTAATCTTCGGAAGATCGAGGACCCATTTGTAGGCAGTAAACTTTCTACTATGGCAGCCCAAACTTGAAGAACAATTATTGTTGAAATACCATGAGTTAAATATCTGCATACACATAACGTGATACACAGGTTTTCTTTGGCACTAACCCTACTTCGGTATTGTTTAAACATTTTAATGCAACGCAGTCGTTATGAAAAGTTTTATTAAAATTAAAATCAAATCGGCTTATTATTTTAGTTATTTATTGGAATAATTTCCAAGAAATAAAAAATCACCTACAACCAAATTTTACAGTCACATTTTTATTAAAATACGTAAATTGAAAAAAAAAACGTTTGAATTTAATTATAATCATAATGTGAAAAATTATGCCTGAACGCAAATTTAATTCATTTTCTAAGCAAATTATGGGCAGTGACCTTCATTTTTGAATCTATATAAATCTTATTAAATTTATGGTTTAATAATTTTTTTGTAAATGCTGCCGAAAATGATTATTTTGACAGTGATGGTTCGCTAATTAAAATATAGTCGTTTTACGATTTATTATGAATTGTGTGTTTAGATTTTATGGGGGTAATGGTTTATGTAAAATTGTTGTCCAAACTTTTCTTTTTTGTTGGAACATTATGGTAATGGCTTTCCATTTAAAATCAAAATTCACCCGACAAATCTTAATATATTTTTTTTTGCTGGTGCGGTATATTCACCGCACTTATATAATATTGAACGTTATAATGCTAATCAATATTCCATTTTCGATCATTAAAAGGAATTCATGGATACACACAAATGAAACAAAAAAAATGGAAAACCGAGGAACAAAAAACCAAATTCCTGGAATTTAATTTTTTATTATTATTATTAAAAATATATATACATAAAAACCGAAAGAGAGTACAAAATCTTTGTGTGTTTTTGTTGTATTTTGGGGTTGCTGCTGCTTTCTAAAACAACAGAGATTTATTTTGATTTTTTTTTTTTTTTTTTGTTTAATACATTTTCAATTTAGCAAAAAGGAAAAAAAGTTCACAAAAACAACAAGAAATTGCTTCGAAAATTTCCCGAAACATAAAGAACAAAAACTTTGTTCAACCTTTGTCCAAAAATAAAATCCGGCAGTAAAACAAAATACACACATAAAATGAAACTTGGAAAATGGAAAATCGGAAAAAACAATACAGTACCCATCACAGTGATTTATTAGATAAAATTAGGGTAATTTTTTCTGTGTGTGTGTAGATTTTTTTAACAATCGGTAATAGGTAAAATACAATCGTGAATGCAAATTAAATTCAATTTCTACATAGTAAATTGTAGAATCGTATCTCACGTCCATTTGTCCTTAATTATTTAAAATTACCCATTTTCCCAACAACAAAAATATATATTATTATAATTTAAATTTTCTTTTATTTCGACACACACAAAAAAATTAAATTTAAACTACATGTTATTTATTTTTACATTTTTAATTAAAAAATAAAAATAAAAATAATAAAATCTGACAATTACAATAAATTTTCTTATTCCCCATGGGAAAACAATTTCTACTTTGCCTTTTTACCATTTTTCCGTTTTTTATTTTTTTTATTTTATTTTCGAAAATTTTAAACGAAAAATTATTACTGTAGTACATGGAAAGTTACAAAAAAGGATAGGAAAAATTATATAGTTTTCGAAAGTGATTAACATTTCAATGAAGGATAATAAACATACACACACACACATAGAGTGAGAGAAAATTTTTATTATTATTATTTTTTTTTTTTTAACTTTTCATTGTTTCAAAGGGATTCAATTTTCATCGAAAGATGTTTATCATTTTAAACGGTATAAACAAAAATTTTTATGTATGATGATAAAGTGGAAGAGGTTCAAAATGTGGATTCGACTTAAATGGCATAACGAAATTACAATTTTCCTCTTTAAGTAGTCAACTACCGGTATTTGAAGTAAACAATTATTATTTAGAGAGAAAATGTCTTTTTTGCGTTGTTTTTGTTATAGGGGGAGGACGACTCGGAATTCTCGGTATTATTACGTATATGAGCAATGTGCTGAGGGAAAAAAATGTTTTCATGATTTTTTTTTACATGCAATGAATTTTCATTATTATTATGATTGTTATTATTTTATATAATCAAATTCGGAAACTCTTGTTTAGCTTTTAAAGTACATATAATACACAGTGTAGAGTTCTGTGTGCAGTTGTATAAATGGTATAATTATATACTTTAAATTTAACGAGCTGTATAAAAGTTATGAACATGTGGGAGGTACCGTATACCTTTATATAAGGAATATATACACCGAAGTGTTATTTTGTTAAACGGATTTGATATGGATGTTGATTTGATTATTCAACAATTAATTTATTTTTTTGTTCTATATATCCCTATTATATATACATACCTATACCCAGAGAAGTCATCTTGACCAATTTATTTATTGCCGTAAATGTTTGTGTACCTAACAAGGAACCATTTTTTTGTGTAATAATAATAAATGTAAAGCACGTAATACCAATCTTTATTTTTTTTTATTTTGTCTCCCGTACAATATTAATATCAATCTGTAACATGGGAATTTTAAAATGCGTGATTAAAAAAAATTGAATGGATTTCAAGTTGAAATTCGACATGCTATGTAGTGGATTTTAAACCGATTTGTTAGTCATAAATCTTATTGTTACGTATTGTGTTAAAGCGATAGTAACGAGGGGTGCATTACGATTAGTAAATGTCAGTTTTTACACTACCAAGTTGTGGGATTCACATAAATAAAACCATAATAAATTGTAGGGACTTTCTCGTTATGCGACAGGCAATACTCACCTAAATTTAAATTTAAATTAAGATTTCCGCTATAAAAGTGTGCAGTTTTAAGTATGATCATTATAAATACGAGTACCACAGCACTTTCTAAATTTTGGTGGCGAAACCGAGGGACTATAAGATAGATCTAAAGCAAACTAACACCGAATTAAATTTTTTTGTAACTCGCTAAATTTATAATTTGTCGGTTACGACACCAAATCTCGTAATTCACACAGCTTCCGGAATATTCTCAAAAATATCGAAAATACGTTTTGAATAATTTCCTAATATTTACTGAACACTTACCTGGAATATTCCCAAAAATACCATAAATATTAACAAACAAATTTTCCTAAAACCCACTAACACTTACACACTAAATAATTTCAACAAGTATTAATAAATAAATAAATAAAATAAATATTCACCATTTACAATTATTTTTAATCATAAGCGATAACTATTTTATCGCTTACCGCGCTATATCCAAGAGGCTCACCAAAGACTAACGTAAGACTCACCATTATATTTATCGCACCCGTATTTATATACCATGATTAACATTCCAGGTAGTCCGCAATCAAACATAACCAATCTGCAATACCACTAAACTGCTGTAAAAGTACTTCTAATGCTACTACTTGAAACTAGATGTCACTAATCTCACAAAATAAATATTATTAACAAAAATTATGCTGAATCAACCAGCCAAAGCGACTAATCTATCCGTTCATACCGTCTGTGCAGTTTAGTCCATATATCTCCAACTAATTCGAACTATTTTTTTACGTCACATTTAGACACCATCCAACCTCGCATTCACCGTCCACGATCCATTCCACCTCATCCTCAATGACAATCCACAGTGCCACTGTTGGTATGCCATGCGTTTCCTCAAAACTCGTCACCACGTATTCACACATCTCCCGACCGCTCTTCATGTCGATTACTCCCCACAAATTCTTGCTCGCCATTACTTCCCACCAGTGTCCCCAACCACCTTGAGCAACTATGTTAATCATTTGTGAAGAATGTGTAGGATCCCTTTCTGATTTTTGCAACTACACACGAATCTCTTTTCCACTCACGGGCCGTTGCAATACAATTACCGCTAACTCTGTGTTTTTTTTTTCAGATACTTTTCAATGTTCTAGTCAATGAACTCCCATCAGAAGCCAAGGTGCCCATTTCACTAGTCTCAATTTTTTGTAGCCGGTATTCGTTCATATTATGCCCACTATTCCGTTCAAATGTATGTAGTTACCATAATCACTCTTCGGCATCGTTCGAGTTTCTCATACTCATCGATTACGCTGCAATCTGTGTTAATTTGTCTCCGTCACTTCACCACCTCTGACATTATCACTAGAGTTATCACTTTTCTCCCGCTTCTCTGATCTTCATCATCCAGTTCCATCTTTTTACCGACAGCGATTTCCAACATCTTCTCCCAACCGTTATGTTAATGCCCGACTTTCTCCGCTGTATCGCCTACATCATAATTTTGATTGCCAAATATTATGACTAATCTTTGATCCAGTTTCACCTCGATGTTTTCGTTTACTATTTTGATTTCTTTTATTTCTTGTTTTATATCTCGCGTCAAATCGTATTTCATTTGTTGATTTGTTGTGTCAAATCTTGTAATATTTCTTATTTTGATCCTTTACTTTTCCCAACTTCCCTGTTCCGTGGCTCGGGAACTTTTTCACCACCACATGTTCCACCACCATCATCTAAATATCGGAAATAATCTTTGAATAATTTCCTAAAATTTTTTCAATACTTATCGCTACTGGAATATATGCGTAAATACCAAAATTATTCCCACAAAAATTTTCGTAAAATCCATCCATCCATTTCGACCAAATCGGCCCCTTCCCTCACCACCCGCCCCTACTATTCATTACATCCGTATTTATATACTGCAGTGAACATCCCAGATTGTCCGCTAACAATCGCAACCAATTTGCTACAATCTATATTACCTCTCCAAAACTACTTCCACTACTTAAATCTAGATGCCACTAATTTCACACAAAAGTTATAGATTAATAGAACATTGCATTGTTGAGCTTTTGTGATTGTTGTAATGTCGAAATGAATTTCAGCAGGGGCGATCTCGAGATCGGTAGTCTCAGAAAGTTGTGCTCTGTATATGTGCTGTATGTTTCTTGTAAATTGAGACACAATCTAAGTGGCGTGATTACCTACGGTTGCGTTTCGCTTTCGATGAAATTCCTCTACTAAGTGGTTTGTGCTCGGTGAAGTTAATGAATTCTCAACCTTCGACAAAGTAGCGGCAGTGCTTAATTGCTTGGAAAAATGCAGATAGTTCTTTATCAAATGCAGAATATTTCCTTTCCAAATCTCTTTGTTTAACTGCTGTAGGACTGCGCCTACAGCAATGTCTGATGCATTAGTGGTGGTGCTATATTTGGCTTTATAGCAGATACGTTAAAAGAGTAATGCTTTCTCTTTTCTTGAGTTGAACGAATGCATATTGGCATTCTTGACTGAGAAAGTCAAGATTTCTTGAATTTGATAATTTTTGGAAGATTTGCCCCAAATGCGGTAGATGTTGGTTCTCGTATTTTTATGCAAAAAATGTTGCCATATAAACAAAAACGAAATCGAGATCTTCCAGAATTTTGTTAATGAAACGCTGAAATGTGTGTGCACCATTTCTGAGACTAAGCGGCGTTCGAGTGAATTCAAGTAAGCCAAATGGTGTGTTAGTTGTGGTTTTAAGAATATTGTCGGGTGCCAATGGGCCCTCCCGAGATTGATTTCGGTCAGGAATTCTGCCTACATTAAGCCTTCTGTAGACCCCACATGGCCTCCAGTCGTACCCTGTCTTCTTCACCAGGTGTAATGGACATGGTATTGCTGATGAAGTAGGTCGGCAGATTCGAAGGAAGTTGCACCATGTGTTGAAATTCTAGGAAAACTGTTTTGTGGTAGATTGTATCAAATCGCTAAAAATGGTATAATTTGCCTGTAGTCACGATGTGATGTACTACATTGTGCATTAAGAGAGAGAACCCAAGCTCTGAACCCACGACCCAAATATATTGAGCAGTTAGTCGGCAACATTATATTTGTTAACGATTTAAATCAAAGGCGATGGTTTTTGATCACCTAGCACAATTTTGCGAAGTATTGTTCATAATTTGTGCTCCTCGAAATTGAACAGCGATCAAATAGTACTCGTTTAATGGTCTCGTATCTATAAATTGCTGAAGGGTCTTGTAATATCTAGTCAACCTTCACGGCCCATACTGCCGAGAGAGACAGCACGTAATCTGATCCCCGTCCAACATTATTTGACTGTCCAGAACCAACTCTTTTGATTGGTTTCCCAGAATGCTGGTAGCCGCGTCAAATGCTTTGGCGTTGCTATATCAAGCTAAACTACTGCATGTTTTGCTTTTGGTTGCTTCGCTCGGATATTTTTAACATTTACATATGGCACGAAAAAATATTCAAGTGTTGAAACGGTCACGTAGTTAACCAGAAACACGAAATAATCGAGAAGAACAGAAATTCCACACACGATTATTTGAAATAACTAAATAATAATTTTAATTGCAATGGTTTCACCCACTAATAAAATTAACTTATATCAAAAAAATAAGGAAGTCACTCATTACCTTGACATTCACAACGTTAAATAAGACAAAAAACCCTCAGATCACACGTTGAATGGATAAGTTTCAATATTTTCGTTCTAGAAACCACTATGGACTATTGGCTTTAGACGAGACTACATAGCATTGGTAGATCATGCTTGGTTCATTCAAGATACACACACAGTTTGAACAAAATAATTCAACAAAATTTATAAACAAATATGCTAACATACCCTCCACGCACCACAACCACCCCCTCCCCCCCGCCCCCCCCACTCAGCCAGAAGTGGTTTACAGCACGAAAATAATGAAATTTGGCCTTCCAACATACGACCTATGATAACTTTTGCCTTATTTAATCACGTTAATGATAAGAGAATTTCTTCAAACCGTGCACACGTTGCTTATTTGTAGACAACAGCCTATACGGTTTTCTGGGATAGTAATATTCAAATTTTGCCGTTCAACGTATGACCTGGGGTGGGTTTTGTCTTATTTAACCCCGGTAATGTCAAGAAAATTGATTGAATTTGAAAAAATTTGATTCATACACTGCTCCTAAGCTTTATAGGAACTTTGTATTAAAAAATGTTCTAATAATTTTAATTCAAATTTAAAAAAACGTCTTTATGGTTTTATGGTTCTATGGAAAACATAAAATAAATAGTTGTGGAGACAAAGGGTATTGGGGCAAATTTATTTGTTTACTGATATTAATCCGTATCTAACCTAATTCTCTGAAAGCTTGAGTGTCGAGTGTGTAATTTAGTCCGCGCGATTTGGGTTAGTCCAGCAACTGCGAAAATTTTTTTAAGACCAATGAATTCCTGGTACCATTCTTTAAACCCTGATTAGTCGTAATCTTGAAACGCCAAAAAACTAATCAGGTTGCAACTCAATCATAATTTATAATAGAACTCCTATTACACCTACTAGGAACAGAAATTTAAACAACATCAGATAGGAAATAACCAAGATTTAGCAAATTCTCAGAAAATCCATTTAGCAAATTGTCCATACAACTTCATCCAAATTTTATGTTAAAATCCCAATTAGGAAATGTCTGCATGGCTAAATTAATAAATATTTTCTCTACTAGGCCAAAGATTTGCTGGGCCCACTTTGAGAAATAAATTAAATCCCCCCTTTCTCTCTCGCCCACTACACGATGGACCCCCAACTATCTTGCCTCATCGCACGCTCTCTTCATTTTTGACATCCTATGTACTAAGATCATGTTCGACGCCGTCGCGATTGTTGATGGGACGCTTTCATTATCATTAGTTCTGCTGGTGATCCTTCAACGTGGCCAGCCATTTAACTCGGTCTAAATTCGTTGTGCGAAACCTTAATTAGACCATAAATATTTCGAAGCTTTTACAAGACGATGAATAATTTTGACCTCGAGAATCGATTTGTCTTGTTTTTGTATTTTGGAAATGTGGCAATAAAGTCGTTATTTGGAAAGGTAATTATCTCCTCTATTCACCACAATTTTCATTTAGGCTGGGAAAATTTTTTAAATAATGTTTCTGTTCATTTAAAAGTGAAAATTTTAAAAATGCCGTTTTTATCGAACTTTGCGCTCAAGTCGCGGCCTCTATATTTTTTCTGTTTAAGTTTTTAGCATAACCTCACATTTCTAGGGGTGTTAGGTTAAATATTGCAACTTTCGAAAATAAGGGTCACCCTATTCTACATACATACATTGTCTACACGTGTAGAATATTAATAAACTACGCGTTGACTGTCGGGGAAATTTTATCTAGGATGACCATTGCTGCCTTGTTAATCTTCATGTTTATGTTAAGGAGGGATATATCCTGCCAATTTTCCCATTCTCTGAGGTCACCTTTCTTGGGAATCGTTATAGTCAAGCCATATTTCTAATTTCGCGGTATTCTACCGGAATTCCACACTTTATTTTAACAATGATACCACTAACTTCCGCATTACTGGACTTCCCGCTCCGTTGGTGAATGAGTGTTAATAGTTTCGTTATTAGCGTCAGATGTTAATCCGAAGATTTGTGTATCCTTGGCGACGTTGTGATTAAATTTTAGATTTGAAAAGATGCATGCATCCCTTATTGGTAGGATCTCGGTGAATTTTTGTAGTTGCCTCTCGTAGGCATTTAGAATGCATTGATGTATCGTTCGCGAAAATGTTTTCAGTGTATTCTCTACGGCCATCTTCTTGGTTGACGTTTTAGCTCTGGCACTTGAGTAGCCGGCGCTCTTCAATTTGCATTCAAATTTTATAATAAATTCAAAGTTTTCGACTAAATTTTTGGTACCTGAGTGTGCTGGTAGCTGTTTCGATATTTGCTTCTTCGATTTGTTTCCATTATTATTCTACACTGATGGCTGCTTCTTCATGGGTTTGGAGACTGTAAATATCTGCACCACTCATTGCCCCGATATCTTGTAATGACTTGAGAAATTTCTTGGTACTTTGTTCTGCCAATCATCTATGGCCGTCCATATGCATTTGTGTAAATTTTGTGTTGAATTTTTTTTTTTGTGGAAATTTACTGCCTCCTGTGAATGGCTGGTTTGTGACGCAGAAGTAGATGACCCGTTCTCCATTATTATTACGCACAGAGTTTATAGTACTTGTTTACTCATTGGAGGTTGTCAGGTCGGTGTTATATCTGTCCCAATTTTTGCAATGAAATCTCCTTGTATTATCTTGAGCATATCTGTGTGTTCATTATGCTATTTTGGCTGGTTATTGGTCTCAAAACTATTCCTTGGTTGCATTAGCTGCGTCTTTTGTTGGGGCATATCAAGTTATGGTTGTGTTTTGTATTTTTGGATGGAATCTTGTTACGATTATTCTGCTATTATCTAGTTTCAATTCTACTAGTACTAAAATTCTATTTAGCTGTTGTTAATATGGCCGACGTCTTATCTCGTCCAAAGAATATAGAGGTTATTTCCTTCCATTATATTTATTTGACCACAATTTTGACTTCACTGCGGCCGAGAATTTCGATTTTATAATGTTTTATTTCTTTAACTGCGCTAGTTGTGTGCTTGCTTCTGTTAGAGTTCTGATATTTCAATTTCTGTTTCGTGTTCGTGTAAGATAGCCGAGGGTCGATATGTGCAGTTTTGTATTATTTCAGTATTTGTTTCTGTCATCATTTTGATTTTGGATTAATGAATGATTGGTCTATTGAATCCATGCCAGCTCCCAGAGCTTCTGATTAATCCAAGCAATGGTTGCTTAACGTTGGCGATGAAGTTGTTGTTGTCTTATTTACCTATGCCACTCGCGCTTCCTCCCCCGATTGATAATAAATTGGTTCAGATAAGCTAACCGGAACAAAACGGATATCGCTTGCACTAAAAATGCGTCCCTTAAGCTAGCAGAACCCATACAGCAGAACATCACAAGATAGTATGAATAATTTTAGGCTAATAATAGGCTAATTAATTGCTCTATTAAAAAAGTTTAGACTCCACCCCTTCCAACTAAAACGGTGGGTTCTGATAGCTTTAGAAAACGTTAGCAGAACCCATCTAAAAAAATTATTTAAAAACAATTGGAAAAATAAAAAAATGCCTCATTTAAATTTTTTTTTCTGCTCATTCTAGAAAAAGCATAAGGCTTTATCACTTCAAAGCTAGGAGAACCCAAATCAAAAACTAGAACCAAAAACAAGATCAATTAACATGCAAATAATTTCAGGCCCATTATGGCCTAATCAAATGCTCCATTTAACAATTTTGGGCTCCACTCGTTCTTGACGAAAATTCAGGTCATTTAATCTAAAGCTAGCAGAACTCAAATCGAAAATCGGACCAAAACCGAAATTAGAACCCAAAATAAGATCAATTGACATACAAATAATTTTAGACTCATTATGGCCTAATCAAATGACCCATTAGACGATTTTGGGCTCCAATCGTTCTTGACTAAAATTCAGGTCATTTAATCTAAAGCTAGCAGAACTCAAATCGAAAATCGGACCAAAATCGAAATTAGAACCCAAAATAAGATCAATTGACATACAAATAATTTTAGACTCATTATGGTCTAATCAAATAACCCATTAAACGATTTTGGGCTCTAATCGTTCTTGACTAAAATACAGGTCATTTAATCTAAAGCTAGCAGAACCCAAATCGAAAATCGAACCAAAACCGAAATTAGAATCCAAAACAAGATCAATGAACATGCAAATAATTTTAGGTTCATTATGGCCTAATCAAATGCCCGATTAAAAAATTTTGGGCTTCACTCGTTATTGACTGAAGTTCAGGTCATTTAATCTAAAGCTAGCAGAGCCCAAATCAAAAATCGAACCAAAACCGAAATTAGAACCCAAAACAAGATCAATTGACATACAAATAGTTTTAGGCTCAGTGTGGCCTAATCAAATGCCTAATTAAACAAGTTTGGGCTCCACTCGCTATTGACTAAACTTCAGGTCATTTAATCTAAAGCTAGCAGAACCCAAATCGAAAATCGGACCAAAACCGAAATTAGAACCCAAAACAAGATCAATACAAATGATTGACATACGAAAATCGGAGTGGAGCCCAACATTTTTAATGGGACACTTGATTAGGCCATAATGAGCCTAAAATCATTTGTAAGTCAATCATTTGTATTGATCTTGTTTTGGGTTCTAATTTCGGTTTTGGTCTGATTTTCGATTTGGGTTCTGCTAGCTTTGAAGTGATAAAGCCTTATGTTTTTTCTAGAATGGGCAGAATAAAAAAATTAAATGGGGCTTTTAATCAGTCCAAATTGGTTCTGCTAACGTTTTCTAAAGCTATCAGAATCCATCGTTTTAGTTGGAAGAGGTAGAGCCCAAAATTTTTAATAGAGCATATTACTAGCCTATAATTATTCATACTATCTTGTAATGTTCTACTGTATGGGTTCTGCTGGCTTAAGGGACGTTAAAAAATTCCTACCTTGGAATTCTTGTTCAAGACAAGATTAATGACAGTTATCAGATTATTTTACTCTGGAAAAACCAGATGAAACATTCGGTTGCGCCTAAACTCCTCCACCATATCTGTACGCCACATTTTTTCTGTTTGGGCCAAAACACAACCACAAACAGTAAAATCAATCAAAAACGTTGGTAAAACTGTTGAAGTCAATAACCAAGTATTCATTTTGAAAATATTCATCACAGAAGTCACATTTGGCATGGATTAAGCACAGGAAAGTACATTACCTACCGATAATTTAGCTGGTTTCGTTATAAAACTAACTAGATTTTAACCAGAATCAAAATTATTAATTTTTATAAAGCGCGCTGGATACAGAAAAAAATCTTAGAAGATTCTCCCATTTTTCGGATTCTTTTTCCAAGCATGCCGATATAGAATCAATATTGCAAATCAACAAATATATCACAGGATCGTGTACACGCCTGATATGAAATTTACGGGAGCGATTACTATTTACAATATAAATTATTTTATTCATCGAATGAAAACAAAATCACTTATGGTTGTTCCAATATCAAAATGTTCGATTGACCCAAAATATTTCAATCTTAAAAATTGAATTTTAACTTCTACAATATAGATAAACCCCAATTTAAACTTAATTCCGACCTTGTAGAGAAAAGCAATGGAAAAACAACAAAAAAGCAATAATCTATATTGTCTACGAATTGTCGTAGAAAACTTGAAAATACGCGTAGCCGCACAACACTGCGTACCACACAGCAAATTGTTTTTCTTTCAAAACACGAGACACGGTTGTTTGTGATATAAAACATCAGTTTTGCATATATTCTTATCGGAAATACATAAAAACTATTCCTCATAAAATTTTACATTAAGGCTCTATTTTAAAGATGGCTCTGCTCTATACCTCCATAAAAGCTCAACATATTATGCTTTGGTTCTTTAATCTAACCTACTTTGTTAGTATAGAATAGTAACAGATAAAGGCGGATAGAGGCACTGGCTTCCCGTTACAATTCCGGTACGTTAAATAATAATTGTCTTGAAATAATTTCCTCTGGAAACTTCTGGTTGTAAAGTAAAATATGTAATCTAATTAGTAAAGCAAACTATGTGTAAATATACGAACAGGAAATTTATCTGCAATGATGTATGAATAAAATGTTGGATGGAAAATTATACTCTTAAATGTGGCTCACCCTAAGAATGGGTGGTATGTGTATATATAACGGTAAAAATAACTAGAATTATTTTTTTTTATAAATTATATATATATAAATCGCTTGGTGTATGATCAATTTATGTGCTTTTTTCTTTTTTAATGTGTATATAAAACTCTATATAAAATTAGAATTTTTTTTTTTGTTTTTTGGCATTTTTATAGCGCATTACCGTTATCTTTTTTTCCCATTTTATACTTCCTTATCTTTTTTGTCTTATATTATTAAAAAAAAAAAATTAATTTCAGCAATTATTCTAATAACCACAATGGTAAAATAAAAATAAAAAAAATATTAAATTTTTTAATATAAATTTTTTTTTTAGAAAATTTAATTTATTTCTAAAATAACTAATAATGTATATTAAAATATAATTCACCCAACACATTTGTGGGCGTTAGTTTTGAACGGGTTTTGGTGTCCTTTGAATTGTGTCCAATTGAAACCGTCCAAAACTGAGGCTTGCATTTGTAATAATTCTGCTATAAAAATGATATATACACAAAACTATCAATGGAATACAAACCGAATATTTCAATTTATGCTCCTATAAACTCCTTTAAACATATCGATATAATATCCAGACAGTATCTAAACTCGTATATAAATAGTTAGGGTGGAGAATGGGGAAATAATAATAATTATTATTCGAATATTTTTCCAAATAGTTATGTAGAGTAGAACAATAGGAAAAGTGATTTTCACAGTGACACCAACAACAACAATACCTAAAAACCAAAAAATACTTTTAGTCAATTTTTATCTATTTATTTTTGTCTATTCAGTTTGCCTTTCTGTGTTGCCTGTATATAGACGAGAGAGTTTATATACGAGTATAGTTAGAGTAATTATTCTTGAAAACAATGTCACAATCATTTTCAATTTTCAAAGACAAATAAATTAGACACTGTAACAATATACATAATAATGATCGGGTGATGGCATAACATTTTTTTTATTATTATTATTGTATTATAGTAATCTGACACAACATATTATATATAGTTAATACGAGTAGGAGACTACACAATAAACATTTTTATCTGTAGCGTTAGACATATTATATGAAGAGGTTTCTGAAATTTCCAAATTATAGTCCAATTAATTTTTTAACTATAAGGCTGTCTCGTCCTCATACTCTCACTATAGTATACATAATATGAAGTATATACAATTTTAAATATATATTTTGATTGTAGTATTATTTTAAAGCAGAAAAGTCACTTGATAAATTATTTATTATTTTTTAACTATACTCAATAATTAATAATTACCAAATAGAATCGCTTATGGTAATATATGGTATTGTGGTGTCAATCATAAAGGATTTGCGATTCGATAGAAAAAAATATATGGTATGCAAATTTTTAAAGAAAATATATTAAACTACGACGCCTAAACTGTGAAACTGAACAATCAACAAATAATTCGCTAAATTCGCTTCATCTTGTCACAGATTTTTAGCTAATGAATTATTACCTAAATAACCTAAAAATACAAGTAGAACCTACAGTAGATATATATATATATATATATATATATATATATATATATATATATATATATATATATATATATATATATATATATATATATATATATGGATCATTCCATTATATTTCAGGGAACCCAGCCCAAAATGACCTTCATAAATTTAAATGTTTCTTCTTTTTTATTGTTACTCTGATAAAAAAGAAGACACGTGTATTTTAATTTTTTATTTTGACATTCGAAATTCCCGTTATTCGATATGTCAGTTTTGACATCTTTCGCACTTTTAATATTGTGTCTATACATAAAATGTAGTATTTTCCGTTCTGTAAAAGATATTGTTTGGTTTTTACTACGTTACAAAGGTAAATATTTATGGTTAACAAATAATTAAAGAAAAATTTAAAAGTACCGTTATTTGCGAAGTTATGGCAAGATATATGTGCGCACGGCTTTTTACCGCTAGAGGGCGCAACTGCCAAAATCTTAATACTATTTATACAGAGTTTGAAAGATAGAGGTTCAGCCTTTTAAACAAGCTATAAATAATATTTGCACTGCATCTAGTTTGACCGCTACAAGACTTTAAAGTTGAAAAATTACAAAATTTACATTTTTTTCGTTGTGAATGTGAATCAAATTTAGGGAAAAGAGGCGACATACGAGGACGAATTGAAAATGAAACTACCTAGCGCTAGATGGCAGCACAAACACAAAAATTTTTGTTTTTTAGAAATTGCGATCTGTCAAACGTCGGCTGTAAAATTTCACTCAAATTCATCGATTAGTTTATTTGTTAGTGTTTATTTACTATTATTTGAAAGGGAAAACGGCGAAAGAGACAAAAGAAAAGCTCGATAAACATTACGGTGAGTCTGCTCCGTCAGGTTACATCAGTCAAGTTGCGTGAGATTGTTGAAATGGTAAACATATCATATGAACGTGTGTTCAACATTTTGCATGAACATTTGCATATGAGAAAGCTATCGGCAAGATGGGTGCCGCGTTTGCTCAGTGTCGAACAAAAACGAGTTCGACAGACCACTTCACAGCGGTGTGAAATACACTTCGAATTGGTTGATCATCCACCTTATAGTCCAGATTTAGCTCCTAGTGACTTTTTCCTGTTTCCAAACTTGAAAAAATGGCTCGCAGGACAAAGATTCATCTCAGACGAAGAAGTGATTATCGAAACTAACGCGTATTTTGAGGGGTTCCTGAAATCGTATTATTCAGATGGTATAAAAAAGTTGGAATATCGTCTTACTAAGTGTGTCGAACTAAATGGAGACTAAGTTGAGAAATAAATGGTTTTTGGCAAAAAAAATTTTGTTTTCCTACTTAGGAAGCTTCATTTTCAATCCGCCCTCGTATATGCTATTCCTATAAATAACTTTGATTACAATTAAGTAGAGCTTGAAATGAGTTTAAAAGCAAAACTTTATGTTACATAATTTGAGCACCAGAGGATTTTAAAAATTAAAACGTTATTTTTTGTTCAGTTGTATTATTCATTACAATGAAAAGTTTGTTTAAAGTTATAAGAAAAGAGAATTTCTCGGTCCTGCACTAATTTTATGATTTTAACACACAATAATACAATACTTGAAATGAGCCAACAAGCACAAATTAAGAAACACATTTAAATATTACAGAAAGAATTGGTCCTCATAAACAACTTTTATTTACAACTATTGAATTGTAAAACATTTTAGTATTAATAAAGAGTAAATCGGCGTTTGTCGTTACCTGAAAAATTTGTCTAGTATTTTTAACTGTGCCAATATTACGAAATCTCTTATTTAGTAACTTTTTAGTTGCTGTGTATTCTAATTTAGATACATAGTCAAAGTGCACGGACTTGATGTTACTTCTATATTTACACCATTTAAAAAATTCTTCTGGGTTATTGAAAAGACTGTCGTCAACAGTTCTCAATGATGCTAATCCAGCGGTTCTCTTAATGGTGCCTCCTATACCATCTGATGGTCCCTTTCCATGGCTAGGAGCAAAGAAATTCCATTCGCAGTCAACACCAAAATCCGCCTTGTGGTAGTTGATGTTTACAAAAATTTTCTTATTTTTGAATTGGGATACAGCTCCATCAGAAAAATAAAATAATTTCGTCGGATTTGAATATTTAGCCCCATTTGCTTGTACAAATTTTATAAATTTCGTTTGTAAAGTGTACACTGCTACAGTATCATGCGAGAAGTAAGATGATGATTTAAAGTAGGCTACGATCGGAAATAATGTTGCTTAAAGATAATGCGCTGCTTGTGCTTCATTCTGAGTGACAAATTTAAAATTTTCCGAAAAATCCAAAATCACTACATATTCTCCTTCTTGTAAATTACTTTTTACTGACTTTAGATATCTTGACTGTTCTTTGGCTATGTAGTCATGTTTGCGAAGTGCTGCTTATCCGAATTTTGAAAATTCTGATAAAATATCGGCAATATCGTCAACGATTCAGTCGATCACGTTTTCAGATCTTTATCAGTTTGTATATATTTTGAACTGAAATCCAATTATTGTATATATGTCACTTCATCTATTACTCCAGATTTTGCAGCACCTTTCAGTTGTTCTATTAATTTATACACCAGACTGTTACATTCTCCACATTTACCTGTAAACAAAGATAAAAGTAACGTAAATGAACGTTACTTTATAATTTTATATATTTTCGAATTGCATAATTTAACTAATAATCTTATCTTCACAACAATCCCACGTCAAATTTTCATAGGATATGTTCTTGATTCATAATGGCAGGATCGCAATTTAAAATTTTTGATATAACCGGACTATTGGTGATATTTTTGGAACCGGTATGCGTAGCACATTGTCACAAGTGAGTTTTACTACTTTTTCTAGTTGTTTTTTGTTCTAACCTGGCTCAATGAGCCTGTGTTTATTTGCTGGTGATCCACCCAATCGCATATAACCTTCTCAGAACATTTCCGTTGGTGGCAGTGATATCGGCTTCGATTGGTTTGAAGAAGACCCAGATGATGCTGGAAGTTGACTTGCAAATTCGGAAGCTGGGTTTGGTATAATTGGCACATCGTTTAATTTGTATAATTTTATGCTACATTTTCCACAAATTCTCTGTCTGGATAAATCGCGGTTTAAATACTTTTTGGTTTTTTCAGCTAATGCTTCGCTAACGGCTCTAGATTGTTGTTTTATATTTTTATGATTTTCCAATTCAAATGGATTACAACACTGTGGATTTACCATCTTTTACTTTACAAGAAATAGCTCACTTAAAAATTTACAAGAGCACTACTACGTCGTTTACTGTTAAATATTAACTAAGTAAAGTAAACATTTATTCATCTATTTATATTGAAAACTGTAAAAGTTTTAAATGCGACATCTTTTATTGCCGTCAGACCCACTTATAGCTAACAATAGCAAACATTGGAAGAGGCGTATTGAACCATATGCTTCGATACAAAAATCTATATTCGAGTAGAAACCTTAAATCACGAAAACTACCTAAACTACATTATCCTAAAGATGAGATGAGATACGTACCTTAGAGAGTAAAATAAAGTGACTCACATAATATAACGAACATAATAAACAATAAACTTAACCCATAGGCCTAATAAATTACGTCATGCTAGTGCAAATTCGATGATACGGGCGCTGTGTTTTAGGTTACCTTAGTCATGACTCATCCGGTACAATAAACTTTCTAACAAACAAAGTTGGCTTTCCTAGATATAACAGCTCACTTGCTGTTATAATTAGAACAGTTATTTTACTATAAAACGCCGATAAAATTCCCTTATTATCAAGCACCCTCTCCAAATCTCATTTAAAATACTGGATTTTCAGGTTTAAAACTTAAAACACATTAAAATTGCATTTAAGTTACATATTTGTTTTACTGAAAGAGAAAACTAAATGCGAATTTTAAATTGTAAATCCTCTGGTGCTCAAATTATGTAACATAAAGTTTTGCTTTTAAACTCATTTGAAGCTCTACTTAATTGTGATCAAAGTCATTCCTAGGAATAGCATATTTGTCGCCCTTTTCCCGAAATTTGATTCACACTCACAACGAAAAAAATGAAAATTTTGTAATTTTTAAAGTCATGTGGCAGCCAAACTTGATTCAATGCAAATATTATTTATAGCTTGTTTAAAAGGCTGAACCTCTACCTTTCAAACCCTGTATAAATAGTATTAAGATTTTGGTAGCTGCACCCTCTAGCGTTAAAAATCTGTGGAAAATACAACATTTTATGTAAAGAGACAATATTAAAAGTGCGAAAGCTGTTCAAACTGACATATCGAATAACGGGAATTTCAAATGTCAAAAAAAAATACACGTGTCTTTTTTTTATCAGAGCAACAATAAAAAAGAACAAAAATTAAAATTTAAGAAGGTCATTTTGGGCGGTTCCCTGAAATATATTGGAATATATATATATATATATATATATATATATATATATATATATATATATATATATATATATATATATATATATATATATATATAATATATATATATATATATATATATATATATATATATAAATATATATATATATATATATATATATATATATATATATATATATATATATATATATATATATATATATCTGATATATATATATATATATATATATAACGGGTGTTTTTTTAGGAGGTTTGTTTTTCCGATAGATGTCGTTTTATTTTATGACAGTTGTTTTGACAGCTCAAAGTGGCATTTCTACTCAGTATTGTTTGGCAAATCATTATGAATAGGTTAACTCCAGAACAACGTTTTCAAATCGTGGAAATTTATTTTCAAAATCAGTGTTCAATTAAAAATGTTTATAGAGCACTTCGTGAATTTTATGGTGCACATAATCGTCCGTCAGAGACCACCATAAAGAACGTAATTACCAAATTTCGGTCTACATTCACTCTTTTGGATGCCAAGCCACCGACAAGAATGAGAAGAGTTCGTACAGAAGAAAATATTGCTGTCGTTGAGGCCAGTGTCGAAGAAAACGACAATTTATCGATTCGTCGTCGTGCTCAGCAAATTGGACTTTGTCCATCGACTTTATGGAAAATTTTACGTAAAGATTTGGGTTTGGTGCCATACAAAATTCAATTGGTGCAAGAATTAAAGCCACACGACCATCGTTTGCGCCGTGAATTCAGTGATTGGTCGTTAAATCAATTGAACGAAGATCCATTTTTTTACCGTAAAATTCTCTTCAGTGATGAGGCGCATTTTTGGTTAAATGGATACGTCAACAAACAAAATTGTCGCATTTGGAGCAAAGATAATCCACACGCCGTTCTAGAATTACCAATGCATCCTGATAAATGTACTGTTTGGTGCGGTCTATGGGCTGGTGGGATCATCGGTCCATATTTCTTTAAAAATGAGGAAGGACGACGCGTTACCGTGAATGGAAATCGATACAGAACCATGTTAAATGAGTTTTAGTTGTCAAATCTTGAAGATATGGATATGAATGAAATGTGGTTTCAACAAGATGGTGCCACTTGCCATACAGCACGTGAAACAATCGACTTATTGAAAGAAACTTTCAACGACAACATTATTTCGAGAAATGGTCCGGTGAATTGGCCTCCGCGTTCGTGCGATTTGACGCCACTCGATTACTTTTTGTGGGGATACGTGAAGTCATTGGTTTATGTGGATAAACCTCAATCGATTGACGCTTTGGAAACCAATATTCAACGTGTCATTGCTGACATACGCCCTCAAATGCTTGAAAAAGTGCTGGAAAATTGGACCTCCAGAATGACATTTGTGAAAAATAGTCGTGGTAGCCATATGCCAGAAATTGTGTTTAAATGTTAAATGCCAAAAAATTATCTACCAAATAAAAAAAAATTTTGGTCATTTCATAATTTTATATGTGTTTTATTCAAAAAAAAAATCGGCAACCTCTTAAAAAAACACCCTTTATATATATATATATATATATATATATATATATATATATATATATATATATCTGTATATATATATATATATATATCTGTATATATATAAATATATATATATCTGTATATATATATATATATATATATATATATATATATATATATATATATATATATATATATATATATATATATATATATATATATATATATATATATATATATATATATATATATATAAGTTAACGAAACGTGGTTTCGGAGAGTTAAAAAAATTAATTTTATTGGTCAAATTTTAACGTCAATACAATTTCAGCTATAAACTTACTCTAACTCTAAACTAACAATTTAATGTCAGCATTCTCGTATAAAGAATTTAATTAGAACGGAAATATGAGTTGTTGATGTTGCAATAGTATGGCGTGTGCAACTACATAATGCTAGGAATTTGGTTGACTCAGCGGTTGACGTGTATAGCATTTTGCGTGTGAACATCAACCGTGTGAATTTCTGGTATAAAGCTGAAGATCCCCTATTGTTGAGCTGGTTTCTGATGTCGCACTTTATAGAAATTGTTCCTTCTTGTGATTAAGAAAATCGAGATAATCGTTAAAATCAAACTTATGATTGCGAGATCTATGAGTCCTGATTTTTCTTAGTTTGCGAACAATTTCTGTAGTTTTTCCACGTTATTCAAATGCAGGCTATGAAGATAGTCTGGATTTATCTTCATACTTTTTTCTGTTATATTTGACTGAAGCACTAATGGTAATATTTTGAATGTATGTGTTTCCCGGTTAGTGAACATTATTATGGTCTCGTTGTTGAATTGTATTAAAAAACTTCCCTCTAAGTGTTTCTCTTTCTTTGTAATGTTGCCATAGATCTCACCGTTAAAGTCGTCTACCGTTCAGGTAGATTATATTGTACAGTCACTGTCACAATTACCTGATTTTTGTTGAATAGGTAATCACAATTTGCGTGCGTACCTCGTATGAGCTGGCTGATGCAATGGTCATCGTTGATTTCCTCTAAGCAGTTTCTTTCACAGATGGTGGTCTCGTGGAACGAGTTGCACTTCTGTGTTATCCCGAATAGCCAACGTTGATTTAGGATAAGTTCCTTATATTCTAAGTAGAGCTGCTTATTTTGTTTAATTGTTGATCTAATAAGGACATGGTTATAGTCCTGCTTGCTTGTTTTTGGTATTGATATTACATATAGTATTATGGAATTCTTTACCAGCATTGTTGTCTCTGCGTATTCAATTGGTTCTATTTCATTTGCATATGGTAGGGTTTCGATTTCTGCAACGAGTCGTCCAATTTCCATTCTGTCCATAAGATTTGTATTTATTATCTTTGTTTTTGCTAATTGTGCGGCTCTAATTATTTCCTTTATTTCCTCTTTTATGATTGTGAGTTTGTTGAGTCAACGATTTGGTTATATTCGGCAAAGATTTTGTTTGCCGTTTTCATCAAGGCTGTGTTGATTTGGTATTGTTCGTTGTTATTGTTGATGAGTTTGTTCTGGCTGTCGACAATTTGGTTTCAGTTGGTAGCTTCTGGTGTTCCTGCTACCCATTTCCAGGCTGTTCCAATCCAATCGATCGATCGTTTAGTCCTTGGATTTTTACCTTTTAGTTCTGACATCAATTGTGTGATCTGTTGAACTTGGTGTGTCAGCTGAGGTTTAAGTGTGCTTCTTTGATCGATGTGATTGATTTCGGGTGAAATCCTTTCAACTATGTCTTCGTAAACGGTTAGATTGATGACGTGAGCAATCTTGAATTTTCCGTTGATAATTCGGTCTGATCCCTGTTCAACTGTTACTAGCGGATTGTTGTACTCATAGATGTTTAACGGTGTTGTTTTCGTCAAAACACAGGATCTAGAAGATGAAAGAGATGATACTTTCTTGAGGGATTCCGTTTTATTAATAATTATTTATTCCAGTTTGGATAATATCTTCTCTACATTGTTTAGGTGTTCCTGTTCCGTGTTTCCTCGAAATATGATTATGTCATCAATATAGACATAACATATTTTTCCAATGAACTCTTTTAGCACATTGTCTATCATTCTCTGGAAGATCGCTGGTGCGCTTTTTAACCCAAACGGAAGCTTTAGGAATTCGTACTTCCCGTTCATTGTTGAGAATGATGTTTTTTTATATCTGAGTCCTTCATCCGAATCTGATAAAAGCCGGAAGTGAGGTCGATTGTTGTGAAGAATTTAGAGTTTTAAAATCAATGACCATACGGTTTTTAAGTATACCGGAAGCATCCAATTTTTCTCCTCTACCCAGATTGGAGCGTTGTAGGGCTCTTGGAAGGTCTTATGATACCGTCACTTAGCAGCTGTTCGATTTGGGTTTCCACTTCACCTCTTATGTTTACCGGATACGAGTCAAATTTGGAATAGATGGGTTCCTCTGTGGATGTTTTAATCTCTGCTCTTACATCCGTTTCGATGAATTCATGGTTGTTAACCGGCCCGAACAGTTTTTTGAATTTTTAGAGAATTACTTGTAAGTTCCGTTTTGTCTTTTGCGGGAGATGATTGTCTCGGATTTCCAGATTATTGACTTGTGATGACTATTTTTCCTGTCGATTATGGCCCCTAGTTTTTTTAGGGTATCATCTCCAATTATTCCGTCGAATGATTGAAGTCCCGGTAATACGAAAAATTCCAAATTTTTGTAGATTCCAACACTTTTAAAGAATGGTCCAAAAGTTTTTTCTTTAATCGGTATGCATCCACCAGCTGATTTAATATTGAATTGATTGTTGGTCGGAATTGAGTTTTTTACTAGTTCGGATCTGATGAAATTTTTATTTGCCCCGGTGTAGATGAGGAATATGAGTAATTTTTGTCTCCAGTTATGTATTCTAAGTATGGTACGCTAGAGAGGCGTCCATCATAAAATTTAGTTCGGTGTTTTCAATTTCTTATTCTCCCTCTTAATCGCCTATGTCCAAGTCTGAAATTTGGTCGGAAATCAACTGATTATATAGTTCTTCAACTACTTCCGGTTCTAAGTGGTAGATCCTTTGGTTCTTTCTTGGCATATTTTGATCGGAGTGTTCGCGTTTGTATGTGGGTTGGTAATTTTGGTGATTGTTTGGGTTATTTGTCCGATACTCTGGGTGGATGGATCGATTGACATAAGTGTTACTGGTTTTGGTTCCGCTGGTCGTGGAGGCGGCAATTTATTGTTCTGATGCTGGATGTTGTAGGCTATGTTTCTTTGTGGCACCGGGATATTGAACGGTTTTCTTGTAGATTTGCTGAATATGAGGCTAATTGATTAATTGGGGTTACAACCGAATTATTTAAGCTCTTTTTATGTATTACTATGTTACGATAATTCAAGTTTTGGAACTCTAGGCATGATGTATATGCCTCAGGAAGATTTTGTGGGCGTTGGATCATCAGCATTCTGCTAACTCGTGATTCCGCTCAATTGGTGCTCTAAAGTCCTAAGATCTCTCTTGTCGGCATAGTGGAGGGATAGACACTTTTTTATAGATGTCCAGTCATCGCTGAATATGTTATACGATATCAATGCTGCATCGGCTCTTCCTCTAATCTTTTGCCAGATGCTTTGTAGTGTTGATCGATATAATGGTTTATTTTTTACTATCCCGTAATCCTTTAAAATATTCTCTACTTTGTGAATCCAAGATATGTATTGTGTTGGATAGCCATCAAAACTCTGGAGTTTCGCGATTACTACGTCAGATAACTCACTTTTAGCGTTTAGACGTTGAAAATTGTAAAACTTCTACTCGTAATTCACTTTATTACTTTACTTTCACTCAAAAAATTTTCCTGACTGGTCCCTGTTTCGGCACCAGTTATCGAATCGTGGTTTCGGAGAGTTAAAAAAATGAATTTTATTGGCCAAATTTTTACGTCAATACAATTTCAGGTATAAACTTACTCTAACTCTAAACTAACATTTTTTCATTCTTATACTAAAATAAAAGTTAATGCCAGCATTCTTGTATAAAGAATTTAATTAGAACGGAAATATGATTTGTTGATGTTGCAATAGAATGGGGTGTGCAACTACATAATGCTAGGAATTTGGTTGACTCAGCGGCTGACGTGTAGAGAATTTTGCTAACTTATATATATATATATATATATATATATATATATATATATATATATATATATATATATATATATATATATATATATATATATATATATATATATATATATATATATATATATATATATATATATATATATATATATATATATATAGCCACTCACAATTTTTTTCACGAGTTTGATAAATCTCTAGTTATTGATCCTTTACTTCTGGATAAAAAACATTTGATTGGAAATAGTGTCAAAGTCAGAATCACTTCAGAAAGAGATGAACAATTCCATGCGTTAAATAAAATATGAAGGAATAATTTTTTAATATTTTGTGTAGCCTCCTTTGGCTTTAATAATCGCCTCAATTCAATTGGGTATAGTGGCAACTAAATTCTGGCACGTTTCTGGATTAATCGAATTCCATTTTAATTTTGTTTTTTGTCGTAATTCGTACAAAATTCCCGTCGAAGTTGAAAAATCTGCCAAATCACGATTTAGGAAAAGGCAAAGCTGCTCGATTGGATTGGGAACTCTACTAACAGGTACATTAGCTGAAATATACATGACTCATTTAGAATAACGACACATTAATAGCAAAAACAACAAATACATAGATAATATAATTTACTGGTATGGACCTATAGATGGCGTAATACTATTAGGCACCTAGAAACAGAAGACAATAAACAAACTAACTTTATGGACCTCACAATTAAAACAGATAACAATAAAATGACTCAGAAAATGTAGAAAAGACTTTCAAAAAATTCGGATACACGACAGCCTACAAAAATAGTAATAAATTAGAACAGAAACTCAAATTTAAAACACCCCAAAAAATAAACGCAGGAGAATACAAACTAACTAACTAAGTAGACAAACAGGTAGAAGCTTTCCAGAAAGGTGTTTATTTTCCACTAAAAGCTGCTAACTTTCTGTTCAATTCAAGAGCAGTTTGTTAAGAATTTTCATTTATTTCTCTTTTCAAACATTTTAATTCGTAATTTTTGATGCTCTATTCTATTCTCACTGTAGTATCATTTGCATATCTCATGTACAGTAGAACGCACGTACGTTCAATAATTCGCCAATTCCACGGATTGTTTTACTTTTTCCACCGTCGTTTAAAATCAATGTTCGAATACTTATAGAAGTGTTTTTTTCAAGTTTCACCATATTTGATAAATTGTACAAAATACTATCGATGTTATAAAGTCGATAGCTCAAAATAACCTGAAATTAATTTAAATGAGTCTACAATAAATAAATTTATAACTGTTAAATCCTTTTGTTTTTTTATATGAGAGAAAAAAAATTTACTCATTGATTTGTGGCAGCATCAAAGGTAATTTAGAATAAAAATCCAGGCAAATAGCGAGTTAGTAGAGTGACAAAGACGCTTACGCAGTAAAAAATATAAAAAAAAGGCCGGAGTCATTAATTACATTAGTTTCCTAAATTAAGATTTGTCCGGATAATTTTGCTATTATTTTTACTAATACGGTAGTAATTAAGTAATTGGTATATTCTGGAGATTAAGGTGTCTCATATTCGTCAGTTTTTGGCAAATTAAGGAGTTACATCAATCCAATATACACTAAATTGTGTTATACTATAAACAATTCACACGATAAACTGCCGGTAAATTGAAGTGACCATTCACTAAGAGGCCAAAGGTTCCTCCCTTAGGGCGTGCTATGGCTATTATTATTGTCAAGTACGATCCTGTTATTTAGACGTAAAGGACTTGGCCCTAGGAATATATTACGAAATTTCATTGTCACTTTATCAGTGTTCGACGTGGTGGTTTTGGAATCGGTAATACAAAGCTTGCCGATTTATTCTGCTTATTTTGGTTACAACCACCATGAACTGACGTTCAACCAGGTGAGGTGGTCTCAATGGTCTTAAAACGAGACTATGGGAGATGGCAGATTTTCCGTATCTACCCCTATTAAAATTTTACTTTGGAATAGTTCTTAATTTCAGATCGAGAGGCAAAATAAAATGCCATTACAAGCCAATAGCAGTCCATAAAATTTTTATAGGTCTTTAATTTGCGATCAAATAGAAAACTTTAGAACGATACAGATGATGATTGATATTACTACAAAATGGCAATATTATTTCTAAAATTAGTAAAGGCAAACCTCATCCACTATACTAAAACAACAAAAATATGTTTACACTAAGATTTTGCCTAAATGTTGATTTTATGTAATACACAAATTAATTTTTCAATCCAATCCTAATCATAAGGTATGAATTATCTAAAAATTATCTAATGAAATATTCAAACGAAATTGACCGCCATGTTGGTTGTTAATTTACAGAGAGAGAGAGAGAGAGAGTCAGGCACATTGTGTCAGTTTTCACGCATAACAGTGTTTCGAATAAGTTATAAGGGTAACTTTACGAAAATTTAAAGGCGTTCATTGGGTTTGGAAAAATTTATCTACTTTAAAAATTTGCATACTACGGAGAGTTTATAAAAAAATAGTGTTGATCGGTAACCAAATTGTACGGCTCCTCAGTACCATATATTTATTTTAAAATATATTCACAATTCACTTAAAAGATGCTTCTTATGTTCACACAGCAATTAAAAAAGAAAAGAGAGTACATAAATCAAACATACACTAAACTCATATACACAATAAAAAAAATAATAATTCAAAGTGTTTTGCTACCTTACAAATATACAAAAGTGATGAAGAGTGACACCAAATAAAGCTACCGATATTCACCACATTCAGCGGATCCTCGTGTTAATTACAAATAAAAGCAAAAAAAAAAGTTTTAAGTTCATGTAAGTTGCAATCTAAAGGGTGTTTTTTTAAGAGGTTGCCGATTTTTTTTTTGAATAAAACACATATAAAATTATGAAATGACCAAAATTTTTTTTTATTTGGTAGATAATTTTTTGGCATTTAACATTTAAACACAATTTCTGGCATATGGCTACCACGACTATTTTTCACAAATGTCATTCTGGAGGTCCAATTTTCCAGCACTTTTTCAAGCATTTGAGGGCGTATGTCAGCAATGACACGTTGAATATTGGTTTCCAAAGCGTCAATCGATTGAGGTTTATCCACATAAACCAATGACTTCACGTATCCCCACAAAAAGTAATCGAGTGGCGTCAAATCGCACGAACGCGGAGGCCAATTCACCGGACCATTTCTCGAAATAATGTTGTCGTTGAAAGTTTCTTTCAATAAGTCGATTGTTTCACGTGCTGTATGGCAAGTGGCACCATCTTGTTGAAACCACATTTCATTCATATCCATATCTTCAAGATTTGACAACAAAAACTCATTTAACATGGTTCTGTATCGATTTCCATTCACGGTAACGCGTCGTCCTTCCTCATTTTTAAAGAAATATGGACCGATGATCCCACCAGCCCATAGACCGCACCAAACAGTACATTTATCAGGATGCATTGGTAATTCTAGAACGGCGTGTGGATTATCTTTGCTCCAAATGCGACAATTTTGTTTGTTGACGTATCCATTTAACCAAAAATGCGCCTCATCACTGAAGAGAATTTTACGGTAAAAAAATGGATCTTCGTTCAATTGATTTAACGACCAATCACTGAATTCACGGCGCAAACGATGGTCGTGTGGCTTTAATTCTTGCACCAATTGAATTTTGTATGGCACCAAACCCAAATCTTTACGTAAAATTTTCCATAAAGTCGATGGACAAAGTCCAATTTGCTGAGCACGACGACGAATCGATAAATTGTCGTTTTCTTCGACACTGGCCTCAACGACAGCAATATTTTCTTCTGTACGAACTCTTCTCATTCTTGTCGGTGGCTTGGCATCCAAAAGAGTGAATGTAGACCGAAATTTGGTAATTACGTTCTTTATGGTGGTCTCTGACGGACGATTATGTGCACCATAAAATTCACGAAGTGCTCTATAAACATTTTTAATTGAACACTGATTTTGAAAATAAATTTCCACGATTTGAAAACGTTGTTCTGGAGTTAACCTATTCATAATGATTTGCCAAACAATACTGAGTAGAAATGCCACTTTGAGCTGTCAAAACAACTGTCATAAAATAAAACGACATCTATCGGAAAAACAAACCTCCTAAAAAAACACCCGTTATAACCTAGTGAAAAATTAGTATGCTATATATTATGTGTATAATTAGATTGCTTTAGTAACGTTTTTTTTTTATTAGTGATTTTTTTTTCGTTCAATTTATTTTTCCAACCCAACAATGAAACAAATAAAACAAAAAATAGTAATAATAATCATACAGGTTGTGTAGTTGTGTGTATGTACACAATATTTCTGGTGTAGCACACAAATCAAGCGAAACACACAGAACAACAACAACAACAACAAAATTGAATTAAATTCTTATGCTTTTTTAAAAACTCGATATATAACATAAAAAATATGCTTTGCATGTAATTAGGCAATTACGCTATACCGTTGACTTATAAACATAAATTTTATATACATTTTCTTTAAGATTCCTAAATTTATTTATTTTTTATATATGTTTTATATACGTTTTCTATTATGTAACATAAAAATTTTCTTGTATACAATATTTTGGCGTACACATGATAACAACTTTAACTTTTGTGTACTAGACGCGAGGTATAATAAGAAAACTCCGTGGCGGCGCTGCGGGAAAGTGGGAGTAAATGGTAGGTGTTGTGCAACTTGTAAATGTATTTTACGGTTATGGTTTTTTGTGATTTTCCATTATTTTTATTATTATATGTGTTTGTAAGTCCCTTGGAAATGCTTATAGGGTAATAGCTAAAGATTAGACCTTGAACTTTTGATATAACCATAACCCGACTCTATATACAAATATAAAACAGAAAGTTGGTTTGTTTTATTCAGTTCACGTACATCGTGTGGGTAACCGCACCTGGGAAACTATCGAATTCCAATTTGTACTAATTAGTACTCGCTGGAGAAAATTAGTGCTCGTCCAGGAGTCGAAAAAACGAGAAAAGAAAATTTCAAATTTCGCCTGAAAGACGAAACAAATAAAACCCGATTTCTATAAAAAAAAACAGAACAAATTTAAGCCTAATTTTAAAACGTTCCAAAGGCGGCTAAACTGATGAAATTTGTGCTTATCATAGAAATATTATTTTCATAAATTTTCAATCATAAATCGAGGAAAAACAAACTAGCCCCTAAACGATACTACAAAATACAGAGGTACTCCGTTCAATAATATTTTAGTTGAACAACAAATTATAAAATAGAAATAAAATATTCTAAATCCAAGAATAAGCAAATCAGTGGCTCAATTTGTGCTAATCCAAAATTGGCCCAATTCCCTTGAAACGACCGTTGAATGAACAATTTTCTGACAAAAAGTGTTCTAGAAACCAATGAAGTTGGCACTTCTGATTGCGTATTCCTATCAGGTATGTTCATTGCCATCCTTTTTTTTTAATAATAATTCAATCTCTGCACAAAAACTAATGACAGTTGAATCCAATTATTATAAACATCATGAAAGTGTAACTCTACTCCTACTAGTTTCGAATATAAAAGCTGCAGAGCACATCAATATTCTTGGTGGTTCTAAGCCACTGGTTTAGTTCTTTTGCAAATAATGATAAAATGCAGCACCTACGAATCTTACAAGGTAACTTGTTAAAGATAATAGGTGAAATTACATTTAAAAAACTTCTTCTGAAATGTGAATTATATTTTGGAATATTTTTTCTGAATAGAACGAAGACTATAGTCTGATTAGTTAATAAAAGTTTCCGCTAATATTGTAAAAAATTCTTAAAACCTTGAAGACAAGCATGTGACGTAGTGGCAAAATATCGAGATTTTGGAATATGGGCCAGGAGGGTGAACACATTTCTTTAAAACTTCATGATTCGCACAATGTGTTTCTGCTTGTTAAATAATGGTTTAACGTGGATTTGCATGCACTACCCCGACAGGAGGGTCCGTATTGCAGAATTGAATCAAGTAGTACGAAATACACATTTCTAAGTAAATAAGTGGACTACCAAATAAAACCTTAGCTTAAATATGCGCCTTCCAATTTAAATGTTCGTTTATCAAAATGCCAAGATAACGAACATGAACCGAGTCAACCAAGAAACATCCTCTGGAATTACAGATTCTATTGCAACCATACTCATGGTGATTAATGGCTGATGGTGATGACAATCCTTGTCGAAAATGTAATATTTTAGTTTTGTCGCTTAGAAGAAGATTATGAGCCTTACGAGAGCAAATTTAAATCACTCTCAATATACTTAATATTATCTTGAATACGACATAATCTAAGCCTACTATAGGCAAACGAAAAAACATCAGCAAATGTAATGGGGGAGACACAGAACTGTTTGCTAAAAATGTCGTTTACATAAATTAGGAATAGTAGAGGTTCAAGAACTGAACCTTGAGGAACCCCTACCTTTTTCGGCAGAACATGGCTAACATGATAATTTATTTTGACTATCTGAGTACGACCATTTAAATATGAATATAACCACTTGTGGATCGTACCGCGAAAGCCAATGCGGTCAAGCTTCATTAAAAGAGTAAAATGTTCCACTCTATCAAAGCCCTTAGTTAGGTCTATAAATAAAACAAACGCCTTTAGACTATGGTCAATGTTTATACTTATTTGTTCTAAGAATGACAATAGAGCTTGCTTCGCATTTCTGTTCTTTCTAAAACCAAATTGTAAGGGAGATAGAAAATTGAATTTATCTAAAAAACTTACAAATCTAGCTTTCATAGCCTTTTCAAATATTTTTGAAAAAACTGAATGGAGGGAGATTGGGCGATAAGTATTTAAAGATGTTCTGTCATTTTTTTTAAATATTGGGACCACCACGGTTTTCTGTAAGGAATTCGAAAAAAATTTTGTATCCACACTTAGATTAAATATAAACGATAATACATCAACCAGAAGACAAGCCGTTTGTTTTACAGTACAATTAGGCACTCCATCTATACCGGGCCCGTTCGATTTCTAAGATAATTAATTATTACACACAGTTCCCCAGATGATATAGGTGAGAAATGGAAACTTTTGATTGATTTGATCGCTTGAAAGTTCCACACCTGATTTTTATTTCAGCCACTCGTCATCCCCATCACGGCGCGGAATAACTTTAATTATTCGACGGAGCAACCATTCGTTTGTAGGTGTGATTTCTTCGGCTGTGACGATTTCCATTTTTTACGTTGCTGTAACGAGTGAATATATTCAACAGAAACCCATTTCCAAAAGGTCTGAGTCATTTGGGTGATCTTGCGCCAGAGAGATTCGTTTGACGCTGTGATTGAACCACCAGTCAAAAAGTGTCCTGGAATCAATAGTGCTTTGATTTACTGGACTATAAATTCACAAACACTTCTGATTCTGATTTCAGATCTATAAGCTTTTTCGGAGACCTCGACGATCCGTGTACTTCGATTGACTCGGCTAACTTATATTACACAACCTGGAAAGCTACTCTTATTAATTTATACCTTGATCTAAAACTATACCACGGTAAATCTTCATTTAAAATGCCCGCTTAAAGGGATTATAAAAATTTGCCGATAGCTTGGCATAACTATCCTCTATCTTCACGTGAAGTATGAGCGCGATCTGTTATTTAGTTTGTTTACAGTGCTCTATTTTTGAACAAAGAATTTGTCTGAAATTTTGTATCGCAAATGGAATTTCATGTGCCTGAATCGATTTCATCAAAAACACGTGCATATGAGTGATACAGTTCATTCAAAAGCGGTCGAGATCTGGTGGAAGATTTGCCTCGCTCTGATTGGCCTCAACTGAAGTTAATATCAATAAAGTGAAGAAATGGTCACACCAATCAATTCATGTCATTGTGTACTATTGTTTAGGCATTAAAGCGTTGCCGCTCGACTAGTTCCTAAAGACCAAAATTTTCTTCAAAAACTCAATCATGTAAATGTCGCTAAAGACATGCTAGAACCAGTCAATTCCGATTCCACATTCATAAACGCTATAACTGATGATGAGACATGAGTTTTTGAGTAAGACGTGTAAACCAGTGAACAAGTTTCGTAATGGCGTCTTCCAACTGAGTCGAAACCAAAAAAACCACCAAAGTCAATCAAATTATCGCGGTGTTGTCCACTCGGAATGGTTTCCAGAAGGTCAGACGGTAAATAAAGAATATTATCTGGGCATTATGTGGCGTTTGAGAGAGCAAATTCCTCGAAAAAGGCCAGGTTTGTAGAAATAAACCTCATGGATTTTGCCACTATGACAACGCGAGTGACCTTAGTTGATTGATGGCTACCTGTACGTCATCCCACTCCAGGGTATCATCTCTTTTTAATCCAAGATCTTGGGATATTCGCATTGGATTGGAATGTTGAACTTCTAACATGTGCTTAGTGATGTTTATTGCTGGTAAGATAGAATATTTAGCGCACTAGCTGACATCTCGAATAATTCCTGGATGTTTGATAAGACACCGTTGTAGTTTTCAAATTCCAGTCCTCTTGATTTCGATCGTAGTCGTTCTTCCATGAAGTAAATCCAGGAATTTGGCTCATCTAATTTTACCCATTTTAAAGGAGTTTTTGTCCTTTGTATTTTGCATAATGAGAGGTTCGATGAACGTTCTAGTAAATTTGAAGTAAATTTGATGTTGTTACTCGTGACTTCGACTGATTTCATTATCCATCTTACCTCCAGGAATGTCAAATTATCTTGGACTGTTTAGATGTATCAGGTTCAATTGTTGGTCAAGTTGCTCCCTGATTAGAATGAGCTGATTTGTGTTTCCTTAATGTGTGCCAACAACAAGGTGTAGTAGTTCCCTTTGAATATTTTGATAATTAATTAGATCCAAGGCAGTACTTAACGCGAGCGTGGTGAATAATTGTATCGCCTTTAGTGTGTCTACCTCTGTAAGTAACACGTTTGCTGCCTTTGTTAAGTTGTGCGGTCCGTTTGAGAAGGTTGCCATTTGTAAATTTATGCTTGAAATTTTATTTTTGTATTTAACGTTGATTCAGCTATACTAGATGTTTATTCTTTTAATAAGGTCAATAGTTGCCTTCCATTTTCTTCTACATTTTTATTTTAGACTCGCATTTGTTTACCCATTCTTCATCTAATATGCCAAAGAGATCGTGAGCTTATGTGCCAACAAAATTGATAAGTGCACGTCTTCTTCTTGAACCGGATAATTTTTTATTAGTTCTCAAGATGTTATTTGCATCATCGATGTGCCGCAATTGGTCTAGTAGATATGCCACCGAATATTGACAGAGATGGGTATCAATCACAATTTCCTTTTGATGTGAGCATAATTGTGTTAAGTGTCGTACATTATTTGTTAATTACTGCAGCTCTATCCAATAATTGTTCAACTTAAAATGAACAACAATCGTCCATTCCTCCTAGGATAAAGTTGTAACTGCGATGTTTTCGAAGTAAATATCGGGTGTATTTTCCAATTGGAATGTTTCAACCAGGGTGGTTGATGATTGCTTCATTAATATTTTGGGACTGGTGTTATAAGGAACCGATTCTATTCGACTGGTTGGGAACGCGACGTCAACATGCTCAGAGGTCCCTTAACAAGCCTTGGTGATCTTCTAAGATTGGTAGTTAGCTCTTCTGTATTTGGTTGGTGTTCAGTGCTGGTAGGTTTGTCAACCTTGAGATTGTCGCCTATGGGAAAAATGCATATTTTTTGGATTGGTTTTTTAGGAAGTTATTTTCCTTGCAACGCACCGTAACCACCTATACGAGTACATTAAATATTCACAGGACCATATTCTCCAGAAATCATCCAGAAATCAAACTCCTTCACTAATATCTTGATCAAGTGATGCGATTAATGATTCTCCGATAATCAAATGTCCGGGGGTTAAGATGAATGTGTATTCAATGTCTTAAGACGTGAAACACAGTGGTCGAGAATTAAGACATGCTTCTATTTGGCTTAACACTGTTGACATTTCTTCGTATCTTCGTATCTCAATACGTTTTCACCTAGAACTCGTTTTAGGTGATATTTAGCTGATTTTACGGCTGCCTCTCATAATCCACTTAAGTGGGGACTTGCCGGAGCATTAAAATGTCAATTTATACCTTCAGGTTTTGTTGAACTCCTTTAAGCCAGCCTTCAATTGTTTATCTGCGCCTTTAAATGTTGTACCACAATCGCTGTACATGTGGCTGCACAGTCTTCGACGAGAAATAAATCGTTTCAAGGCAGCTATGAAGGCATTTGTTGTTAAATCACTAACAACTTCTAGATGCACTGCTTTTGTTGTCATACAGATAAATACCGTTATGGCCGTGTAAATTTTTTTACTGCGGCTCACTGAAGATTTTAGTTTGATTGGACCGGCATAATCAATTCCTGTGTGTGTAAAAGGACGAGATGGTCTAACACGCGATGTTGGCAGTTGTCCCATTAACTGAGTTGCTTTCTTTGTCTTATACCGGTAACAACGAACACACTGGTTTATTATTTTTATCCATTTTCGACAAATGTAACACCTAAATCTATAATCTCATTGACTCTTTGCAATAGTTCGTAGTTGACTTTATATGAAGTTAATAACGGATTTCTTTCATTCTACGGTGGAAAAACATCATTTTGCATTTCTTAATATTTAAGAAAAGCGATTTTCGATCACACCACTCACTTAATCTATCGATGCCCTCTTGAAGTTTCTTCGTATCTAGCATTCCGTTAACAGTTCGAAAAATGTTTACGTCATCAGCAAATATGAGCACGTTTGAGTTTTTTATTATCTAGGTTATTCAATCTATGAAAACAATAAATTTCCACGGCCCGAGGTGAGATTCTTGAGGAACACCAGAATGCGAATAAACTGTGGAGTGCTTCTAATGGCAGATGGAATCAAATGCTTTACTGAAATCCGTGTACGCTATACATCAACTTGATGAAGATTTTCTATATCATTAATTATTTTACTGGTGAATTCAACCAGATTAGTTGATGTGGATCGGCCAGGCATAAACCCGTACTGGTTTATTGATATATGACCTGCAATTGTGGATTTAAAGTTGTTGCATAATACTAATTCAAACAATTTCGAGTGACGTCATCTCGTTTACCCGATTTAAAAATTGGTGTAATTTTAGAAATTTTTCATTTTTCGGGAAACACGCCGGTGCTTGAGGAGTGGTTTAATAGGTAACATAATGGAATTGGTAAAATATTAGCGTACTCCATCAAAACAGAAGAGCCGATAAAATGGTATCCTGAAAAATAACAAGAGGAATAATCTGCAATTAAATAATGACCTAATCCAGAGCCACTGCTATAACGTTAAATAGTTCTGCAAAACGTAATAAAAAGTTTTGGTGAAAACCAAGATACTAAACCAAACAAAAATTCCTATGGATTACGGAAGGTTTCGGGTAATTTTATATTTACACCAAATTTACAATTATCCCAAATTATACACGAAGATTTTATTTTGGTTCAACTCTATATATAATAATATGTCGACCTAAAACATATATAGATTTGAAAAGTATTTTGTCAAAATCGATTAACAACGAATTTTGTCATCACATTACTTAATACATTTTATCTAAATATCTTTGACAATATTTGTCTGAATCTTGTACATAAGTACATTATAAATTCTGTCTCTAGTAAAATTCTTAAGAATATATATTTCTTTCAATATCCTTATCCGCTCACATATATACATCATGCCATGCCACCTCCGTAAATCCCCTCAATTTCCTGGACGCAAAAAAAATAAAATATATGTGCTGTCGAAAGACGACGACTACGACGACGACGAATGAAACGAGAAAAACCTTAAAATATCGGTATGTTACAAATCTATTATAAATAATATTATAATACTTTTATATAGAGCTAACGAAAAATGTTAAACCCTCAGTCATTTGTGTTGTTCCTGCCTTAATTTGCAAAGCCATATATAAAAGGGGAGAATTCGGTAACGAAAAGAAAAACTGTTTCTTTGATGTAAAAATATAAATTTGAATTAAATCTATATACGAGTACATACGTCTCCGAATCAACTTATAAATGTGTATAACATACTCGTACTCGTATGTATATATAGAGGAGCCATATGCGGATATAACATATCGAAATCGCTAAATACAGCGTTCAGTGTTTTTTGTGAAATAATTTCCTAACGTTTTTTTCTTGTGCCTCTTCTGCCGCTGCTCGACTATCATTATGTATGAACAGATAACATTTCTATCTAGATTTTCATCAATTATTTTCTTGAATTTTTACTTTTGTTGTTGCTGTTGTGTATTGGAATAAAATACCCATAATAATAATCTTAAATGTTAATATATGTATGAGAAGGAATAATCATATCACATAAACATGAGAAAACGATTGTTCGGTAATATATTTATATGGATTTGGTTATCTCGCACTGTGTTCAATTTTCCCGAACGACGAGAGAGAGGTGATAGATTTTTTTCTTTTATTTTATTTCAATATTGTATGCTTCGGGGAGGTTTGTATATTTCTTCAAATATTGGAAAAGTCACGATTTGTATATATAATACAAAGGAACACACAAAAAAAGTATCAAGTGTCTTTAAGAAAAAAGATTGATTACCAAGAAATTGTGGAAAACCATCACAAATCTAAATCCTTCTTTAGTAATCCGCTGGGAAAGTACATTATCGATATTTTTTTTAGATTTTTGATAATCATAAATTTTTAAATTGATGTAAAATTTCTTTCTTAAATACTAATCTCAGTATTCGAATGGAAAACGTTTACTAATATTTGTGTGAGCTGCATTCGTACTCTGATCTGGCACCTGATCTAGTAGAGCTCTGTTAGTAGCGCTTTGAATAATTGGTCCTGATGGATTACAAATAGATATGGGACAACTCGCCGAAAACGTCGACAACGACGACAAGTATACTTGTAAATTTAATTCACGCCATCTATTGCGCCTTATCGATAATACATTCTTCGACAGTTAATAAACGTCAAATTAAATTTGCAAATTTGAATAAAATTTTAGTGTAACTGGTACGACCTAACATTATATTCGTTCTTTACTCGGAAAAGGTGGTATCAGGCACACAGTATTAGGGATTTTTAACCTTAATTTTGAACTATAGCGCCGTGTGCTTTAATCGACTAAACTAAATTGAATGCTTGGTATGAAATGTTAAAGCTTCTGCAATTTCTCAGTAAACTACATATTTCTCACGATGACTTCTTTCGTGTATACTAACTTCGAATGGCATTAATTATTTTTTAATTCATCTCATAAAACCAAATACCAGGTATGTAAATATGAAACCGTAATTTACCAATAAACGGCGCCACCTGTCAATGTATCTTTAGACGTACCTACCTTAGATATACCACGTCATCGGCACCATTGTTTTTTTACATCTGTCAACCACATCCAATTCATAACCATACAAGTTTCATACAATAACGCATTTGAGCATGCTTTTGGTAAATCACAATGCTATGAGTGGTTTAATAAATTCAAAAGTGGTGATTTTGACGTGAGAAACGAAGAACGTGGACGCCCACCAAAAAGTTTGAAGACAATGAATTGTTGGAGCAAGCATTGTTGTTGGATGTGGATGACGTTCAAACTCAAAAACATCTCGCGGATCAATTGAATATGTTACGAGAAGCCGTCTCCGTACGTTTAAAAGCCATGGGAAGGTTCCAAAAGCTGGGGAAATGGGTTCCGCATAAACTGAATGAAAGGCAACAGAAAAATAAAAAACCACTTGCGAAGTGTTGCTCGCCAGGTACAAAAGAAAATCATTTCTCAAGAAGAGTGTGATTTATTTTGAGCTGCTAAAACCTGGTGAAACCGTAAATACTTAACGCTACCAACAACAAATGATCAATTTGAATCGAGCCTTTCGTGAAAAACAACCAGAATATGTTAAAAGGCAACACAAAGTGATTTTGCTCCATGATAATGCACCATCTCACAAAGCGAAACGGTGGAAGCACTTAATTGGGAAATACTGCTTACTCGCCGGACTTGGCTCCGTGCGAGTATCACTTATTTGCATTGATAGGGCACGGACTTGTTGAGGAGCACCTCACTTCCTACGAAAATAGCTCGATAACTGGTTTGCCTCAAAAGAAGAACAGTTTTTCGGCGTGGCATCCATATTTACACCAATTTCATATTTACACACCTGTGGCACTATTCTGGTAATTCCCCGGGAATAGGGAACTGGGGAAAGAATTTATATGTAATTTCTGTTCAAATATTATTTTTCCGGCCTACTGAGGAGAAAAAATTGATGTAAATATTTATAAATTGGGAATAATTTTTCCATATCTAAATTGGCAGGGCGCATTATTCCCCATTTAATTTTGTTTTCAAAAAAAACAACACTAACATTTTACCTCAGCATGCCAGAAAAAAATGTTTAAATAAAAATTTCATATAAAATCCTTCCCCAGTTCCCTATTCCCGGGGAATTACCAGAATAGTGCCACTGGTAGCTGCGTTTTTTTGAAACATGGTGTTCGAGATCGCGATAAAATATAGGGAAAATACAGGGAAATTTAGACAAAGAAAATTTAGAACAACAACTTTAACTAACTTCAAGTCAATCATTTCGACATTTAATTTTGGGTTTATAATTAAACACAATAATATCCAATATTGAAATAAATTAATTAATTTCACCAGCAAACATTAAGGTATCCATTTTTTCTTATTAAAAATACAATTCAGTCATTTCATTTTCATTCTTTCAAATTTCCATACATATTTCCGTACATATAATTCATCGCGGTCTAACCAAACTATCATGATATTATGTCATAAATATTATACTATCACGACATAAAAATAGAAACCTAAACGATCCACAGTCCATTATCGGTCAGAAGCGGTCAAGCATAAACAGATTGAGCACTTTAACGCTTTCGGGGCCTTAAATTGACTTATGCTGTTTGCACGCATAGAAGTTTCATGAAACTGAGCATAGTTTGAAGATGTTCGAATAGGCATAGTTAGTTTTTGTAATTAGTCGTTCTTTTTATTTTTAAGAAAGCATTTTGAATAATGAAGAGCTTTTCAATGTTTGGGATAATATATCCCAAAAACTGGGTGCAATTTCTGCGCTGATAGTGATCGGATAGTAAACTTTCGCTATAAGGATAGCCGGGGTAAATTTATTTTCTGGGATGATAGTTTTCTGTCATTATAGTTTTTCCTGCGACGAAATATTCTGGAATGGTAAAATTTCTGAACTGACAGTAATATCCTGGGATAAAAGACGAGGATAAAGTATTTCGAATTCTCGCCGAATACATCAAATTATGGCTTAACAAATATAAATAAGCAATGACAGAAAATTGGCAAGATAAAGGTATACAAATTTACTTGATAACGTCTACGACAGTTCGAGGAGCTACGAAATAGTATGGTGCCACAATAATCACAATTGGTGACACCAATGGAATATTCTTCGATTTACAACGTCCAACGTCGATGGTAAACCAGTTATTACAAGAGAACTGCTTTTGTCCGTCAGCAGTGATCTATTTGGCAATTTATTTGAAATCTTATGAATTTGTTATGAAATGTACGAGTATATTGAGAAAACATCGATGCAGTACATGTCGTTCGCATTTTATCAAAATTAACAGAAATATTACAACAAATTTCGAAAAATCCGTCGAAAGCACATTTCAATCATTCACATTCAAATGCGTTGAGTCGTTCTCTTTCTCATTTTCGAAGAAATTCTATAGCAAATTTTATCAATGATGCTCGAAATAAGAATAGACGTTGGCGAAATTCCTGAACCGCATTGGGAACTATTTATGTGGTTTTTATCACCCGAGCTTTGGGAAAGTTCTGGTAGTGTAACACGACTAATTAGTCTAAAAATCCAGACTCGGCATTTGAGTTTTGCTCAATTTGTTTTTACCTCTTTACTGCTGAGAGCATTTGATGAATGAATTACGCCACAACTGATACATAATGGATTTATAGCATGCGGCGGCGGCCTCGAATCACCAATAGATTTATCAACATATCTGGGGAAATCGTTTGAGGTCTGCGTGTCAAATATTTTCAAACATTTGAAAACATTTTTAAAACCCCACAAATATCATGAACACTTTAAAATAATTTTCAAACGTTACACGACACTTGACGAAATTTTATTTCGACCGGTGAATTGTGCGATAGAACTAAAGTTAATGCCATAAGTATGTCAGAATCAAATAATTGAACAAACCAAAATTAGCAAAAACGAATATACAAAACGAAATTTTGAATTCACAAATCCAAACACAGTCACCACCTTCACAAAAATGTAGATATATCCAGGGCAACAAATAAGTCTAATCTCTTAAATGTAACTTAACAATATTCCAAATCACTTATTGTTCACTATAAAGATTTCTACTACCATAAAGAAAATTCTTACATTACCTGCTGATTATTATATTTGACTGCGACATCGTTGTCATGTGGAATTCGTACTGGCCTCACCAATCAGAGAGTGTTCCATCCGGGATTCCTTTATATTCCAATTTCTAATGATTTCTCAAATACAAACAATAGTTAGTGTAAGATACATGAAAGTCATTAAAATTACTTGTGTGCTGAGAGACTGCAACTCTGTGCAGCCATATTTTTATAATAATCTTTGGCACACTTCGCAAAATACCTCATATTTAACATTTATTTTCAAAATTGATGTTTTTTGGCCGTCCACTTTTTATTAAACTGTTTTATTTTATTCAATACACGTCCCCGGAATAATATATTTCGATTTGAGGTATTTCAAATTTACTAACCAACTAATACGTACGTTACAAAATTGTGGCAACTTGAATCATCTTTCCATAGTAAATTTGCTCGTTAACGTCTCGCAAGTTCTTTTTGTTGTGCTATTTGGTAAAAACATTTGGTTCCACAACTAAAAGCCTTGCTCTAATCGTATTTTGGATTTAATTAATATTTTATATATAAGCTACTAGCTACTAGGAACCATGTTGGTCTATTTCATAAAAGATGGCGCGCAAAACATATATATAATCTTTTGGAATATTCACTATTTTTAGATAGATGTCTCTAGTTTTTAAACTCAAATCAAATTTTTAATTTATAAACTGCTTGTAAAAGTTAGATTTAGATTTAAGTAATTTTGGATATAATTTCCATGTATTTTAATAGTGCGGTTAACGTACAATATTTGACAGAAGAAAATTGAGTTTTTAATATCATATCCTAGGTTGATGACGTTGTCTATATTCTCGACGTCAGGAACGCAAAACATCGTTACGTAATCTACATACTAGATTAGTATCGACAACCGTGTACATTACATTGCGTAGTCTGTTTAGAAAGAAACAATTCACTTTTGTGTTTCAACTCAATTTCAAAAATAATTTACAGAAGCCTAACTATTTATAAGTAAAGACTAATTTTTAGAATTACATAAATTTTTTTAAAGAGCGAAGCAATCCCTTCTGCATGAAGCACTAAATGCCTCAATTAAGATATAATTTTCTTAACGGAAATTTGAATGTCGAGTGTTGAACTTAATAAATATAGTTTGGATTGCTCTACGGTACATGCTCCTTGCGCTATAGTACAACTTCGACAAATTTTACATCTGCTGATTTAATTACAGTAACTGTACACTTTGGTACGTTAGAATTTTTTTATTCTAGGTACTTGTATTGATCATATAATTTCAGAAACTGCTAATATTCATTACAAACTTGAAGTCGAAAACTTAGATCTTTATGTAACGGATCATAATTGTATTTTACACACTTTAAGTTTTCCGGTTTAACTAAAGCACTATTTTCGAACGAATGGTGCTCAGTACTGTCAGTGGATGATTCTGATTTAAGCCTTTTCGAATTTTCTTGAGATATTAACCCTTATTTCAAAAAAGCTAACCAAAATTTTGTTTTATTACTATCGATAATCTTTTTCACTGATGTGACACGTTGGATTATCTACGGAATGTTCTTCGAAAACTGATATGTTGCAGCTAATGCAAGATTGTTTTCAATTTATTTGCTTTTAGCAAATCCGTTATACATTTCATAATTGCAAAAATAATTTTAAAAAAATAGTTTCCAGAAAAAATGCATGTAAGATACCCCGGGTACCTTAATCACTCAAATTAAGATATGTTTTCTTCACTCATATGATTAACCAGCTCACTGTAGCTTAAATTAAAAACAACGTCAAAACTCTAATTCCACAAGAAAAATAATCTTATTATAAAACCAGCACTTAAAATAGAAAGTAATGTTGGGTAACTCTGAACCTCATCCTATACCGTCAATGAAAGATGATATAAATGGTATTACCACTCCGCAAAAAATTGCAAATACTATAAGTGATCACTTTATTAAAATTCCGTATAAAATTCTTCGTGAAAGTCGGGAAAATATTGATTTTGAAACCACGGTTCATGATCAGTTAATGCATAAGTGAGAGTGGATAAGTGAGAATGGAATTTTAGGTATTGTTGCAAACTTCAAAATTAGTAATTCATTGGTATCGATGGAAATACAAATCATTTTTTTATCAGTCACATTTTATGGTTTATTTGAGAAAGGGTGTCTTTCCGGATAACTTAAAAAAGAAAATTGCCACTCCGTTATTTAAAAAAGGTTCTCCTACAGATCCAAATAACTATCGGCCAATTACTCTGCTAAATATACATTCTGAAAAATTTTCGACAAACTATTTGGTTTTATTAAAAACTCATCAACTGAAAAAGCTCCGTCAGCAACTCCCTTACATTATAATTTAAATGAAAATTTAAAAGTGCCCGAGCTCTTTATCGTTATTTCTAAAGCATTTGATAGATCACGATCAAATAGAATCGAATTCTAATTATTTGCGTAAATGATGTATATAGCAATCAGCATCTTGGAACTTATATGAAATAGCTCTTCGATATCGGGATTGGATGGAGAACAATCAACCTCTAGTAATCTCTAGATTTTTCAATTCATCTTTTTGACTACGACTCTCGGTGTCGCCCATTTCGATTGATTTGACTGGTTTGGATGGAGTCAACCTAAACTGGACGGTTTGGATCTAGCAATTCAAACAAACTGGTATATTGAAATGACTTAACTCTGATGGATTTTGTTTCCTTATGTAGAAACGATGGTAATGATTGATCGTACTGTTTATTCGATCTGCATACCAACGAGATACGTTCAGTTTTTAAACACAAAACAACAGATTTTGGATCTGGTACAGTTCATGTTTCGAGAAACAATGCAAAGGCGCTTATTAGATTTCAATTCAAAACTTATGCGCCAAAATAAAATATGGAATAAGTTTTCCATATAAAATTTGAACTCATCCGCGATAAAAATCTGTGGTGTATTAACTACGTAGTGAATATATTTTAGTGTCATCTTTAAACTCCGTTACAACTTGCTCCACCGCATCGAGAGTTGGATAAAATTTTTAAAATTAAAGTGGAATCGCGACTAATAAGAAACTTACTGAATCGCTTTCTTCGAAGCTGAACGAAATTTCATTCATTGATGCATCACCCAGATCATTGTTGCGGCAACTATCGAGAAAGGGGGTTATGTCGACAAGTAATAAGGCTACTCCTTCGCCGATTACATCTATACCAACACCAGATCTTGTTGCTATTGAGAGGTCTAAGATGAGGCAACTTTACGTCAATCGTTGAAAGTTGTTGAATTTATCTGTGAAAAGGTTGAGCATTGCAATCCAATGGATCTTGATTACCGATCTTTATTAAAGGCAGATCGTTCAAAAAAGCTAAGATTAAAGTTTATTAGCTTTAGAATCAATATATAAAATCTATAGTTCGTGAATTCGTACAGCGATCTAAAAAATTTCGATTTCCTTCGGATCTCCTGCATCCTCAACCGAATATGTGCCTCTATCAACTCCGACGCCGCTGTCTGCCCCTATTGCCCAACCGGCACTGTCAATCTCTGCCAAAATCGATACATTGTCTATTTAATATCACAACTCTAGCGGAATTCGATCAAAATCAAACGAAATCTACTTAATGGTGTTGGAAGATGAGTAAGATATCATTTGTTTTATGGAAACATATGGCTATTGGCTGACAAGCTCGCACAATTCTGCTGAATATATCCCCCCCCCCCCCCCAGACTACTATGTTTTCAGACGCGATCGTTATTCCCATCTTGAATTGACGGTGAGAGGTGGTGAATTTAGCTGTTAAACTTGCTTTCAATGAAAAGCTGATGATAATAGTTATTGTTTACGTTCCATATGGATCCTCGGCTGATATATACGGAGAGCTATCTGCTACGGTTTTCTCAACCCAACTAGCATAGTTGCGGTTGCTGATTTCGATTATGTGATGACTTTGGGAGATCCCTAACCTATCTAAAGTAAAATGGTTTACTGTTGAAGATGATCTTCTGCCTTTCAATGGTAATTTAACCTCAGACCTTGTGATGGACTCAATCTGTTCACTCGGACTAAGACAGATTAATAACGTCGAGAACCAGAGGAGCGGTATCCTCGATCTGGTGTTCATACCAGTGGAACTACATGTCAATCAGTGCTTGTGATGATCTTGGCGGTTCTTCGAGTATTTTTCGTACACCACTGCGGGCATTCAATTAATTTTTGATACTTGCATTAATGTTAACGTAAATTCTAATTCCAGTGAATCTTTCAACTTTAAAAACGGAAACTATGATGCTTTATATGAGTTTCTGGACAATAATAATTGGGATCGATACAAAATGGATAGTGTGGACGATTCTATTGACCAGTTTTATAAAATAATGAGTAAAGTACAAAGTACAATTTGTTCCTCGTTCACCTGTGGTTTTGCCGGCACGCGGGCCACGTCTGGCCTAAAAAATCGGAACTCTAAAGCACATAAAAAATACAAATTGAATCCATTCGTCATAAATTATGAAATGTTGAATATTAGAAACAACCCTAAATATTTCTGGAGGTTTGTTGATAATTCCGAAACGGAACTTCAGAGGTATACTCTCGCAAGTGTCTCTCAATTCTTTGACTGTTAGAAATCCGACTGTTAACGTACATGTCCCTTCTTCGAGAGAAAATGGGAACATTTTGATTTTAGTTAAACTCCAAACATTCAATTTCATTTTACTGATGACGTTCTGCATGTTCTGTTGAACGTGTTAAAACAGTGTGCTTGGTTCTTAGTTCAACCGCTAGCGTACCTCTTTAAACTGTGACGAGTGGAGTATTTCCTTCAATTGGGAAATCCAGTTTCATTAAGCCAATTTTCAAGAGTGGACTTCGAAAGGATATCAAAAATTACCGCGGTATTTCTATCTTATCGACTATTCCTAAATTAATTGAATCGATGGTCAAGAGCCATGTCTTTTTCTTAATTAAAAATTGCGTCTCGGTCAAATGCGACAAATCTTATTTTGTTCTCAAGTTTTTTGACAGCATTAGAAAGTGGTGAAACTGTTGAAGTAGTCTTTACTGATTTTAGTAAAGCTTTCGATAAAATTGATCATGTCTTACTTGTAAAGAAACTGCAACAGCTCAAGTGTGATGTTCTTCCTTTAAACTCAAAAAGTTTTTATCTAGAGATATAAAGATTTTGTCTGGCGGCCCACAAGGTAGCAATCTTGGCCTCTGTTATTTATTGCATTCATAGATGATGTAAAACGGTGCTTCTAAAGGTAAAGTTGTGAACTTTTCTAGAAGACGTAATGATGGTCTTCATAGCTTATTTTTAAAAGAAGTTATGATCGATTTCGTTCATTCTTTTCTAGATTTCTAGATTTCGTATTGTTTTCCCAAAAATTATCGGTTAAAGGTCATATCGGCAGATTTACCAACGAGGCTAATTCAATATTAGGGTTTTTAATCTGCTTCTCCAAAAATGTTCATGATCCGTATACTCTAAAAGTCCTCTTTGTTTCATTGGTTCGTTCGGACTTGTAATATGCCTATTTAGGCCGTTATGTCATATTGAACATTGAACCACTGTCCGTCTATAGACAAATTTTTGTGCATTTTTCGTGCGATAATGAGCCGAAATTATTGTTCGTAAGTACTGTACTTGTATTCAATACGCCACTATGCACTTTCATGGGTCAAACTTTGGTATGTCGGTTCGATTATAATTTGCCTAGAGACGAATTTAACAGGGTTAAAAAAAATGTTTATACCAGATGTACAATAATACTGTTGGCTCAATAAATAAATTAAAAAAATTTTTGACGGCTGTGATTGTTGACATTCATCCGTTTGACATTAACACCCTTATTCCCTTAGTCGCATCACTTCATGCGACGTGACTATTCATCTTCTTGGTTACTAGATCATTAAATCACAACTTACAAAATAAATATTTACAAAACTCGTTGCGGCTGTTTTTTAAATCTTAGTATGGTGCTTTATAAATATTTACTTTTGACTTCTATGACAATTTAGCAGCCAACTATTTCGATATATATTTCAATTTTACAATCTAGTAACCAAGAAGATCCATAGTGACGTCGCATGAAGTGGTACGCCTAAGCGAATAGAGGCCAACTTACGACAGCACTCACATAGAATTAACCTTTAATTTTTACACACATGGAAACAAATTTAGTTAAACAATTTTTTTATTGCCGATCGAGATTATCGCCAAATATTGATAAAAAAAATTTGGTTTATATGATGCTGAACAGTAAAAATTCTGGTTTACACTTTGTTTAGAGAAAAATATTTATCCGTGATTTACTATGGACGAGTACGCAAAAATATTTTTCTAGTTTCAAAATTAATTTTATTTAAAAAATGTCTGTACTTTGTAGGTGCATCTGCGTAAACTGAATAGACAGTAGTTTCGGCTCTAATAAATTAGCTGTTCAAATAAAACCACTAATAAGATATAGAAATACGAAAATGTACGTTGTAGAAGTTGACAAAGATGGTTGCAAACAATAAATTGCTGGTGAGAATGGCAGAGAAATACAGGTCCAAAACTACTTATTATCAAATCCTGGTTAAAATTAGATTTATTTTGTCATTAATAAAATATTTGTATTTGGGCGCACAATACCAGAGCTGTATTCTTCCTTCTACAAATATGGCAACAATGTCCTTAAGTATAGAATTTTATATTTTCAATCATATTTCTACTAAATTATTCAAATACGTATACGTACATACTTTTATAAAAAAAAAACTTAAAAACGGTTTGAACGCTCGAGGCTAAAATATAAAATCAATTTTAACAAAAAAGGAAAAAATCGTTTTTAAATGTAACAACAATCTGCATTCAAAATGCCAATGCTCCCTTCAGCATCTAAAGCTATATATGGTTAAGCAAATATATAAAAGCAAATTTAAATAATTTCGATCTGTTTTATTTCACATCGATGGAATGGTTGGCTGCTGGATCTTAACCCTGCACATATGTTTTGTAATCTGTAAAGACGAGAAAAAATTGCGCTCCGCTACTCTCGTTCTTTGTATCAATCAAAAAAATAAATAAATAAAATTCTATTAAATCGATAAGAAATAAAATGTGTTCACCCTATTACAAAATTTAATTTATATCAAGTAAGGGGATGTCAAGATGTTTTTAAAGTTTAAATTAAACAAATTCCAGATACACATACTTCATACTTGCTCGAGTGAAATTTTATTTATTAATAACAATAAAATGATTCTCCCGGGGCGATATATATGTATCATCTTGCAATTATTCCCATATTGTGTTCCCCGTGCGTATACACATAAAAATAACTGTACTATGTTACATCTAAATCTGCCATCATCGTGTACTCAACTAATAAATCTGTGGCGTTAGACTTGGTGGCGATAGATATGTATGTAAAATAAGGGATGTTGCCCTATTTTCTACTATACGAACTACTCACCAATAATAAATTTAATTTCATATATTCTGCTTCACGTAAACCTAATAAAGGATTTTAGACCTCAATCGATTAATAAAGTGTACCACAAAATATATTATAAAAAACCATAAAGATATATAATTTTATTTTTGCCAACATATATAAAATAAGAGCACACATCAAAAACTTAAGTAACCCTAAACGAAACGGTAAGGTATATGGTATATCTTTCCAGGTACAAATAAATTTAAGGTAATTTAATAAGAAGATATCTAGAAATTAATTTTTTAGTAAATTATATCTACATAATACATACACATATATGGGAGCATTAAAAAATATGTACAAACGTAATCTCCTCAAAACTCTCGAAGGGTATTATGATACGACTGGCTCTGCTCTATATATATAACTCTGCATATGAAATGGAAATGGAAATGGAAACGTACATAAAAATAAAAACCAAAATTGAAACCAAATTTAACCCCTTTTTTGGTTGTGGTGTTGTGTTTATTTTCCAGCCAGAGTATTTCCATATATACACAGAGTTACACAATAATCAATCAAATTTTTTATTTTTATTTTGGATTTTATTATTATTTCGTAAATCTAAAAACATTACATTTTCAAATTTTTCATTTTCGCTTGAGAGACAAAAAAACAAAAAAAAATCGGTAAAAATTCACTTGGGAACGAGAATACGCTTAAACATCTGTAAATCTATAGGTACATACGATTTCCTGGAAACTTATCCAAACTAGCGTAATACCCTTATAATATATTTAAATAATAGATGGTACATATTGTTATTCCGAAAAAATTTCATCACTCGACAGGTGTGCGCCTGTTCGCTTCTTGGGTGTATATCCTTTAAAAGACGATACACTTTTTGTTTTTGTCTATTTTGCTTTCATTAAAAAATTGTACGAAAAGAAAGCAACAAAAAGTCAACAAAATGCCACCAACTAACAATATAATAATGACGGTGGTATAAGGACGATATATTCATATATGCTGTAAAGACACTTAGCATAATGTAATTTGACCTTGGAATTAAATACGTAACATGTAAATTTTATGCTTAAACGATAAATATAACACATTTTCTTAATGATCGCCTGAAGGAAAAATTACATCGGTTCTTATATGTTATACAAACTTCTTCTTCTTCTTCATCGTCATCATCATCAGCATCATCCAACCGAGTATAAAGTACATGGTAATATATAACTTCATTTTGACTTCTTATAACCCTCTATTTAAACATTAGAAATAAAATACATAAAACACTCATATCAATCAGTTCAATCATTATCAACGTACATAAAACTATATCGTACTTTAGTTTTTGTAAATGGGCATCGAGTACACGGAACCCCTACAAACCCTATACTCCATATGCGCTTCTTAATCCATTTCACTAATTCTAAACTCAACTCGAATACATAAAGAGCATAAAATTATGTATTCTTTATGTACAAAACATTAGATGTTTAATACTTGAACGTCGTTGTCGGTGTATGTAAGAAGAAATCGACAATTATAATAGCCAGTGTTAAAAGGCAATAAATAGTTTAGGTACAGTGGTGTAGGATTGGGGAAGGGAGACGCGATATTTAAATCTGTTAAGCTCATTTTCAATATATAAATACGAATTATTCATGAATTTTATAGTTTTTCACAACATATCCACATGACATGATGATATATGTATCCGCCTTAAACTCCCAAACCTAGGCGCAATATTTTTATATCCGTTCCATCGCCTACACATAAACCATCCACCACTTTTCAACGTTCCCTTGTGTTTTTTTTCTCTATGTACACTCGTACATGTATGTTTGATAATGATTTTACATTACTCGCCTATATACATATATTAGATTTGCATATTATACATTTTGATAATGATTCATATGTGCATTTCACGTCTATTTTTTTCGAATTGATTAATGACTCAACGACAGCTCTACGAGTAGTAGTTATACGTATAGAATAGTCGAAGGAGGTTATAATAAAAAGAGGCAATCATTTTTTTTCCTGTTTATCCTGAATTAATATATTATAAATGTCGGGATGTGTATATCACTATCATGTGTGTTTATCTTGGGGGCTGGTAGACAGATTGATTAATATTGCCATATCTCTTTAAAAATTGCAACAATATTAAACAAAAAATTCTATCTAGGGCTAGACGGTATACTTTGAAGAATGCGGAGATCAGGCCAAAACCGAAAAAATAAGATATTGAATCTCGAGTAAAATAATTGTCCCGAGAGTAAATACCTAATATTGTTGATGTTTCTGGTCCTCTGTTCACGCGTAATCTATTACGTAAATTACAGAACAATTTTTTGCGTCCTTTGCTTCGACAATGTAGACAAAATCAACATCCTAGAAAATGATATTAAAAAATGCTATTGAAATGTCTACTAAATCGTACTAGATGAATATTGAACTTTTTACTAAACCTTACTAACTTGATGTAATGCTACTTGCTACTCAATTGCATATATTGAGGGGCAGTTTATAATTACAGGGTGGCTGAGACCAAATGTTACCGACTTCACTCTGCTGGCATTTGTGTAGTAGTCATTTTCGCGCGTCAATTTTTTGACAGATTGAAGTTTGGTAGTTGTTTACATGTGGTCAACAAATAATTGTTCTAAATTAATATATTCATAAAAAAATCGTAATGGAACTCAAACGTAATAGTGTAATTGCACTGTATTTGGGTGGAAATTCACAAACAGCAATAGTTCGTCAGCTCCAGCATTTGAATGTGAATAAAATGTTTGTGTATCGAACCATAACTCGATACAACGAAACTGGTAGCATCGCTAAACGCAACAGAGGCGGTCCTAAAAAGACAGCAACATCAAAAGAAATGATACGAAATGTGAAGAATTGAATCCAACGAAATCCTCGTCAAAGTTCCAATCAATTAGCCGCACGTCTACATGTTTCACGATACAGCATTCAAACCATATTGAAAAATGAACTACACTTGAAGCCCTACAAGATACAAAAAGTTCAAGATCTTACGGAGGCACAAAAAAAAGTTAGGCTTGAAAGAACACGAGCATTGAAGGCCTTGGCCGAACGTGATGAGATTCCAAAAATTGTCTTTTCTGATGAGAAAATTTTCACCATTCAACAGTATGGGAATAAACAAAATGATCGTGTTTGGTTAGAGCACAAGTCCAACGATAATTTGGACACGAGAGTTGCCATGCGCAAGTAATCACCATTTTATGTTATGGTTTAAACAGTGACTGCAGATGGACGCACTCCTCTGGTTTTCATCGAACATGGAGTCAAGGTAAATCAAGAGGTGTACCGCCAAAGATCCTAAACGATGCTTTGCTACCTTGGGCACGTAAACACTTTGGTACGAACCGTTGGACATTCCAACAGGACTCGGCACCGTCACACAAAGTTCGAGCGACGCAGCAATTTTTACAAAATTGCGTTCCGCGGCTGATTTCGTCGAAAGAATGGCCACCATATTCACCAGACTTGAATCCCATGGATTTCTTCATATGGTCCATTTTGGAGAGTAAGGTGTCCACTAAAAAATACGAAAGTGTTGATGCATTGAAGTCAGCTCACGTTCGGTCAGCATGCAATGCTTTCTTTGGAAGACTGAATCAAATAATCAGAGCCAAAGGAGGTCATATCGATCATACAATGTATAAACATTTTTCTCTCACACGTATAAATTAGCTAATTCAGTAAGCGTAACTTACTTAGGCAGAGTTAAATTTGATTGATTTATTGATTGGACTGTAGAACCAAGTGCTGGACAAGTGTCACGGATAACGCCGGGCCTATTCCTATAGCCTGTTTACACATAACAATAAGACGGATAGGAAAGGTTTTTTTTTTTGGACAGAACGACTCGGTTTCAGACACCTAGCGATCGTACGGCACAACACAATTCTAATCTACTTCTAATCTACTAGAGGAAGGATAAAGGCTTAATAGCTTTAATGGATAACGATGGTATTGGTCTTCAACAATTGCTTCTCTAAATCAGCAACCTGAGAAGAAAAAAAATATTTATTTCACGTACATCTGGAAATTTCTTGAAATTTAAGTCTAAACTAATACAATTTCCGGCTAACACAATTCCAATCTACACAATCAACAATTAATATTTCAAAGAAATATTACATCTAGGTGAGGTTACCAAGACGTTGGAATGGAAGCTTGGTTTCGAACTAATGAAACTTGAACTTTTTAAATTAAAAAATTCGGTCGACTCATCAGACTGCAGTGACCAAACTACAAAAGTATTGAAAATACTTTGCACTTACGTATAAAATATAATCACAATGCCTTAGCGAATTATTATGTTTCGCTACGCAATTGTCAACCCTCTCGTAACCTCGAATTTTATTGTATTTAACGCATACATGCGATTTCTATATGAAATTTGGGTTGTTCTGGTTCACAGCCAGATATTGCTTTTACATCTAGGTGAGGTTATCAAGACGTTGGAATGGAAGCTTGGTTTCGAACTAATGAAACTTGAATGTTTTAAATTAAAAATACTGGATTGGTTATTTCAAGGAAATTTAGCTTATTTCGCCAAAATTTCAAATGTTTTATTAATTTTGGTCACCAAAAAGTATTCGTTTTATTAAAAAGTATAATTGGTAGACCATCTCTCAACAAATGATGGTCAAATTCGGTGTGCAAAGCCGAATTTGACAAAATTTGTGGGATTCGGCTATAATGAATGGAACCAGGCCGATTCCCAACCGATAACTTTCCAATTTAGTTTGCAGAGCTAAGGTAGGATTCTAATAAAAAGGTCAGTTTATTTTGGGATTTTAACGTGTCTTTTTGATGAATGTAGAACTTCAATCATTTTGAATGGAACTTGGCCATATGAGAAAAAAATATTGTCAAATCAGGTATTCAGAATTGGGTGGCGATTTAAAAATGTATTTTAGAGAAATTCTGGAGTTCGGCCGTGCTAGGCAATTTCTAACCTAATTGTCTGGATTTTTCTACAAAATAAATTTGAAAGTAATCGGCCAAGGAATTATCCTCCATTCACCATAGCCGAACCAAATTTGGTCTTAACCCGCTAAGAGATGACCTAGTCAAATTCAGCTTCCCCAAATCTAAAATTTGTTAAAATGCAAATTTAGCCAAATTTGTACGCAAAAATTATTTTATGCATCTTCCGCAGTATACTGTCTAAAAACAGATTACTGAGAAAATTCCACACATCTCAGTCAATCAAAAAAGATCAAGGTTTATGTGAGGTGATGGCATGAACGGAAGATAGAACCACGCGGAAGGCTTCTTACATAATTGGTGCATGAGCAAATCGTTGAATAGTATAGGGCTTTCCAATAGGAATGATATGATTTTTAAGTGACGTTTCGGCTATTTGTAATATGTCATGATCTGTCATTTTTTGTTTCATTGTTTTCAGTAATGTTTACAATTTCATCATGGCGAGATATACGCAAGAACAACGTTGCTGATTTTGCCTTGGAACAACTTCAAAACGATAACGATTTTTTTAAGAAAATCATCTTCTCCGATGAGGCTCACTTTCATCTGAGTGGTGCGGCAAATAAACAAAACTGTCGATTCTGGTGCGAAGAAAATCCACAAAGTATTCATGAAAAACCATTACATTCACCTAAATTGACAGTTTGGTGTGGTTTTTGGTCTTGTGGAACCATCGGTCCGTATTTTTTTCGATATTAAGCTGGTAACACCGTTACTGTCAATGGAGATCGGTATAGATCGATGATAACCAACTTTTTATGGCTGGAATTGGAAAAAGTTGATCTTGGCAACATTTAGTTCCAACAAGACGGGGCTACGTGTCACACAGCAAGTGCAACAATTGAATTATTGCGAGAAAAGTTTGGAGATCCGATTATTTCAAGAAATTGTGATATTAAATGGCCTCCAAGAAGGTGTGAATAACACCATTAGACTATTTCTTGCGGGGTTATTTGAAGTCATTGGTCTTTAGCAATAAACCAAACTCTCTTCAAGCTTTACAAGTCAATATTGAACGTGCCATTCACGACATACGACTTAAAGTGGAAAAAGTGCTCGAAAATTGGATTCATCAAATTCGTTCCTACAGAAGACGTCGATTTTTCTGGTATTACTAAACACCGGCCATCCTAGCGGAAACTTGTTTTGACCAAGTCATAATCTACTCTAACAGAAAATCAGTAACTTTTAAAAAAATCTTTGTTCCCAGGCACTTAGAATTGACGATGTTTGAATAAGATTTACGGTTTTTTAAATTTCTGTAGAGAACAATCGTATGTCGAGTTTGCCTGAATTTCCGCTAGGATGGCCGGTGTTTAGTAATATCAGAGAAATTCAGGCAAACTCAACATACGATTGTTCTCTGCAGAAATTTGATAATAGATTTTATTAGAGGAGTATAAGGTTGTTATGGAGAATACAATGGGAAAAATTACAGGAATGCAAGCAACATTAAATTTAAAAGCCGATGCTCAGCCCATTTTCTGCAAAACTCCTTCAATTATATTTGCAATAAAGTCTAAAGTGGAAGACGAATTACATAACTTAGTACGAGGAGGCATATTTGTCAAGGTTGGCCGTAGCGAATGGGCCACCCCATTGGTGCCCGTCATAAAAGCGGATGGGACTGTACGCTTGTGTGCTGACTACAAGGTAACGATCAACAAATATTTAATCGTTGATGATCATCCTCTGACTACGGTAGGAGAACTATTTGCATCACTAGCGGAAGGTGATAAATTTATCAAATTAGATTTGACAAAGGCCTATTTGCAACTTGAGGTCCGTTCGTAAGACAGACATTTATTGACGGTTAATACCCATAAGGGATTGTTCCAACCTACAAGGCTAATGTACGAAGTGGCATCAGCACCTGCCATCGAAAGAGTAGCGGTATCTTGATGACATTCGTATAATAGGGCCGGACGACGAAACGCATTTAGATCGATTAAGAACAGTATTAGGGCGATTGGGAGACCATAATATGCGGGTGAATGTCAACGAGTGTGAATTTTTCACAGATAGTATCCAATATTGTGGATGCTTAATTATTAAGCAAGGGATCCATAAGTTGAAGCTCGATACAGGCGGTACAGGACATGAAACGTCCTAGTAATGTGAGCTGTAAGAGCGACTTTATGGGGATGCTAGTTGTGAAAAAGCATTTATACAAGTAACAAAAGAAATGCAATCGGACGCTTTCGTGATTCACTACAACCCGAAATTACCTCTGGTATTGGCTACTGATGCGAGTAGTTATGGGATTGGAGCAGTTTTGAGCCATATTTTAGTAGTTGGATCGGAAAGGCCGATCCAATACACATCACAAACGTTGTCAAGCACACAACAAAAGTATACCAAAATAGACAAAGAAGCTTTCGCTATAATATTTGGTATCTAGATGTTTTCGCAGTGTTTGTTCGGTAGGAAGTTTATTTTATATGTGGAGAATAGACCACTAATTTAAATCTTATCGCCACATAAGGGACTGCCAATATTTTCTGCATTGCAAATGCAGCATTATGAATTGTTTTTACGCAACTGTACATTCAGTATTAGACGCGATGTCAAGATTACCTGTATCCAAAGTTGAAAACAATATACAAGAACCAGATATTGTTGAAATAAATTTGATTGAAACCTTGCCAATACGAGTCGCAGATTTGAGTGAGACTACGTTGAAAGATAAAACGATTAGTAATTTATTGTCTGCATTACGAACGGGAAGGGAAGTAGAACCGAATGAATGTTTTCATATCAACCAAAACGAGTTTTCGTTACACGAAAACTGTCTGTTGAGAGGATCTAAAACCTATATACCCGGGTTCCTTCGGGAGAAAGTAATCTGGTCATTTCGGTGTTTCAAGAATGAAGCAGTTAGCGCGGAGCTACGGCTGGTGGGCATCGAAATATAACAGTTCTATGTTATATCGGAGAACTCAACTCCACAAATTGAATCGTCTCTATCAGCATTTCCCATTATGAATTGTAATGAAATGAACCAGTAATACGTAGTTCAGTTTTACCATGCTCGCCTTGAGTACTTAAATTAATTCCACACTTACGCTCCTTAATTTGCGGGATTACCAAGCTTACGCTCCTTCAGTTGCGTAAACGGTGTTGTACTTGAAATTAAAAGTACAGGGTAAGTGAGCTAGTTAACCAACGAACTTAAAAGTTTATTTATAAAACGAATCTGCAAAAGAATGTAACGACATTAAAATATTACTACGAGTTTGGTCATATTATGTTTACCGCTTTAAGTCGAATCAAGATCTCGGATTGGTCTAGATCTTTTTAAATTGATCCGGGCACCAAAACAAATTCTCATTGGATAAAAAAGCATGCAAATTAGGCAAAATTCAACTTAAAATTCCCAACCATTAATTTGGAGTTTATGCCTAAATTAAGCTAGCTTAATATGTAAATAAGCTCTACGAAACCGCAACCTCTAAAAATTCGCAAATTTTCCACCGCCTCTTTATTGTTTGAGGGATGGTTGGAACGACAGTTCAACCTACTGTACACAGTCGAGCACGGGCTATAATAGGAAATTCGTTAGACTACACAGACAGTAAGTAGTATTCCTACCGCCGCTGGAATTACCCATTGAAAATTCTGTAAAAGCTGTGGTACAGATTGCGTGTGCACGAATTGGCTTAATGCAAAGGTTCAAGAATCTGATTTATCAATTGGGGATTTTCCATTTTCGCCAGCAAAGAACTAAATAATGATGAGGAAGCTTCAATAACATTTCATTTCTTTATAAAGCAACTTAAACCTAATTAAAATATAAAAAACAAATACCGAAATTTCCCAAATAAGCATTTCACCATTATTTATTCCCTCTCGATGCTGTCAACATGAATGTTGTAAGTAAGTGCTTGATTATGAGGACGGGACGGTTAAAATTAGAGATCACTTTCAACGCCCGTTAGGGGTTCAACGATTGACTCAACCAAATCAATTTGAATACTTTACAAGCAAGAAAACACAACATAAAACGGGTTCTTTAAGAACTGCACTATAAAACATTTCTTTCAATTTTTCGAAATGGTGACGCTGGGACTAAAGAATTTTTTTCACTACTTTTTTAAGGTCTTAAAATTTATCAAGCTTTTTATGTGCCGATATTAATTTATTATTAAATTTTCTTCAAAAAAAAAGACCAGTTACAAATATTTTATAATTTTAAAATGAATAGAAAATGTAAACGTCAACCAACAAACCTCGAAGCAGAGCGAATTATCGAAAAATATCTTTAAGTGTAAATATTATCCAGCCATTTTGAAGAGATATTTACATTCAATTTTTGGTCTTTTGAATTGGAGGCAAAGCTAAAGGTCTGTAGTGTGGCATTAACAATTACGAAATTTAATTCCTCAAGTAAAATCGAGCCCTACTATGAGTGACAGAGTTTTAATGATTTTCTGGAAACTTTTTCAATAACAGCACCAGAGGCACTCTACAGTTAAAATCCCACGGCAAACAAAAGATTGTGGATCGTTAACTACTACACTTTTAATATGAGGTTGTTGGTTATTCATGGATTATATTCATAAACCCGTAGAATCTAAATTACGATAGATTTCCAAGATCTTTTTGATCTGAGTATGGTCGAAATTAATTGATTTAAGAATTGAGTACCTTCAAATTTAATTCCATTTACTTGTAAAGTTGCTGAAATTTTGGATTGGATTCAGTACTCTGATCCTCATGAAATTAGTACTTTCGATTTCTTGCCAGTAGCATCCCTGCCTCGAAGGAGTCTGAATTGAAAACCTGCTGGTTAATAGGAAAACTAATCATCAGTTTAGTTTAGTTGGCAATTTAGTCATAAATTTCGATGTCCGGCACGCAGTATATCTACAGAAGAAATTGTTATTTAGTCTAAAGTTTTAAACGTCAATTTCAAACTCTAATACTTTCCCCTGTTGAAGTGTAGAACTCATGGGCCGACCCATCTTCCATGCCAGTATAGGCTGGCATGGAGCTATGCAATGTGCAGATGGTTCTACGAAAATCAGATCTATAGCCGTACGTCCTCGAATTGGCTGGCAAACGGCGTAAAAGTTGGAAAGTAGGACGGGAAAAGCGAACCGCGAAAGAATCGGGAGTGTCGCGGCCCAGAACATATGCAACGATAAATAAAAAAACTATATACTGTGTGCTTGATACCAATTTTTTCGACTAAATGACTGACTAATCAAACTAAATGTTAATTCGTACCGGTTACTAATAGATGGCGTAAAACGCAATATACTAAAATTTAATTCCGCATACGGTGCACAACCTACCTCCCGTCATTTTCGTGGGATTTTTATAAAAGAAAGTATTAATTGTCCAGAAGGTTTTATGTCCTTTGAAGGTCAATTAATACCCCTCCTTTTCATTCACGCACTCTTCAGTAGGTGGTGTCTATTCACACAATCACAGTGTACCACCTGCGCATTGGAAGCTCGATGTCAACCTGTACACTGACATGGACTGTGGGTCGGCTCTGAATTATACATACCAACAGTTGGGTTTATTAACAACACTGATCGTAATCGATAACGAAAATTCGCTTTGCATCCAGCCTCTGGTGGGATTCGTACTCAGTACCAAAACTAATTGTTTTCAATATCCAAAAATGTGTCAAAAAGGACTCTTTCTCTGAGGTCAAATGATTAGTTTTCCGTTCCTTTATCCTTTTTAAATGAATTTAATTTAGTCTAGTAGAATACCAAAGACAAATACCAAACAAATTGGAGTAGAATAAGCATTAAATTTTGATCCTAGAATTTAGTTATAAAGTGTTAGAATTAGTGCTAAAAATATTTAAATAGTGCTAGCCAACAAACGCAAACATAATTTGGGCTTTATAGAAAGGCGAAAAATGTTCTCGAATAATCATCAGACTCATCACCTAAATATATTTATTATGAATTTTTGACGAAATCAATATTTTGTGTATGAATTAAGAGGAAATTGCAAGATTTTTAAGAAATATTTCGAACGACTTCTAACGACGCCGGCTTGTTGGCATAGACCAAAAATTTAACGTAGCCCCATAAAAAAAAGTCTAGATATGTTAAATCATATGAGTTGCTTGTCTACTGGGACGATAATTACGATCAAAAACTGAAATTAACGCTCTTGAAGTTGCAGTCATCGGTTCGGAATTTTTGTAGTAAATTTTAATTATTTGTAAACGTTGTTCGTTCGAGTACTTTACAATGATGAAAATGTTGTATTTACTGAATGTTTTGACACTAACAGTTTGGTTATTTGTTTAAGGGTGCGTTCACAATGAAAGTTCAAAGTTGTCAAGTCCCAAATGAAAAACTCAATACAATATGGACATTTTCTAAATAAATTAGAATTGATGAAAACGTAAAAGTAAGAAGCCGTTCTCAATATAAGAAGCCTATTATTCCAACACAGTGACAAGTTTATTAATCCTCTCATCAGATGAGTCTATAAAATTTGTCATCTATCTTTACAATGAGAGCTCCAATTGTACTAGTTCGTTGGAATGTGAAATGTTTAACGTAAGCCAAGACCAGAATTGAATGTATATACGACAGAATATGACAGGCGCCATTTTAAGCTCCGTATCTGTTAGTTGAGACTTAATTGGAGAATCACAAGTCCTACTTCAGACTAACAGGCTTAACCTAGAAAACGTTTTGTAAAGACCTTTGAAGGAGAATTATGCTTTCAATAACATTCAATACTGAACCTGATTTTGATTTCACCTACATTACGATACTAACAAAAAATTATCTCAGTGTTTTTCAAGGCGGCGGATTTATCTCGATTGGCTACAAAACCTTCAAAACAATTCGAAATCTTAAACTCGCCAAAAAACCAAAATGTTATTTTGTTATCACCAACAATGTATAATTGAAAGAGATTTGCTTTAGTGCCTTAAAAAAAGTTTAGAAATAGAATGCGTATATACACACGCACCCCTGCCACCAAACTACAATGGCGGCATCATCCTACAAGACAAACAAAAAAATGAAATTTTACTTCTCTTTTGTTTCATATTCGATGATTAGAGATTTGCAGATTAGATTATCATTATTATTATTTTGCTGAGAAAACAGCATTGTGTATTGTCGTACATTACATTTTTCTGTAAGATGTAAACGAATAATAAAATTATATACGTTTCTTATGTACCAGATCTAATCAGTTTATATAATTTTGTTCTATATATACGTATGTATATATAGGTATATAGTACACCTGGTCTGGTACCGACCGGGTAACTTAAGAATGTATATCGTTATGTCAAATTTAACTACTCTTAATACTACTCAGTTTGGTATATTTACAACACTTGGATGAGGAACTGACAACTTAACACAACTCCTGGGGTGTTATTATTAGTAATTACTGGGTACTGTGCGGTTAAAATCTATATGTAAGGGTGAACAATATCAATTATAAGAAGGGTACATCCTATCTTTCATTTTGCAATAATTATTTAACTTTGTCATTATAAAGATAATGTTAGACTTTCCCGGAGTCTGTATATAATCTTAGTGTCTTTTTGTGTTTTTCGGTGCTGTTTAAATATAATAATGATTAATGAGTGATGTAAAATATATTTATGTGTAGCGCATTATAGTGATTGGATATTACACGCAATTATTTGTAGAAGACTGTGTCAGGGGTTTATTTTATACATCTACCAAACAAAACGGAATTTGCACAAATGTTTATAATAAATTTAGGGGAATCGATGCGGCTTACCGGAATTTATAATTTATTTTTTGTCCTTAACTCTATATATTGGAGTTAAATAAGACTTTTTAAAAAAGCTTAGTAGTTTTTGTAAAATATCGACTGGCAGATAATTTGAAAATATTTCACCTGTGAGCGAACTAGTATAACGATGTATAATATACACCAACATACACTACGGTTCACTTGATTAGACGCACTTGCAATTTTACTGTAATTCCTCGCGGAACGAAGAATATATTTTTATTGAGAAGAGAGAGAAATTAGTACTCAATAAAACAGTAATGAATAAAAATTTAAACATAGCAATCTAACTGCACGTTTTTTTGGAATATAGGGCCTATGTTTTTAATTGAACCTCAGCAAGCAGTGTGCTGCCAAAAAATACTCTGTGAACTGTGCTTAAACCATACTCGGTTCTTCAAATTTTCCTCTGAACAGAATGCCAGTGTTCGAAGAGTATGCAAAGCAACAGACAAATTATTACTCTATGCATACTGGATCATTTGGCACTGCGCAACCTGTGCTCGGTGTACAATATCCAGGGCAAGCCTGCTTGCTCGGGTTAAAGTAAAAAATAGATCCATAGTTTATATTAAACGCATTTAATCGGTTCAATTAAATAGACAGCATTGTACGAGTAGAATTTAAGTATTTGTGAGTAAATTTCGGTTACTAGAAAAAATTTTCAAAAAAGGGCAAAAATCGATGCCTACCAAGGCATAGGCTAGCGTCCAATTGAGCCCTTTCCACCAACAAAATCAGAACGGTAGCTGGGCTTGATACTAAGCAAATCAAAAGTTCGTATAGAGCAATTTTAAGTGCTCCAGTTTTAAAATTAAAAAGTTAAAATAAAAACCACCACTAAACCCTGGACGCAAGCAACAAAGATTGGAATTCGCCAAGCAGCACATGACTTTGCATCCGCAAACAATGAATAATAATTGGAAAAAGCTGGATGGATATAATTATTATTTCCATGACATTCGCAAAGAAAAACAATTTTTGACTCGAAATCATGCCAGAAAAGGAGGTGTAATGGTATGCGGTGCAATTTCTTATCGGGGCGCTGTTCAATTGAATTTGGTTGCCAATAAAATGTTTGGGAATTCATATAAGGATATGCTGCCATCATGTTTTCCAGAAATTCCGGAGCTATTTGGGCCTCTTTAGTGGATTTTCCAACAGGATAATGCACCCATACATAATGGCCGTGCTGTAAAGTCGTGGATTGCGAGTCATAACGTTGAGTTATGAGCAGAGCCATGTTATTCCCCTGATTTAAATATCATCGAAAACGTTTGGGTCTGGCTTATTCGCAAAGTTTATGAAGGGGGCAAACAATACGAATCCAACGAACGCGTATTCGCGCAAATTCGAAACAGAAATCCCGCAACGCAATGAGTTAGCTTTAATGATAATCTTGTTAAAGTTAAACTTTCGTCAGAAACACGCTCACTGGTCGCGTTGCTGAATTTATAATCTTAAGTAATAGGATTTTCTTTGTATGAAAACTCAACACTCGACATTTTGACACGTTTAGTGCACGTTTGTCTGCGCACTACTCATAAAAAATATTTAGGTTACGTTTAAGAAGTTCACAGTCGTCAAAACAATTTATTTTAACGTAAATGTTCATGTCATCAGCGTACAACAAAAACTAAGAACTAAGCAGACTGACGTTAACGTCGTTAATAAACGGCAAGAATAAAAAGACGCTAAGTGACTGCCTTGAGTAACATAAGAAGACTAACTTAACAATTTGTATGCACCCGCACAGCTAGGTTTTAATCGTGAAGAACAAATTTGAGTGTACACCGCTTTTCTGCAATTTATTTACAAATGCAACGAGATTAATCGCAGTTGAACGACCTGAATTTGTGGAGTTGTTATCTTACCAAATTCATGAAACACCACATCACGCAACATGCATTCAAATACTTTCGGTCTAGTTAACAACTGCAGATACGTTGTACCACAAATAACAATGAAACCGGAAAAGCAAGTGAATGTGTTCTTTCACGTAATATAATGGAAGGAACAAAGTCTGGGCCTGGGTTGCGGCTTGGCTTTAACTTAGAAATATAATTAAAAATTTCTTATACATCAAAATTACAATAATTGTACCCAAATTCCCAACCTGATGATTACGAACAACAGGATCTTCAGCAGATAGGTGCAGATACGCAAAAAAATATTGAAAAGATTTAGACGAGAGTTCCTCTTTTGGAATTGACAAATGGCCCAAAATTTTAAGGTATACGCTTTATACCAATGCCAATATCTTTGATGTAGGGACGATACTTTGTTCTAGAAGTTTATTGAAATAGCGACGGACTTGATTAAACGATGCGTACACCGAAAAATCTATAGACAAACTAGTCCTATATTTTTTATGAAGACGATCCATTTTATTTTTAAACTCGAACCGAGACTGAGAGAATTTTTCAATTCCACTACAGACATTTTTATAAAATTTATTTACCGTCCAAATCACAGTAATAAAAGCATGCCACCCAATCAATATTAAGAAAATTGCGTTTAAACCTCGAAAATTGAGTTTTAGCTAATTCTATATTCAGGAGAAGCGATTAATACTATTCATCATTCTTCACTAAAGACTCATAGCTTTCGTTAATATTAAAGTGAAATTTAAATAAATTACCGGACACAAAACTTAAATCTAACAAACGAACACGAGAATTAAACACATTCTTGGTTTGGTTTAGATTAAGAGATGCCAATTTAATTAATAACACGATTTTCAATAATTGGCAAGGCACAGTTGGCATATAATTCGAATGTTGTGTCCAAGAATGTAATCCTCCTTGAAGCGATCCAGGTTGGAATTAGAAGTAATATAATGCACTTCCACAGCGAAATTTTGTGAAAAACATCTAATCTGACCCCAACCGAATTCACAGTTACCAAAATCTGATAATAAAAATTTAAGGAGGTGTTTTTATTGCTTTTTTTGAATTAGCACTGTTTGGTTTATAATTTAATGTATCAACACAGGTGGCTTACCGTTTATTGGCTTATCGATGCACTCCCTAATCAATACATCCAACGACCAAATTCCTGTTTCAGCAGCTTCTCAAATATGACATGGGTGGTAATAAAGTATTTTACTACAGCATCAGCAGTTGTCGAATTCGAAAACCTCGAAGCGTAGATATGTTTATTTACCAGAACAGCTGTTAAAGAAATAAGATCATCCTCGCGTTATATAATGATGATTTTGATATCAGACTCAGCAGTTTGTATGACAACATTGCCCGTTTATTGGGCAACGATGGTGAGTTTATTTTTACTTTGACGAGTGATCATCTGGCGTTTAGCACTAGAACCAGGATTTGGTTTTCTCATTTTTACAAGAGTTTTAACCTCGGTTGAAATTGGTAGCACTTATGTTTCAAAGAAAGAAATGCTCAGATATTATTTCAAAAACCATACCATTACAAAACCATTTAAAATTCCAAAACATTTTTTTTTAAACAATACAAAAAATCGGCCCTGCATAGCCCAGAAGGGTTGATTGATCGGAGTGGAACTTCATATTTAAGCTTTTCTCATAAATTTGGAGATCCGAGTGATTTTTGACTGAAATCGGGCCACCGGAATTAAATTCAAATTAAATTTGAAACAATAAAGGACTAGATTGTTTTTCCAAAATTTAAGCGGATATAACGTTTTTCTTAATCAAAAACTGTTTATTAACAAAAAATCGGCCCTTAAAATTGCTTATTTAAGCTTCTTCTACAAATTGGGGATTCCAGTAAATTTTCGCTGAAATCAGCCCACCGGAAGTGGCAGCTTCCATATGAGCTTTTTATTTTTGCAATTATTTTGAAATTTAAACGGTTCTAAATAAAATTTGCAACAATACCAGTGACCCCTTTCTGGTACCTTCTGGTACCTGGGATAATTGGAGAAATAATTCTCATAGCTTTTATCTATAAATCTCGTTTTTGGCCTATTGAGGAAAAAAGTTTAATTTAAATTTTATAAATTGGGAATAATATTTCCATAGCGAAGGTGGCAGGAAAAATTATTCCCAATTTAATTTTGTGTCAAAAATTTTTTACCTTAGTATACCAGAAAAAAAAATTTTAAACAGAAATGCTAAGTAAATTCTTTCCCAAGTTCCCTATTCCCGTGGAATTACCAGAATAGGACCACAGGTCAGTTCTCCAAAATTTAAGCGGAAATGACGATTTTTGCCAAAAAAAACTACTTTACTTTCTTTAACGTAGTAAAATAAAGTATAGCAATTATGTATAAAAATTGTTAACCCCGACATTTATAGAGATTTACCATCGCTAAATCGCCGAAGACAAAGAAACGGAGGAGCGTTTTGCTGATCGGGATAAAACTTCATACTTAAATTTTCTCATAAATTGGGAGATCCCCAATATGATTTTCGTTTAAAATCAGACCACCGGAGGTAGCAGATTTAAAAATAAATTCCGAATCATTTTTCCATAATTTAAATGGAAATGACGTTTTTTGGCAAAAAATTGTTTTGAATAAAAATTTGGCTCTGTACAGCCCAGACGGGTTGACTGATCGAAAATATTTTGAGATTAATTTGTTTTAATTTCACCGGAAATGACGAGTTTTGATCAATAAAATTTTATTTCACCAAAATACGGCATCTCTACAGTCTAGGCGGATTGACTATTCGGAATCAAACTTTACACTAAAGCTTTTTCCATAAATTGGGAGATCCATGCGAAATGTAGTAGACATATATGTACAGGAAGTGCCAGTTCCATAGGAGCGTTTTATTTTTGCAGAGGAGACTAAATTTTCAACAGGGGTTTGTTTTCTGAAATTTAAGCAGGGATATTGATTTTTTATTATAAAAGACAGTTTTTATCAAAAATCCGGTAGCTTAAATTTTTTGATTTAGAAGTTAAGTGCGGTTGCCGTAAAAGCAAGTCATGTGTTGGCCACAACATATTCGTTCCTCCATTTTTTAGTTATGACACTATTTTGGAGATATGTTTGTGGAAATGTGCTTATTGATTCAGTCTCTCTGCCGAGTGACTTATTTGAATAAATAGAATACGCAGTTTGGAAATGAGTTTTAGTCGAAAAATAAATAAATCATGAAACCTATTTTACAATTTTCTGTATGCGGACAACAAAGACACACCAAGCGCGACTCGGTGAAATTTTTGGTTTGTTTAATTTTGACATTTGAACTTATTCAATTTATTTTAAATAATCGAGAATTTAAAGTTTACTTCAATTATCTAAAAAATCAATTATTTTGTGTCTCTCCAAATTACGAGAACCAAAAATATGACGGACACTTGTTCCGCAATTATTAGAATTTTTCAAAATTGTTTGGCATCCAATGCAAATCTTTTGTTATTATGGTGTGCTCTGTTTAATCGGAAAGGTCCGAAAGGTTGATTAAAACAATAGATACGAGCTTGAAGTTTGTTCTGACTTGACCTTAACCCAACAACAATGTTTCCAATTTATAATAAAATATATGTTATTTTACATTGGTATTTTTAAGAGGTTATAACTCTTGGGGCAGGTGTTTTCACTTTGTACTAGACCCAATCCAACTAGAATACATGAATTTTCCGGAAAAAACTAGAAGAACACTTAGTTAAATATTCAAACGTTTTAGAGGTAAACATCGAAATAACAACACTTTGCGCTAAGATACTTCTAAGAGGTTACAATTCTTAAGATGGGTGTTTTCATTTCATATTAGACTCAGTTCTAGAAATTACTAACTCACTACTAAAACATGATATTTCCGGAAAAAAACTAGAAGAACAGGTGGAAGTAAAAATCTAGGTAAAAACCTTTTGTCGTTAGACACTTCTAAGAGGTTACAACTCTTATGATAGTAAAAAATAAATTAGAAAAAATTGTTCAGTGGTAGGTTCCCGAAAATGAATTCTGGCCTAGGCATTTCATTGTTGATTGGTCAATAAAATTCCTAGCCCAGAGTTATTTTTCGGGAACAAACCACAGAACAATTTTCTTCTAATTTGGCTTAAACTTAGTTACTAGTGTGTAGATCCCAAAACCATGTAGCCCTAATCCGAGACATTTTTAGTTTTGGCGAAATCATTTTACTTTTATAGAGCGGAACGAAAATTTAATTAAAAATCAATTAAAGTTCTAGCCCAGAGTTCATTTTCGGGGACTCGACACGTAACGAAATTTTAACATGCCCTATAACTTTCCTTTAATATATGCATCTTAGAATCTTACAGTTTTTTGATACTTTAGTTATTATTCGATCAGTATTATTTAGATTGCCAGAAAACAGATCGAATTTAATAAATTTGATAATTTTTCGGTTTTTTAATTAATTTTGATAGAATTGCTGGGTTGGACTAACCTCACAAATATTTGCACAAAATTTATCGAAATCTGGGCTGGGATAACTTCATACAAAAGCAACTTTTGAATATTAAATCCAATGTTTCCCTAGATTTTTCCCGAACCTATCCCAAGAGTTGTAGGCTCTTAGAAGTATGTTAGGACCAAGGTTTTTTACTTTGATTTTTACCTCTAAAACTTTTAAACTCTAAACGCAAGTTTATTAATAAATTGAATTTTGTATGGTAGTACTGTTTCTAATAATTAACAAAAAGAAATATGCATTAGTAAGCAGTACACTGTTAAAATATTTCCTATAAGAATTTTTTGTGACTAAATGTGTGAAATAGAATTAAAAGTAGCACACCGTCCTTTTCTTACTAACTACGTTTCCAAACAACTATCTCGTTCTGTTTAAGCTGCATTCCTATTTAAATATTTGTGGTAAAATAAGAATGATTTAATCAATTTAAAAGAAACTTAATACCTGTATAAAGAAATTAAAATGTAAGAATACGTAATTCAATGTAAATAAACAAAATAATTAGAGTTTGTACCAAACTTCATTATATACAGATGACACCTATGGACTTCACCTTTCAAATGAAATCAGTGACATTTCCAAACGGATTGAAGTCGGAAGATTTTTGAGTAGAACTTATTCAGTGTACCCATGGAGTCTGAGCGGAATACTTTTAACGACCAATAATAAAACATCGAAGAGTTTGTACCAAAATGCCACGATTACCGGATTATTTATATGGTCTTAACCTTTCCAATGAGATAAGTCTAGTTTCTAAACGAATTGTTCGCGATAGATTTGTTTAACCCTTGAGCCCATGTAGTTCTTGAGTGAAACCACGTGCAATATTATTTTTAGCTTGAGTACTAATGGTATACAATTGAAACCAGATGAATTGAATTCAAACTGATTGTCGATCCGACGAAGATGATTTTACACAAGTCCTCAAGATGATTTTCATATTCAAAATATGGAGATAATATTCGACCCAAATTGCAACTTTGCAAACAGCTTCATAGAGCCCTATGGACCAAATTTCCCTGATATTGCCGAAACTCCAACGGATGTATTTCTTCAACTGTTTTCAAATTATCTGATAGATCAGATTTGTTTCCAAACAAATTTATATGCAACGCACAAAAACATCGGACGTGCATTCGAGCCAACTACCAAAACATTTTTTGCAATTAACATGTTGCTAAGCCTTTAAAAAATGCCGAGTTATAAAGATTTCTGGTCCTCACGCCTTAACTAAGAGATTCCTATATTACTTATTGGTGTCAGTGCTGTTATCGAATATTCATCTCAATGATAAGCAGTAATGCCTAAAACTATGACAAAAAATTTGATAAACTTTCTAAAATCCGTACTATCCTGGACGTTTTGGAGAAAACGTTTCTGGTATCATATAAACCTGGGTTGTGTCAGTCAGTGGATAAAAGTATTTTTTAAATTTAAAGGGCACAGTGCCCTTAAACAATATTTGCCAATGAAACCAGTAAAACGGGGGTATAAAATTTGGATGAGAGCCGATCAGACGGGATATATATGCCAGTTTCAAGTGTACACTGGGAAAATCGCAGAAGTTACCGAAAAATTTTTAGGTGCACGAGTGACCAACACACCGGTTGGGAAACATCACCACGTATATTATGATAATTTTTTTACTACTGGTACTGCTAGAAAAGGCAAAAAACATATGCCAGCAGACCTAGAATCCGATAAGAATATGAAACGAGGATCGTCAGATTGGAGAGTTTCCCAACACTGAACAGTAGTAATGATATGGATTGACAAAAAACCAGTATACTTTTTAAGCAATTTCCATAATCCAGAAGAGCAAACAACGGTAAAAAGAAAACATAAAGATGAAACGTCCGAGGAAGTATTTTGTCCTTCACTTATAGTAGATAATAAACATATGGGATATGTAGACAACGCGGATATGATGAAAAGTCTCTACGAAATAGACCGCAAATCTTCAAAGTGGTATCACAGACTCATGTGGTATTTTTTAGATATAAGTGTTTACAACGCGTACATTATCTTTACGCAAAGAACAACGAATAAAACAATGAATCTAAAAAAAGTTCGACTTTGTGTTATCAACGGGCTTATTGGAGCGAGTAAAGACCAAATAAAAAATAAAAACCAGAATTTAAAAATATTTAAAACTACGGTTGTTTTCGAAAAAAGGTATGATAAGGCGCTGCACATGCCACAACACTCTACTGCAAAACGCTGCAATTACTGTAGCACTCGAGATAATCCACGTAGAACGCGATGGATGTGCAGTACATGTGCTGTTGGACTATGTCTAACACAAGCTGACAATTGTTTTACAAAATTTCATTGTAAATGAAACTTTAAATTTTTCCTTATTTTGAATTAAATGTTCCAAAGTGGTATCCCACTGGATCACATCCCCTACCCCCTTTATTTAAATAAAATAAATTAAATTTTCTTCTATAATGTGTTTTCTGATGTGTTTTTATGAAACTTTAATAACAATTTCCACAAATTTCAACTGATTCAAATGATATAGATTTGATTTCCATTTAATGTATGTCACTTAACGAATTCAATAACTAGTTTTACTCAAAAAATTTATCGCGACTACTCCGTTTGAATATCAAACCTACCTCATTTGAAAATCAAGGCCTATAGGAATCCTCCAACAATAGTGGCTTTTTGGTACAAACTCTGACGTTTTGGAACGATGTCTTGGTATTGGCCGTAAAAATTGTTCCACTTAGACTCCATGAGTGCACTGAATAAGTTGTACTCAAAAATATTGTACTATAAATTCGTTTGGAATAAACTCTACGATGTCCTGATATTGGAACTTTAAAGTGTTCCACTTATTATTTTTTAACGAACGAGTTTTATTTAAGCATTAATCTGACGATGGTAAATTTAATTATTTGATGCAAATTATTATTTACATCTCAATTAGAAAGAGACAAAATGAGTTTTTGATTTATTTGATTTGAAAAAACATGGTCGCTTGCCATCGTCTCTTTCTAATAATATCGTACAGTTGTCGCTTTCAACAATGTGTTTAACAGTGTAAATACTAACACATGCAATTTCCTAGAATATTCTTATTGAATTTATATACATATTGCTGTTATTTATAACAAATAAGATATTATTTTACACTGTTAAAATTAGGAATGCCGGATTTTTTCCTAAACTTGTCTTAAAATTGTTGTTGGATTTAAGACAAGTTAGGAACAAACTACACGAGAATCCAATAGATCTGTTTCATTATATTCGTTCTACAAACATTTTTTTATATTCTTGTTTGGAATGTTGTAGCCCTTTGGCTAGTCCCCTTTACAATTTTATTATATATTTAGACGATCCTGATTGGATCTTGTAGATCATGCGGTTTCTTCCTTCGCAGCCGTCTTACTGGGTTTGAATCATCCAACATACGACGTATCTCAGCATTTTGGTGTAGACTAATACGTTGCATGTGTTTTCTCGCGTGTTTGCTTATTTCTTCACTAACGAAATCCATCTTCAGATCTCTATGGAGGTTGTCATTTCCTATGTACCACAGTGCATTAACTTTTCCACGTAGGACTTTGCTTTGGAATGACTGGATCACATTGTCTGGTTGTTGTACAGCCCCAGAGCTGAATACCGTAAGTCCACACAGGTTTTAGGATTTGCCGGTATAGTAGCAATTTATTGTGTAGAGTTAGCTCAGAATTTCTTCCTAAGAGCCAATCCATCTTTCTGTATTTGATGTTTAACTCTTCTTTTTTCTTTTTCACAAGCTCTTTCCATTTTAGTTTCGCGTCTAGAGTCATGCCTAGATATTTTGCCGTATTTGCATAGGGAATTTGTTGGGAGTTCAGTTCTACTGGTATCCAGTTGACCTTCTTGTTTGTAAAGTTTACGTGAACAGATTTTGTTTCATTAAGTTTTATTCGCCATCTCTTGGTCCAGGTACTGACAATATTAGTAGCTCTTTGCAATTTGCTTGTAGATTCTTCTATGCAATTAGCAACTGCCAAGGTGACCTTATCATACGCAAACGTCGCTATGTTAGTCTCCTCTATCGTTGGCAGGCCCGAGGTGTATAGAACATATAACGTTGGTCCCAGAACGCTAAGTTGTGGTACTCCTGCTGATATTTTCTTTATTTCTGAACATTCGCCATCTAATTTAACTCGAAAGTGTCGGTTAGATATGTAAGATTTTAGAATTTCATAAAACTGCTTTGGTAAGTCTCTTTGTAATTTATATTCCAAACCTTTATGCCATACTCTGTCAAAGGCCTGTGCTACATCCAACAAGACGCTTGAACATACTTTCTTTTTTTCAAGTACGTCTTCAATTATGTTTGTAATTCGTTGAAGCCAAACTGATGTGGAGGAACAAGATTTCTTTCTGCTATTATTGGTTTGAGTCGCTTTAGGAGTAGTTGGGAGTAGGGAAATCAGCCGATACGAATTTTTGTCATTTAGTGGTTTGTTTGGTTTAGGTATCATAATTACTTCTGCTACTTTCCATTGACTTGGAACGTGTTTAAGTCTAAACACTGCATTAATTATTTGGAGTAGTTTACGTCAACCTTTTTTCAGGAAGAGCTTTTACTATTTGTCCTGTAATTAAGTCATATCCTGGAGATGTCTTTGTATTTAGGTTGAGATTGATTTCCTCTTTTAATTCTTGTAGTGTGACAGGAGATATATTGCAGTTATCCATTTTATATACTGGTGGTATGTTTTCCTCTGCAGTTTGTCTAGGTAGTGGCTGAAACGTGTTCTCGAGGTCGGTTGCAAACAACGAAGCTTTTTGCTTTGCACTTATAGCCCATGTGCCATCTTGATTTTTTACTGGTGGAATTTGTAGTTTAGGTGGTTTTAAACTTTTTGTCGCTTTCCAAAGGAAATACTCGGTATCTTTTTCCCACTCAAGTATTTATTAATGGATTCGTTTTTGATTGCTTTAATTAGCAACTTTAGTTTATTGGATAAAAAATTTAGAGTTGTTTTATATTCTGGCGCTCGACTTCTTTGCCAGGCCTTTCTTGCCTTTTGTTTTGCTGCAACCAGTTCCCTAACTTCTAGAGGATAGATAGCATTTCGGCGCATTTGCTTTGAACTTGAGGGGGTACTACTCCACGCCGCTTTTCTTGTATACTGTTGTTGAGTTGTTCTAGTTCTTCTTCTAGCTCTATTGGGGTTTTATTGGCACCTGGAGATCAATAGTGTCGTCAACAAGTATCTGGATTTCTCCCAGCAGGTTTTTTTGTTCGTTAGCAAAGATAGACTAGTTTTTTTAACAATCGTTGCACTGATTGTCATCAAGTTGGTTGATCTCCAGACTGAAAATCGCAATTACATAGTCTTCCTGTTGCAAATAGCTCCCTTCCTTTTTTTAGAGGTTACTCTTGATCCCCAGTAGGTGTTTTTGCATTAAAATCACCTCCGATTATGAAACTTGATCGAAGTGATTTAAATAATGTACAATAGTCTTGATAATTAAATTATATCTTGGGGGGGGGGGGGGGCGGGGGCAATATATTAACGATACATTATATTCTACTTGCATAAATTCCTCTTCAATTTTAAGATCTATAAAGTGTTTGATGTTTTCTTTTATAACCACCGTCGATCCTCCCCTTGCCTAACAACTGTATCCATATATTTTAAGATTTGAAGTTGAAGTAAAATGGGTTCCCGATTTAGGAAAGTTTCTAATTCTTGAATATGTTGCATTAGCCCATTTGCATTCCAGGTTACTATTCTTAATGTTTTATTTGTTGTTGTTTGCATCATTTTAATAGAGCATATCTAACCTGTTGCTTAGAGCTTGAAGGCATTTCTCTTGTTTAGCTAGACGAATGTTACGAGCTTCCATGTTTCTTAGTATCTTTTGGAGCACTGCTGTACCTTCAATAGTGTCCTCCGAAATAATTGGTTTTGTCATGACTACTTGCGAGTACAGTTTTGGTTTTGGTTCTCCCGTTTTATTAGCATGAGATTTAGGTTCCTCTTTGGTGGAAGTTTGATAATTTTTTGCCGATATTCCTGGACTTTGTTTTCGCGTTTTATTTCTTATTCTTTGTAGTTCCTTAGCTATTTCACATCCCCGGTAGTTTGCGGGATGTGACTTATTGCAATTGACACATTTTGCCGCAATATTTTTACTAACCGGGCATACCTGGACATGATGCTTTCCGCGTAAGATTAAATCTGATCCGTTATTCTTTTTCAATGGCTTTATTTTAACTCTCATGCTAAGTATTGCCTTGATATTATACACATCTTCCACATTTTGTTTGTTATTAAAAGTGAGCATAAATAGTGGAAGCCCTCTTTTGTTAACTTGAACTCCTTGTTCAGTTTCGATTTTTTCTTTCTTAATAATGTTTACGGCATTTTCTATTTGATAACCCTTTTGTTTGAGATCCTCAATAATTTCCTCTTTTGCACAGGTTGGGTGAAGACTTCTAGCCATAACTTTAATTGGGCGATCATTCTTATCCTCATAGGTAAACCACCAGCTTTGTAGCCAAAGCTCTATAAGTTTCAGAATCTACAATATTAATTTTCCAGACGCCATTGTTGAGAGATACGAGTTTGTACTCGGCTATCGTAATCGATTTCATAATCGATTGTATAGTGGAAAGATTTGATACCCCGACGACATTTATTGGTGGAGGTGATTTTTCTTTTGGTTTAGCTGGTTGTTGTTCTAGAGCTACTTGTATCTTGATGATTAACTGATTTTTGGAAACTTCTTTTGAAGTTGATGGTAAAGTCACTACCATTTCTGGTGAGTGTTGCGCTTTCCTTTTCTTACTTGGTCTTTTATTCCGGTTCAACATCCAATTTCCAACATCCAATGTTTCAACTGCTTTTTTGAGTTCTTCATTCTCTTTCTTTAAAATTATAAATTCTTCTTTCAATTTAGTAGTAAATTCTTTTATTTCTCTTAGTTGTTCACGGAGTTCGGCATTTTCCTTCCAGTACTGAAATATATTTCCAGTTGAAGATCTTGGTGAACTTGATAATTTGAACTTCGTCCAAATGGGTTAAACAATGATTGGCCCACCCCAGAATCTGTTGGGCCTGCCTGCGAAGAGTGTAGATTTTTTCAGCATATTTGCTGCTGTACCACCTGGGGTATTACATTTCGTATTTGTTGTGCTCATTCTTGTTTTAGCCAATTTGTACCACTGGCATTTGGTCCCCGGTAGCACTTTGCTACTGGCGAAGCAGTACCCGCCCCCCGCGACGAGGACGCGGCTTCCTTGGTGTTACGTAGGTGTACACAGAGACAGCCGAAGCCCTCTAAGTACCCTAGGCTGAGGGGCTTCTACAAACATGAAAAATTTATATTGCCTATAGTAAATCCGATAAAAATTTAACAGTTGATGAAAAGCAGGCGCATGAGTACTATCATTTATTGTTTCCGATATTGAGCCCACCTCATACATGTACATATATATCATTACAATCAGGTACGTCAATCACAAAAAAAATTAATTCGACGAGTAGTGACATTTACAATTTTTATGTACACAAATTATTTTAAATTTCCAATCAACCGATGATTATTATCGAACACTGAATACAAGTTTGGTGTACATTTATGCATTTCGACTCTATATGTATTTGTGTGCGTAGGTGGATGCCTCTTCTACACCCCCGCACAACATCTTACGCTACTGCTTCGTATATTTATTATTTTTATCATTATTTGTATTTTCTTAAATAATAAAAAGAACATCTCTTCAATTTCTTTTTCGCTCAGCCCCGAACCAACGAAACGCACACTATTTTGTTTCTGTTAATTTTCTCAATCAACCAACGTATTCTCTAAAAACCCAAAATATCTTGGTTATATTTCTTCTTCTTTTAGATTGTTGTTGTTGTTGTATGTTGTTTCTTATGTTCTGGCATATTAAGAATTCAAAAGAATTTTCAGAAACATACGTACTACGACTACAATCGAGATCCCATGGAATAAATACATACATACAGTACATACACAGATGAGAGTATACACTATTTCGGCTCGTATACAGTGGAGTTAGACAAAGAATAAATCATTCGGTATCTCAATGTATAATAATAACGTAAAGTATAAGACATGAAATAAGAAAAGAATTGAAGAAAACCGAAAACTATACACAAAAAAAAACGAAAATTGTTGTACGAGTTTCATTGTTTCACTGTTGAGATTTTTTGTTTTTTCTTTTTTGTTATTATTTTTGCTTTTGTTTTTCTTTTTCCTTCTTTTTTTTTAGTTAATAGTGCGGAGTTTAGTTGAGACTAAATAAGTAAACTATTAAGAAAATATGTTGTGTGCCGTTTATTATTTTAGTGTATAGAGTGCGCGCTCTCTGTGTGTTGTTATTCGGTTACAATGGAATAATCATCGCAGTAATAAAAATAATAATAGTTTTAATTAATTAATTAATTTATGAATATTCAAAAAATTATATAAATTAATTAAGAACAATTTTGTGTTAGTCTTGTGTGTGTTCTTACATGGTATAATATATTATTAAATATTATAATCATAACGAATAGTTTTGTATAAAGTTTGGTGTGTGTTTTGTGTTTATTGTTGCTTGAATTTATTAAAATAATCATAAATAGCTAAATAAATATGAAATATAAAAAAAGGGAAAAATTAAATGAAAATATGAATGAATTATAATCTCCCTGGCTAAACGTTAAATGGAAATTTTGGAAATAAAAATTGTTCGTAATAAATCAAAACTAACTGAATTAAACATCTGTGATCTTGGATTTAATATATTTGTAATGTTATTGGTTCTAGTTGGGCGTTCCTGCGCGCTCTGAATCGCTTAAAAGCAATCATGAATCCTAAAACTTCTTAGAGATTTTTTTTTATTAAGTGGTTTTATGTTTTAAGGCTGGACTATAGATAGAATAAAAAGAATAAAAAGAATAACGTAAGAGAGCGAAAGAGAGGATTTACATGCAATCGACTATACTGAGAATAATAAATATAAAAAGAATAACAGGAATTGCGTTTAATTTTTTTTCATTTTTGCTGTCACTTAAAAAGAATAACCGAGCGATAATTTTCGTCCAAGAATAAAAAACTTAATAACTACAACAACAAAACCCAAACAAATTTTAGTGCGGTGAATGTAATATGCATATTTACTTTTTTATATAAGGGAATTTTAAATTATTCGTGTGTTTTATCTTTTCTATTTATAAAATATTCATGTATATATATACTAATATGAATATAATATCAAAAATAATTTTCAATACACTGTAGAATTGTATTTTTCTAAACCTAACCTAAAAAAATAATTAATCGAATTGTGGTGATTTAAACCGCATATAAACAATTTTTATAATTTTAAAAACATATAAATATTTGTTGATATAAATACGTTTATACTCAAAAATATTGTAGTTTCATTCATAATTGTAGGAAATATATCACAAAAATATATGAATGAACTTAATATTTCAAGTCATCTATGGCCGTAATGTCAAATTGGAATAATAATTTTTTGTCTTCGTTTCTTACGTTATTCTTTTTATTCTTTTTATTCTATCTATAGTTCCCACTTTAACCAATTTTTTGTATGTTTTTAACTTTTTTATTTTTTTTTTGTGATCATGATAATGGATATTCTTCGATGTAGGTATTTTATAAGTTTGGTACAAAAGCAATGTTGAAGAGTGTTTAGGGTATAGACAACTGTATATGACTTTAATATCGCTAAGTGCACACAATCTGTCGGAAATGTATGTACGATCGTGTCGTAAGCTCATAAATATTGTGAGTATCGATTTTAGAAAAAAAAACAATTTCCCTAAAAAGGGTTTGTGTGAAATAATCTGCTTTTATGTGACCCCGTATTAAATTTTTCTATATCAGGGGTTCACAACTGTACAACAAAGTTCAAATTATATAAAAGTGAATGTAATTATTTTCATAATCGTATATGATATACAATTTCAATGTGAATGTAATCGAGCCAGATGTTCAATCATATTCGTGGTCTAGTGATCTAATTTGCACAATGAATAATTTTTTTAGTGGTCCAGGATCTGATTATTTCGTGGAATGAACATTTTAAAATGACAGCTTAAACAACTGTGCTGTACATAATCAGTCTTGCATTCATTTCAGGTCATATAGTTTTCGGTAAATTGGCTTATGAAATTTTAGTAAATTTCAAAACTGACTTCTGCTCTGTTAATTGTGCCGCTGTCTATTAAATATTAGCACACCGGTTAAAATTATTAATTGCTCGCATTGGTTTACCCTGAAGTTTATAAAATAAAAATCTGAACGTTATTTGGTCGATTTAAGAGTTCCTTGCTATAGCCCAATTTATTGAAATAACCATGCATATCGGACAATAGTGAAATTTGTCCTAAATCTGTCCTAAAAAGCAACAATAACAAAAATGTATAGATGTGTTTGTAGAATGTCTCGATATAATGAATTTTTGTAAAATGCTTAGATATAATGAATTTTTAGACGGGCAGATTTGTATTGATCTTCTATAAATCGCATGTATGGTTTCCCAAAATTTCGCCCAAATTGGGAATTCAGGGAGTTTAGGGCAGCCGAATTTGTATTGCTCTTATATAAATCAAATGTTCCATTTCCCAAAATTTCCCGGGAAAATACTATATAAACCGCGTCTGAAATTAGCGTTTATTTAAAGATACTTCTAGGCCCAAAGTGCCGAACGCCATTCCGACACGCATCACATCTAATGAAAAATGGTTTAGTATAGTCTGGATTAACGAGCACGGGGGCCGTCGTCAAAAGAAGGTACTTTAGCTTTTCGAATGCCACTTGGGCTTCGTTGGTCCATACGAATTTAGGGTTTTTTTTTCAAGAGATCTGTAATTGGCCTGTTAATTTCCGTGTACTTTGGAATGCAACGTTGATTCCATCCGGTCATACCCAATAGTCGTCTTATCTGCTTACGGGAGGTCGGAGATGGAAAGTTGCGAATTGCCTCTACCTTATCAGGATCCGTTTTAAGTCCTCCGTTTCCTACCACAAAACCCAAATATTTCACCTGCCTCATGAAAAATTTACTTTTAGGGATGTTTATAGTTAATCCTGCAAGTTTTAATCGTTCACCTATAAGTTTCAGCAATGACAGATGTTCCGTGATTGATGAAGACGTTACAAGCAGATCATCGAGATATACAAATTTCTTAGAATGAAGTTGGTGCGGCACCACTTTACCCATCAATTGGCATAACGTTTGTGGCAAGTTGCACAGCCCAAATGTATCAAAAATTCTAGGTAGTGTCTTGTATCAGAAAGATGATGAAGGCAATGAACGACCGATTGCGTACATGTCAAAGAAGCTTAATAAAGCCCAGTCGAACTATTCAACCACGGAACTAGAGTGCCTAGAAGGATACTATTTTACAATTATAACGGACCACTCTAGCCTGAAGTGGTTGATGTCACAGACGGATCTCAATGGTAGGCTCGCGCGATGGAGCTTTAAATTGTAATCGTATGACTTTGACATTCAACACCAGCGTGGTTCTCAGAATGTCGTCCCCGATGCGCTTTCCAGATTGTATTTCGATTCATCTCTAGCCAAAATTGCCGAAATCGATCTCAACTCCGTAGCCTTTAACGATGTGGACTACGTAAATTTTCGAAACAAAGTACTGACGACACCTCACGGTTATCCTGCTTTTTTGATAAAGGATGATAGGATTTATCTCAAAGTTGGAACTACTCGCGATCCTACCCTAACAGAAATTCCTCTATACAAATTATGGGTACCTCAGTATATGACAGACGATTGGAAATTCAGGGTGTTTAAAACAGCCAAATTTTTATTGATACAGATAAATAAAAATCACATGTTCGGTTTCCAAAATTTTCCGGGAAAATACTATAATGCGCGTCTCAAATTAACGTTTGTTTAGAGATAGTTCTAGGTCCGCTTATTTTGGCCAAATTAGGAATTCAGGGTGTTTAGGACATCCAAATTTGTATTGATCTGCTATAAATCACATGTTCGGTTTTCCGAAATTTCCCGGGAAAACACTATAATCCGTGTCTCAATTTAGAGATACTTCTAGGTCCTATACAAGAGATAAACACAATTTTGGTCAAATTGGGAATTCAGGATGTAACCGTGCATGTGATTTATGTTTTTAGGATTTAGGACAAACTTCACTATTTTGTACAGAATAGTGAAATTTGTCCTAAAAAAATCCTAATTTTTATTTTTTAAGACTAAACTGTCCTTGGATAAACTTCACGCGAATGCAAAGGTATCAAACGTCAAAATGGGAACGTTCTCTTCTAAAGCTTGGCTTGTAAAATAACATGGCCCAGTAATAGGAAGTCATCAAGACTTGTAACGAAAAATTACTGTGTAGGTATGTAAAATAAGGTTTATTAAATTACTTTACACAAAGTACCATCGAACAGCTACCCTAGACCCTAACGAAGCAAATAAATTGCTGTGCTGTTTCAACGCATTGTAAAATATCCAGATATAAACAAATCAGCTGAAGTAATTTGAATAACGAAACAAAATTTAAAGTTGCTTAACTATCGATGAAAATCTAGTGAAAATTATTTATATAAATGGTTCTAAATATATAAAAATGTGACCCCTGATATAAAATGAAACTGCCTTCACGAATTGTAGTGTAATTTATTTACAATCTTTGGTTCTCTGCCAAAATTTATGCATTTTCTGTGATTTTAGAACTTTGTAGGCTTACACAATATTTTAATTTGGAAAAAATCTTCCATTAAGCGATTACAACAACTTCAGGAAGTAAATAAGCTCACTTCTGTCGGCATAAACTATTATAATTGCTTAACTAATGTGCACTAATGATCCCAAGCTCTATCGAGTTAGAGAGCGCGGTGCGTTAAGTTTTCGGTGCTTAGGACTTCAATGGCGGCACTCACATGCTTTTTTATGTAAATATTTTTAAATTTTAAAAGGGTCCAAGAAATTTGCGCACATTTATTTTGTAATCTTTGGTTCCAATTACTTGAGTAGTTTAAAATTGTAAAGCGAACATACTTTTATCTTTTTTAATACTCAGTTGCTGATCAGTTTTCGAAGGACGCTTTAGTTAGTCTTTTAAACTTGTCTGCATTTTGTAAAATATAATTTGAAAATTTTAATAATTAAGATTCATACCAAACGATATAATCGATGCAAGTAATTTTTTAAAGCTTTGATGGATAAACTGTATTAAACTCTCAAATAAAAAGCGTCGCACCCTAATCTTAAACCACATACTTTGGAAAGGAATTTTGGCTAGGTCGTATAAACTTAATTCTATCGTATATTTATAACGAATATTATCCCAGAAGTGCAATATTAAATCTTAAGAACAAAATATGTGATGTATCAGTTACCTCGCAAAGGCAATCCAGATACTTTACTTAATGACGAGAAACTGCAGCTCTTCCTAACCGAGCTAGGTCATGTTTACATGCAGTTTTATGCAAAGTTTTATAAAATACGACGATATCTGGGTATATTTGAGATTCCGGGTTTCATGAAAATTCTATCGTTATTACGATTAACTTTGATTTGATGAATCCGAAAGTTTCAGTGACGGATTGGAAAGTTGTTCATTACAAACGTGAAGCTAAGCGCAAAATAGGATACTCCTGGTGGTATGTTGCAATTCTAATGCTTATCACAAGCTCCAATATTAACAAAATAATTCAGTCCTGTTAAAATATTTAAGAATTTCTGATCATAAAATCTTCAGTGAAAGCTGTAATCCTACGGTTGTCTATTCCATTAAGAGGGTGGTGATTATCAGTTATTTAATGTTCAATTCAAAGGTGACCGAACCACACCTTATAAGACCATCTATTAAAAATCTTATCTTAAGTAGCTAACCAACTGAGAAACAATCTCTTTTGCGTTCAAAGCGCTGCCGATTTCACTGTTCGACTGACGTTGATTCGTTAGCATCACTTTTGATGAGCAATTTTCTTTGTTCAGAAGAATAATTCGTTGTTTGTTTTTTTGCTTCAGTTGATTCCCCTTTCTAACATTTTTGTGTTTTCGTGAAATGCAGCCTTATGAATATTGTTAATTATTGAGCTTTGTCTGCTCCTTAGCTCGTCAATCAACAGTGAACCGGATTGTCTTTTTAAATAATCGTGTGGTGTATGATGAATATTTATCCGGTTGCGTGGTGATTACGAGTTTCTTCACTTCTTCCTAAATACTGCACACTTGATGTTTTGTTAATGGCAGGTTCACACTTTGAAGCCATCTGGACCCGGGCCATCACAGATTGTTGTACTGGATTCCTTTAGACGTAAGGCATCGTATATTCTGATTTTACGTAAAACCAATAGGCTGGACTGATGTTGGTTTGTATTTGAACTACACGATTTCATACAAATACCTTCCATGTATGCCTTCAAGGCTCTTGAATCGATGACTACCTTATACGTTATTCATAAATCTTGATAGCAAAATAGTTCTGCTCCGCATTGTTCCAGTCGTGTTGTATTTATTTTCTTAAATGGAGCTACTCTACTTTTTGATGTTAGTAACGTAACTTTAATATCTCCTAACGCCCGAATTGTGAGTGATGATGTTGTCTTCGTCATTGGTACGACGAATGGAAATTTGTTGTATGCGTCCACACACAAAACAAATATTTTGTTCTTAAATGGCCCCGCGCAGTCGATATGAACACTTTGTCATGGTTCATCTAGTGTTGGCCATTCGGAAAATTCTTTGTTCGATGGCGATGCGCTGAGTTGACAGTTTTCACATTCTTTGGCGATTTTTTCGATGTCACTGTCGATGTTTGGCCACAACAATGTCGACGAGCCAATTTCTTCATACGGGTGACACCCCAATGTACATCACGCAGTAGCTTCAGTGTTTTCCCTTGTAGGCTAGAGGGAACGACAATTTGGAGGTGTTCTGCCTGTAAGAAAAGGATATCATTAACCTTGTTCAAGCTATGACGATGCTTAAAATAATCTGAGTAAGGCGATTCAGAGACATTTGATTTTTCAGGCCACCCATTTATTAAATAGGACTTCACTTTACAAGGTAGAGGGTCGGTGCGAGTGTGTTGTGCTAGTAAATTATAATCGATTGGATAAATCAGAATGCGATCTTTGTAAATTTCATTGACTTGGAAACAGGCCTCTTCGCTTTTGTCCAAATTTTCATCCGGTTCACAAGGTGATAGTGCGTCGGCGTTGCCGTGTTACTTCGTAGATTTATACGTTATCGCGAATGTGTAGCTCATTAGGATGATTGCCCACCGTTGAAGGCGGTTGATTGAGTGAACCGGTAATTTTATGCTGGGGTTAAATAACGAGACCAATGGCTTATGGTCGGTAACCAATTCGAATGTGCGACCTTGCAGGTGTTGATCGAATTTTGTTCGTGTTCAGTCCCGTCAGAGTACTACGCCAGCGAAGAAGAAATGGCGTAGAAACTACGCCAGCGATACCGTACGAAGAAGCATCCATTGCTATAACGATTGGATAATCGTTGCGGAAATGTACGAATTGAGTAGCTTGTATTAACGATGACTTCAGTTCATTGAACGATTTTTCTTGTGCTTCACCCCAGTAAAATTTCACGTCCTGTCTACGTAGTTGATTAAGCGGTGCAGATACCTGAGAAAAATTATTGATAAAACGATTATAATATTCATTTTACCAATAAAAGATTCCACCTCTTTGACGTTTCTCGGTCGTCGTAGATTTTTATCGTTTCGACGTTGGTCGTAGGTGTATTTCATTTCAGGCTTCGCGTTCAACATTCTTCAAATGTGCTTCATTGTTAGCGCCGGATATAACGAGATCGTCTAAATATACTGCACAAAATTCTAAATCAGCTATGATTTGCTCGCTCCATCAGTCTTTGAGAAATGCCTGGGGCGCTAGATATTCCGAAAGGCATGCGTTGATATTCGTATAATCCGAACGGAGTATTTATTACCAGGGGTTTTTTGGATTCATCAGTAAATTCGAGTTGTAGATAGGCCTCTTTCAAATCCACTTTTGTAAAAAATAGGCCACCTTGTAATTTGTAAAATAGCTTTTCGAGTCGAGGGATTGGGTGACAATCCATATCGACTTGTGGATTGACCGTCGTTTATGTTCATCGCAAATTCGTACTCCACATGGTTTCTTCAGTGATACGATTGGAGCAGCCCTTGATAAAATTTGGTTTGGTTTTAAAACGTTTTGCGAAACCTTTGCAATTCATTTTTTACCGCTGTTTTTATCGACTCGTGGCTTGAAAAATTTGGCCTTTGCGTTTTCGCTCAAACTAATATCTGCTTTGTACGTCGTACAATGACCCATGGTTCATCACATAATTTTGGGTGACGATTACAAATTTCACGCACTCGACTCTCTAGATTTTCGTGAGGGGTTTGAATTCGCGCTGATAGGTGACATCTCTATTTGTACGTTGTCATGGACAACCTAGAATGTCAAGAATATCCATAGCATCGTTTGAGTTTACGACGATCACAGGTAAGACGAGCTTTTAATTACGATATGATACTTCAACATCGACGGTTCCCTTTATTGGAATATGTTGACCCATATATGCTTCAAATCGAGTCATTGATGGTTGACGTGCGGGAGAATTGATTACCTTGTATGTATTTAAACCGAACATTGATGACGATGCCCCACTGTCCAGTTAAATTCGAACCGGTTCCGACATTTTCCACATTTTTTTATCAAAGCACCGCTGTTGATTTGAAAATTGTTGAAACATCAATTTCATTCACCATATGCGTTGTTTAAGACTTGCGATTGTTACGTTGTGGTGAGTACGTTGTCATCTTGATGATTGACGACGTTGTTGTGACATCATGCGGTGGCAATATGACTGAATTTTTTGCGTCGATCTCACGTAGCTTTGTAATGCGGACAATTCGTGAACAATTTCATATTGTGGACGTGACTTCAACGATTTACGAGAACGATGATTTCTTGAATACTCTTGACCTTGAATACTTACGATGCCAATGAACTTTCACCTATAAACAGTTGTTTCATACGCTTTTGGTATTTCGAGTGCATCCTCAAGGGTTGGATTTGTTTTATGTAGACACATGTTTCGTACTTGTTCGTGAGCGGTTAAAATAACGATATTGTCGCGAATTAGAAAATCTACATATGATTGAGCGCCAACCGCTTTTTGTGCAAAACAAATTTACAATTTTTTGCAGTACCACGCAAATCAGTCACCCACTCAGACTAAGCTTGGTTAGGTTTCATACCTGTTCTGTGAAACACATACATTGCCGATAGCACATGAGTTTTCGACTCGGCCTCACGACCCAGGCCAGCCGTAAGTTCTGAAAACGTCTTACTTACCAGACTATCGAACAGTTTGTTTAATATACCCAGCAAGAACCATCCGGCGTTCGACAGATAAAATGCCCTTTTTTGTCGTCGTCCTCCACGCCATTCGCCCAAAAGTGCTGATTGAGCAGATACGTGTCCCATGAAGATTTCCGTGCTCAAAAGGAAAAAATTACGGCACGTGTTTTGTTGTCGTTTTGTTTGTTAGTACCTGGAGGATATCAGATTCCTTGAAGTCCTCTCTAGTGTTATTGCCCATCCTTGTATCATAGTCGCCACGACACGACTAGCGAGAATGGCGTTTCACAATTTAATCCCCTGTTTTTTATACCTCAGAAAAAATAACGAAAAGCGGACAATTTTACAGAACAACGACCGCAACGACTCGTTTAAGTTGTATTGACTGTTTACCAACAGAGAAATAAAAAACATTACGATAATCAGCTTACTTCAATTTTAAGTGCATCTAAATATGGAAACATTGGACGCAGGTTTAAAGAATTCAATGTTTCATCGAAACCAAACTTCCAACGTCTTCGTAACCTCACCTCGATGCGGAAATAAAATTTAGTAGTTCCTATCAATTAAATACGTTGACAACATGTTCGTTGGTTTTCATGTATTTCAATTTATGCATGTTCATGGTGTTTTTCCACTGGATTACATATTTTTTACATTAGTTACATTATTTACAATTGTTTACCTATTCTACCAATGTTTACGTAAACAATGTAAACTACAAATTTTTACGAAAAATTGAAATTTTCAAAAATAACTTCATCTTCATCGATTGTTTTCTCGATCTACCTCGCCAAGTTACGGTGAACGATTATTCAGGATATTTGATTGCCTGGAGGACAGTAACCGCTTCGGCTGAGACTGCTACCTATACGATTTAGTAATGCCAAGAAGAATTGCAATTTGTGTAGTTATTAGTTTCTTCGGTGGTGAAAGTTTATGCTATCCTGCAATTCTAGCGCCCTGCGAGGTTACACCAAACCAAATCAACTCCTAATCACTACCGATAAATTAACCTTTAAGTTGGAACGGTCGTGGAGGAAGCTGCTTAGCTCCATTTTCTTACTATTGCACCAATTAATGCACACAATCTTTGTTCTAAAAGCGTGAAAATTGTTCATTCTCCTTTACCCTTTCATTATAGAAGGGCACGACAGATTATCAATAGCTCCAGATAAATCTAGGAACACTAATAAGACGTACTGTACCATAGCGTCTTCCAATAGCCTCGAATATGTTCATCAATCTGCCGGTAAACAAAATAACGAAACTACTAGAAAATGATATGCGTGAAGTTATTACATTTACAAAAGTCATATTTTGTTTTGTGTATCCGTTACTTTTAAAATTGTCGACCGCAACGACTCATTTAAGCTATATTGATTTTTTACCAACAGAAAAATAAAAAACAATACGATGCTTACTTCATTTTTGAGTGCATCTAAATGTGGAAACATTTGACGTAGGATTAAACGGTGACGGTTATGATGTTTGACAACATGTTCGTTGGTTTTGAACACAAGATTACATATTGCTTACATTAATTACATTATTTACAATTGTTTACCTATTCTACCAATGTTTACGTAAACAATGTAAACAATAAATTTTTACGTAAAATTGGAATTTTCAAAAGTAACTTCATCTCACATGAGCAAAAACAAAGGAAACATTATGTTATAATGACTAATCTGTTAAACATTTAAAATAGTATACAAGGTTGTGCATCCCGGAGCTTTGATCTGCGATTGTACAACACCACAATAATATATTATATAAAGAAAGAGAACATAAAAAGTACCAAAACAAAAACAAAACAACAAAAAACTTTAAACCTTTTATGTCTCTTTCAACTACTTACATTCATACATACGAACAACATAAAAACTATACATAGTTTATTTTTTATGCATTCACTAATACCGATTGTGTGTAACAGGCAATACCCTAATATTACATAGTTTTTATTTTATTATAGTTTTATACATTTTTGTGCGCTCGCATACTTCAGTCCAAAAAAAGAAGAACATTAAGTACATTTTATGATTTTTTTTTAAGTTTTTTCATACACAACATAAAATTAATGTACCTCCATTCGTGATCCAAATATAAAATAAGAAAGTTAAATCAAATAACTAATAATAATTTATAATAATATTTTATGTGTGTGTGTGTGTGTGTGTTTACAAATTACAGATGATTTTATTTATTTAGTTTTTTTGCTAAATAAAATAAATTTTTATCAATTTCGAAATAAAATTTTATAAATTTATACATTTTGATAACTCCCGGATGCGTTATTTCCTCTCGGAAAGTATGTACATATTACTACAAATTTATAATCTTAAAAAAAATAAAATAACAAAATGTTTTTAAAAATTACAACATAAATTTTTTTTTTATAAATATAACATATGTTAAGATTACAACAACAACAACGAAATAAGAAGAAAAGTGTTGCAAAAAATAAATTAAATTGAGTTGTGTATTTAAAAAAAAAAATTTTAACAAAAAAATGTGATGTGTTACAAAAAAATATAAAAAATGTAAAGTGGAAAATGTTATTATTATATTTTTTAAGATATGTGCAATAAACAACAACAAAAGTGTAATGATTTTTCTTAGGAAAAATTAATTTATGCCGCGGGTAATTCCACAGTGAAAATACGAGTATTTTATTTTTTACCGAGATATTTTTCTCGACACATATAAAATGAAAATGGATACGTCTGATAATCGGAATCAATTTGGATTAGTCAATCTAAGAAGAGGTTAATATATTTTTGATATTTTTTATTTTTTTTTTTTTTTATTATTTCTTAAAACATGTTCTTTAAGGTTCTCAATATACGAAACAGATAAAAAAAATTTGTATGTTTTAAAAAAGTCTTTGATATGTTTTGTCAGTTGGGACTTTTAACATTTTGTGCGTAGGTCGTCTTATTATGGTGTATATGTATAATATTATATTCTCAATTAAAATGAAATTCTATTTTGATTTTGTTTGATAGATAAAAAAAAACATTTTGTGTTATGTATTTTCAATGTCTGAATGCATTAGACAAAATTTTGTTGTTGTATCTTTTCTAAATGTCTTACCTTTAAGTCTTATTATAACATAACAACAGATATATAGCTACATACATGAAAATGAAATAATTTAAAATTTAAATTTATAGTTTATATAGAATTTTAAAATTTATGTACGACGTGTATAAAAGAACTTTTTGGTTGTTTGTTTGATCCTAAATAAATATCACTTACCATTTTTTTCATTTGGTTCTTTGGTTCAAGATGTGTGTGGTTTTATTCTATATAATTCATATCGTACCGTACCATGTGATATACTCGTATATGAATGAAATGCAAAACTGTCTGTGAAGTGAAATGCAAATATCTACACGTGAATGGATACAAAAGTGTTAAAAATTGTTTTTAAAACTTTATGTAAATATTTATATTTGCTATTTTACACGGGATGTGTGTAAGGGATCTTTCTATTATAGGCCTAATAATTTTATATTTTGTAACAAACAAACAAACAAACAAACGACACTTGGTGACTCGATATCTGGAATAAATTAAAAATTTATTTCATTTTTATAGCGCGCTGAGTGTTCCTGATCCGCATAATTATATACATAATTTAGATTAGGTAGATTTAGCAATTTATTAAAAATTCTATTGTTTGCTGTTCCTACTCGAGCACAAATACAAAAAATATTTGAGTTAACACTTTCACGGTCATGATTTTGATTTAATGTGTAATTAAGTTGCAAACGGCCTTAAAAGTTGACAACCAAATATTATGTAGCATCCAAATGATTAATAGCAATGTGTGACGGGTCAACATTAAAACATTTCTAAATGAAGTCTGACACCCCTTTTTAAAATATTTTTTTGTTCTTGTTGTTGTTTTAACTGGAATTTTTTTTTATATTCCCTATAGTCATTTGACATTTTATATGTCTGCAGAAGGAATAGAAATCAACCGCTGTGGGCGATATATATGAAGTACAAAGGCATTCTAAATTGCAGACGAATTCAATAGAAGCTTAAAATAAAATTTCAACCCGCTTTGAATTTGTCGAATATTTATTTGCGTTTGGTTGCTAATTACTCGCTTCGAAGAACACCATTATCAAAAATTCTTATTGTTGAATGGAATACTGAACCGAATCGTGGTAATTGCTTAATGTCTAAAATCTGATTGAATAATAGAATTGTCTTTATTATTAAATTAATAGTTTGATAAGTTCGATAACACCTTAGAGATTAAAATATCTTCACATATACACGCCTCGAGCCTTACAGAGGTATACATTTAAAAAAATCAATAATGAATCCACCTAATAAAATCCTCTTGGTTTCTGGAACCATACTTAATATATTGGATGGTAGCAAAAACGTACATCTGGAGTGGCGGGGAGAATATGTTGTGGCCAACTACCGAATTTCTTTTCCTAAAAACCACAATCCTTGCTTAAATTTCAAAGAACCAACAATGACAAAACTTGTTTGAAAATTAAGACTTTAAATTTATATAAATCTTACGCCTTGAGCGTAGAATGCCGAATATTTGCTGAAATAAAGTTTTTTTTAACAAAACTCGTCATTTCCGGTCAAATTTAAAACCTGATTGTTTTTAATCGATTTTTCGTGAATTTTCTTTTCAAAACAATTGTAAACAACGAAAAATCTACTAGAAAGTTGCCAGTGGCGGTTCACCGATGTTGGCCATCAAAATTCAATTGAATCTCCCTGTACAAGGACCGAATTTTTATTGAAAAACAAATTTTTGGCAAAAATTGTCGTTTCCGCTTAAGTTTTGGAAATTGATCTGGACCGGTATTGTTGCAAATTTAATTGTAATTTATTTCTTCTCGTAAATGATAATCAAAATACTTATTCCCAAAAAATTAAAAAGAACCTATGACGCTTTCACTTCTGGTAGATTAATTTCGACCAAACATTACTGACGTCTTCCGAATAATAAAAAAAGCTTAAGTAAGTTTTACCCCTGTTCCTTAACCCGCGTGTGTTGTACGAGTTGCCGAATTTTTGTTTCTCGTCAAAAAATTTAATTTCCGCTTAAATTTTGGAAAACTTTTAGAACCTCTTAGTTTATCGTCGTTTTTCTTATAAATGCTTTACTTTTCAAGATAATTGCAGAAAATTAAAAAGCTCCAATGGAAGATATCAATTCCGGCGAACCAACTTCGGCCAAAAAACCTGGGCCAAAACTCATTAGAATTTATAGAAAATGATTAAAAATGAAATTGCATCCCGATCAGTATATTCGTCTGGCCTGTAGCGCGCCAACAAAGATTTAGTCTGTGAACCAACCATGCATACACACACAAAGATTTTTTAATACTATTTTTTTGCCTTCGGCGTTTTAGCGAATAGTAAATCTGAAAAAATTTTGACCTCAAGATTTTTGTAGATTTACGTTTCGCTTTATCGCGGAAATCGACAAAATTAGTGTTTAAAAAATATTTATCCATACAGTCTAAATGTCTGCTGGCGCGATTATGTGATCGGGATGAAACTTCTCTTTTAAGCTTTTTTCAATAATTAGGAAATCCCAGTGACTTTTGATCGCAAACGGTAAACCGGAAGTGGCAGCTTTCTTAAGAGTTCCTTCGTTTTTACTTTTTCCAAATGTTGAAAGTATTCTTCATTTACGAGAAAAACATTCTAAATTAAATTTGGAACAATACCGGTTTAGATCAGTTTTCTAAAATTTAAGCGGTAAAGCCAATTTTTGAAAAAAAATATGTTAAAGTCTGACATCGGTTCACCGGAAGTGATAGCTTCCATTAGAGCTTTTCCGTTTAATTATTTTGAAAAGTATTAGCATTTACGAAAAACGACTAATAACAAAAAGATTCTAAATAAAATTTCAAACAAAATTAGAACAGATCATTTTTTAAATTTTTTTTGGAAGTGGCAAGTCCATGGTAGCCTTTTCAATTTTTTCAATAATGTTGCAAAGTTTAACATTTACAAATAACGGCAAGGAATTAAAAGATTTAAATAAATTTTCAACAAGGGTTGATCTTGTTGGTTTTCCGAAATTTAAACAGGAATAATAGTTTTTGATTATTCAAGACAGTTTTACCAAAAGGTTAGCCACTTCCGTGCTATTACCACATTCGCAACTACTTTAATCGGATAGACCGAATCTATTCATGTAGACTGCGAATTATCGGTTGTCCCATAGCATTTGTGTAAACGGAGCATCTAGAGAAACTTTATTCTCAAGTCTTTCTGCTATATTAGGCATGTACTTTTAAATAGTTCTTCCGTCACTTCAATGGTTCCATCTATCTTATCACATTGCGATGGACGTTTTTCCAATGTCTGTTTTGAGCTTACTCAGGTTAGTCTGCCATATTTGATTGCCTAGAATTTGAAAAATTGCGTTACTAGCCAAGCGTTCACTAATCAATTCATCGATTGGGGTAAGTTCAGTTAGGACTGAAACCGTTTCGGTTGAGACTGTTCTATACGCTTTAGTAATACCATTGCACTTTGTGCGGTTATTAGTATTCTTCCGCGACCCACCGCCATCATTTGTCATGGATGAAACCACTAAATCTTCGTACATCTTAGCCAAAGTATTTTGTTCCAAACCCCACATTTCTTTAGCTAATACTTTCAAAAAAAAGAAAAAAATTTTATACTCTATACAACTCCATTGAACTGCGAGGTTAAACCAAGACAAATCAAATCCTAGTCACTCTACCTATAAGGGACCTTTACATTGGAACGGTCGTGGGGGAGGATAGCTCCACTTTGTTACTATTGTATCAATTAATGTGCAGTCTTAAATTGCCGACAAAGAGCATGACCTTGTCGTTCTCGACTACTGCTGAATACTATATTCCAGAGGTGCGGGCTCAAGACTGAACCTTGTGAACAACCATTATCCATGCTTTTAGACTACGTGCGTTGGTTTGACACTTTCATTTCAGTAGGCCACTGCAGATTATGAAATGCTCCAGGCACTACTAGGAATAATCATAAGTCTTACTGTACCATAGCGTCCTCTGTGTACCTATTTTCTCTGAAGCCTAACTGCTTATCGCTGTATCTTCCGCTAGCCTGGAATATGTTCTTCATTGTACAAGCAATCAATTTCTCAACTAGTTTTAAGATATTGTAAAAATTCCTTTAGCCAGACAAGCATTCTAGCAGCTACTAATACTGAGTCCAATGGTACACCAAGACCTTTGTCGTCAGTCGTGGTTTCTTCACTCTTAAAGTGTTCCACTCGATTTGTCATTGGTGCAACAGAGTTGTGAACGCGTACGATTGTTTGCCCACATATGTCTGTTTCTTCACAATCATCATGCAAGAGAATATTCAGTTGCCATTTAGTAGTGTCTTTCTAACACGTAGTGACTTAACCAACACCAATGTACTAAATGCATCAGAGATCTTAAGTTTCCCAGGGCTGAATTTAGTTTGCTTTAGTGTTGCTTCTTTTTAACAAAGGGTTTGGCTCTCTTTGATAAAACTTTCGGAGTTTATGCTAGAGCTCATTTGCTGGTAATATCTTTCGACTACCACGGCTGTTTAGTGTTTAAGTGTTTTGGTCATCACCCGCTCTATTCTGTGTACACCACCAGCACGATTAATTGTTTGACTATCCCTTGCCATTTTATCCCAGTAGACTGCAGAACCTATCCCAGGATTAGAAGTGATTGGTCCTAAAATATAACAACCACTAAGATCTAGTACAAAGAATCACCCATTCCAGTCGTAGTAACCTAAATATCTTCTCGATGTATGTGTTTTATTCGCAAAATTGTAAAGAAAATTACAATCAAATTTAAAATTTTTGACATGATTTAATTTAAAATGTTAAAATATTTAATTGATGCAGATCATTTTGTTCTAAATTGAACTGGTAATATATAAAATTTAAAATTTACACTGTTAAATTGCGTTTAAAAGAATATTTTGTGTTTAAGGCAGTTTACGGCAAACTTCACTTGATTATATAGTCGTACGAAGTTTGTCCTAAATTTGTCCTAAAATTTGTTGTTGCTTTAGGACAATGTAGGATAAACTCCACAAAAATAACTTTTTGGCATATAAGTAAATAGAATCTGAATAACTTTTACACAATATGGCGACGAATCGTCAAAACAAAAACAAATTGTTTTGGTTAATTGGTCACATATTCAAAGATTAAGAACGATTGCCTCTCGTCTAAACAATATTGATGACTGAGCCTGGATTTTATTTTGATTTCTCGCCTTTCAATGTTGGCCGGCAATTAAGTTTGGATTTTGCACAAATAGACAAAAGTAGCGGGCGAAAAATTCTAATAACATAAAAATATTTTCTTGCAATGTGTCATAGATGATACGGATCTTAGATAGTTTTGAACAAATGTCCTTTTGTTTTTCCACATTTTAAATTTAAAATCTAATGTCCTCAAATAGTAATTTCTTTAGTTAAATAAATATTATAAAATCGACCATAAAATATGCACGGTTTATTCTCACCACATATATAAATGGTCGAAAATAAAAGAGAGAAGAAGTGTCCACCCGCATAGTGCAAAATCACCTTTTCTTGCTTTTAACTAAAAGTCGCTCAAAAAACGCGACTCGCTGTGTGCAAAATCCCAACACTGAAATTGGGAATGTGACATTTTGTGTACGACATTTGAGCACTGCACATAACTTATGAAAAGAATCTACGCCATTATCTTCTAATCTACTGTGCGTTGAATTAATATTTGTGCTCATGAAAAAATTATTTTAATTAATTTTACTAGGTTATAAAATTAAGTTTTAAATAATTTTTTTTTTTAAATTTCTGTTTGCAATGTTATTAATTATTAAATAACGTTTCGATTTACAAACAAAAAAATCCATTTACTCCTTATTTGTGTTAGGAACATTTAAAAAATAATCAACAAATGCGGCATTGAAATAACTGTTTTCGCATTTGTTTTTTCCAAAATACAAATCAAACTGAGTGTTGAAACCCGATCTGCAATTGTAGCTGAATATAATTTGGGACAAGTGCCATAAAAATACTGTTTGGTATCAAGTTCGCAAACTTAAAATTCACGGAGCGGTGCAAAATATTGGGTTTCGTTAACGACCACGTATAACAACTGCAAGAGAAGGTGCTTTCATCTCCCAATGTATGCTTACAAATCGTTCTTCATGTCAGCGAGATCTCGCTTAAATTCTAAAAAATAATGGAAGGCTCCAAATACACCATTCCACAAGTTGTTTAAAAGAAGCCGAGGTTAAAGTTTATAAATGCACCAGAAATTGTATATAACAAAATAAAATAAAACGGCTGTTGTTCGCAAAGCAGCATATAAACAAACTTCCCGAATTTAGGAGATGGATCTTGGGGTCACAAATTTTACTATTTGGTGTCAGAAAACTTAAACAAACCGCGTAATTATGCAACACAAAGCCAAAGCGGTGGAGAAACTCTAATGGTTTGGGGTGTACAGCCAACGTCGGAGTAGGAACATTAGCAATGGTATCTGTGAAACTGAACAAAATGAGTTATTTGAAACTGCTGAGTGAAGTAGCAATAGACAATGCCACTGCCCATAAAGGTTTAGTATTGGCAGAGTTTTTAAATGGTTTAGACCAACAACGCATAAATTGGCCACCACAAAGCCCAGATGAATGAAGCAAGCAGGAGTCATAGAATGAGATTGTTGAGGTATGGCGCAATATACCCACAGAATTTATTTCTAATTTATTTGACAGCATCTTCATAAGGCTAAATCAGGTCATATTAAATAAAGGGAACCAAATATTAGTAACGTTGATCAGTAATACTGGTCCAACACAAATACTTTTGCAACAGAATATAAATTGATTTTTTGTTTGTAAATCGTGTGAATTTTTTTTATAAATTGTATACCACGTGATATACCACGTGAAACGTTATTTAAAAAAAACTTTAAAGCTTAATTTTATAGCCCAGTAAAATAATTTTTTCATGAGCACAAATATTAATGCAACGCACAGTATGTTTGGTACCGAACGAAGTTACGACATGTCATGCGCTACTTCGATGTACCCAGCAATAATAAGCAATATTAGTGTAAGCTTATAAGTATCATATTTATATTTTGGCGACTACATTCTGACCAAGCATTTTATGGAGTTGGAGGAATCAAAAATGTGGCGTTTATTACTTAAGAGTGGCCAAAACATACTGAGAAAATTCTAACTCGGTTGAACGAAAAACCTCTAATTGCAGTCTCTATTATAATTCTCCTGAGCAAGGCAAACCTAAAGTGAAGAGTATAAACTTCCCTGAGAACTTTTCTCCATATGGATCTATCCATGTCATCGATGTCATAATTTGTTTTGGTCGGCTATTCACTAAAATAACAATTTTGGTTCTCTCTCTTATCATACTCTAGCCACGGTTGGCTTAGCGCAGCTTATCAAAAAATTTAAATTTTGGAAAACTAAATTTCATTGAAATGATAAATCCGGAAGCGATGTAACTGAATATTATGTGTAAACCACTACTATAAATTTTGATAACTTCTCATTTTTCAAAAACAACAATTCAAATCTGTCAAATCTTATCGTGAACTGCAATTAGAGACGGGCGTTACGGCTTTAGATAACGAAATATATCTAAAATAGAATTTCTTGATAAAAAAGGGACGTCAGTAACTTATTAGGTTAGCCATATTTTGATGCGTCCTAGCAAATTGTGAACAAGGTTGAGAGTAACTTTAAACTGTAGGTCTCGTACTACGAAATTGGTTACTATTGGTCTACCTATTTCAAAGTACTGTTATGGAGCCATTCGGCAGAAAACCCGGTTTTGAGATATTAAACTAAAATAATCATTTGGCAAATTTACCCTTTTAATATTGTAAGCCACCGCTATGGCGCTGGCGGCATGAGAATGATTCTATATGCGCAATATTAAATTGGCGGTAATCCTAAAAGGCAGGGTTCTCAAAAGAGTGATAAAAATATGATCCGATTTTGTTAAAGTTTGTTAATATAGAGTGGCGCATAAGCAACGTTATGATTTATTTAATGAATAACTATTGTATTTCTAATTTTATTTAACGTTGGCATTTATTAAAATTTAGATTATAGTTTGGAAATTTGTTCACATTATGTTTTGAAGATAATATATTTCAATCGGGAGCCGTTAAATCGGGCAAACGCGGTGGCCGGGTAAAATCATAAAAACGCGATATCATTCGATCACGAAAAATTTCGCGCATGAGGGCCATAGTTGGACGAGCTGTGTGAGCTGTGGCTCCATCTAGTTGGAACCTCAATTCTGGATTGTTCTCTACCTCTGGCCTTAAACAATTTTCAATCATTGCCCGGTATTGAATACCATTCACATTAACCACAACTTGTTTATCGTTTTCGTAAAAATATGGTCCAATAATCCTTTCTGCAGTTATTTCACACCATACTGTACAACTTGTTTGTTTTCTAGGCACAACTCTTGAAAACGGCGACTAAATTAAATGCGTATTTGTGCATTATTTGGGTTTAACTCGTGAAACAATTGAATCTTATATGGGAAAATGTGTAACTTATGTAAAATTCTTGTAAATGTAAAAGACATCACCAATTGCTGAGAACGTCGCCTGGTGGAAATTTCGGGGTTTTCATCAAAACTTTCTTGCACTCGAGCAATGTTCACATTATTTCGAGCTGCACGAGGTCTTCCACGTTTGAGTTCCGTCGCAACCACTCTGCTAATGAATGTGTAAAAAAGTTTGTGTGGGAAGTGCGAAAGCAAAAAAGCATGTTGTAGCGGTATTTTTGGATATAGAAAGGGCATATGACTACGTAGTTCCGGGGAAACTTTATCCTTATGGGCCTGGGGTGTCCTTGGAAAATTTACAAATGGGTGTATGAGTTCATGAATGAATGAAAATTACTTTTGTGTGGTAGAGGGTACAGGTTGGAAGGAGCGCTGAATATAGGCCTCCCCCAAGGCAGTAAAATTTCACCGACTCTCTTCAACCTTTACACGAGCTCGATACATAGGTTTAACTCCTCGGACAAGGTCATTCTGCAATTTTTATATGACTTTGTCCTAATGGGCAAGGGGAGGACCATCGATGAAACCTTATGTCGGGCTCAAGAATGTGTGAATCAGGTAACAGAATGTTTGACTGAAATAAATTTGCATGTAAATTCGAGAAAATGTTGTTGTAGGACGTTTCAAACGAATCGTATGGTTGACGTGCAAGTGTATAATGAGCAAATTGAGTGTGTAAGTTTGAATAGGTGTTTAGGAATCCGGATTGATAAGCGTTTGGGTTTTAAAGTGCATATGGAAAAATTAGGCGATAATTGCAAGAGTAGATTGATTGTACTCAAAAGAGTGAGTAACCCGAAATGAGGAGCTCATCCTGGTGTGACTGATATAGTGTCATCAAAAATTGCGTATGGACTGAGTGTACATGGTGATGGGTCCAAAGTCGGTTTTGGGGGCGATTAATTGAACGCCAATACACACGTTGTGGAATTGGGTGATTCACCTCTTAATTATAAGAGGGAGTGGATCACCGTGCGAGAGACACGTCATTGTTGAATGAAATGAAAGAGAGATTGCAAAGAGGGACGGACTACCAGAGGACACAAAGATCACGGGTGATTTTGGAAAGTATTAATGTATTTTCCAAAATTCAACCTGTAAATCCGAAATTCCCTCCGAGCAATCTAATTGTGTGTTTAAAGTTTGGTGATACAACAAAAGCGATGATAAATGAGTTGGCGGTTAAGAGTGAGTTTTAAAAATGCGAATGAATTATTTTGCTCATGTGGAAGTGTATACAGATGCTAGGGTGAATGATGATCGAGTAGGTGTAGGAATTTTTTTTCCGTCAATAAGAAAAAAGAAAATACTACGAGTGAATGCCTGCATCTGTATAATGAATACAGAGTTGATTGGAATTATGGAAGGGATCAAGTTGGCAATGACACAAGGGAGGAGGAGAATAGTATTATTCTCCGGCTCCCGGAATGGATTGGAATTAATTAGTAGGGATGGAGGAACCCATGGTAATGTGTATGTGAAAATGTAGTATGAGTACCTTCAATCGTGTGGGAGTGACATCATTCTTCAATGAATACCTTCACACCTACATATTGAAGGTAATGAAAGAGCCGATTTACTTGCAAAATGGGATTGTTTGGTTGAGGAGGTAAATGAATATGAATTCATGAATCCACGAGATGTATATACTTCATATGTTTCAGGTGAATCTGCGGAGAAAATGGGAGAGAGGTATGTGAAAGGTAAGAAGTACTTTGAGTTGGTTAGTTCTCCGTTGAGTAAACCTTTCTTTAAGGTACTTATAGCGGGTGTAACAACACTCACTATATTTATCTTATGTAATTATTTATTTATTTCTTTATTTATTAGGATTATAATTTTTATTATAAATGTCGTTACACATGTTCATCAAGATGGTTGATGCGTGTGTACGATTGTTCGGCACTTTCACTTTTTGATTCACTCGCGCGTGTATGTATGTGAGACTGTGTCTCTTCAACTTCAAAACCCGACTGTCCTTTTTTTCGTTTCTTCTTTCATTTTTCGTGTGAATGTTTTTAATCCTCGATATTTATCGATTATCGATAAATATCGAGATTCGAGTAGGTGGCGAAATAGCTCTATTCAGCAAAACGAGCTATGCCTCGTAATTGAGCGGCGCGGAGTATAAATAGTTTTGCTACGAGGAGTGCCACGAAGTGAAAAGGATTTTTACTTTTTGAGCCGCTACATACTCAAGGGAGATACTAGAATCACAAGAACAATGGAACGAGTGAGACTGAATCATGGAAATTGAAAAGAATGCTTGAAGAAACGCAATTTGATTGAGTGTGAATTATGTGACAGGTGCTTGGTTGTGGAGGACGTCGAACATTTGATTTTAAAATGCTCTGCATTTAATCAGAGCAGACAAATGTTCGATGTTCTCTCGAGTGCCAGAATTATTACGAATGGGAATGAACGTGTATAAGAATGTGTATGATTTTATTAGAATGAATCAGATAGATGTATGTAAAAGGATCGATGAGTGAAAGGTGAATGATTGAAAAATTAAAAACAAAAGTTTAAAAAATTGTAAAAAATTGTAAACCAAAAATTGTAATTTGAAACTGGGCCAAACTGCACTAAATTTGGAGCTCGAGCCAAATAAATAAAAAAAGGTCTTCCAACGCGCGGAAGATCACAACAGCCTCTTGTTTCCGAAAACGCTGAATCAATCGATAAATTGTTGGAGCGCTAGGTGCATTTCGAACATGAAAGAAATTTTGATATAATCTTTGTGTCTGGATAATCGAATGCTGACTTTCAAAATAAAATTGAATAGCTTTGGTTCTTTGTTCTGTGCTGAGTCTTTCCATCATAAATTTCCCAAGCTTTTCAAATCGGAATCTGAAAAAAACGAAAAAAATACGTAAACCAAAAATGTATTCACTAATTAAATCATAACGTTACTTATGCGCCACCCTTTATACTAGAGACTCTTTAATCGGCAGATATACAAAAGAGCGTATTTTCCAGTTTATGCAAAATAGCTGACAATATACGAATATGCCCACTAACTAATATACGGAAAATGAATAATTTCACACCCTAAGGCGCACACTTCTAAATAAATTGTTCTAATTGCGACATTTGCATAATGCCATAATGTATTCATCTTCCTATACAAAAATTCCTACGCGCAAACTGAATATTAACGAACAAAACTAATCTGGAACGATATTCATCAATGTCAGTGAGCACATTTAATTTAAAAAAAAAAAAACAATTATCGAGGTTGAATGGTAAAGTAATTAGTTACGATCTTACAAGATGCGTATGCATCCAGTTCAGTATGTGTAAATAGACAGCATGCCTCAATAAAAATAAAGAGTAAAATTTGTAATTCAATCTTTAAATAAATAAAACCCGAAACGTATCGTATTCCTGCAAGTCAAACATTTTAAATTTTAAATTAATAAATATTGACATGCAGCGATAAATAATAATAATCATAACTTTATGGTACACTTAAGTGGGGTATGATATAGGGGCCATGTCTCTTAGACCTTTGGTGTTAATCGTTTATTTCAATGCATACAAATTTGTCTTGTTGTTAAATAGCCGCATTAAATTGACAGATATCGTCGGTTTTATTAAACGTAAATTATTTTTAAATTTTAAAAATCGATTTAGAAAATCACTTTCCATAAAGCGAATGTGTCATTCTAGAATCAATAAATAATCAGTGTGTATTGTCTCTGCCACCATTAATATTAGACAAAAGGCGGATAAAAGAATTTCTTTTGGACACATTTGTATGTTTGACTACATAACCTTAATCAGGTCAACATGTAAATCATTATACAGGGTGACCAAATGAAAACTTACCATTTAAAATATTTCCAAAATCGATTATGTGTTTTAGACAGTAGTTGTTTGGTCCTCAAAATTCCTATTAGAAATTGACGCCAATATTTTGATTAACACTACTAAATTTGTCTTCTTCTAAAAATTTGTTTGCCAACATACAGGTACGGGCATAAATTATACCGACGAAATTTACTGCTAATTAGTTCGCTACTACTGGTGGTCAATATAGCGTCAACTGTAAGTGGTGTTAAAGATATACGTAAAGGTAATGGTTTACACTTCGATTTATAGCCTTTGTGTCCCCTTCCTCATTATTAGTTCAGTCGTCTTATATCAAGAATTGAATTCAAAAATAAGAGCCCTCGTTTTCGTTTAAGTACTTTGAAGATTTGAGACACTGAATTTCGTTGTAGAATCGTCTTCCTCGATAATTTTCAGAATTTTAGTTTCTGTAGCTCAGTTACAGACGTTTTGAGGTAGTAAATCGCTTAATAAACGATGAAAGAATCTGGGCCATTCCACCACAATTTACTTTTAACGAGAGCTAAAGCGGTTCTTCTGCGTGACGCTAAGTCTGGAAGGTCCTCAAGATATTCCCTGTTATATTGGCATCAGACATTTTGAATCGGGTTCTCAACAGTTGACTCAACGTAGTGTAATAATTAAATCGAACTAAACAAATTTTGATGTCAATGAATCTCATGCCATTTTGGATATGCTTCATAAGTTTTGCCTGTAGCAAGGTAGGTCTATAAATAACCCAGCTCAGAGATAACAGACCGTTACACAAGCAAAATATACAGGGATAACAAATCAACTGGCATTAGCAATATTCTCTGCATGTGCTGCATTTGGAACTTGGATCATCTAAATAAAGTCTTTTAAGTCATCCACAGGGATCCGAATTCGAGGAATTAGGCAAGCTCAAATAGTGACGACGAAATGGATGTTGGTTATACTTTACAACTTAAATGCCTACTGGGAGAAAATAGAGAATTGTAAAATAGCCAATACAGAGTTACCGGCGGTTTAATTGGAGTGGTATTGGCCGGTTTTAACTGCATTTTCAGACTCAGTAGGTTTTGTGCTAAGAGACATGTTTGTGGTCCTTATCTAATGATAATTTGTGAAAATTAACAATGATGAGAATTATCGTGTGGGTTTTTTAAAAATCAGGGGTTTATACCCTGATGAGCGTTGTGCTGAATTTGTATCAACTAAGAACCACACTCTCCTCTCATCACAGCATCCGGTATCGCAATTTTAGGAATATTTCATGCGATGAATGTCCATTGTCACTTGTTCTGTTCAGTTTGAGTTACTCGTCTGTTCCCTCGTCTTTTAGGTTAAAATCACCATGATCATCTGACTGATGTTATTCCACGTCTACTTTTCGATTAATAGCTGGCTGATTGCACTGTCCCGTGTAGTATGGTGGGCTCTAGTGTATTATCTTCTTTACAATAATCATAAATGGTCGCCAAGCTTTTCCTTGGATTTCTACTTTACGGTTCTATCACAGTAACAACTGTTGTGGTCCTGCCGCATCTACCACCTTTTGCCTAATGTGCTCTTGAAATCAGAGTCGATAACCATGCCAGACACGATACCCAGGTACTTAATTTGCATTGTCCGTCTTATTCGAATACATTAAAAGACATTAAAGAAACTGAACCTCGACATTAAAAGTCATCGTGTTAATGGCGCTCTTACCAGCCATTACATATGATTCAGTGTTTTCCGGAGCCAATAATTATGCATACGATGGTTAAGAAGCTATTTAGAAATTACCTCCACTGAGGCTTCTTTTCACTCCACCAGCTGTAGTTCGTGTTAATGTTAGTTCATCTGTGTAACCCACCTGGTTAACGCTTGCGTTAAGGGGTTCGGAGAACGTCATCATAAATATACACATTGCCTCACCATTTATTTTCTGCAGGATTAATTTCCAGGATTCACTATCCATGTATCGCAGGTGATTACTACGGAGAAACACTGCTTATATCGGGAACTTTCAGCTGATGAGTCAATATCTCAACTTCCAATATAACTTCTATCGTGAAATGTTTTGCTCGGAATTCGAACAGATTTAAAGTGAATCCATCTTCATTTATAACCTCGCGTACAAATCGGCTCAGCAGTATATGTGTTCAAAATATATCCCGAAATTGTCTAACAGGCAAAGGGGTATATACGATGCTAACATTCCATCTGGTTTCCCTTCCTTTTTAAGTAATACCAGTCGAGCCAGTTTCTAGTTGGCGGAGAATTTTCCATTCTTAAGCTCCAAATTCATGATGTTGAACACTCTGCTGGGATTCCATCTGGCCCTGCGCTCTTCGTCATCTTCATTTTGCACCATTGTGTCTCCAGTTATGGCGCAATGAAAGGTAAAATTGCTTGATGTTTGCTATGTCGCGGTAGGCATAGTTCGCCTGAAATTTTTCATAGCTGCCTTGTATGCATTTTCCTATGCATTGCCTTCAATACTATTGCAAAGCATTTTTCTTTGATCTTATTATTATTGCTGACCTCAAATCGTTTCTAATGCGCTTTTACATATTCGGAAGAAGATATACATTGGCCTCGACCACGCTCCTGCGTAGGTATTTGTTGGTCGAAAACAAATCGAAATATGAGCCCTGGTGGAACTTTTTGAAATTACGTGTATGTTCTATGTTAATTCTGATGAGAGTACATAATGCAGCCCGATCTGAAAAAGGCTGTTCAACTTTATCTAGTATCTTCCCCCCCCCCTCCCCGTCCCCTTAGGACTTTGAGTTAAAGACGCCTGCAACGATTACACAATTTGTTTGATGGTAAACTCCTCCACCGATTTAATATTTTGCATCGCTCTCAATAGCGGAGTAAGTAGAACGCTTACTTTGTTATCCAGCGTTCCCAGGTTTGACTCCCGGTAGTGACAAAACAAAAAATTACGACTGGTTGTTTTTAATATGTCGTTAGGTAAGAACAAAGTCTTGTAGCTCTACCCAGACATCTTCTTTTACTGCATCGTAATTAGCAGCTGATATGTCTATTGACAGCACGTCCTGGACCGATCTGCTGCGATGCATATTAAGCTGAATCACACACACCTTGTGTAACTACTCTTCCCTTACCACTCTATATCTCATTGCAATCTTTTCTTTTACGGCTCTCTTGCAAACGGCCAAATTGCGATTCAGCCTTTTACCCACCACCCGTTTTCCCACTGTTTTAATATTAACACAACATTAACTTCCCTTAAACCAGCCTATGTTAACCTATTTCACATTAGACTTCATACCTTGCTCGAGATATCGGATATGCATCACTGTTATTTATTTCTGGTGTACGGTCGTTACTTCAGCTACGTTGCTGAGAATCGACTCCCTCAAACTTTCGGCTTATTTCTTTCCACCATTCAATTGTATCACAAGGTAGTCTGTCTTCTTCTTTCAGTGGGGGATTATCCCCACCTCTACTTCTTGTATTTTACGCAGCCCTAGAGTATTAATAACCGTTGGAGAGACGCATAATTTCTTCTACGGTGTTCCTCATTTTCTTGGCCACATCGATAAATTGGTTTTCTAGCATATTGGCGACCTTCTGCTGATACAAGAATCTCACCAGCAGTATACGCCCACCAACAACAAAGCTTGTTTCGCCTTTTGGACAATTGTATCTGCACTTTGTAGGGTGGTGATGTCACCTATCCTATGAGTATTCAACAGTCACTGATACCCGTTTCTGGGGCCATTCCTCCGCGATAATCGTGCTAATTTTCTTGTATTATGATCGCGTGGTGAATCCGACTACGGAACTCCTCGGCTTGTAAGTTCATCTCGATTTATCTTGTGGTCTCTGTTTGTGTGGGCAGCTGTTTCACTTTCGATTTCCTGTTCCAGTCATAATCCATTTGGGTGGCAACTGGGTAGTCACTCTATAACTTTTATAATAATCTTGGTTCTGGGCCGTCCTATGCCTCTTCTCCTCATACCCGTTCGGAAGGATGCATCTGCTGCTTTTAGTTGTGTCTACCTGCCGAATCCTTTATGATTCTTCATTCTATTTGTCTTGGCCAGTGCACTCAAATTACTTAATTTCTTCTCTAGTTGCTCGAGAATTGTGATGATCGCCACTATCTCTTAATGACTCGGAATGCGATATAGAGATCGGTGGAGATGTATATATTTTCCGGGAATGTCTATATCTCCGTTCGAAGAGCTTCTGTATACCAGTAGATATTTTAGATGTGCTAGTAGGTATTTTAGATGTGGAGTGGGATTCCTGAACTCGTTCGGTACCTACCTAGGGTAACCTTTTGTTATTACCATCTGTCATGGTTTCATGATAGATCTGATCCGACTCTGCTCCGCCTCAGGAATTTCATTTCCTCGTTGCTCCATAGACGGCTCGACAGTCCCCCTGGATAGTATTCTTACGTTGGATGGATTGTGTTGTTGATGACAATTTTTTCACATAAAAATTAAAAAATTTAGCTTGCCCCACACTTTACATATATTTTTGATGAACTTTTTAGCAAAGATGGGTTTCGGTGTCAACCAGAAATACCACCAGAAATAACAGTATGTGATAAACAGAGAGAGAGAGAGAGAGAGAGAGAGAGAGAGAGAGAGAGAGAGAGAGAGAGAGAGAGAGAGCGAGGGATACATTAAAGGAGACGAAGTTATCCTCCATTACCAGAATGTTCATCATCCACTTTGGAGTGGGCGAGTAATTTCGATTACAAAGAATTTAATTTCTATTTAATCTCTCTCTTTTCTCTTAATTAACAACTTTAAACAAAATCATTTCAACCTGCAAGATATCCATCAATTAAAAAATTATGAGTGTTATTTTTGTTCTCTTTCTAAACCAAATTTCTTTTGTATGGAACACATTCGGTACTTATAAATGTATTTCGAGATATTTCGGGTGGAAAGTTTTCATTGAATCACGCTGTATATCATGGTTTATAAATATATTGACGATGTTACACGATTCCACGATTTTATAAAGCTACCGTGCTACCGTGCATCGGTGAAAGTGATCAATTTCCATATTAGAAGATAAATCATATAAATTAATGTTGCTTTACGTATGCTGTACGGTATGCTAATAGAATTGGTAAAATTTTGTTTGGGATTTTTATGATGTATTTTAAACTAATTGAACACGTACGGTTACCGGCAAAAATTCAGATCACGGTGTTATCATAAAATTGTGATTTTATCAATATACCTGTATGGCATTTTCTATTTACCTGGGTCACGGCAACGAATTAAGAACCATTCCTTATCATTGCGAATATCGGTAAAAATAACAAAAAAAAATTCATTTTGGACAACTAATCTGAAAAACAAATAACATTTCTACGTATGTATGTGTTACGCATCTAAAATACAATTCAGTATCCTAATACTACCTATGCATACATCGAGTAAGATAAAAATCTTAGTTTATTTTTCTAAATATGTATTCGCATATCAATATAAAAAAATCTTAAACTTTAAAGAAAAAAAATTATTCAATATTCGATTATACCTGAGTTTAGCTCGAGGTCCAGGTACAAACAAAGGCTTGTAAATTTCACATAACATAATGGGTACGTACACTACATGGGAATAGGTCAAATTTTTAACACCCTTCGGAATTACAAATTCAATCTGCTTTTGTTATAAATTTCGATTCGTCTTCTAATTTTAAATATATTCAGAGAATGAGAGCGCCCCGGTCCGCCTTTATATTTCGATATTATACATTATGCGGACTTTGCTTAGAGCCGGTCGGTTTGAATTAAACATTTATTATTATTTTTTTTATTATTCGTGTTTAGATTAATTATGTCGAATTTTGATCGTTTTATTATTTTCGGCTAAAATTTCAACCAAGCGCACCAAGGTTACAACACCAAAGATTAATTATTGTAAATATCTGATTTGCCGGGCGGAAATTAGTCTGTGTATGTAAGAGTATGTTGACTGATATGTGGAATGACTCAGTTTCGTGAGATTGACTCAAAGGTCAGATTATAATTTGTAATTAATCTAATGAGTCGCGGGCATTATAATTAACCACCGCCGCACACTGTCACATACCAGATTTTATATTTATGGCTTAGACAAATACAATTTGTAATTCGTTCCGATTTAAAGATTTTTTTTGTGTTCTTATTATTTCTAGTTTGAATAAATTAGTTATAGAGAGGTATGATCCTATTAAAATGTGTATAGTTTTAAAACGATTTATACTTCAAGGCTATGACCGCTCGACGGGGTGTAAAATAACTATGTAAGTATGTACACGCATGTTACACATTAAAAAATAATAATTACTCCATTTCTGTCTTTGATAATCTAAAATATGTACATAAATCAGAAGCCAACAAGTTATCGATGTGAATGGCATTTTTGGAACGGATATATATAAAAAAAATAATAACATAAAGATAAGCGCATCTTGAACTTTGATATATGTCTCACCATTTGGAATACATCCATATTGATAATGAATCGATTATCTCGTCTCCAAGAAAGATGGTGATGAAGTGCTATAGTAACAATACATATGTGTGTCTTATAAAATATTAATTTGACTTCGGCCCAAAGTTCAATAATTTTTAATCGTTTTATAGTTTTATAGGCCTGATTAATATTTCCGATTGAACTATAGTTTACAGAAATCTGATCGCATCAAAACCAGAACTGATTCAATGATTCAATTGTACGATCAACTAGTTTTTATCAAAATTTTCATAGCAATACAAAGCTGAGAGAGTTAAACACGATATCGAATAGGTTCAGATTGTATCACTGGTATTGCGTCGGTAACATAAAACTGCTAGACACTGATATCTAAAAATAAAACCACAAAACGACTCAGAAAAATATAGTGATCCGAACTAATAATTTGCCATTTGCGCCAATGCGAGTGATTTGTGAACTTAAGCGCTAAAAACCCTTATATGCTATAAGAGCATATCGAAATGAACTGAGTGTATCAGCGACCAGCACCAGGTAGTGTTACATACTGTAGCATAGATATACAAATTGCCACCAGCGCCAAAATGGTGAATTTGTGAACCAAACTATTTGTGGCTATATTGAAATGGAAAAAACATATCCGCGGCCCGCTCCTTAGCGGTAGTTTCAAACCATCTAAAGTGACCGATTCAAATAATTTTATAAACACATCGATCGTAATCATTTCGTCAATTGTCATTGATTTTTGGTCACTAGTTGTTTTCGTTTGGTTAACCCTACGGAACGATTTATTGCGAAAATTCGTAAAAAAAACTCATCTTTCCGGCAGATTCGGACTGATTTAGATAGTTTACTGGTACTAATAATTTTATAAATCCAACGATTAGTATTCGTTTTGTCAACCTTAAATTAAAAATTTAATTGACTATTCTCAATGACAGTTGACCAAACGACAGTTGAGTTTTTAACGAATTTCCGCAAAAAATTGTTTCGTTGGGATGACCAAACGAAAACAAATAATAGCCCGTCCTCAAAAATTTGTATGTATATAATAGAATAATTTGAGCCTACGAATTATTTTGTCCGCTTAGATCTGGGGCGAGATCATGAATCCGATCATAAAAATTAATTATTCTAAAGTATTTCAATAGTCAAACACAGAAAAGTTTAAAAAGTGGTCAAAGTTGGCTTAGATATTTTGTAAGAGAACAAAAATAAATGAAAGTTTGAAGGCAAAATTGTATTAAATGTTTTAGCAATATTTGGGTAACCGTAAGCTCAATCACTCGATGGGGCCCGCTTATCACTCGATAGATTATCGTACACTGGTAGATTAGGTTAGGTTAGGTTTCAGTGATTGCTATCGCACACTTAGGCCAATTTTGACCCATTGTGATGCCGCAAGACCCGACATCATTAAACTCCCTTTAAAACCATCTAGTGCTATTCACATAGCGAAAAAGATCTCACACATTATAGCATTCGATATCAGAGGGGCTGTCCATAGTGTATTTGCCCAAGTGAACAAGAGTCTCCTAAAAGTGCCCAAGTGAACAAGAGTCATTTACATCCAGACCCAGCCTTCTCGCATGATCTCCGAAAAGGCAGTGTCCGGTAACAATTGGAGCGCTTCAAGTTCAGCTCAGGTCATACTTGCTTTGCTACCCTACCAGTCGGACTGGCGAGCCACCTACTATTTGCCAAGGCAACTGCTTTCCTATGGCTTGCTGCTTTCAGAACAGAGTCATACTGAATCTTGCTAATTCGTCTGCCCTGCAATTTCCCTCAACATCAGAATGGCCCGGAACTCAAACCAACTGGATATAAAAATGTTCACTCATCTGGTTAAGAGACGTGTGACAATCCAATGCCATCTTTGATGTCACAGAAACTGAATCCAGTGAAAGAATGACCGCCCAACTGTCCACAGAATTAGTGATATCAATCAACGATATTACACTATGCTTAACCAGTTCATGACAGTTCATTCATGAATCGCTATAACTTCAGCCAGGTCTGGTCTAGACTAACATTTAATTCTCCACAAAAAACACCAGCTGCCACTCTACCATCGAGCTTGGAGCCGTGGTCAAGATTTTAACTGTCCCGCAGTCTCCACGATGAGTCCACTCTTCCAATCCTCCCTAGAGGGGAGAATCGGCTTAAAACTCTTGCAAAAGCACAAAATAGGGGTGGGGGGAGGGTGTTATATAATCCAAATTCATCAGGTCATGCCTCACAGAATTGCCTATAGCTGACTGCCCTTTTTGCAGGCAATCCCACCTGGAAACCGCTGAGAGCCGATCCAACGGGGAAGGTACAGCATGACCGCTAAGGCACTAGTGGGTGTCGTTTTCAGCGCCCCACTAATGAGTAAACAGGCTGCTCTCTGCACTTTCCCCATCGTGTTCCCGTATCATAATTTCTCTAGAGCTAGCCACCATATACTTACACTATACAGCAGTACGGGCCTCACTACTGCCGTGTAAAGCCAGCGCACCAGCTCCAGTTTTAGACCCCATTTCCTTCCGATGACATTTTTGCAAGAGTAGAGTGTCACAGTGGTCTTCTTTCTATCGTACTTGGTTTCCAACTGAGCTTACTATTCAAAAGAATCCCTAGGAATCTCGCCTTATCAGTAAAGGTCAACGTGGTACCATTCAAACTTGGTAGAACCACTTCCCGAGTTTTATACCTAATACAATCCACAACTGCTGGCCCAACCCGCAGTGATTGATAACGCATTCTGCATCACATACCTGATTGTACCTAGGTGCTTCCCCGAACCACTATCGCTACGTCATCGGCATAAGCAACCACACCTATTCCTTTCCCCTCCAGTTCCAACAGTAGTCCTTTGATTACTACATTCCAAAGAAGAGGAGAGAGAACACCTCCCTGAGGCGTTCCCCGAACAATTCGTTTTCAGACGGAGAGGTCCCCATCCCCACTATGACCCTTCGGCTTTCTAGCAAGTGATGAATTAGCCTGGTTACTGGGTTTTCAATCTCAAGTGGCAACAATCCTTCCGTATAATTGCCTCCACCTTCGCGTTGTTAAAAGCGCCCTCGATATCGAGAAACACCACCAACGAGAATTTCTAAAAACCCAGTGACTTTTCAATTTCCAGTAGCCTTTCCATGATTTTCAGCACACAGGATGACAGCGATATTGGTCTTAAATCTTTAGGCATGCTGTGCAAGCTTCTACCCGCTTTTGGGATGAAAATTACTTTATCCTCCCTCCATTTTTTCGGGATGTATACCCCAGCTTCAGAAACCCTTTGAAGATAACCTCCAGCCAGGAGAACACTGGTCGTACACTGGTAGCTCCGTTAACTGTCATACCATTCATTGACGCAAGTAATGGATAAAAAAAATGTGAAACCTGCGCTACCTTATAGAAACAATTTTCATTGTGGGCGAAATTGAGTTACATCCTTTACGTTTCGTAAAGGACGTTTTCCGTTACGTTTCGTTTTCGGTTGATCAATATTTATAAGCTGTGCGAGTCTAAATTGGACTATAGGTTTTAAAAACAAATTCCCTGCGCAATGTGCAGCCTGGCATGAACATTATAGGAATGAATACTTCATTTTCAATTTTAACGTGCGTTTCTTAACATAGTTGGCGTTCGTAGAACACTTTTCGATAAATCAGGGGTGGCATGTTGTAACATCACATTTTCGATACTTTATCAAAGTTTATTCCTCGTTTTCCCAAACTGAAATGAGCAATTGTTTCATTTATGTATTAATTCGTTTCTATTGCTATCACAACCTATTAGTACAAATGCAAACAAGTTGTCCTTCTCGAATTTCGTTCAAGTATCGCAAATAAATTATTTGGTGATAGAAACGGTGTAGAATATCACAATTTTTCAATCAAGCAACCTGGTAAATGATATAAAATGTGAAATAGTGTCACATTTTATTATAAAAAGCGAGACATAAACTTCGATAAAGTATCGAAAATGTTACAACATGTCACCCCTGTTTTTTGATTCCTTTTAGTATTATTTGTTGTGTTTCGGCCCAAATTAAACAAAAATCCAAACAAAAATTGTGGCGTCAATTGTGGCGTGGTGTAGTTACTGGTGTCGATTTTTTAATGAAAGCGATTTCTATTTTGTTTAGGTCAGGTGAGATTTACATTTGATGCGGGATTCATCTATTTATCGTCGCTTGTTTTCCTGCACCTTTCTAACTAGAGGTATATTGCTTGAAATATTGAGTGAGCCTTCGGTCATATTTTGGCATTAAGTAGGATGAACTTGTATTGAGTGGAACAGTGGAGATGATGTGGCCAACAAAACCTGTTTTTCTCCATTTTCGGAGCATAATAATACATATTAAGTCAAAATATGGGTAATGTATTCGCGAAAAGATTCAATCTTCACCCGATGGTTTATTTTATATGCATTAACTACCTAGTCAACAGGATTTGTATTGGTTAACTTCCGCCATGATTGACGCCGGCACGCAGGAAGTGACTTCTTTCCAAAACTTAATCAAGTCGGCAGTATAGGCTTTATTCACTTATACATAAATGCGCTTCATTACCATTAAAAAAACTTGGGTTCAAATGTTTTGAATATGAGGAAAGAATGAAGTTCTCCATTTTGGAATGGTCACATTAACAAAGAAATCATAGAATTTGGTTGTTTGCTGATAGATACTAAAATTTTCGACGTTGTCTACATTCTCTACATTGTCGACGCTTTTAATTTACATACATTGTCTACACGTTCTGGTTGAAATTGAAATGTACCTAAATAAATTTGAAAGTTAGTATTTTATTACCAGTTAACAAGGGTCCTACTGGGTCCATAAATATTATTGTGATGTAATAAGACAATCCAACAATCGGAATAATTTTTTTGAAACAATTTTTTTATAAACGATAGGATTTTGGAAAGTTTCAAACTCAAAAATTCAATTTCGATAGAACCAAAATATGTATTACTTTGAGTTAAAAATATTTCTCATTTCAAGAAAATAAAAGTTTACAGGTAGAAAAATAGTCATGAAATGAGAATATTACTTTTTCACATAAGAAACAAATTATTTTTCGACAATGCATATACAAACTACTTATTTTGTAGTATTAGTAATAACGTTATTAAGGTTTTATAAAATTAATTTAGAAACACATTAAGCTGCGTCCATATTTGTAAAAATTTACATATTTTGCCTCGCGATAAAGAAAAAATCCGAATGAGCCCAAAATAGACTACAATACTTACACAGATCCTACTAGAGTCCATAAATATAATTATGATGAATGATAAAGTGCAATAATTAGAATAATTTTTTGAAGATTCAAACTCCAAAAATTTTGTTTTGATAGAACCCAAAAATTTATTGCTTTGAGTTATAAAAATTGTTTCTCATTGCAAGAAAATAAAAGTTTAAAGTTAGAAAAATACTCATGAAACGAGAATATTATCGTTTAACTTAAGAAAAAAATATTTTTCGTCAAAATACATGTAGATGTACGCATTTTTCGATTGTATTTCGAAAACCCTCGGAGACGACGTTCAGACGTAGGTTCCGGTACACCAGATCATGGGAGGGTCGTTTTCGACGTGAAATTCTGATTCAGCGCCTCAAAAAACACGCCTCCAATAATTTTCGGGTTGTTTTTGTCGATATTGTCAAGAAAGTTCTCGGGGATAACGTCCAGATCCAGGTTCGGGTGCACCAGTGTCCGGGGGGTGTTCGCCGATGGCATATTTGAATTCAGCGACCCGAAAACTTCCCGGGCGCCGAGTTTCTCTCGTTCCCCGCGTGATTTTCTGGAGAGTCCCACGGAGATGAGGTTCATCGGCGTTCCTGAGCTCCAGGTGTTCGGGGAGTCAATTTGAACATCATAATAGTGATCAGCGACCTCGAATTTATAAAGTTTTTACATTTTCCAAAAGGCGTCTCATAAGATGCATTTTTTAATGTATTTTTGGCTGCAGCAATGCAATTTCCGATTTGCCAGAGGTATAAAGTAGGTACATTTTTTACAAATAATTTTTGGAAGCGAATGCAAAAAACCGCATTCCAATCCGTCTTTATGGCAAAAATTCCGAACTTTTGAGCTTCATTGCCTCGACTAATGTATATTGGGTATATTGAGGCTCAAATAAGATCCATATAAAATATGTTGAGATTAGTTAATTATTTCAACCAAGAAATTAAAATTTAAGGATGAATCAATTAGAACGAGTACTACAAATATTTAAAAATATTAATTATTCATTTAAACGCATTTTTAATTTATATTATGCAGCTAGAATAAAATAATAAAAATTTTCCTATAATCTCATTATTTACTACAATAAAAATGTTTTATTTGAAACCGCAAACTTATAATTATGTAAAGCTTCCCATGACTTGTTGCCGTTTATGTTACACTTACTCCCAGAATCCCTTGTTACAAATCACTTTCAGCGTACAACATGCTTTAATACGTCAAGCTGATTTTTTTGTTGTTATCCAACAAAGAATACGTACATTCTATGCCATATCTCTCAGTTGAAAATACATAAATTCTTTAAATAATTAAAAAAAAATAAAAGAAAATTCAATTTACTGTGCTACCTGCAACTTACCCGCATAATTTAATTTCCTCTTTACTCGCACTGTTGTTGTACCATACCCTAGAATTTTTATATTTTTTTTTTTCGTATGTACACCAATCGATTTTTGTGATGCAGGAATTGTTTGTACCATCGCCACTTTGGACGTGTTTATTTTCATACGTATGTGTGCATATGTACGTTTAGTTTTGAACTTGTTTATATAATACGAGAGTACATTTAATTAGCATTTATATGATTTGATGTATCCGATAAACTTTTCGTATAATAACATCCAATATAAATCGTTTAAGAGTGCGCGCGCTAAATAGAAATTTATTGCATTGTATGCAATGTGTCTAATGAACTCGCTTAACTCGTGTGACAAATACGCTTTTGTGCACTCTATATTTGGAATAAGATGCAAATCGCCCCCAATTATTGATTATAATGCCAATGGCGACAATGCACAAATGTAAATATTAAACCAGGACAGGAGCAAAAACAAATCTGTTTTTGCTGCACACACAAGTTGATTTATGCCATTGGAATCGGGAATATTTGGTTGATTGCTGCGCACGTGCAACAATCATTTCTTTCTCGTACGTTAGTTATGCTCTTTATACATATATGTTTTGTCTAAACGCCAACAAACTTTAGAACGACGAGAAATTCGTTTTCGAGATGTAATTCATATTTGTGTACCTGTTAGCATAACAAACATTAATAATTATTTTATGTTTTGATTCTTTGTATACATAAATTGTAAACAGCATATAGAGGCGCGGGAGTAAAGTTGAATATTTTGATTGCAGATATTTATATATGGTCCAGCCATATCCCTTGTGGTTATTAAAAATTTAATTTGGTTTAACACCCTGAGGCACCTAAATATGATTCAATATACGTCGAATCTAAAAACACTAATGATGTCGATTAAATATTCCCAATATATGCAGCAATTGATTAGGAGCCCAACATCTCCCTCCCCCCTTTTATATTTTATAACAAAACAATTCGAATAAAAATAATTCAATTATTGAATATATCGAGATAAAAATAAATTAATTTTGCTATTTTTGCATTATTCGCCTAAGCTGACACATGTGTGACAGATCGTGGCACGTGTTTTTAATTCTGTCAATATTTATGGTTTTGGTACGAAATCAGAATTAAGTTACATGTTTAATGTAGCATGGCAATAAATTTTAGTTTTGTATTTTACTCGTATCACTTACTACATTGCATGATTATTGCAGATCGATAATCATAAAACTTGTGTAACGCCAGTCGTGACCTCTTACCATACACGAATTGCAATCGTAGTTGCGATAATAATTATGTTTAAAACGGAAACACGTTTTTATGAATGAAAAACCCAGTCTAATAACAAATCCGTTCGGGAAGGTTAATCAGTTAGACAAACAAAATAAACAGCAAGCGTCCGTCGCCAGATTAATTTTTTATGTTTTAGTGCAAAATAATGAAACTCGAGATTAAAAAGTTACTGAAATATATTTCCTTCGTCAATTCAATTCCTCTAGTCTGTGTGATAACAGATATTTTTTCATAAATGTAAACAGGAAGGGTTGCTATTTCCACACGTAGCATACCCAGATAATCAAAATATTTTTATACACATTGTTAAACCGGATGTTAACAAACAAATTCTTCAATGGAAATTTTTATGTATTTTTAACAACTCCATGTGCATGCACACAGCACATTACGATTACATTTATAGTGAACTGCACACACATCATTTTGATATGAACCAACGAGGGTTAAACAAATTTTGCAGTTGGGTTTTAATTTTGAGTATACTTGGATGATGTTTAGCTCTTTTTTCGGTTTTAGATATTGCAGATGTGGTTTCATTGATGATTCTCCCACACCCTAGGTCCTTGAACTTAATTATGTTCTGAAATGAAGCTGAAGATCAGCTACTGGCTCACGGACAGCCCATGCTTGATGAATGAACCACACTGGCATATCATTCTAACCTAAACCTACTACCACCACCATTAATCTTTACGCAAAATGTGCGTCGCTAGCACATTTTAACCCTGACTATCTCTCGTTGAAATGCACGCAATTTATTGGTTCAGAAAGAGTCGATACCAGCTCTTCTCTAAAGAACACGTCCTTCTAACATTAGCCTTCAATTTACATTACTCGTTTCTTTGACCGGATGTTGAGTAACTAGTGCACAACTAAACATATTAGTGGCGGTAAGTTGAGTCAATCTCTTACTGCTTTATGCATAATTAGGTCGAATTTTTTTGGATCACCAATCGTCACGTTGTATAAAATAATACGATGGTATCGTTATGGTATCAAAACCGAAGGTGGCTTTACTTAGGCTCTAAGAGGTGTTGGTGGTAAAGTTTTATTTCACCGTCCGCTGGAAAATTGATGTCTATGCGTAGCGGAATTTTTCACCACTGACATTGATGCTGATGGTGAAGTAATTGAAAGACTTTATAATATTTAAAATGACTAAAGAGAGAGAATCGCCTAGTTTTGCTCCTTTAATCAGATAGTGGTTACTACTAAGCTATTTATCACAAATCCTTGAAGCATTTCGTATGACTTTATGGTTCCAAAGATGGCATTATGGGATACCGAATCCAATTTTCGAAAACCGAAGCATGCTATATAACGAACATATCACGTCGATGACGGTGATAACGTAATACCAATTCTAATAGTGTGATCCTAAATCTATTCCATTCTCCTGCTGTGCCAACTATTAAGGTTCTGACTAGCAGCGCTACCAAGATGTTCGAAATTCAAATGCCTATACCGGGTCGGTATCGTGGGTTCTATTTTAATATATCGACACTACCAGGTGGATAACTCATCAAAGGCTACTTATGCACTTTCGCACCAAGGTTGACACTATGCGAGACCATTGGTAAAAGTTTCCTGAAGAACAACAAAGCGACGGGGTAGCAAGAGAGTAGATAACCCCCAAGATCGAAATGCTATATTCATTAGCCGTGACATACAAGTACACTACGTTTCCGGCAGGAATCACAAGGAAGAAGAATATAGGTACATTTGTACCAGTTCTGAATTAATTGTTAAATGATGATCGTTTATCTGTGTTTAATCCGGTTCATTAAGTACTTATAATGGAGTCCACTGGATATCCGACAATTTTCAAAGTGTTTGTTAGGTCACATGACCTGAGCCGTTTCATCGATTCGTATGAATTTATTCGTTTGACTAATCTATTACAACACAAGGATCATTTTGTCTGTATGTTAACCTCCTTTCAGGCATGAATCTGTTCATTTCTTGGTTGTTGGTTAATGAGCTAATATTTTAGGCAACTTTATTTCCGCTCCGATGGAGAGTTTTAATTTGCCTGCAGCGTCGGCAGTGAATATTTTATATGTACTGCATGATCTTTTCCTGCCATCTTGTTTCGTTTTTTATTAGAAAAAGGTTTTAGTTAAACCATTCAATTAAACTGCCTACATTCTTCAAAGTACTGACATTGTCTTTACTGTCTAAATACATTGACTACTTTTTACTAATGTAAAAATCTGCTTACTTATTGATGGTAAATAATCTACATTTCGTAGTCGCAGCCGCTGTTTGGCTCTACCAGCGGTCAACATAACTCCTCTTCGGACACTCTTTGGCCTGGTCAGAAAGTGCCTCTTCTGCTTCTGATACAACTACTCGTTGTGTAGGCGTTGGCTAATCGCCACCGGCCAAGAAAAATTTATTTACGGGACACGTGATCTCTCGATTGCTTATCCATTAGTCTTTCGATTAGCATCAGCATCTTTTCTTAATAACTTCACAAGATCATTTCAACTTACCATATTGTGAAAAATCATGACCAACACGTTCTTGCCAGTCTCGAAATCTCTCCACATTCATAGTGTTTGTATAATCCTTGCTCCATTTTCGTATATAGTACGATTGGATTTTTGGAGATTTCATTGAATTTCCTGTTTTCACTTGAAAGCCTGTCAATGTGCTTCCAATTGCTAAACGACCCAGTGACTACCTTATATCAAAAATGAGTAACCATTTTCAGATTCAATGTACAATCTTGATCAAACCGTTTGACATTGGCCATGACCACTTAAGTGACATCCTCTCGTTGGAGGGTCAATTTCACAGCGTTTCACCGACTTTTCATCATGAATGACCTTAGTGCAACTCGAAAAATATTTAACTATTAAAACACGAAGCGTTTGATACTTTTCACTTCATATCGTCGAGCGCAGTATTTTGCGATCTCAGGTTCATTTTTTATGCATTTGTAAACACGGCCATTACCTTTCGATGAGCTTGGACATTTGTGTCATTATTTTGCACAGACTTGTTCGTACTCCAGAGCCTTAAGCGCCTTACGGAAACTTCGATTCTTAGTTTCTCGAACTTCACGTCTACCAGCGGTGAGAAACTGAAATTCCTCCCAATGACGACTTCTTCAATCAGGTTCCATGACCTTCAAACATTCGTTGGATGGAATCTGGGTTTACACCGAATGCAATGCAAATGCAAAACCAAAAATGTCTGCATTGATGAAACTTTTCAGAGCAATCCGCGCTGGGCCTTCGGGTGGTTTTTCTCGGTTCAATAAGAAAATGCGTCATGCGTATTAAGCTCTTTGGTTCCTTCTTTAACTAATAAACTAATTAACTAATTTACATTACTACTACACTCAAACCATAGCCCGATATGTTTGTGGCCAGAAAGATTTTCTTCGTGGGTCCTAGTCAAGTCCGAATAAAACACTTTTTTAAACTTCTCAAGCATTTGGGGGTCATTGCGTAACAGTTCTTTCAATTTTCTGGTACTTGTTTTCTTGATATTCTGGGGGCTTAATCGTAAACCAACTACGGCGATGATATGGTCCAAAACCTTCATTATTTCTAGCTAAATAAAAAATTTTGAACGTAAACCAAAACCTGAACTCTTGGATCAGCTCCAGCGTCTCAAAAAAGCAGTCTTTTCGTAAATTCATCCATCAATTAAATTGTCGATAAAAGAGAAAATTTCTTTAGCTCAATGATTCTTCTCGGAAGAACAAGTATCGAGGATTTGCTTTAACGTTTTCAGAGATTTAGATTTATTTAGTTCTAGTGGTTCATTCAACCTTGCTTAAAAACCGGCACGAGTAAGTTGCAAAGCCACACCAAGTTTATGAATAGCTCGGAAATTCTTGCTTGATCTTTGCTCAATGGAATTTCCAGCACTCTCAATCAGCATCTTCCGTAAATTCTGAACTTCTATTCATTCAATTCCGAGAATGTTCAAACCTCAAAATAAAAATATTCCCAGTCCAACAATCTCATCCTTGCCAAAAAAAAGTTCATCTAGATTAGATTCCACAAAGCACCAATTGCCTATGCTTCAACTTTTAGGTTACCTAACTGCTTAAAAATATTGACTACCACCCATTGTCAGCATGGAAGCGTCTTGCATCTGTTAGTTTGTTAAAAGTTTGCACCTCCAAGGCCTTACTCGATTTTTCTATTCTATTCTATGGTTTCTATTTTTCGTGGGAGCCTGCCTCATCTTGAGCCTTAGTCTTTCTTCTACAACTTGCGAATTTAATTTTTTCGGTGTTAGTTGTTCAGTCAGCTGAAATTAGCGGCGATAGGTCAACCATAATTCCGAATGGTCGGCCTGCAACCATTTAGTGTTTCGATGTTATGTCCATACATCAAGATTTGATTAATGTTCAAACGTTCTCTATCCAAAAGTTTCCGTCGAGTGCGTATTTCTCGCTAAACTAACCATTTGTGGCATGCGTATTCTCAAAAATGTTCTGCACCACAAAATATATTCTGAAATTGCTTGAGATAGTTCTGCCGACACTAAGTAAGACCTCCTTTAAATTAAGTTAATAGTTAGTATGAATGGCTTGACTTTTTTGTTTTGTTTACAAATTTTAAAAAATTTTACATTAATATTTTTGAAAATATCTAAATTTTAAATTTTTAAATTTCAAAGTTTCTTTGTTTCAAAATTTTTTAATTTGTAAATTTTAAATTTTAATAATTTCCAAATATCTAAATTCCTAAATATCTAATTTCTAAATTTTTATATTTCAAATTGTCGCATTAATTAAATTTTTTAAAACGTCAAAATTTAATTTATTCCAAAAATATTCAACGATCAGCTATAAGACAAAATGTTAAATCCTTCCTAAAGCAGAGCATCGCACTGCATATATCCTGTTCCTTCCCTATTATGATATGATCGTTAGATTACTTTAAGGGGAAGCCAATACATAGCCCGGCTATGTTGAGTCTATGATTGAATCCAGGTGCATTTACACTAAACGGTCATCGATACTTGTTAACCTTGGAAAACGATATTCTAAGGTTCTTGGACAGTCTTCTACCAGGTTATTAATCATAATTGAATGCCTTTGGCGTGCGCAAATAAATTTTACTTAATCTACAACAATATAGTATGTGAAGCAGGCATGTACCACTCTGAGATTGGTGTAGGTGGTATAGAAGTTCCACTAATGTGAAAAAGAACTACTAGCAAGGGAAAAAGACTAAACAAAATGTTTTCATATATCCAATCAAACCTAGGGCAGATAAACTCAATTGTAAATCAATCGGACCGGAAAAACCAATTGTTATAAAATATTTCAATGGACAGACACAAAAAAGTTCGAAAAATTTTCAGAGTCGGCCTAGATACGAGTATTTAGTATGAACACACAAATAAATGAAATTTTAACGGCAAAATTGTATTCGATAACTATTTAATTACCAAGTAATATTGAACGGAAATGGTCCACCGGTAGAAATTAAATTTTGAAAACCTTTCAGCATATGTTCAATATCGCCCCTGTATTTCTTGTTCCAGATTCTCTTTCACATGTAAAACTTTTACTTTTTATATAGAGTTGGCCCCGTTAGCTTTCTCTAGCAAAACCAAATCTTTGTCAAAACGGATGGAGTCTGCACATTTTTAAGTATGTTCTAAATTTTTTTCTAGACATTATTATCGCAAGGTACTCCAACTCAATCACAGATCCGTTTTGGTTCCTTATGTATATTTTTTTGGAACATTACTCTTCCATCACACTCTGTATTCGCGTTACATCGTATAAATAAAAGCTTATCATAACACGGGTTTCTCTGAACTAGAAGTGCGATTTAAAGCTGTTCCAATTTATTTGGGATTTACGATAATCTAAAATTTCTGCGTTCGCGGCGGTCTGTTCTAAGGCCTTCATTTCTGTATATTATACAAATCATTCTTATTGATAGAGTCACCCAGCGCAGATCATGTGATCGATTTCTTCAAAACTATTTTTTTCGATACTATTCTGTTTACACAAGCCAGTTTTGTCTAATCCGTCTTTAGGGCGGGATTGGATCGGATTTTTTCATTAACTTCGTTCAGACGTTTTCCAACCAGCTTTGTAAGAATGTGGCGGTTTTTAACCTAGGTTTAGGTAGACTGTTTGTAAGACAATATTAAGAAAAATTCGAAATATTCCTAAATACACTTGTTAGGGCAAAACTTTTAACCTAGTTGTCAAAATTTAACACAGATATCCAAGCGAACTCTTCAATTGTATTCTAAGTATCGTTGAGGGGGTCCTTTCTAGACTAAATACTTTAATGGGTGATGGTTTAAAGAAATACCTTGGTTTATTTTTGAAGATTCTACTATGAACTCCGAATTACCCCCTCTCAAGCCACTCCAAGCATTTTTGATATGCAAGTGTTCGTACATTTGCTGCGCCACACCTAAAACATATTCTGAAAAGCCTCAGATACTTACAGTGCTACACGCTAAGTACGGCCAAATGTTATTATTAGAAGTGAACTCTTTAAAATGCTTCTCTTTACTACTTTTTTATATTTTATAATGATAATAGTCACATTCTTCAGATCAGGGATCCTATTTCGGTACATCTCAGGTTTTGGTATGTCTTTGATGTCTGATATCTGGAGCTTAAAACGAAACGAATTATAATTTTTATTTTGGCCCAGGTGGTTTTGTTATGGTTATTTTCTTCCGAATTATTAAGAGTAATTGGAAACTTTTCAACCTGCGCAAAGTAATCTGTCACCGATCATTTAAAAATCCTGATTTGATAATCCCCGCAACTGTTCTTGTGAGTACGAATGTGTAATTCTGTTATTGGTTTGGTTGAATGGAACAGAATTACAACGAATCGTCTATCTTTTTTAGGAGACTGCTTTTAGAATAATTCAAACAGACAAGCCACCACGGGCAATCATTCAATCTCTATTAGGGCAAATGACATGTATAGAAAACTGGAATTCTTTATATGTAATTTATAATACATCGCACACCGCATACCTTTATTTTTGGAATTGGGAAAAAAAATTTTAATCATTAAGGTGGATTAATACAAATTTTACATAAAACTAAAATATTTAAGAATCCCAGTAAAAGTTAATTTTAGATACCGTAAGATTAAATTACAATACTTTTTGATGTATATTATAGTTTACTTGCCACACTAAATTACAACCGATATAGGTACACACGTCTATTTAAAAATAGAAAAAGAAAATTTCCAAAGAATTCACACTTAAGTCGAACAGATTTCTTAAACCACGCGCCTGAAAATTAATATCAGTTTTAATTAAGTGAATTTTAATTATTAGATTTGTGATAAATCAAACAACCAAAATTACTTTAGTTGTTCGCGGCTTTTTTCCTAATTTAATCTTTATAATTTTCATTTGATATATCTCACGCATGATGCATTTAGATTTTCGGTTTTTTATTTTTCTGGAAATTATTGATAATCGATGTAATAGGTGATTAACACGCAATGTGATAATCAAATGAACGTTTTTGTTGCTAGTTTTGGTAAAGGCTTAGAAGGATTGGTATAATTGAAATTCGATTTGGGATTGATAGCTCTGTATGACGATTGTCCATAAAGTTTGGAATTGTGTAATTACCTTTCGTTCTTTAAATGTATACAGGGTGCCCATTAAGACTGCCTTTTGCGTGTTCTGAGGTTATGTATGGAACACAATATCCATTAAATGACGGCCTCGTGACTGATGCCATTCGCTGGTCATTTTGACAAAGCTGGCATTTTGGCGTAGAGATGGCTCACTTTCATCAACGGCACGAAGAATCTGATCTTTCAATTCATGTATTGTTCATGGGTTATGGCATACACTTTTTGTTTCAAAAAACCCCAACGCAATCTTGGTAGCCAATTCATATCGCCACGGCGCGATATAACTCTCCCTTCAAATTTCATTTTCAACAATTTCATTGTTTCGTTCGCTGTGTGTTTGGTATTCAGTCATTGAGGCACGCCGTTGACGGTGACCGCATTGACAATTGCATTCTCGAAAAAGAATAGCCGAATCCTCCGCAAATTGCGACAATACTGTTTGTTGTTCTGTTTCATCGGAACAGATCGGTTGATCTGCTGGCTTCAAATGTTGTGCCAACTGAATCTTGTAAGCATGCAAATGCAGGTCTTCAATCAAAATTCGCTGTAAACTGCTTCGTGAAAGTCTCAGTATCTGAGAACCATAGCGAATCGAGTTCAAAAGGTTCTGGCCGACACTCTACGTGTTGGAATTTTTTCATTAGACCAAGCTGCACAAAGGTATCGGACATTTAATCGGATCACTGTACGGCGAGAAGTGGTTTTTTACATTTTCTATGCGTTGTGTATCTCCGTAATTCTCCATGACTAAACCTCAGCGTTCACAAATGACAGCTGCAACAAAACTCTGTGTTACCGGACACACACAAAATTATTTTATTTTAAATTTTTATATTAATTGTTCTTTACAAATTTAGTTAGATCTTAAAATTGAAAACTTACTTTCTAATTTTCTAAAATTCCTATTTTAATAAAAGTGCAATGTTGCATTTCCCATTGATTTCTACGTTGAACGTAACTTGAGTATTTGTAACATTTTTATGGAATGTGCGGTTTAACATATCCATCAATTTGCATGTTGTTCGTGTTGTGGCGTATTTTGTCTTGTTCCTTGATAACTACTTGACACCCATTATGTGCAAGTATGGAATGTTGTTGTAACTCTTCCCGGTGGCATTGGAAGGGCGTCATCATCCTTGGCTTTGATCCTTAATTCTGTCAGTAAATTTAAGAACCTTGTATCTTCATTTTTATTGGAACATTTTTGCTATTAGCCCCTGTGATGAGATAGATACAGTTGATTCTCTTGTTGTAAGTTCGTGTGTGCTATCAGATTTATGTTTTGTAAGTTTTGTTGCTCTGTTAGATCTATGTCCACCGATTCGATTTGGTCCACATTACGATAACAGTGTTTCTTCTTTAGTATTATCTATCAGTAGTTTATCTTCTAATACGGTGCAAGTGCCTTTCGTGATAATGGATTAAAGGTTTGCCACACTCATCGTCGAATTCCTTTATTTCTGAATATTTTTGTACGAAACGCTTCGTCTTGGGTGGATGCACAAACACAACATTCCTCCCCTTATTTTAATGAAGTCCTCAATCAAGATGAGGGATCAAATTTTACCACAGGTCGTTAAATTATTGCTGAACGACGTGGTAACTCTTAACCATCTTCACGAGTTCCTAGGTTCCTAGGTCGAATAATTGATCACGTCACACCAAACCATTCTGAGAAGTTTCGCATGAAAACAGGCCGGCTCGCAATGAACTTTGATCACCTTTTCTTCGTTGAAGGTGAGTACGGTTACTTGGAAGATAAAAGAATCCTTGCCATCAGGACCCGGCGAATATCGGTAACTCCTAATTATTTTTTCATGGCGATTTTGAAAGATCACGCAAACCTTTCTGCCTCTTCATTTAACGAGAAATAGAAAGGCGCGGTCGTCAAATGATCAATACTGTTGTGTCGACAGAACTCGCGAAAATTTGATGATGTAAACGACATGTAACCATTCCCACGGCTTCGTTGCGATTGGCCAACTTTCTAACACCTTTCTCGGATTCGCAGTAACCTCCTGACATGCTCGACATTTCGTCACTGTGCTTTCGATTTCGTTGTCGATGTTTGACCACCAGCAACATCTATGGACTAGTTGCAATACCCTAATGTCCATTGTGCATCAGGGAGAAACTTTTCCTCCGCAGAGTAATTATGACTCTAGTAAACACAGTCTGCAAAAAAAGAACGTCATTGAAAACAGAAATAGAAGTTTTTCTTATATGAAATCTTGATCTTCTTCGACAAAGATTGGACGTCCTTCCTTCACATAGGACTGGACACTCGCTAGAATGGAATCTTAGCTGTTTCTACAGCAATTTGTTTAGTGTCCAGAGGAAACTCTTCCAACATTTCGTGATATTCTTCGCTCACTTGGCATGCACACTCTTCACGATCATATTTCAAATCCGGGTCAACGGGAAGTGATGAAAGTGCATACGAGTTGCCATGCTCGTCGGTTGTCTTGAAAGAATACTTGGGCAAGCCTTTTTCTAGGTAAAACTGTGGTACGTGGGGCTTATGATCCATTATCAGAAAAAAATCTCTGCTTAGAGATATTGGTGAAACTTTTTACAGTCATAGACAATCGAAAACGCATCTTTCTCAATCTGGTCATACTCCTTCCAATGATCATCAAGCGTCTCCGATGAGAAAGCTATCGGATTTTCTTTTCGGAATCACTGAGCCTACTCCATGACTTGAGGCATCTGTCGCTAACAAGAGTGGATTGTTACGCTAATAGTGGATAAGCTGAGACCTTTTCACAAAGTGATTCTTTATTTAACAAAAAAAAATCTTACGCAATGCATTAGCTGTGAAAAATTGTTAAAAAATGGTTAAAATAATTAATTTCACCTTAGCCCTAGCTTGCAATTCTTTCAAGTGTGATGGTTGGGGCATTTTTTCAACCGCTAGAACTCTTTTGGATAATGGTCGGATTCCACATTAGCCAAAAATGCCCTAAATAATCCACTTTAGTTTAGAAGAATTCGCACTCGTTCAAATTGCAATGCAAGTATCCAGCAGCAAGTGATTCAAAAATCTCTTCCGGAGTTTTCGAAGTTCGTTTTCGATTCGACCTGTTACAATTATGTCATCCAAGCAATTTACTTTGATAACAAACTTCGCATTCCCTGTCATCTGCTCAATGTATTGCTGAAATATTGTTGGCAGCACGCCAGAGACTCTTTGGTACTGGAATAGCCCTATTGGAGCTTAATCTACCATCAGATCTTTCGATTCACTGTCAAGTTCCAATTGCAAATACGCTTCGCTGAGGCCAATCTTCAAATATTGTTTCCTTCCTCGCAGGCGCTGAAATAATTACTCAACTATCGGTATTGGATACTGGTCGACGCAGAGTTGGGAGTTTACCATGATGGGTGTGGTCCATCGGCTGAATTGCGTAGGCTGAATAACACCAAGTAAAACCAATCTGTCAATTTCTCTTTTAACTTCGTCCATCTGTTCCAACAGTAACATGACGTGCCTTGAAACATTTCTATGCAGTATCAGGTTTTAAGGTTAAGTGGGCTTTGAATTGATTACAGTGACCCAAACTTTCCAAAGATTCCAAAATTTTCAAATGATTTTTACACAGATCATCGGATTTGGCTTTCCAATCAAATGAAATAGAAAACAAATACTCTTTCTCCGCTTCAACGCGCTGAACTTGAAGACCGAATACATCGAACCAGTTCACTCACAAAAAAATTTACTTCTTCGGCTGCAGTCACAAGGAGTGGTAATTTCATCCGGAATTAATCGTTTTTTAATTTCAAGAATTCAATGTTTCATTAGTTTGAAACCAAGCTTCCAACGTCTTGGTAATCACATCTTGAACCAAATTTAAATCTAATTTTAGTGTTGAATGGATCTATCTGGAGCAAGGTCCAATTCTGACTAATTTTCCTATAAATAAGGCATGCGTGTGTTCATCTCAAAACCACATAGTCTTAATCCGACAAATTTATACTTTTAACATGTCAAATTAAAATGTAATACGAGTTCTATAGGTTGCACGGATACAATTCTCAAAATGTTAAAGGAACAAAATTAATTTTTGTATTTAACTTCATTTATATAAATTTCGGGCAGGCTAACTTTTGTTATTTTCTGGTATAGAATCGTGGGATAACTTCATATATGTCATATACGACACACGTCGTTCTCTGAGTTTTATGTTACTGCAACTGACACCGATGTCTAATTTTACTAGCACTGCACCACACCGACAACAATTTGTTTGCAGTGAACGCAACCGCCGCTATGACAACGTGTTTCTGACTAATTGATGGAGTGACCAGTTCCTTCACAGAAATTTTTCTTTAGTTGCTGCAAGGTTTGCGGCTTATTCACATACACTTTTTCCTAGAGATAACCTCACAAGAAAAAGTATGCGGCATACAAATCAGCCGATCGAAATTGTGGCCTCAATAACTCGGTAAATCTTTTCGGCGGTAATACAACACCAAACAGTAAAACGAGTTGGGTATGACAGTCTATAATGTAAATTTTTAGGATTTTTTGATCCCAAAAATTTGCAGTTTTGTTTAGTTACGAAATCGTTCAATTCGTCGGTTATCATTAAATTTGCAAAAAAGCTTTCATAATTTTCAACTAAATTTAAAACTGTTCTACCGTATTCCAAGTGCAATGTGAGCTCGCCAGGATTTAGTTTTTGGACTACCTGGATTTTGTACGGAAAGAGGTGCAAATCCACTTTCAAAATTCAACGGGAAGAGTGCGGTTAGCAAGCTGCAACTGGACAGATCGCCTTCTTGTTGATGTCTTCGAGTTTTCTGTGATTCTCTGTCTCACAACATCAATATTTTCAACCAATCTGCCAGTTCGAGGTCTGCCCATCCGTCTTGAATCTCCAACAGTCCCAAATTCAGTTAATTTGTTCATCAGCGAACGAATGATTGGAGCATTTGTTTCAAGTAACAGAAAAACAATCTTAGTTATTTGCACAATTGTGTAGCGTTCAATTTTTTATACCTCCCAGGTTTTATCTGTGAAATAGAAAAAAAAATATTAAATATTCGCAACATTTTTTGCATCATATAGTTACTTTTGCCGCACCCTGAATTTGTATTTTATCATAAAATCACATTTGATCGTAGTCTAGCTAACTATTAATATATCACTATGTGATACGGCGACACACTGTGCAGGATTTCTTTAAAGTATTGGTCGGGTGAAAGGTGGAGAATGGCATTGTAAAAGGCGGCGCTTGGGTGATTGTGAATATAACGTTCGCTCAGTGGACAGTAGTTCACGGGAAACCACGCTCGTTGTTTGATCACCTACTTTCAGCCGTCCACTAAGCCACGCCTATATCCATAATAAAAATACTCCAAAAATTAAATGAAAATTTTCCCCGAAAATTTAAAGAATGCCCCAATTTTTATTTTCCTATCTTTTTGGGACATTTTATTTTCATTAGGTTGTAATGTACGCGATCATTTTAGCAGTAGTATTAGAACACGTCCTACTTTGTCCAATTTTACCATAAATACGGAAGTCTTTCCTAAAAGCATATAATAATCTGGCTAAACAGAATATTTACTTTTACAATACATTGAATTTCATCTTGCCAACATGTCATCCTCAGTGGTTTCTAAACAAGACGACGACGACACACAAAATAAAGAGGAAAATGAAAATTTATAAAAATTTTGTCACCACAAGAAGACACATTTTGCCTTCCAACACCGTTTAAAAACCACTGACCATAAACCACAATTTTCTTCAAAGTTTTCTTTTTTATTTTTGTATGTGTGTGTATGCTCTCGTCGTACATAAATAAATTTTAATTTTATTTAAGGAGACTAATCCAAAAAATAATAAATATAAAAAAAAATTTATAACAAAAAGGAAGAAAAGTGTACCAACAAAATTGTATAATAATATTGTTACTCCAGATGATAGAAAAAAAAAATTTTTTTTTGTACCAATTTTTAATATTAAAATTAAAAATTTGCATTTCATCAAACTTTTTTTATCCCAGATTTTTTATTATTATTTTATAACATTTTATTTTTGTTACTTTTGTTGCTCCTCCACAACACACAACAACAAAAACACTCGCTAATCCTTTCAAGGTATTTTTCAGTAAATTAATAGAATAAAATAAAGTATATTACATAATCACAAGTAATATACAGGGTGACTTTTTTAATAAATGCCAGGCTTTTATCTCGAAAACGGTTCATGATAGGAGAAAATTACGGCCGAAGGGGACGTTTATTGGTGATCTTGGATGACCTTGAAACTCATTAGTTTGGGAGATATTGACGAAAGTTAGGTTTTTATAGACCTTTATCGCAAAGTGTATGAGAAAAACTATTTTTTCTGAGTTCTAAGGTTCTCACACTGTTTCGTTGTAACGACAAATAAAAATAAATTAAACAAATTCATTTTTAGAACTTAGAGAAAATTGTTTTGCTTTAATGGAGATATTTTTACTCATATCTCTGAAACCATATATATTTTTAATTTCTTAATTAAAAAGTACACACAAAGTATCGGATATAATTTTTGTAATATCTCCCAAATTAATGAATTTCAAGGCCATTCTAGATCACCACTAAACGTCCCTCTTGACACTGAACAATTTTCTTCATAAGTAATTTTTTCCTATCTCGTACCGTTTCCAAGATAAAAGCCTGACATTTTTTAAAAAAACTCACCCTGTATAAGTAAAGTAAAAAGAAAATATTCAAGATTAAAGTTTGTTTTAATACTTTTTAGGTAAGAATATATAAAGTAATTAATACCAAATGATACTCATTGTTGGATATGAGTCGGATTCGAAGGAGGGTCCTACTCTAAGTAGACAACGGCTTTAATGCTTTATAGAGTAAAAATTGTTTTTTTATAGTATCGTGCGTACCCTAAAAACTTCTTCGAGCCGAAAATATATAAAAATGATATTTCATAAAAATTAATACCAAACGACGTTCACGCATTATCTAGCTATAAGTATATATTCTGTTCTCTAGCTAGGCTATATATATATAGTTATATATGCTGCTCGAAGAATGAAAAATTATGATGAACAAATGATATTGGATACTAGTCATCGTGATGCATCAAACAATAACTTAGATATTATTATATCTATAAACGATATTCATCAGGGTGATATCAATTTTTAGATTATGTACATACATAGGGATATATAAACGGGTGGTTATATTAAGAGCACGAGATTTAACAACTCAAGTATAAGATTTTATTATTCTATTTACTTGACAGGGGGTATACAGCACAGCAATATTGTGTAGCGTACGTCTTAATAAATTTACCCTTTTTATACATTTTTATGCTAAGATAATCTCATATTATTTGCATTTTATTTTAATTAAATTTAAAACATTAAATAAAAATGGACCAATATTTTATTTGAATGGAAACTGGAAGCCATACACATATTTTGTGGTCGGCGGGCAAAATACAAAATAATATTTTCTTTTATATATCGTTAGATTAGAATTTCGTTTAGAAAAGCTAGACTAATATTTCGGTTTTTTTTGTTGTTGTTGTGGATAGATCATGTTACGTACATATGTACATCGAGAGCATAATTTCTATTAATTTTCAAATTACCACAAACAACATGTCGGATGTAATATTTTAGATTTTTTAATTTCCAAAATGGGTTCTTATACACTATGTATTTATTTTATAAAAGGGTGCTGGCTTCTCTAGCTATGAGCGCTTGTGATATTTCTTGACAACCAACAACAATAAATATATACGGACTAGTTATGTGTGAAAGAGGATATAGTTTATGATTATTATAACACACAATAATAATAATTTAACTGGTACAATATATGTATACACTTCCATAAGGGGTTTAACCAACCAGCTTTTATACACCTCAACAAAAAATAACATATTCATTTCCTACACAGTAAATCGATTCATACACGTATAAATCTTATAAGGGTATAAAAAGGGAGATTAATTTTTATGAATTAAATGTTGCAAATCATTTTGAAAAATAAAATTTTTTTTCCTGTGTCATCATCGAAAAATTATAAACTTTTACAATTTTTTTTATTTTTTTTTTTTAATCGGGGAGGGGGTATATCTGTTACATACAATCTGATTGTGGTGTAAAATACCAAAAAACGAATTTCGAATATTATGAATTCGATTACGGGAATTAAAACCTCAAAATTTGATGCATTTTTAATTAATTTTGAATTTTTTGTACATTTTATGCTGTGCCATCATTTTATATTACTGTATTTTGGCGCAGAGAAGGATGATTTATTTATATATGAACAAGGATGTGAATTATTATTTTGTATATAAGGTAAGGATGTATTCCGTCTAGTTTATGGTTAATAGGATTTCATTAAAGGGTGATTAGTGAGCAAATTTTTTATTTTACTTGTTCGCTTGTTCGAGGGGATTCAGTTTATTTCGTTTTAATCATTTTAATCAATAGTCATGTTGTTGTTAAGTGTGTGAGAAAATAAACAGAAATTTTGACTGCTCAAACTAAATAGGAGTTGTATGGTAGTGCTTAATTGAATTAAAATACGCTTAAATCAAACTTTTTAATTATTGAAGCAATTTACTAAAAAAAATTGTGATTTGACTGGCCCTGTGATATTCTGAGTGTCGCAGTTTTCGAAGTGAATATGATGAATGAACCATTGAACGACTTGACAAAGAAGAAGAGAATGCTCTTTGCATACCAAACCGTATTTAACCGAGATGGTATTTAGAAAATTTCGAAAGTACTAGATACTCACTAAATCGAGTACTAAATTTTGCCACAAAGTACTAGACGATTATTATTTTACTATATGCCTACTCGCATTAAGAAAAAACAATAATTTAATTCTAATCAAATTAGGATTTTAATAAATCTTTCCTTTGTACCAAAGCATCACAACTAACAGCTAATCTGTTGCGACATTTAGTTTTAATGAGATTTTTAAATGAAAAAATTCTTTCAACATTGGCCGACGAATGAGGAAGTGAAAGTACTCCGTGAACGATTCTAAAAATATTTGAAAATATTCCAAAAATCGCAAATATTAAGATTTTTTAATTGTTTGAGATCTTCATAATCCGATAAAGCTCTATATTCGGAATTTGTGATTTCGGCCTTTTCAAGTTCGAAATCTGGGCACATATTTAATAATAGGTTTAATATGCAGTTTGTTGTGCCAGATAAGACGTGTTCGGGTGAAAATTTTGTTAACATTTTTAAAACTTCGTTGTCAAAATGTATC